>CM041779.1:77759482-78359482 GCA_023374045.1 Limonium bicolor | reverse complement strand
ATAGTATGATAACCTAGTAATTCACCGTTGCCGATAGTGGATAATGATTTGTCCTAGGGCTAGTAATTCATGTAGTTTGCGTTACGAGAATGTAATCTCGTTAAGATAAGTTACCTCACAAATGTTTCCCGTACTTTCCAAGTTTTGAGCTCACTGTCTTAATCCTAACATCTAGTCATCAAAGCGGTACTCCGCTCTGATACCACTTTTGTAACACCCCTACTCATTAACTCATAATAATCCCTCTCATACCGTAATTAAAGACGTCTCGTCGCGGAAGTCTAAATGATAATAATCCTCACTCGGGTGTCACATACCATTACTCGCCCATGCGAGTAACGAAGCAAAAACTAAATAATAACAACAACAATAATACTAAACAGCAGTGATGAACGGGATGCCTACTAATCTAATTACAACTCGATATACATAACTAGTGACAATCTAAAATACTTCCCAAATTTACAACATACTTAATACGGCTGATTCTAAAAATGCAATAAACGTAAGGTCGTCGTCTACCCAGAAGTCCCGCTCTCCGGCTTCCTTGCTCAATCATCCACCGGACAGCATGCCGTGGAGGCTCAGTGATAAACGCTGAGTATGCTAGGTGGACCCTATCGGTCACTTGAGTCGTTTATTAGCCATCTTAATATTATATTCATTTCATGCTTTGGCCGGTTTACAGTTATAATAAATGTTGTAAGGAAACATGCGTAAACATCGAGTATTCAATCATCAAGTCCACTATAATCCACAGAAAATCATCACACAATGTAATACAATCAATGAACAACCACAACACAGCGTGAAAGTAATTAAACATGAAAGGCGCTCATCACTTGGCCCCTAAGGCCCGTTTAGTTGTTATTCACACGTATGAGGGGGAATTAACCTCGTAATACCGATTAAGTTACACTTGTCAGTTAGTATCCTAGGTTACCAATATCCAATGACAGACATCTTGTTAGTAGACAACCTGTCCTCCACACATCCTTTTTTTGTCACCTATTATATGGTGGGACACCAACAGCAGTACCATTCCCGTAACGTGGGAACTCTGAATCCTCCTTATGTCACCTATTATATGGCGGGACACCAATGGCCGTAGCCATCCCCTTTAGGTGAGGACTCCGTCCAATGATCTATGCGATCGAATGGAGTACTATGTGAGTAGACCTGTACCAGTTATCCACTCTATTGTGATCACTATGCGCAACCAGCTAATCCGAGACTGCACTGGGTTTCCCTCATACAACAAACCTCCATTATGTGATTAGTTGTTAGTCAATTACCTCAAGTATAGTCTTAGGTTATGGAGAGTTTCATTTTTATCATGGCAGCCCTCGGGGTCTTACGCACTTACCTAGAAATGGTCTAGGTTACATTCATGTTCGAGATTCAAGCACTAGAGACCGACATTGTCGTGTCTCGTACCTAAGTGGTTTACTTAGGTTAATACATATGATTATAATACTGTATGTATTATGCTGTCAATAATAGCTTCATTCCTTGCTCGCATATGTATGTTTCTATAAGTTGATCTATAGTTGGTGCAGTATTAGTCCGAATGGACGTTCGCGCAAAATACAATAACGGTGCGAGATAAGTAACATGTAAACATTCTTAATCCACACAACCATGCACATAAGCATACACACAACATTCTTAAACACACAATAATGTTTGAACCCTTTCTCAGGTCAATTAAGACTGCACCGTTCACATACCGTACACCGTCGAAACGCTAGCGTGACAGTCCTCGCGTATCCCTAGCGCTCGTGAAACTCGTATCTACCAACCCGTACCTTTGGAATATCCATTGTTCTAATGTTAGTGTGGATAATCCTGAACCTACTTAATCATCTTAGACTAAACTCTAACTTCATCTCGTAGCTAATCCCTTAGTTGTTTTCTCGTTCAACTCGGTGTTCGTCATTCCCAGGGATTTAGGTTTAGTTACTCGTTATTGTTTACTAGTATATAATAGTTACTACGGTAAAAATATTTATTGCGTGGAAGTTATGTTCTCGAATTGTTCATATATTTATCAAGGTGCATGCATGCGGAAATAACGTTTACGTTTACGTATCCTTTTCTACACGTTTGTATAAATACTATATACTTGTATATGTTTATAACACAGTTGTCATTATATCCTCATTTCCACTTGTAATAGTATAATCCCCTTATCTGATTGGTTAACCACATTATACCCTCATTCCGCATTGTAAATCCATATGTGATGAATTATAAAGTTCATTTCCCACAATAAATTTATTCCTCATTTATTTGAAGTTCACGTTAATTATTTGTGACTTCTATTTATAAATTCCTCATTAACACTTATCATTATACCATACAAAGTATTTCATTCATCTTTAAGTTCCTCATATCCTATAGTTTCTAATTATACATTATACTTTCAAAATTCCCTACTTAAACCCTTATTTTATGAGAATGTTTATAAGACATGTTTATTCCTTAATAAATCTCTTATAATATACTCTTTTGTACTTTAATATAAAGTCAAATCATGCAATCCCAACCTTATAATATATTCTGTCCACATGATAAAAATTCCCAAACAGCCCCCATATTTTTGGAAAATTTTGATATTTACCCATTCATTTTGATTGTTTATAAAGTTAACACCTGCTTCTCTTTCTTTGTTAATAGTAGTTACTAGTAGCAGCAGTAATCTGAATAATCCTCCCTTTCTTTGTTTGTCTACGACACACACACTCACACCAGCATGCAGTAGCATGTATGGTATTGTTCCTTTTTTTGTTCTCGTGTAATAAGCAGCAGCATGTAATGCTGTTCTGGTCTTTTTTTTTTTACGGTAGCAGCATGCAATGTCATGCAGAATGTTGCTATAATATTTTTGTTTGTTTTAATGTAACCTTATGCATATATAGTTGATAGTATGTGTTAATGCTAGGTAGTAGTGGTTGTTTCATGTGTTAGTTGTAACACAAGTTATGGTCTTGATTTAAGATGTATATATCTAAGTGTATATTGCCCTTATAATTTGTTTGGGTATATAAAATTATATAAAATGTTTTATATAGTTTATTGAGTGATATCGAATACATGTACTAGCATGTTACATGTAATATCAATTTAGGAGTTGATTTCTCCGCAATAACGTTCTCTCTTTGATTAGAGATTAGTGTATAGTTTAGTGTCCATTTTGGACTATATGTTTATACAATAATGTTTTTAGAAATTATTGCTCATGATTTAATTTAATCCTTATTAATTAAGGTAATAATCTTTGGGGTATTTCTTTACTATGGCTGCTGGTGTTGTATTTAGTTTGACCTTCTTTATGCCATGATAGAGCAGTCTTGACTTCCCGCCCATAATCAAAACGTCTCCTGACTTGAGGACAATCTTCTTGGCAAGATCTAGCCTCTTTTGCTCGCAGTAAAGAAACTTGGCGTCGTCTCCAATGGATAGGGACACCATAAGTAGTCCTTGAGCTAGTGACTCGGGTGTCTCATCCTTGTCTTGATGGAGAACAAGGCATCCTCCTTCCTCGTAAAAGTTGATGATACACAAGTCAGTTTTAAGGTTCAGAATTGGCTCCGCTTCTAGATGTTATGCAATACTTACCGCTCGCCTAACAATCGGGTGGAACTCTTCAGGTATCTTCGGTGTCGGTACTCCATCACTCGGTCCAGTCTCTTGGTAGTTCTTGGTGTAGGGGTTCCAGTTCTTTCCTAGGCACATCATCTTCAACTTCATTAAGGATCCTCCGGGATACTTGTGTATAGAATCCTCCGGGTCCTACTCCTAGTCTGCTACAACGCTTGATGATGGCTATTTGCATCTCTGGTGTCAAGAAGCCCTTGAGTAGTATCATGCTGGGCTGAATAATTCGACACTACTCGATTGGAATGTCGTGAGGCTCGCTGGTGGTTTCTTCTAGGGTGGGCGGTGTGGGAATAGGGAAGCATATATCAAAATTGCCTAGGTAGTAGAAGGTGCTATTTTTCGTAAGTGTTAATATATCTAGCAAATTAATGTGTCAAACAAGCAATTCATCCAAAGTTGCAAGCATGCTTTCAAGGATTAATGGTTTAAGTGTTACCTGGTCTAGATGATGGACCGGTCTCCTCCATGCAATCGACAGTATTCAGTACGGGCTGTCCCGATGCTGCCCCCTTCTATGGGCCTCTGAAGTTCTGGCCAGCAGCGGGCTGGGTGGTCGGTGTAGTACGAGGACCACCGGGTCTAGCTCCCTGGTCGGTCTGAGCCTTTCCCTTGCCTTTGTAGCTCTTGCTCTCGGGATTGTCGAAGCATTCAAAGGATCGATGGCCCCACTTCTTGCAGTAGTAGCACTGCACCTGGTTCCCCTTACAATCCATGCCCGGGTGATTCTTCTGGCATTGTCTGCAGTGGAAGTATCGAGTATACCCTTTTATTCTAGCCCGAGCTCCGCCCCGTACCTAGTTCATTGAAGGTAGTTAGTATGGTATTTCCAAAGTAATATGCACGTATGATTTCATAGTAAGCTCATTTTATAGGCTCAAGTGAGGTTCCTTACCCTTAGGCGGGTACGATCGTAGTGGCTTGGCCGCCTCAGCATGATAAGTAAGCTGCAAGGCCTCGGTCTGCTTTCTCTCCTGGACCTGGGGGCGCTTCTGGTTCTTATAGGTGTGTCTACTCTTCTTGAAGTGCCCTCTCGGCCCCTGGTCCTCACCGCTCTTGGTGGTAGCCTTCCGCTTCAGTGCCTACTCCTCGTCCCTTAACTGGACGGTAATCTCGACCCGAGCGGCGGCATGGTAGCACTCCTGCATATCCATCTCATTAGTAACTCAAATTCAGTTATCGTTAGCAAATATACAAGTTGGGTTTATTATTATTTTTACCTCAAGGGTCGTGTAGACGGTCGGCCCCATGCCGTACCGCAGACGGTGGTTCAGCCCACCATAGAACCGATTCACTAGAATCTGATCTGAGTACCTCAATCCGGGTAGGAGTCGAAGGAGAGCTGTAAAGCCGCATAATACTTGTCTACGGTCATCTTCTTTGTCTGCTTCAGGGCGTCTAGCTCCAACGTCTTCTTTGTCCTAACATGGGATGGGTAATACTTCGCTCTCAGCAAAGTCTTGAAAGCTCGCCATCCAAAATCCGGGTCGGCCAAATGCTTGCCCTTCACTAAATTCCACCAATCCCTAGCCTCATCCTTCAGATAGAAGGCGGCGAGTCTGACCTTCGCTCCAGCAGTAGGATCTAAAGTCTCGAACGCAGTCTCCATCTCCAGGATGTACGTCTCGAGGTGTGCGGGGTCAGCCTCCCCTCTAAATGGCGTAGGTCTAAGATCTGCTAGGCTTTGACCCAATTCTACGGGTGAGGAGGTAGTGGAGGCGGCTGTTGTTGTTGCTGCTGCTGCTGTCCTCCCGCTGCCACTCCGGCATGCGCTAACGCCTGGGCAACTATGGTGGCTATGTCCTGCAGCCGTATAGGCTCCTCTATCTCCGGGCCTCGGCCCCTACCTCGGCCTCTACCTCGTCCAGACATCTGCATGTTGTCATTCACCATCAAGTTTCCGTATTGTCAAGGTTGACATTAGCAAGTATTTAACACCGTTTCGGAAATTCGAATATACTTCTATACTCAAGCCATTTAGCGTGTACCTCACCACTATCACTCAACCCTTAAACCCAAGGCTCGATATTCTTATCTCGGTATTGTTCAGCCATCAGAGCATTACTACGCTCTGATACCACTTTTTGTAACACCTCAACGGCTAATACACCATACACAGTAATCAATTCGCCAGAACACAATTTAACTCGCAACGGAAGATATAAACAACTACTAGGTGTTACCATTGTTAGTTACCCACGTGACTAACTAGGCCTTCCAAACAATCCAAGTAACGGTCTGACTAGCTGTTTACAATACCGAGATACTCTCAAAAATTAATTACAGAATCAAAAGCGATTTACCAAGTTCCAAAATAATGGACATGCACAACGGTCAAGTTCAAAAGTCCGTATACAAAATGGGTATGAACAAAATTCAAAAGTATATCCCCAATCCTAAGTCTACCCTGCCTACACTCAGTCGGGTCTTCATAATCCGTTAAGGACCTAAAAAATGGGTGCCCTAACGGGCTCAACAACAATGCCGGTATGATAACGTGTAGCCCACAAGCTACCGGGCTACACTCAACTACTTGGTCGTATTAACATGCGATCCATTATTTAAATCATGCATAATTGAACAGTACTGTAAACATACAACATGCCATCACATACACATCCAATAATCAAACAAGCGATCCAACGCAGTGAGATCAAGTCGTCACAATGGAGTTAGTACCTTTCCTTTTCTTAACCTTAACTTAGGTTAAATTCTCCAATCCTTCAATTACATTATCTTTCTCAATTAGTACAATCCTCTCATTGGAATTTTTTAGGTACAATTAATGTTATCCTTGTAATCCACACAATGGGATTACGTGCATACCTCTTTATCACTCTTAAGACAGTTCGTATTTTAAAACTGTGGCAGGTGGCCCGTATCAAGTGGGTGCTATACTCACGAGTCAATAACCTTTGCCGATGGTGGCGTACATATATTTCACCCCCGTCCACGATCATGCGCCAAAGACGTAGAGCCAACTGCTTTACTCCAGGGCAGCGCAGTCCATAGCCGCACTCCAACGAGGTTGGACCTGATGCAGGTACCATCCTCACAATCCAATAAATATGCGTGCCCGGTCTACCCGGATCCTTTCGTTCCCCCAATGTTAGTTGCATGTAAATTCTCGTAGTCTCTTCCTTGTTACTTCGGAACATCGCTTTGATGTCATTAATCAAATAATGAGGAGGTCGGTATTTAGTCATCATACTCGTATAAGTCAATCTCTTAATCTCCTAGGATTTTCCATTCATGTTCCAATTCATTCTCTCGAGTGCTAGACTACTCTACGGTGTAGTTAGCAGCGCAACAATTATACAGTCGAGTTAATCGTCACACAATCACAAACAGCAACAATAATAATCCAAATTACATGCTTAATCTTGGGGTCGTTTTTCACGCAAACAACTAGCACACAAGCTGAGTATAACTCGGTAGCAAGTAGGCTACAAGAAATCATACCTTTGCCTAACTGTCGTCCCACTAATCACGCTTAGCTCTACCGGCTATCCAGGACGAGTCCCGCCTATAATTATTAACCGAAATGTAATAAATTGTCCCGGTTATATTTCGTTATCGCATGTGACGTTCTCTCTCGTTTTGTTCTTTACGTGCATGCATGCGTTTACGTACTTAACTAGAATTCTATACATTTGTCATATTGTCCTCCTAAATATACTCACTCATTTTTTCATATGTGACAATAACGTTTTCATATCATTTCCTACCTTCTATTATCCTCCTTATATTCCTTAGTATTATTTTCTCATGTAATATTATTTGCTTGTCTTATAAACTAAATTCTTTACTTAATTATTTTAAATTTCCAACTTATCCTATTTTAATTACAGATAAGCCCTCACATTTAGTTCATTCTCGGTTTTGCCCCTAATTTTATTTTAATTACATTTTGACCTCTGAAACTTCCTAAACTTTACAAATGACCACTAATGACATTTATTTCATAATCCTTAACTTTATATTAAATTAATTCTCTACCAATCCCCACTGTTTTTGGAATTCACCTACAGCCCCCATCCATATTTTATTTCCGGTTTCCCCCATTCTTTACTATATTTATGTTTTGACCACATTAATTTCTTAAACTTTACTAATGTTCGCTAATTACATTTGTCTTATAATTCTAGCTCTAGATTTATTTAATTCTCATCAATACCCTTCTGTTTTCGGTAATTACTACAACCCTCACTACAATTTTTCTCTTCGGTTTTCTACCCCCCATTCTTCATAATTATGCTTATGCCCCTTATATTTCATAACCTTTACAAATTTATCCTAATCTGTTTTTAATTTACAACTTCAATCATTTATTCCTTAAAGTTGGTCAACATATCTCCCTTCATTTTTGACCACCTAAATTCTGTTTTAACCCCCAAATTTCCGGTTTTTACCATTTGCACCCTATATTTCCTAAAATTTACAATTTAGCCCCAAAACTTATTTTAACTCCCAAAAATTATTTTCTAAGTCTTTTTACTTCTAATTTTCAACTTTAACATTCCTTATCACTATAGTATTTATTTTCCTCAAGTTAGCTAAGAATACCCATTCCTTTAATTATTAATCACTCCTTGAACTTATTACTACATTTACACTCAATTTTAACTTATACTTAATCCCTTTTCCTATGAAAATTCTCTAACCTTTGGAGTATATTTAATCACTCAATAAACCCCCAAATATAACCCAACCTTCGGACATACATATCCATATTTTTAACCCATGTTACCAAAGCTTATATTATCACACAATACTTATAACATATACTTACATCTCTAGCTATGGTACAACTTTATTACAAGTCTTAAATACACCAAAATGTCCATGATATCACACCAGATTTTGCACATAATAACAACATTGTGATCCAGATTTGTACTTGTTACATTTTATGTTTTAAACTCTTGTAAATGTGACATTTAAGCCACTAAATCATTAGTAAATCTAACCAAGCATCCCTCCTTAGTTTATAACCATTTAAACATCATTTTAATCCATTTAACCCTCTAGTCCTTTTCGGCTATACAGCAGCACAACAAATAAATCCTACTTCACATAATCAAGCTTAACTTATCTTACCTTTCAATGTTCCAAAACTGCTCCCAAAACCCTCCAGATTTTCGGCACCTATACATAGTAGGAGGTCATTAATTTTTTTTGTTCAAACCTTATGTTAACAATGTGCTTAAGACATTAAACCTTGATTTAACAACTTCCCCTCCTTAAAAATGTATTTTCCTTCCCTTGTTTCCTCTTGTGTTTGCGCCAGCCCTAAGGGGTTTTAGACATTCATTTCAGGTCATGTACATGGGAAGAGATGAAGACTATTATTAGGTGATGAATGTACATAATATAGTTTAGGGAGTTTATGTTTTTAAAGCACAAAATTTAGATCTTGAGAGTAGAGATTACCTTGTTTGCAAGGAAGTGTTTTCCTCCACGTATTTTCGGTAATCACCTAGGAGATAAGGAGGATTAGTTCTCCTTAGTTAATGGAAGATGATTATGACATGAAAACTCTAGATTTCATGGTGTTACCTTAGAAAATGTAATGGGAATTTTTGGAACCCTTCAAGCTTGGAGGAACAAGGGTCTTTGAACTTGAAAAGAGTAGAACAATAGTGTTAGTAAGGTTAGTGTTTACGGCCTTGACATGTACATAAGGGAAACTTAATGTTTTGAGCTTGTTTTACCTTTAGAAGATGATGGAAGTTGTTCCAAGTTCCTCCTTCATGTTTGACCGGTTTTCAATGCCCCCTTCCCCTTGTATTTTTCGGTTTTTATGAAGAGAGGTGAGTGGAGGTGTATTCTCCTTGATTTGAAGTTTAAGAAGG
This sequence comes from Limonium bicolor, assembly GCA_023374045.1. Classification (NCBI taxonomy): domain Eukaryota; kingdom Viridiplantae; phylum Streptophyta; class Magnoliopsida; order Caryophyllales; family Plumbaginaceae; genus Limonium; species Limonium bicolor. The sequence goes on along the minus strand of CM041779.1, from coordinate 78,349,967 downwards.
TGCAAGTTTTTGGTGGAAATGGAGTTAAGAGCTTACTCCACCATTAAAGCCATTGTTGAAGCTCAAGGTTTTCTTGAGGAAGAAGAAGAGGAAGAGGAAGATGAGGGGAGTGTTTGGTCGAGAGAGAGGCTATGAAAAAGTGGCATTGCCGGCAAAGAGCATGTGAGAAGGAGAAAGTTTGATTATATTGAAATGGGGATAATGGGTATAGTGTACTTGACTTGCTATTTTATTTCCTAGCAAGTACAAGACTCTTAATTCCTCTCTATTTTATTAGTCCAAAATCGTTACACTCCTCCTCTCTTATTAATTACTTGTCACATTATAGTGTTATAGGTCATAATGTACAAGTACATACTACAATTATCTTTCCTCATTTTACTCCTCTCTTTCTCTTCTTTTGCGGTACTGGCAACAAAAATCGGTGGCTTATTTGGCTTTCCTATGTCATTGTACAATTGTATATTGTTAGGCAAGTACAAGCTACCAACTACTCCCTTACTTTAATCATTGCAATTCCTTTCTTTTTCTCTTGTTGCTCTCGGTAGAAGCAAGTAGCCGATGGGTTTTATTTTGCTTTCTTGACTTGTATTCTAGTGTATTATGACATATGTACTTGGCAAGTACATCCTACCAACTACTTCCCCTTATTTTACTCATCGTAATTCTCCTCCTATTTCTTATGTTTGCTCTCTGTAGACACAAGCAACTTGGTAGCCTTATTTTACTTTCTTGACTTTGTTTTCTAGTACATTATAACATGTGCACTTGGGCAAGTACAACTTCCCTTGATTTACTCATTCTCTTCTTATTTTACATGTTGTTTATGAATGAGCTAGCAAATCGGCCCCTCCTTTTGTTTCTTCTATATTATTATACCATGTGGGTTATGACTTACATTAATTTATTCTACAACAAGTACAAACTTCCTTTACTTTCCTCAATGTTTTACTCCTCTCTCAGCTCTTCTTTCTATTCCCTATATGTCTCATGAATTGGTATAGACAATGGTAGTATATTTTTTTTGTTTTGCTCATTCTAGTATCATATACTAGTAACTTGTAACATGTATTTATATGTTTATAGTTTGGACTTATTTTATGTGTTTGTTTCCTTATAATTATTCTACCCTTTAGTCCTTTGACTTATATGAGGTTAATTAATCCTCATGGGCTATATACTTAAGTGTGTATAATTGCCTTAGTATGTATTATGATTCTCGTTTAATTTAATTTACTCTTAATTACATTAATCAAGGTCTGGGGTATTTCAAAAGCCCTTATAATCCATTTGTGGTTGTTTTGCTAACTCATTTTTCATTAGCTCTTTAGTCACAAGTTCATAAGTGTGATCAAATCATTTCCTAGGTTAATATAACCCATGTTTTGATGTAAGCTAAAAGCCACACTTTTGTATCAATTATAGACATAATTCCTTAAGGCATTAAACTACATTAAGGTAAGTAATTTACCTTAAGATTTTAAGCCCTTTCTTTCTTCTTCCTTTTGGTTTTCTTGATTGAAATTTGACCAAGAAGGTTTCATCTCTTGCTTAACTTCTAACCAAGGTTTAAATTAAGATAATGAGTGCTACGTAAAACCCTTAGACTCATTAAAACAACTCTTAAATATTAAGAGGGTGCTTAAAACACTAAATTGAATGATTACCTTAGGAATCTTGGAATGGATTTTGGTAAGGAATCAAAGCAAGGCTTAAACTAAGCTCTTGAATATTGAACTAATGCTAATACAAGGAATGAAATGAGCCATCTTAAGAAGCCAAATTCGGCCATGTATAAAAATAGAAGGAAAGATGATTTTTGAAAGCTTTTCTTACCTTAAATCAAAGAGAGTGTTGTCTAGTTCTAGAATATGAATTTTCCTCCTCAAATGGAACTCCTTCAATGGAGTCAAACTTCAGCTTTTGAGGATTTGAAAAGAGCACTTGAAAGGTCTTGACTCAACTAAGAAGAATATGTGGTTTATTTGTGATTTAGAGTTTTGTGTTGACTTGGACAAGCCATTGAAGATGAAGAAGAATGGAGCTGCAGCTCTTTTACGGTTTGGAGAAGAAGAGAATGAAGGTGTGGCTGGCTGGAGAAGAAATAAATGAAAAGAGAGGAGAGAGGAGGGAGGAAAGCAAGATAAGGTAGGATATTTGTTGCTTTTATAAAGCAAATAGTGAACTTCCTCCTTCCTTCCTCTCTTGTATAATTCCTGGCTGCATTGGGTGATGAGTCACCATATAAAAACCCTCCACCTCCCTTGGTACTTAGGGAGTCATTTTACCATTTGCTAATCAAGAAGACTTAATGCATAATTTAGCACTATTTGGGTACTATTCACAATTAGTGCCCAATTTGTGTTTTTTTTTTGTAAATTCTTTGAATTGGGCTTCCTAATGTGATACTAGGTATTACACATGTTTATTAAGGTGTATACTTGGTCAACTAGCCACTCAAAACTCTTTTTCAAGACAATTTTTCAAAAATGCGCTTTAAGGAGTCTTAAGGCACAATTTGTGTTTTAACTTGTTTTTGAGCTTGGTTTTCTTTGGTAATTGTTTTAACATGTTATTTAGCATGTTAATAAGGTCTAGGTTTGCTCTTTGGGTCCTAAACAAGGTTACACAAGGTCTTGAGTAAGTATTTGCATAAATTGCCTTTATTGTGTATTCTTGTGTTTTCTATGGTTTAACTTGTCTACCAATGTTTCTAAGGCATGTTTTAGTCTTATTACATCATAACTTGATGTTTAATTACCATAGGTAGGTTTGGGGTATTTCACTTCTTGAAAGATACAACATAGATGCTCAGAGAGGTTAATGTAGCGAGCCAGTTCCACTAAAGATCCCATACTAACCAAATCATGAGGAAAGCCTTGTAGATGCTCATAAACTTTCCCACAAACGCTGCAAACAAGAAATTTTCATAAAAGCATCAACGGAACTAAGCACAACACCTGGTCATCAGACATTGTCATAAACTACACCAGAAAATTAAATTCCTCCATCAACCCTATAAGTAAACTTTCAAGGTGAAATATGGCCTTCTGTCCAAGGCGCATCTGATGTTCCTGTAGAGAGCCGACAAAATGACTAACCAGCAAGAGAACCACATGACTCCATAAAAAAAGCCATTACTAACCATACTTATTAAATACTCCCTCCGTTCAACAATAACTGTCATTTTAGAAACTTGCACACTTATTAAGAAAAGTAGGACAATGACGCATGTGCCCCTACTTTTTACTTTTCCATTTAGATAATAATTACTTTTATATTGAATAGTAGGGGTAAAAGTGGAAAGAAGTGTGTCAAAAAACTAGAATGACAGATATTTTTGAACAAGAATCACATCCTAAAACGACAGATATTAATTAACAGAGGGAGTATTATGTAGATGCTGATTGTCAGATCATGACCCTCCTATATATTGTATATAAAATAGTCTAATAACGCACAAAGTAGATCCTGATTTGCTGATCATGATCATCTTATATATTGTATATAAAATAGTCTAACAATATGCAAGACACTTCCTATTTATTACACCTTATCTATCTTCCTTAATTATAGTTTAGGGTTTTACACAATTATACCAAATGTAACACCCCATCTCAATCCAAATGTGGGTTCGCAACTTAACAACATATATATACACGTCACAGCGGAATTCAATACACTCCAGGACCTTGCCACGGTTTGACAGACAGAATATACCGAACATTAGTACATACAAATCTTAACCAAATACATATCCTTCTTACAGTCCCCTCACATCCTATACATCTTACTAACTCAAATTGACATACGAGTGTACATGCACAACACGTAGGCCACACTTAACCCGTAACGCTTGTACCCCATCTTACTCTCGTGACGGTCGCCTCCTGACGTCCACCTGTGTAGTAAAAACAGCCCCCAAAGGGGGTCAGCACGAATGCTGGTACGATCCTCTCATGGCCCCCAAGCTAACGTGGCTACGACGACTAATTGTCGATAGCATGGAGGTTGATTAGATGCACAATATAATAGAAGGTGCAATAAACAACAATCCAAATATGAACAATCAAAGTTCAAACACAATGAACGACTTAAATGCGTTCCCTTAATTAGAGGGTTAATTATTTAACTCCTTAGGTTATGTTTCCTCTTAATCTTAGTCCATCCTTATCTTACCTCAATCTTAGTCTTATCTTAGTCTTAGAAAACAACCATCCTTTAAAAAGGAATGGATGTAGCTTATCTCAGTCTTATAATACAAACCATCCTTTAAATAGGAATGGTTGCAACTTATCTCAAACCTTATCTTAATCTTAGAATACAAACCACTCTTTAAATAGAAATGATTGTATCTTATCTCAATGTTTATTTTTGTCGGGTCAAAAGCGACCCTAGCCAATGAGCTATTAACTCCACTGGTTGAATAAACAACTTATCTTATAATTTAGGATTTAGGTGATCCTACCGCACCATCTTAATGCCACCTACCTTGGACTGTATGTCCAATGTAGCTGAGCCGGCAACCGACCCTAGGCAACAAGTCCGAAGACAAGTCCTTAAGCGAAAGTCGGATCTGCTATAGATACCGACCCCATTTTTCCTTAGCATGCATGACCGGAGTCAGTCCCGGGTTCCTCACTCCCCCCTTAAGTTCCAGTTAGTAGAAGTCTCAAGACAATGTTTGTTGGTTAAACCTCTTTCGGTTATTAACAAACTAATATTAGGGAGTGTTCCTTAGTCTCACACGATTCCTTACTAAACGTTAGTTAGTAGGTTCTCACGGTAAGTTGTGTTAGTTTTCAAACATCACACAACAATACAATAAACATAATGTTCTGGTTGCATGCTTTATCTTGTTTAGTGAGCACACAAAAACAAATAGCACACAAGCCGAGGGACACCTCATTAGCAAGCAGGTCACAAGAAGAACTGTACCGTTCACCGTTGGTCGTTCAGTTGCTTACTCTCCTCTGGAGTCCAAATTCTCAAACCCTAAAACATTCATTCAATTTTAGGTTGTTAATTACTTTTCCAACAAGGCTAACTTACTTAACTCACTTAGTCACTAATGATCCCCATCTAATAACACTTAAGTTCCTACAAACTTAATCTTAAGTGAATCACTTCTCCACATACCTTATACTTATTCACCCTCTTAGTAGTCATTACACCCTCCAAGTATGCCCTTAAAAACTTTATAACATCAATATCTATCAATCCCCACCATTAGATATCATTTCCCAACCTTAAACAAAGTTTTTGGTCAAAACAGCACCGCGTCCGAACTTGTGTCCGAGCTTCCGAAGTTTGGATGCAAGCCGAGACTCAAAAGGGTGCAACCAGACGTATGTCCGAACATGTGTCCGAGCATCCAAAGTTCGGACATAGGTCGAGGGAAAATCACAGGAAAAATTTCAAGTGTCCGAACATCTAAGTCCGACTGAAGTTCGGACTCTGGTCGAGACTCGGAAAATTTAAACGCAACAGGGCATGTCCGAGCTTCCAAATTCAGACGGAAGTTCGGACGTGCCAGAAAACTCATCTTATATACCCTTAAACACTTATCTCATTTCTTGCCAAAATGCCCAACTCTTCCACAAGTGTCCCATTATGTCTTAATACCATATAGGCACTTAAACTCACCTTAGAACATCCGCTAAAACCTCCTTAACCATTTCCTCAATCCTTACAAGAATTCCTAACACTTGTTACTCATTTCCTTATTTTTACAACATGTAATTTTTGTCTAAAACTCTAACTATCCAAAGTGTTTCCTTCCCAATCAATATGACTTCTCCCTAAGCATTATTACATCCCATCTTTGCTTGCTAAACCTTCCAAGGTTATCTTGCATGTCCATGCACAATTCCTTTCTTTTCCTTTTGCTACTCATCAACCTAAACTCATGAACTTACCTATGCATTTCTCCCCATCTTCTTAGCACCTTAACCTTGTTCTTCTTTACCTTGACTATCCTACACCCTCCTTAGACATTTCCATCTCCTTTTTCTCAACTTACTCACCATTCTCATGATCACACGCTCTTTTACATTCCTAGTCATTTTCCTTGACATTTGACAACATTCTCCTTCAATCTTCACTTCCATCACCCAAGTCCACTCATTACCATCCAACTATGACCTTATTAATCCACTACTAGCCTCTTCACCACGTACACAGATATCAAAACTTCTCATTGTTATATTCCCTAGTTCATACCTAAATCATCTTAAAACATTGTACCCATTTCCTCCAAATTTTGCACAAGTCTTACCATTCCTCATACCATGACTTTGGTGTGTTCAATACACCCATCTAAACTCTAATTTCCTCATAGACAATTCTAGGTCATTCTAAACCTCTAGAACTCCTTAGTTAATTCATTTCCACTCAAACTCCTCAGAATGATCCCTGGTGAATCCCAGGGCATATTAACTCACCACCTCCACTTAAACTCTTTGTTTTCTATTCAAATTTCGCCATAGCTTCTCTAGTATTTTATCATGCCCAAATGCATTGTTTCCTCATTTAACCAACTCACACACCTCAAATCCTTTCTCATCTTGTTTCCTCACCCAAATCAACTCATTCATAATAAACTCAATATTGTGCAATAATCTTAAATTGCATAGCACTAAGGCTCTTAAATAACATGGCTCTTAGGCCCTTAAATGACTTAAACTTAAACACTGAATTTCCCACATATAAAAGCTTTCAACCTGCAAATACACCCATCAATCTCATAGTAGTTATAATGCTCTTAAAATCCATCTTAAACTTATCTTACTAACTCATTCCCATTGGCTCCTTAGTCACAAGTTCACAAGCTTGTTTAAATTCTTTTTCCTAGGTTATATAACCCATTACACAATGTAAGCTCTAAGCCACATTAGTACTTATTTAAATACCATCCCTTAAAACTTAAACCACCCTTAGGTAAGCATTTTACCTTGCTTTCCCAAGCTTATCTTAACTTCCTCCTTAGACCTTCTTCATGGATGAATCTCGGCCACCATTAAATTTCCTTTGCCAATGTTCTAATCAATATTCAATGACTCCAATGAGTACTAAACAACACACTAACCTTAAGGAATAAAACCTAGGTTAAAAATGTGTTTTAAGGTATTAAATTGAATGTTTTACCTTGGAGTCTTAAGGTAGGCTTGGATATGAATCAAGAAGGACCTCCTCTAGCCCTTGGAGAATAGAAAATAAGCTAGAACAAGGCATAAAAATGAAGCCCCATGAGTGTAATTTTCGGACATGTGAAGAAGTGATGGAAAGATGGTTTTTCTTAGATATTCTTTACCTTAAGAGAATGGAGAACCAAATGGGCTCTTCAAACTTGATTTTCCTCCATCAATGGAGTTTTCTCTTGGCACCTAAATGGAGCTTTGAAGGATTTGAAAAGATAGAAACCTAGAGCTTGAGCTAACTAAGGATAATATGTGTTCAGTTTTTGATTTGGAGCTAAAATGAGTAAGTTATAGACATTTGAAGATGGAGCATAAATGGAGGCTTCACTCACGGTTTAGAGCAGAAGAAGAAGAGAAAATCGGTGGTGAAGGAGAGAAATGAAGAAGAGAGGAGAGAAGGTAGGCTAGTATAGATATTTTGCTTTATAAAAGCAAATAGTAACTTCTTTTACTTTACTCTTCTTTTCCTTTCTTATTTAATGAAGTCTATGGTGACTCATCCTCTTAGAAACCGGCCCCCTTATTGATTTAGGCTGGTCATGGTCTTGTTTGACCAATTAATTAGACTTAGTTGATTAAAGACTAAACTAGGCACTATTTGATTACTATTCACAAACTAGTGCACATAATTGTGAAATTTTTGATTTCCCATTGATTTAGACTTCCTAATGTGATACTAAGTAGTAAAAATGTTAATTAAAGAGTAATGATAGACATTTAGCCACTCAAATCCCATTTACAAGACAATTTTTCAATAAAGCACATTTTGTGTTTTAACTTGTTTTCAAGCTTGGTTTTCTTTGGTAATTGGTTTAAAATGACCATTAGGATATTACTAAGGTCTTAGCATGATATTTGGGTACTCATCCAAGTCTCTCCAAGCTTAGAGCACATTTTTGCCTTAATTGCCTTTAAGGCATTTTCTTGTGTTTTCCTTGGTTTAAATTGTCTACCAATCTTTCTAAGGCATATTTTAGCCTTACTACATCATAAATTTATGTTTACTTAGAATACTTAGGTTTGGGGTATTTCACCAAATAAGTCATTTGACTCAATACAAAAGAGTAAAAAAGCCTCAAGTATTACTTTCATCGACTACTGAAATCAACCACTTGATAATAGGTCTAATTCTACCACAAATAAAATGTAATTTCATAATGCACACAAAGGAAAAAAATCATTCCTTCATTTCTCTTGCGTAAACAATCCTTCTAGAATGAATAACTACCTTCACCTATAGTGAAAATAGCATTTCTCCAGTCTATAGGGTGGATGCTACCATGAAAATCTTGAACGACGCCAATAACCAGCCAGGTAGTGTTGAAAGGTAAAGGCCATCGATGTTAATCAGTTTAGTAATCAACTGGCATCAGACAATTACTCGGCAAAGTAGAGCTAGACAAACGCAAACAACTGATAACTGGCCATTGTAATAAAACATCAATTGCTAAAAAAATCAAACAAGAAACCGAAACGGGGAGAAAAAACTGGTACGAAAAGAGCTTCGACCATATTTTTGTCTATAAGCTAAAAGCATGATGAAAACTCCAACTATAGCAAAATATCAACATAGCTTAGCTATTCAAAAATTAACTTCTTATCATTCATTTGTAAGATTAACACAACAACGGGTTTACTCTCTTATATCAAAAATCATTCTATACAGTATGCACAATACACCGGAGCAATGAAAGACATTGAATGTTCACTCCTCTAGATTTACAAATCTCAGAGACCATGTAATCAAATTCAATTGAACCTGGTGGAAGTAGCTTGTGTCGGCCATAGTTTACCGAAGTTGTACGTAGAGAGCTTCACTCTACCGTCACCGCTAAATCTAGATTCTAAAGTTTTTGTTGAAGAAGGTAACGTAATTAGGGACAGTATTTGTTGAATCGGGACTGCTTCTCTGGGCGAGGGGAAGGATGGTTGGGAACGGAGGAGTCACGGAAGAGGAAACCGAATCAGGCAGTGTGGAGGTGCAGTCCGAATGAGTGTAGTAGAAATAGAAATATGTGACTATCTCTACCTAGGAAGTGTACCTATCGTTTTGCGAAATAGTGAAATAAGTGAGGGGTTGTCGATCTCAGGGACCTCGTTCAATTAATTGACAATTGATTAACTAACTAAGAAACTAAACTAAGAAAACAAGAAAATGTCACTTTTTTAGGGTTTTCTCAATTTAACTAAATTACTAACTTAATGAGCAAACAATAAATAATAAAACAAATAAAATAAACTGAATAAATAAACTGAGATTAAAACTCTAAATCTAAGAAAACATCCCGGATTGTTCTGCAAACCTTCACTTTCTAATCTATTAGTATACTCTTCCTTAATTATGTAATAAACTCAGAAACTATAGTTAATTCGTTAATGGATAAGTATATTGAATCCTAACCAGTTGCTAGACCTAGCAACAGACTAATGCTGTAATCCGGACACAACCAATCGCATAAAGAACAGTTTCTACTGGAGACCGATTAACTTATAGGTCGGATCCCGCTTCTAGTCATTAATCAGGTTTAACTTCCTATGTCTTGTTATCTATCTCAATTCTCGCATGTTGATTAGAAAACTATGAATATAGCTTTAATAATTGATCAGAGAATTAAAGCACATGAAGAACCGGAATTAAATTATTGTATTATTGAATTAGTGAAAAGATTACTGATAAGCCGTAGACTTATCATATTTTATAAGCTAGATCTGTAATAATATTAGTTAAATTACGGTTAGAATAGGTAGTATTTGTGTTATTTTATATGTTCAGTCTTATGTTTTGTGTGTTTTCTATGCAAGGAGATAAATTCTATGTCAGAAACTAAGTATTGCCGGATATGAAGCCGGATTCCTCACGCATGCATGGATGCGAAGTTTAAGGAGTTAGGCCAGGCACGATGTCGGATGTTATGTAGCCGGCACAAGGAAAAGATGCGTCGACTCACCAAAAATTAGCGGTTACTTACCGTTAACTAATTAACCAGTGCCGGGTATGATGTCGGGCATACCTGTCCGGCATAAGTGACTTTTCGCGCCCTGCGGTTACGACCGTTACAGCCCGCGCACGTTTTTAATAGACAGGCCGGATCACACAGACCCGGCAAGACATCCGGCACATGTCTTTTTGGTGCCTATAAAAGGAGGCCGAATGTTGCATTTCGGGGCATCGTCTCATATACACTTTTACACTCTAAAAATCCTCAAAAACGTCCTGAAGTGCTGCTGGAGGAAGATCTTGCATCATTTATCAAGAGAAGAACAAATTGTCATCGGGTTAAGGCTAAGACCATTTTCTTTCCCCCCTTGATTGTTCTTCTTTTATTTTGAAGTAGAGGATGCATTAGAATCCTTAGTTGTACTGATTTGAAGTGGTTCTCTTTGTAAACACACTATGTTTATTCAATAAAAGATATAAGTCAACTTGGAATTTTGTGGTTATTGCAATTAGGAATGAAGTTGCTCCTTCTTCCAAGTACTTCAATTCTGACCTTGGTAAGGCAGAAAGGTTGAGGAATTCCAAGTGGTCTTTTTATTTGTCTTTTATAACTTAAAGGATGAAATTCAAGATTTAGAATTAACCATGCTATTCTCCCCTTTTCGATTTGTTGATTACCTTGATATTGTTAGTTTTCGATAATGATTTGGGAGTACTTAGTTCAGCTTCGAACTGGAAGAGTAATTTGACATTTTGAGCATGTCGGATGGCATGCCGGGTGCAAAACGTCCGGCACATTCAAGGTTCTTGTCTTTACCGTGCGCATCTTGTCCGGCATAATATCCGGTAGTCTCAGGAGTTGGCTAAATTCTTGATTTATTCTTTTCTTTGATGATCATTAGTGTTTTTATGACGTTGACCATTCGAATATGGGGCAGATCATTGTAAATACCATTTTAGATTAGGTTTTAGGAAGTTTTCTTAATCTATACTTACACCTTTTTCCCTCCTTATTTAGTAATTACCAAGGCTAGGACTAATTTTCTATACAAGTCCCTAGGGTTGACTTACTTGGTCTTAAATTGCTTCCCTACTACTTTTGACCGGGTTTTTGTTTGCTACCCGTAGTAGATTGAGTAGGTTTCTGTTATTTAGGCTTATGCCGTGCATTGTGCCGGGTATACTCTACCAGGCATATTCTTAATTTTCCCCACGCCTTAGTTTAATCTTTTGTACATAATTGTGTATGTAATACCTACTAAAATCTCTCTTAGCAAAATGGCGCCGTTTCCGGGGACTTGGAATTAGTCCAAGTCCTAAAATTGGTAATAGCCTATTTGTTTTATTCGTTGGTTTTTGTTTTTCCAAATGTTTGAATATGCTGGACTTACTGCCGGACGTCTTATAACCGGCGTAATCAGAGGAAGTCTATGCCGGATATTAAACTCTCGGCATTAACCCTGGCACGTTCTGTAATTTTGAAAGTTTTTTTTTCCGACGAATGCTATTTAAATGTTATTTACGTTTTCACTAATTTTTACTTGCCGTGTAGGATGCCGGGTTTTTATGATCCGGCAACTTCGGAGGAAGTCCGATGCCGGACACTTCCTATCTGGCACACTACCCGGCTTATTCATAGCATTTATTTTTCTCTGTCTCTATGTTATTTATATAGTCCCTCCTCTTACAGATGTCTCACCCTTTGTCCAACTTTGTATCCAGGATGTCGAGTAACGTTTGGATGGCAAAGTTACAGAGTGAAGAGACCGACCTTTTTCATTCTCTGCATATCTATGTAGTAAATGAACTCTACCCTCGTACAGGGGTAGAGATATTTATTAAGAGGAAGAAGATGAGACCTGCCTTTTATTACCACCGCCTTAGGACCACCGAACGCATGAGAGTTATGCCCGTGGATGAACTTAGGCGAAGATTCCCGCATTGGGGCATCTTCACTAATAGAATTCACCAAAGGCCCCCCTCTTATGCGATCTTCACTAGTAGAGTTAGGCGGGCTAGGTTTAGGGTTATCTATTAGTATACTTTAGTATCTTTTTTTATGGTTTTATCTTTAGTATCTTTTATATGTTTTATTTTTAGTTTGTTTTTCTCTTTTTTATATTATGTAATGACGATGATATGTCCTATTTAATAAAAGCATATATTATTAGTTATATGTTCTTTTCAATCACTTAAAAATATTTCCTTTTTTATCTCTTAGGTACTGGTTTTTCGTTAGGTGAATGCTTCTTAGATCACAAGGTCTCTCTGACGAAATAGTAGATTACGATCCTGAGATTGAGAGAACATTCCTGCGCTCCTTACGACAAAGAAAGGATCAATCTTGCCCACAGGAGGAACCAAGTACTTCAAGAAAGATGACAACAGTATGCAACATCAACAGGCCCTCTAACCTAGGTTAAAAGCCGGCCATTAATCTCCCTACTCTCCCCCAGGTCGATTATGAGGAATGGCAGAAATTGAAGCCGTATCATCAAATCTGCTGCGTCAAAGACTTAGGAATGTTTGATGGTTCTAACCCAGATGAGACATTGCTCCACGTAACAAAGTTCCTGCAACATGTCAATAGCCTCACCGCTACCAACGTGGTCTTGCAATTTGCTCGTCTCTCCCTTTTCCCTCACAGTCTCAGTGGAATTGCAAGCAAATGGTACCACAGCCTGACGCCAAACACTATCTCCACGTGGGACGACATGGCAACAAAGTTCTACGATAAATTTCTACCGCCAAGTCGCACTTTAGAAATGATCGCTGAAATCTACAATTTCAAGCAACCTGGATCAGAGAATATTTGTGAAGCTTGGGATAGATTTAAAGGATTACTCCTGAAGTGTCCCCACCATGGTCTCACGAAGGAGCAACTCTCACAGTTGTTCTACAAAGGGCTCGTGAACCAATACAAAACGATGGTGCTGTCCTCCCTTGGCGCCGACATCCTGAAGAAACCAGGAGAACAATTTTTGGACGGGATTGAATCCTTATGTGAGGAAATCCGTGATTGGGCTACTGGAGGAACAAGAGGTAATACTCCAGGATTGTACCACATTGGAGAAAGTGACAACAAGTTTGAAAAGTTGATGAAGAGTCACAAGCAATTACTAAAGAGCAATGCCCAGCAATCAACAAAGGTAAGTGCGCTACAAAGAGTTGTGGAGCAACTGACTATGAGCTCCCTCCCTCAGCAGACTAATATGGCTGATCCAAGACCAACCACTCAGGTAACCCGCTCTCCCATGTTTTCTATACCACCTTCTGACGTGTCTTGTACACAGTGTGACGGACCACATGACTTTGAGCAGTGTCCTGAGTTACAAGAACTCAAAGCATCTAAGGAAGTAAACTTCGTCGCCAACAATCAAGGGTTCAGGCAGCCCTGGCAAAGAGGCGCCCAACCACCCCAAAATTTCCATAATAACTCTGGCTATCAAGGAGGCCAGAGGCAGTTTGCCCAACCTCCTTATAACAGAAGACCTTCTCTCCAATCACCTCAACCTCCATCTAACTCTGAAGCAGAGATGGCAGAAATGAGGGATATGATGAAGGCCCTAATGAACAAATCCAGAGATACTCAGGAAGAGATCTCTGCCCTACGCAAGGACCAAAAATCCCTGCATTCTCAACTTCAGCAGATCCTGGCCCAACCTAGGCCTTCTGGCCATTTACCCTCTCAAACTCAACTGAATCCCAGGGAGCATGCTAAGTCAGTGCTCACGGAGAGTCAAGGTGCAGACGCTATCACTCTCCGAAGTGGAAGGGAAGTAAGTAAAGGCAAAGAAAAAGAAAAAGAAAAACAAATGATTTCGTGTAATGAAGAGGGAATACTACCATTCCTACCATCTCAGGGGACACGGGCCCCTACTTCCTCTCCCTCTACTTCTACTAATATCTCTAAGGACATTTCTCCTCCTAATAATCAGTCTTCCACAAAAAACTGCCGTTCCCCACTAGGCTCAAGAAAAAGCACATGGATGAGCAGTTTAAGAAATTTTTGGGAATTTTTAAACGTTTGACTATTGGCATTCCCTTGATTGATGCTCTACAGCAAATGCCTACATATGCTAAATTCCTTAAAGAGTTAATGAGCAACAAGTGCCAAATGGAAGACCTGGAGACAATCACCCTGACAGAGGAATGTTCAGCGGCCCTGGTACGTGCCATGCCACCCAAACAGAAGGATCCTGGACTACCAATAGTACCCTGTTGCATAGGTGATGTGGATTGCGGACATGGTCTATGTGACCTCGGAGCAATCATCAATATAATGCCGTACTCCATATTCACCAGGATTCGTGGTAGCCAACTGAAGCTAGTCTCCTTCTGCCTCCAATTAGCAGACAGATCCTCCATCAAACCCATGGGTATGGTAGAAAACCTGGTGGTGGGAGTTGACAAATTCATCTTCCCTGGTGATTTCGTCATCCTAGACATCAATGAGGATACTGAAGTCCCATTGATCCTTGGGCGACCATTTTTGAGCACTGCAAGAGCGGTCATCGATGTATATGATGGCAAGGTCACCTTCCGATTCGAAAATGAAAAGGTTGAGTTCAATATGGCTCAAATGGTAAGGAAGAGTGTCGCTGCCCATACTATCTGTTGTGTGGGACTTTCAGCAGATGGTGGAGAGGACGATTGCACAGTCGATGAAGAATATTTCTCTTTACCTTCCATTGAACCGCATGAGTTGGAGGCTCTTGACCAAGTCTTGATTTCATCTATTGAAGAGTCCCCAATCAAGGAGATCAATAATGCCATCGTTCAACTGGATAAAGGCATCAACCTGGATCCCAACCACAGACCATCACTAATCAGTCTAGACCGCCAGCCTCAAAAAGCTATACCTTCCATCGAGAAGCCACCAGAGGTAAAACTGAAGGAACTCCCTTCTAATTTAAAGTACTCATTCCTTTCAGGTACAAACTCTCTTCCTGTAATTATTTCCTCGCTGCTTTCTTCTGAGCAAGAAGTCAAATTGTTAGAAGTCCTAGGAAAGCATAAGAGAGCGATAGGTTGGTGTCTGGCAGATTTAAAGGGTATTGATCCTAGTTTTTGCACCCACCATATATGTATGGAGGATAATCATAAACCAATGAGGCAAGCTCAAAGGAGGTTGAATCCCAACCTAAAAGAAGTTGTCAAAAGTGAGGTCCTAAAATTACTGGACGCTGGTATCATATACCCCATTTCTGACAGCCCTTGGGTAAGCCCAGTGCAGGTGGTACCCAAGAAGGGTGGGATAGAAGCAGTTCCTAACGAAAAAGGGGAGTTGATCCCCCAAAGAAAAACTACGGGATGGCGCATGTGCATTGATTATAGGAAATTAAATTCTGCCACCCGAAAGGATCACTTCCCTTTGCCCTTTATAGATCAAATGTTGGAAAGGCTTGCAGGTCAAGAATTTTATTGTTTTCTAGACGGGTATTCGGGTTATTTTCAAATCCCGATTGCACCTGAGGACCAGGAGAAGACCACCTTCACTTGTCCTTACGGTACCTTTGCATATACTCGAATGCCTTTTGGACTTTGCAATGCACCTGCTACTTTCCAACGTTGCATGCAGGCAATTTTCGCTAATTTTATTGAGAAAAGTATCAAAGTCTTCATGGATGATTTCAGTGTATATGGCCCTAACTTTGATGAATGTTTGCAGCAACTAGATCTAATCTTAGCCAGGTGTGAAGAAACCAACCTGGTACTGAGTTGGGAAAAATGCCACTTCATGGTAAAGGAGAGCATTGTTTTGGGCCATTGAGTTTCCAAAGCAGGTATTGAAGTGGACCAGGCCAAGGTCGAGGTCATCAAAAAGCTCCCTCCTCCGACCACAGTTAAAGAAGTAAGTGCATTCCTGGGTCATGCTGGTTTCTATCGAAGGTTTATTGCTGATTTCTCGAAGATTGCGAAACCGTTAAGTGATTTGTTGGCCAAGGATACAAGATTCAACTTTACAGAGGAATGTCTTGAGGCTTTCGAGATCATAAAAGAGAAGCTTATCTCAGCCCCTGTGGTTGTTGCACCTGATTGGTCACTCCCCTTTGAGATCATGTGTGATGCAAGTGACTACGCTGTAGGGGTCGCGCTGTGCTAAAAGAAGGATAAGGTATTACATATTATAACTTACGCAAGTAAGACTCTGGTGGATGCCCAAAAGAATTACACAACTACAGAGAAAGAGCTTCTTGCTGTTGTCTTCGCCCTCGATAAGTTCCGTTCTTATCTATGGGGAAGTGAAGTTATAGTACACACTGATCATTCTGCCCTAAAGTACCTATTCACTAAAGCAGAAACCAAGCCAAGAATGCTGCGTTGGATCTTACTACTACAAGAATTTGATGTGTTAGTCGTGGATAAGAAGGGAAGCCACAACGGGGTAGCCGATCATCTTTCTCGCATTGACAAGCCATATGATGGAGTTCCCATTCGGGAATATTTTCCAGACGAGACAGTGCTCAGTATCGGGCAGATCGAGGACTTATAAGAGAAGAACGTATCCGCCAACTGGGTTGAATTGTTCGATGCATTGAGTGCCAGTGCTGACGAACCATGGTATACCGATATTGCCAATTACTTAGCCTCCGGGATAATGCCTCATGATCTCTCTTCCCAACAGAAGAAGAGATTTCTCTCTCAGATCAAGCACTTTTTCTGGGATGACCCTTACCTTTTTAAGGTATGTGCTGATGGGGTCATCCGTAGGTGTATTCCTGAAAGTGAGGTCACCCCAGTTCTACACCTTTGTCACACAAGGGAGGCAGGGAGGACATACTCATGTTCTACTCGGACTGCAGCAAAAGTTCTCGAGTCAGGTTTATTCTGGCCCACACTACATAAGGATGCATATCAGTTTGTTTCACGGTGTGATAGTTGTCAAAGGATGGGCAATATCTCTCGACGTCATGAGATGCCTTTGAACAACATTTTGGAAGTTGAGCTATTTGATGTCTGGGGAATTGACTTTATGGGTCCCTTTCCTCCATCTCAAGGACATCATTACATCTTAGTCGATGTGGACTATGTATCCAAATGGATCGAAGCAATTTCATGCCCCTCTGCAGACGCCAAGACAGTTCTTAAATTCCTTAAGAAAAACATTTTCACAAGATTTGGCGTGCCTAGGGCAATCATATCGGATGACGGTTCCCACTTCTGTAACCGTCTGTTTGATGCCCTTTTGCATAAATATGGAGTACATCACAAGGTAGCGCTCCCTTATCATCCACAATGTAATGGGCAGGCTGAAGTCTCCAACCGTGAGCTTAAGTGGATCCTTCAGAAAACAGTCAGCTCCTCCCGGCGAGATTGGTCTATGAAGCTTGATGATGCCTTGTGGGCCTATCGAACGGCTTTCAAGACTCCTATAGGGACCACCCCCTTCCGCCTGGTGTTTGGTAAGGCCTGTCATCTACCCGTAGAGCTTGAGCACAAAGCCTACTGGTCTCTTAAAGCCTTGAATTTTGATATGACGGCCGCTGGCATCAAAAGGAACTTCCAGCTTTCCGAACTTGAAGAGTTGCGCCACAACGCTTATGAGAACGCTCAACTTTATAAAGAGCGTACCAAGAAGATCCATGATCAAGCTATCTTGCCGCGCACCTTCCAAGTGGGCGATCAAGTCCTCCTCTATAATTCTAGGCTCAGACTTTTCCCTGGGAAATTGCGATCTCATTGGACTGGCCCTTTCACCATCACTTCTGCAAATGGCTATGGTTCTTTTGAACTTGAGAACGCAAGCGGCACCCACTGTAAAGTCAATGGATCAAGGTTAAAGAAATATCTTAGTGGTGATCCTCGTGAAGCCGTTCCCGTCTTCATGTGTTTCCGAGATAATATCCAAGCTTTACCTCCTCACAAAAAGGTGAAAGAGAAACTTACCTGGCGTCGGGCCGTTCCAACTTACACATCTACCTTCCAAGGGAGTTGTTTTCTTTCTTTATTGTTAATTTTTATCTTTACTTCATTCTTTATTTATTTTCTTCTCTATTGAACACTGGGGACAGTGTTCCTGCCTAGTGTAGGGCAGGGGGACCCCCCTTAAAAACTTTATATATATATATATATATAAAACACAACACACATTTATGCACATATAGCATGTCTAGTTTATCCAATATAATAATTTTTTACGTTTATTAACCTTCTACTCAGCTTTTTGCATGCCTTTGTTTGAGATGACATTAGGAAAGGATAATATTTGTTCCCTCAAGAGGTAAGCTTTCTGATGACTTCAAGATGTCGATTTTTACTTCATGATTCTTTTTGTTAACATGAGTATATGACCTTACTTCTAATTTTGTCCTTGATCTACTTTTGGGTAATAGATTTTCTTTCTTTTCAAAATTGTTCAACTCTTGTGGGTGAATATTTTAGATCGGGGTGACGTATGAAAAAAAAAGAAAAAAAGAAGCTTCTTATAAAAAAAACATGAAGCGTTATGAGGTCGCAAGATTACCTCAAAATGTTGGAAACCGGAAAAAGGAGAGATGCAAAACCCGTTATGCAAAATAACCCATGAGTCCTGGATCCGTTTTGAGATTGATTGTTTTTGTCTTATACCCACTAGTATATTTTTGATGGAATAAGAAAAAGTAAGTGATGCTTATGAATCAGAGTCAAGTAGTTGAAAAAGAACTCTAATTGTCATTATTATGAGTACCTGTTTTGTGCACAAGTAGCTATTCTTTCCTGATTTAATTTTGCTCGAGGACTAGCAAAAGGTAAGTGTAGGGTCTTGATAAGCCGTAGACTTATCATATTTTATAAGCTAGATCTGTAATAATATTAGTTAAATTACGGTTAGAATAGGTAGTATTTGTGTTATTTTATATGTAAAATGATTTTATATGTTCAGTCTTATGTTTTGTGTGTTTTCTATGCAAGGAGATAAATTCTATGTCAGAAACTAAGTATTGCCGGATATGAAGCCGGATTCCTCACGCACGACATGGATGCGAAGTTTAAGGAGTTAGGCCGGGCACGATGCCGGATGTTATGTAGCCGGCACAAGGAAAAGATGCGTCGACTCACCAGAAGTTAGCGGTTATTTACCGTTAACTAATTAACCAGTGCCGGGTATGATGCCGGGCATACCTGTCCGGCATAAGTGACTTTTCGCGCCCTGGTGGTTACAACCGCGCACGTTTTTAATAGACAGGCCGGATCACACAGACCCGGCAAGACATCCGGCACAAGTCTTTTTGGTGCCTATAAAAGGAGGCCGAATGTTGCATTTCGGGGCATCATCTCATATACACTTTTACACTCTGAAAATCCTCAAAAACGTCCTGAAGTGCTGCTGGAGGAAGATCTTGCATCAT
Organism: Limonium bicolor; assembly: GCA_023374045.1. NCBI lineage: Eukaryota > Viridiplantae > Streptophyta > Magnoliopsida > Caryophyllales > Plumbaginaceae > Limonium > Limonium bicolor. Next base: position 78,330,498 of record CM041779.1, on the reverse strand, counting down.
TTATCAAGAGAAGAACAAATTGTCATCGGGTTAAGGCTAAGACCATTTTCCTTCCCCCCTTGATTGTTCTTCTTTTATTTTGAAGTAGATGATGCATTAGAATCCTTTGTACTGATTTGAAGTGGTTCTCTTTGTAACACACTATGTTTATTCAATAAAAGATATAAGTCAACTTGGAATTTTGTGGTTATTGCAATTAGGAATGAAGTTGCTCCTTCTTCCAAGTACTTCAATTCTGATCTTGGTAAGGCAGAAAGGTTGAGGAATTCCAAGTGGTCTTTTTATTTGTCTTTTATAACTTAAAGGATAAAATTCAAGATTTAGAATTAACCATGCTATTCTCCCCTTTTCGGTTTGTTGATTACCTTGATATTGTTAGTTTTCAATAATGTTTTTGGAGTAGTACTTAGTTCGGCTTCGAACTGGAAGAGTAATTTGACATTTTGAGCATGCCGGATGGCATGCCGGGTGCAAAATGTCCGGCACATTCAAGGTTCTTGTCTTTGTCGTGCGCATCTTGTCCGGCATAATATCCGACAGTCTCAGGAGTTGGCTAAATTCTTGATTTATTCTTTTCTTTGATGATCATTAGTGTTTTTATGACGTTGACCATTCGAATATGGGGGGATCATTGTAAATACCATTTTAGATTAGGTTTTAGGAAGTTTTCTTAATCTATGCTTACACCTTTTTCCCTCCTTATTTAGTAATTACCAAGGCTAGGACTAATTTTCTATATAAGTCCCTAGGGTTCGACTTACTTGGTCTTAAATTGCTTCCCTGCTACTTTTGACCGGGTTTTTGTTTGCTACCCGTAGTAGATTGAGTAGGTTTCTGTTATTTAGGCTTATGCCGTGCATTGTGCCGGGTATACTCTACCCGGCATATTCTTAATTTTCCCCACGCCTTAGTTTAATCTTTTGTACATAATTGTGTATGTAATACCTACTAAAATATCTCTGAGCAATTACACAATAAATATTAAGATCCGGTTTACTACCCCCAATCCGGGGAGCTAAACTAACTACGCTAGCATAACTCTAATAATAATAGAAATAACAAGGATCGACATTAGACAAAATAAGAGAGAGAGGGTAGAGAAAACTCCAGTTAGCAAATTTGACTCCGGCTCGCTCCGCCTCCGTCTTCACGTCGATGTAACAGTGGTGATATGGATGTGTGGATAGATGGTGTGAGTATGGTGGTGGTCTGGTGGTGATCTGATGAACGTGGTGCTAGTGGTGTGGTGATGGTGTTACGGTAGTAGTGGTGATGCGTGAAAGAAGATAATGAATTAAGAGGCACAGATCCTCTGTACAGGCATATCTTCCTTTGCAACCCTGATATTCCTATATAATAGCAGTGATCGTATATAAAAAAAATTATCTTTTGTTTTTATGAAGCGTCACATCGGGATTGCTCTGTTTGCTGCATCCGGACTTGCGTCCGGATGAGAAAGTCCGGACGTCTCTATAGGACACTCCTTCCGTTGCTACACTGGTCACGTCCAGACATGCGTCCGGCCCTAAAGTCCGGACAGCTCACCTGAACGTGAATATATAAGCCAAACTCCGCAAAATCTCCACTTGTGGTCGTAAATATTTTCATCCTTGTGACATGTCCGAGTGGGAAGTCCGGACAGCTGACCTGGACACTAGAAACATTCAATATATAGCATTTTTAGTTGTCCTAACCTATATCCGGGTTGGAAATCCGGACAGCTCACCTGGACAAGAGACAGTTCAGCAATCCATCTTAAACAAGCCCTAGATTCTTTGTTTAGACTCCGTTTTGCTCCTTGTTTGTTGTGTTGTGAAGCTAGTGAAGTGAAGAATGCAATCCCATGACTTTTACCTGCATTTGACACATAAAATATATCAGTGCACATCAAAACATAAATCTAAGGAAAAGCATATGATAAGTGAGAAGTATGTCATGAATAGTTATGAAATTAGGAAGAATTAAAGCCCTATAAATAGATGTATTTCACACTTATCAATGAGTGACTGGATGAAGAGTGAAGAGGCGAGCGAAGAGCCAAGCGAGATAGGGTTTTGAGTCTTTTGATGTTTTGTTTGTCATGTTTCTTGACTAAAGAAAAGAGTATATTAAGTAAAGATTACGAATTTTTTATAAAAAAAATTAGATAATTCGATCAAACCGAATTTTACATGGTCAAAACTGAAATCCAAACCGAATTATAATTCGAATATCAGAATAACCGAAATTTTAAATTTGGTTTTAAAATTCGGTTAAAAATCCCAAAAAAATCGGTTAATTTGGTTTTTGGATAAATTCAAATTATCCAATCCAAATGCTCACCCTTAATTCCATCATATAGAACCAACGTCCAAACCAAATCAACCATTCCACAATCACCACAACACATTGCCAATACAAATCTAAGACCACAAGTTCACACCACACTAATCTACCAATTACCATGATAATTTACCATTTCAAAATCGACATCTAATGTTAAACTTTACCTTTAACATATCCATTAGCTTAAACTCCATACCATGTCAATCCTTCACTAACCATGTGTCACACTTTTCAAGTAAACAGGACCAACTCCTTATCAAATATGTGTCAAGGTATCACAATAGCAGGGACATGATCCAATACATTATAGCAAACGTAGTTATCCCCTTAAATCAACTAAATAACTAGGTTACATTTTTCTTAAGATTAGGACTCACCAAGCTCTTCCAACGAGCATTAGATCAATCACCCTTCAAGATTTAATCATAATAACAAACAACAGATCAATACCCAAGCCAAAAACTCAAAGGAATCTGAAAAATTCAAGCAGAAACCCCACCCAATTTGACACCCACCAAAACCCTCTCAAATCACATGAGTCGGCCTCTAATTGCTCACAACTACTCTGTGAAGAGATCCAAGAGATAGCAAGGATTAAACCCTTGGAAAAGAGTGAAAAAACTTACCCATAAATAAAGGAAAAATTAGAGAAATTCTGGAATTTTAAATGCCCAAATTGAAAGGACGGTAAGCGCAAACCCAACTAGAAACACAAGAGTAGTTTAGAGCACATATTGGCAAGAATCGATTAAGGAAGAATGATGAAATTCTAACCCTTGTAGATGCTGTAATGGGGTCGAATTTACCCAAAATTTTATGAAGTGACTCCCATGAACCTTAATAATGTTTATAAGTCAACAAAAAGTGAAATTTCAGTTTTTGGGTCAAAGGGCCAAAATTACCAAAATGCCCTTCTATGGTCAAAGTCTACCCTTGGTCAAAATGACCAAAATACCCTTTTGGCTTAACTTAGGGGGTGCTTGGTACATGGGTATGGCAATGAATCTATGGGAATGGAAATAGTGTTTTCCTATATCCATGCTTGGTAAATAAAAGTCCTATTTTTTAGGAGGATGGAATGGGAATTAAATGATCTCTATTCCCACAATTTGATAACCAGGGGGAGGGGTGGTTATCAAATTTTGATTACCACGTAACGGCACCTTATTAGGAATTGATAAATGTTTTCAACTTCAAATGGTTATATATTTAATTCTTTAATAATAGTAATTAATTTTTTTCAATTCATACCTAGCTTTTTTATTACTCTATTAATTTATTTTATTGGAGTAAATTTATTTTTTTAAAGTTGATATTATAATTAAATTATTCTTACAAAATTTTATACTAGTTTTTATGATTTTTTCAACATCATTCAAATATGAAATAAAAAAATTCAAACTTTATTCCCATAATATTTGGAGTCAATATAAATCATTATGACGTTAAGACAAAAGAAAATATTAATATGGAAAAAATGTTTATAGTTGCACCAATGACAAGATAAACAAGGTAATAAAAAATATTTAAAAGTAGAGAAATCTCATCGATTGTGTTGGAAGTATTTACAATTTTATTTGTTTCTTAAATCATATATATTAATCAATTTACTATATTTAATATTTTTAACTATTTTTCTATATATAGTTAGGGGGTTGCTATTCGCAGTACAAAATTACTAATCACCGCAGTACAAAATTTTTTTAATTCATATTGACGTTGTACACATGTAATGATGTGTCGCTGTGTTTTTTTTTTCAAAAAATGATATCGGAAAGTAAATTTACCGAAGTAGTTTGTAGTTGATTAGTAGCGAATTTTACTAGTTACTTTTTTGTTGGAATCAATACAGGAACCTTTTTTTTGTAAAAAAAAGTGTTGGATTACATTTTTATGTGTTTATATTACATTTTTATGTGTTTATATTATTAATTTGACTTAAAATTAATTTGTACTGCGAATAGCAAATACTTTACTATTCGCAGTACAAATTTTTTTTTTCACCAAACTTAGTTGAATAAGTTTGAATGTTACGGGGAGACACTTTTTTTTGAAATAATAGATGTTTGAATAACCAAATTTAAGTGAATATGAGTAAAACAACAACTAAGTTAAAGAGAAACTAAGTTAAAACAACTAATTTATTGATAAACTAAGTTACAACAACTAAGTTAAAGAAAGACTAAGTTACAACAACTAAGTTAAAGAAAAACTAAGGTACAACGTTGATCCAACTATCTAACCTAGATTGTAATTGATGAATCCAAGGTCCGACAGTGTTTGGATCTCTATAAGCGAACCACTGCGGATAGACAGGGGGGAGTGGGGAGTCTTGAACCATGCCGAACCTTATGAAATGACCCTCGGGGCAAATTCCTATGTGGATCTCTCCTCTTGGGCTATCACGATCGGTATAATTATCGATGGGAAGGTATGTGGCACTTGCCGCACCCCCATAGACAGTAGAGTAGAAAACTACTATCGAAGTGTACCTTGTCGCAATCACCAACCCCATTTCCGTGTGCATCCATTTATGTTGAGGTGCTGGCTCTCCTGAATTCCAATGAAGCGCTCTTAACATGGCGTTGTACGGTCCTTCGTTAAAAATGGCCTTGTATAGTCCATTCGCCGGTGCTTGATTCTTCATGTGATTGAACAATGCTACACGGACATCTTTCCACCTCTCTTCGTCTGAATATAGGTAGTCAGCAATGACCCTGAAACCACAATTCCCATCTCCACGAACATCAATATACCCAGTCATATATTGATATAGGTTGGGGTTGAAATTCTGGTAGTATGGGAAGTCGGCAAGGGGCTTGAATCGACTCGGATTTGATGATCCTCTATTACGTGATCTTCTATTTGATGGCGCTCCTTGTGACTGGCCTGCCCTTGGTCGGTTACGTTCCCAAGACGAAGGTTCACGTCGGTTTGGTCTTGAGGGCCCGGTAGGTCTGCCAATCCCAACCTGTTCCAACGGCTCTCCTAATTGGCACACCATATCTGGGTGAAGGAAGTTTTGGAGTTGACTGTAACATTTCGCAATCAGAGTAGGATCATCTGACTGTGCTACCTCAGAAGCTATGTGTCGCCATCTATTTTGTTCTTCCTCCATGTAGGATACCATATCAATCGTCGATTCATGCTTCTCCCAGCTTAGGGTATACCAGAAACGATGTATATCCCTCTTTGAGCATAGTATACCACTATCCAGCATGTAGTTTAATTTACAAGCGCATGGTAATCCATGAGAGGTTACCTTGTCACATCCACAGATTGAGTGTCCATTTGCACATAATTCGTCCTTCCAAGCTCCTTGACTAGCTCATCTAAGCAAAGGGTACTAACCTTCCCGATCAGGTCAGCGATTGGAACCCTCATGTGCTCTCTTCTGTGTTTTGTCCTGGCTGCCTCAAAATCCTTTTTTAACTCCCGGATGCTTGTATTCACATGATCGTGAATCTTTGGAAAGATTACATCCAAAGTGTGTCTAGCACTCCTTAATCTCGCCTTTAGAGAAGAATGTGCGGCCTCCACCCTATCAAATGTTTAAGTAAGTTTTATAGATCTATAACAATCACTGTATTATCTTAAACATTACAAGATTAACAATTTTACCTATTTGTCGTTGTGTTGCCGAAGTGCAACACATTCTTGACCCAAGCCTCCACAAATTTTTCCTTGTATTTCTCCCAGACTGATGCAACATACGTAATGAAACGTGGGTAGCTTTGGTATGTCTCCTTGAAATATGCGTACCTCTCGTTGTAGTCCTGCTCTGTGCTCGAGTAGACAACCGAAGTCCACATTCGGACTGCAGCCGCCGCCCTTCCTCTATCACCCATATAAGTCTCGGCTTTCCCCTGAACGTTCCTACTTATGTGCCACCGACATAGTAGATGATGAGATTCAGGAAATACCTCATCTAAGGGCATTCATCAGGGCCAGACATCTGTCGGTGATAAATGTAGAGGTTGTAGTCCGCCCGAGGAGGTCCCTTAATTGTTGAAGTGCCCACACATACATGTCTGTTGCTTCTGATACAAGGAAGGCGAAGGCAATGCTGAAGTTTTTGCCTATACTCGTCATCCCGATGAACTGAACCAAAGGCATTTTTGCTATGTTTGTTTTATAGGTAGCATCAATGCCTATGACATACGGGAACGCATGGAGCAGTAATCTAGATGTAGGGTGTGCAAAGAAGATGGACCCAAGTCGTGTTTGATCATCTAAATTGTGAAATATAATCATGTTATCTATCAAATTAAGATGAAACCTAAATGATTGAAGTTATTTGAGACATACTGAGTTGACTTACTTGGATCTGTAGTGTAATCGTAGTAGTAGTTGTTTTTGTCTAGGTCACTCAGCAGAGTCTGCACCATAGATCGACCATCTCTATTTACTAGTTTTGTTTTTTGTATCCGGTTGTATATGTCTTTCCTTGTTGCTGACGTTTCTGGGTTGATTGTTGTGAGCTCGGAATAAATTGCACAGGGGGGCACACCGACTCTGGTTCTCTGGTCGATCATAATCTCCTCCGCCTCAGTCAGGCGTTTTCCCACAAAATGGCCCTCTGCCCACTCTGCGAGATCATGGTTATGCCATCCGTTACCCACTTGCAAGAAACACCCGTAGCTTGTGTAATACCCCTTAATTTTAAAAGGGCAACCACATTTCTTTGAACCCGATGATCTGCGCCGGTTGATGACACCAGGTCGTGATGTCCTTCGTGGTTTCCAATACCTCTCGCATGTTATGTGGAAATCTTGGCCCGCCCGAGAACTTTGAATTATGGTGTAGATATGGTTGGGATGGCCAACACTATCTACCCAAGCTTTCGCTTCTTCTTTACCCCTAAAGGCCTGGTTTGTTTGAAATAAGTAACCTGTGTCCACCACCGGAGCTCGATTATACATCTCTTGCATGTACTCATCCATCTGTGCATAATGATCCGGAACGCCTTCATCAAATTCATCCCAATCTGAATCAGTGGTTGAGTCACTATCCTGCAATAAGGGTCGAGAGAATGTTAGATGAATATTGAAATATGAAATGTTAGTGCGAATATAATTAACAAAGACAATAAACTAAATACTTACTGGGCTTGATATTGGAACATACTCATGATCGGAATCTGAAGATTGACTCATGTTTAGAGAGAGAGCTTGCACAGTTTAACGAAATAAGTGTTGGAAGAGAGTAAGGAAATAGAGAGCTTCGAGAATATGGAGAGAGAGTGTGTGAAGATGAAATGGAGGAGGCATACGATTTGGAATACTGATCGTTAACGTTGAAAGGAGCCATGCATTGTGTGACGACACCAAATTGTACCAAATTCTTTCAACAGAAACAAAGGCATTCCAGAAAGTTTAGATTGAAGTTGGTCACACATCTTTTCTTTCTTAGGAATTTTGACATTTTGATATATTTCATTTCTCGTGACATATACAATCTTTGGTACATGTTAGATATTTCATTTCGACACTATCATTGCTGGAGAACATTCAACGACCAACAAAGAATTTAGACCGCCCAGAAAGGGATTGATCTTACGAAGCACATTTGTCAAATACTGATCGTTAACTTTGAAGTGAAACAAGCATTGTGAAACGATGCATTTCTAGAAAATTTTTGCCATAGTCTCCCCTGTTTTTCTTATCTCCACCGGTTCTAAGAACCTCCACAAGGTCACCAGCATTGTCAGCAACAATTCCACCATCACCAAGTCCTCCAGAAAAAACTACAACCACAGAAATTGTACTACCGTCTAACACCCGAATGAAAATGAAAGACAACAAATAGTTCCAAGATGATACTGAAGTTTATTACATCCAAATCCAAGATGACAAGCACTAGGGTGCACCATGCTGGCGCTGGTAACTATCCCATATGTACAAAGAGCTGAACACATCCACAAGACCATCAGTTGCAGCCCTTTGTTCTTCTTCTGGCATCCCCTGACGATAGTATGACCAGTCCCATGCATTGTTCTCTTGGTAGTACGGGCGTGCAAGCTCACTTGCCTCAGACAGTAGCTGTAACACACTTGGTCAGGTAAGTACACATAAAAAATAAAAGTGATATTTAATGATGTACTATGACAAAAAGAACTTACTAGACAGGGATCTGGACGATGAACCAGGGTGGTCTGATAAGTCTCAGGGTTTAGGATCTTCGGGTGTGTGTGCTTGGTGTACCAATCTAGGTAGAGTGGGTCACAAGCATGCAACCGCGCATTTGTGCGCGTATACCCTGGAACCAGCAATTTAGGAGTGTTTTCCCACAAACAATACATGGGGGAGTATACACAGGTGTAGGGCTGGGCTTTTCCTCTTTTTTCAGACCTTGGGTTGGGTCTAATAGGAGGTTCAGGGATATCCTGAATGTAACCAAACTGGCGTAGACAGCGACCAGGCATGTATGGCTCATTCAACCCCAAAATCTGGATGTTACCTCTATACCATGTACGCCCTCCGTGAACATTAACATTATCTCGACCGTAGGGCAACCAATCAATCTACAATGGACATTAATAGTAAAATGTAACCAACAAGGAAAGACAAAAATAATAATGGTTCAATGTGCTAGCAACTACAAACACTTACATTTAGAGCAGTCAAAGCGTCTAGATGCTCACGATATCCTTGCAGTGAATGATGATCCTGCACTTGAGAGGTAGATCTCACCCATCTTAGAGCCCAAGGTCTATCATCATTAGCATGCCAGTCCGGGCTAATCGCTGGTCTTAATGTAGGGAAGTACGCATAAATCCAGCACTGTGCATATAAAACACTAGAATGATTAAGCAGTAACAATTATTAATACTCAGTGAGTTATCATATACTAGATGCACATTATGACACATACCTCAAGTAACGTCATAGAACCACCTATCCCACTGGAGCCGGCACGAGATGCTATCCCTAGCTGGCGATATAACCATGCAAGAGTACCAGCTCCCCATGCATATTTACGAAGCTTGGTACCTTTCTTCACAGGAGCTACTAAACTGAACAGCTGTGGACTTAGACGACCATTTGATTTTCCAGCTAATATGGTGGTACCAATCAGATGATACAACCAACCACAGGCCTGCTTCATTGCCTCTTCATTTTCATCCCTACATTGCTGCAACAAGCTCGAAATCGATACAGCACCGGTATTCCACAGTGCCTCTGTCATACTCTCAACATCTGCCCCAAAATTAAGACAATCAGCCATTACCTCTCTCAAAACAGTGGTGGATGAATCCCCTATCAATGTTTTTCCGATGATGGGGATTTGCAGTATCATCCACACATCATGCAGGGTAATCGTCATCTCACCAAACGGCATATGGAATGAGTTTGTATCAGGCTGCCACCTTTCCACAAAAGCACTGAATCATTTAAAAATCAAATTAAAACATTTAAAAATCATTCACAATATTACAATTCAAAAACAAAATTCAAATATTTATAAATCATTCACAATATTAGTTAGAATTAAAAAAATACAAATTAAAACATTTAAAAATCATTCACAATATTATTATACAAAAATAAACAAATTAAAACATTTAAAAAAACATTCAAAATTAAAAAAAAAAAAAAACACGGTCGAGCAGCTCTACTACTCTCCCTAGCCGGAAACGAGCACCGGCGCTCCTCTGCTGCTCCAGCGTCGAGCACCGTCGCGTCTCGCCCCAGCTGGACTCGAGCAGCTGGCCTCCTCGGCGTCGACGTCAGGCACCAGCGCAGATCCCCCGAGCAGCCGACGTCCTCGCGACCACCAGACTGGAGCTGCTCCAGTCCTCGCCCTCCTCTAGTCCGAGCCCCCTGCCTCCTCGCCCTACCGGAATCCGAGCAGTGGCAGTGCTCGCCTGCGGTGATTAGTAATTTTGTACTGCGAATAGCAACCCAGATATAGTTATTGGTTTAATTTTTTATCAAATAAAAGCTATTAATTTATTTTTTTAATCTATAGCTATCATATTACTTTCACACAAGAAAAACAAAATGTGACATCTTATTATATTCATATCCTTTCGAGGGTATTAAATTTCTTTCGCCCCTAAGAATAATTCCTCAGTCCGTCCGTGCACAACGTTAAGATTTATTTTTATTGTTAAAAATGTTAAACTCGAATTGAATGCTTTTTTTAAAAAATTCATTAAATTAATTTAATGTAACAATAAAATTTATAAAAATTGTTTTGTTAACAAATTTATCAGAATATGTGTATAATCTACATGCATCACAATGTCAAATGTTATATTTATATGTTAAAGAAAAATAGTTAAGTTGGTCGAAATACTTTTATTTTATTTTTTGTAACTATTTTATTAATAACAACAAAATATTTTTTGTAACTATTTTATTAATGTAACAACAAAATATTTGTAGAATTGTTGAATTAACAAATTTATTAATGAAATTTGTTTCCCATGACAGTTTAGAGATACCAAACCTTGGAATGGAAATACACTAACCATTCCCACTAATTCTATTCTCATACCCATTCCCACTAATTCTATTCCTATTCCCAGTCATTCCCATACCCACTCACCAAGCATGCCCTTAAGGAAAGGACATTCTAAACACAATGGAATATATCCCAGCCCACAAATCCACTTCCTTATGGGTATGTTCCCATTTTCCCTTTAGAAACCAAATTGTGATTTAAGGTCTTAAAGCACGAAAATGGAAATTTGGGGTATTTCACCTAAACTCTTCAGTTTCATCTTTGAGAGCACTAATTTTATTTTCGACTCCTTAAGTTCATTAGTAAGATCTGAAATCTATTTTGTAAGATTTAATTTGAGAGAGTTAGTGTCCGAGACAATTTTAGCTATTAAAGTAATAAAGCTGTAACGCCCCTATTAACCATAAATACAGCGGAAATAAAACTCTAAGGTGATTACAGACCATCGGGTTCCAAACACCCGGCACCAAACCTCACCAATTACAACTTACAACCTACAAAAGCTACGGTCTGAACTCGAGAAAAACTTAACACAAACATAATAGAAATTAAACACATTAACTCTCCACAAAACCTAGTCCCATCCCAAACGCTCATTCTCTTCGTGGCCACCTGTAATCAATTCGTACCTACAAGATGAAACCAAGCAGCCCACCCCAAAAGGGGCGGGTCAGTTCCCTGGAATGGAACTGGTACAATTCTCCAAAAACAAACTTATAAAACATAACTCTTCAAAATAAATAGTAACATGAAAACAAACTCTTAAAAGTATAACAGAGATAAAGCACTTCAAAACAATCAAGTTTAAAGAGAAAGGAAAACAATCTGTAACACCCCCGAATAACGACCAATAATTAAACGACGCACCTAACGGTAATACGAGATGTCTACGCAGCGGTTCCTACTCTATTCGGGTGCTACAGACGCCAACCACCCACGTGGTTGACAGTCCTCATTACCAACTCCAAGTTACGGTCTGTATGACTGGAAGTCCAACTTAACGAAATCCAAATACAATATAAAGTACAACTCAAGTACCGAGCATCTACAGTTTAGTTAACAACTTAAACAACATAACTCATACATAAGAAAGCCTACTACTTAAAGTCTTGCCATGTGGACTACCCCTATGATAGTCACCCTTGCCTACTCTCCGTTATCGTCTGGCACAAGACCTGAAAAAAATTGGGTGTAAAGGACTCAGCAAACTACGCTGAGTATGAACGTGTGAAGCCCGCATGTTACCGGGCCACACGACTAATTGGTCGAATATTATTAAGTCCATTTTACATGCTATGATAAAGCAGTAAAGCACACATCAGTACATCATGATATCATACACACTCATCGGTAGCATAGCAATATCAGCAAGCAACCAAGCACAACTTGCAAGTAGCATATCAATGTCAATGAGCAACCAAGCACAAAAGCTGCTAATGTAGCAACAACAATCAAGTACATGGTACAACGTGTGCGTAGGTATATTATACCATCGATCCTCACTATGGGATCATTCAAGAGATTACGTATCGTTTTCTCGTTCTCATTACACAGGTTTTCTTTTCTTTTCTTGCACCGAGTCAGGGAATATAGGTTAGATCCCGAGACTTTATAATGTAGGTGCTATTCATTCCTTGTTTCTTAAATTATCACATTTGTGACTTTCTCTTGTTTGCTTGGTCTCGTTACACAAGTTTCCCTTTATTCTCTGGCACCGAACCAGGGGATATAGATTAGATCCCGAGACTTCATTATGTAGGTGCTAATCGTTCCTTGTTTCTTTAAGGATTATTTGTGAATTCTTTTATCACCGCACGTTGGAGGACGTCTCCTCCATAGCTAGTCCCCCATTCCCGACACCCAGGGTCAAGGAAGCGGAAGTCACATCTAGACTCCAGGATAAGCTTCACCAATTTGTCACTCCCCCATTCCCGACACCCAGGGTCAAGGAAGCGGAAGTCACCTCTAGACTCCGGGATGTGCTTCACCAACTTGTCACTCCCCCATTCCCGACACCCAGGGTCAAGGAAGCGGAAGTCACCTCTGGACTCCGGGATGTGCTTCACCAAAATATATTCCATCATAGACGGTCGAAGGATCTGATGCAGATACCAACTCCCGATCATCCATACCGCGCGGCCCGAGCTGTTGTCTTCCCGGGTTATTCTCATGTTTCACAGTTGATACTTTTCGTTTCATTATCATTATAATCTCGACACCATAGTGGGTGTCATTAGCGGTCCTCTAAAGTTAGAGAGGAGTTGTCTCTTTGTATAGTTCTGTTGTTTTGTCTACGTGATTCGTCATGTCTCACCAAAGGAGACTTGCTCATCATTATCATTAAAGCATAGACACCATAGTGGGTGTCATGGTAGTCCTCAATGGTTTAGAGAGGAGTTCCCCTTATAGCGTTTTCTTTATTTTCATAATTCGTAGTAGTTCTCGTATAGTTTTCCCTTTATGTAGTTTCTTTGTTTACATAGTTCGTTGAGTCTCATCTCAAAGTTCCATAACGCGAAAGGGACTAAACTACTGTGTGCGCGCAATGATATATTCAACAATGATATAGAAATCATAAAACATGATAAACAAGCAATCCAATTCCATGCTTTGATCTTATGTCATTTTCACACACAAGGCACACAACACACAAGCCGTGTAACACGGCAACATACGAACCACACATGTCCATACCTTGATCAGAAGCAAAGTTGTCTCACACACAGGATCCCAGTTGGCGTTCGTTACGGTCCTAGAGTTAATTAAAATAACATATCAGTATATGATTTCATGTGACGACCATTAGGGAACGTTTCTTAGTTTATCACAATTTATCAGGTATTGTCCCCTAGGTGAATCGTGAAAACTTAGTTTACATTAGCTCTTAGAACTTCCCAAGGGTTAACCTTAGGCCTAATGTAACTCATATGACCTTTACACATTCAATTCACACATTAACTAAGTTCTTTCCTCTAGCTAATGCTTCGGAGTATTATAAGTACTTACGTGTAACAAGTTTATCCTAAGGTTTGATTTTTGATTCACCTAAAAAGCATTCGCTCCCTAGCTACGTAAGTTAGTCATATATTTTTAATCCCTTTGCTAAAACAATAAAACTCTCCAAATATTTATGGAACTCACTTATACCATCGCTTTAAGGTTTCAAAACCGGTGATTATTTCAGCCATTAAAACTTGTTATTTCTACCCTTGGGGAGCTAATATCTTAGTCACGCAGCACCACTTATCCCACTAATTCATCAATCATTCTGCCCTTCCGGTTTCAGTTCCTAGTGAAGTAAGTGCACAGAACAGATGAGCTGTTCACTAACTCAGCAAGTCCATGCTGTTTGTTTACAACAGATTCCAATCTTTCCAAGTATCTCCTGTTAGCCACGCATTTTATATTTTTTCTCAAAATGTTTAGCTACTCATTTAGGTGTTTTATCAACATGTTGAATCCAAAACAGACCCAAAACAACCCCATTAACTCTTCTGAAGGTTCATCATACAGAGCTGTTACTCCATGATATTAGTTGCAGATTTTAGACATGACAACAGAGAAGGTAGTATATTCAAGTATATCACCAGTTGGAGACCCATCTATACCAAACTGAAAATCCAATAGAACTGAAACACCAACTACTCGTAATTTCGTTGTGCTCCAGATATAAGTCCCCATCTGACGTCCAACTTCCCTAAGGTATTTACCAATTTAGTTTAGTGTGTTGGAAGCGTTTAAACTCTAGGTTAACCCAAGGTGATGCTGATAACCCTTCCATGAATTTGTTTAACAGACGCAAAGAAGGCTGCAAAACTGAGCACAATTATCTTCTCTTTTATCTTGCTCTTAATTCATTAATCTGTCTTCCAACTCCTCGCTCACTGCTTACCAGTACAGTAGCGTGAAATCAAGAATTTTAACTTCAAAACAAACCCAAAACAGCACTGATAATGTTACTGGAAGTTCATTATACAGGAACTGATAACCGATGAAAACTGCACCACCTAACTGGGCATCTTGTCTTTTATCTTCCTTTTGATTTGTTAATCTGTCTACTAACTTCCCCAAGGAGTTTTCCCATATGATTAAGTGTTTAGCAAGGCTTTAACCCCAAAACCAACTCAAAACAGCATTGATAATACCTCTGAAAATTTAATTTACAGAAACGGGTACACTGCTACAACTGAAAAACTAATTTTTGTACAGCTCCTACTTAAGCTTTCTTTTTGGTTGTTAATCAGTCCCCAATTCCACCAAAACATTTTTACCCGTCTAGCTATGTGTATTAGGAAGAGTTTGAACTTAAAAAAAACCACTCAACACAAGGCTGTTACACCTCTGATAGTTCATTTTACAGAACCCAACTTGCAGGAAACTGAAATCGTTGGTTTCTGTAAGCTCCTCTTCAATCTTTGTTTCGGGTTATAAATCAGTCTCCAATTTCCCTCCATAGTTTTTACCCAACTAACCAAGGGATTTAAGCAGATTCTGAACTCAACAACAATTCGAAACCAAGCTTTTAACTCAATTAAATCTTTGTTATACAGAGCCCCAAAGACAAAAAAAAACTGCAACACCAATCAATGAATTTCTTCTTTAGTCTTCCTTTTCTGTTCATTAACCTGCCCTCTAATTCCACTCAACGTTTTTACCCAAGTAGCTAGGTGCATCAGGAAGGTTTTGAACTTAACAACAACTCAAGAAAAGGCTGCAAGCACTACTGGAAGTGTATTATACAGAACCGAAAACTGTTGCAAAACTGCAACACCTATCCATATATTTCTTCCTTATTCCTTTTCTTTGTTCTCAGATTTGTCTACCAAGTTCTCCCACTTTAGTCACTCATGTATTTAAGTGTTTTTTTGTCAAGACTTTAAACCCCAACAAACCAAACACTACGTAGTTAATGATACTGCTATGTCCTAGTACCGAACTGAAAAAAAAACAGCAGAAACTGAAATGTAAGTTCCTGCACACTCCTACTTCTACTTCCCTTCTTGTGCTAACTGATTCCTCTAGCATCCCCAGTTTATTTACCCTTAGTTTTGGGTGGCAGCAAGTTTTTAAAGGTGATCATTAAACCCACACCACCTTGCTGTTACTAAAACAGTTCACAATCAGGTTGTTCTCTTTTTTTTTTTCAGTCGACACTAGTTCATTACTCTAGGAATATGTCTGCATATTTTCGGTATTTCCCTTTCAGACTCAGGCATTGAAACCCAATACTTAATTACCAGACCACCAACATGGTTACTCTACCACGCCTAGCAAATTTCCCAACTCATTGTGTTAGAAATATATGGATTAGGGTACCTACCTCTTGAGCGCAGCGGAATTAATAGGTTCGTTCTTTCTGTTCGTTGTCAACCGGATCGTCTTCCTTTGACAGCAACTGTTGAATCCTTCGTGTCTACCAGGTGGAGGAGACCACAGCAGCACTCCCCACGCTATCCACGACCTAAGAACCCTAACACTGCTCTCTCTGTGTATTATATGGGAACTAGGGTTTCTGTATCTTTTCTATCACTGGAAACTAATTCCAGAGTCTCTATATATAATAATAACAGAAAAGAGATAAGAATAACAAATATTCTTATCAATATTATTTGACGTTGGTTGTAACTAATATTTAACAAATAAATATTATCTTTTATTTATTACTTAAATAAATATAACCAACACATTGTTATCAAGTACTTCAACTGAAGCGTAAACAAGTTTAAGTACAGTTGGAGGGTTTGAGTTTGATTACAACCTTAGGGGCTTTGGGGCTGTCTTCCTTGGGAAGCTCTTCAGATTCTGATGGGCGATTTGGCACAGGGACTTGCTTTACAACCGGGATACACTAGAGAGAAACTTCAAGTTAGTGGGTGTATCTGGTAGCACTTAGAAACAAGAACAGAGGGCAAGGGAATCTATAGCAGAGTGTGGCCTCACCTTTAAACCATTTCCAGGACAGATCTAGGACGAGTTCCTTGAGGGTACTGGCCAAACCTTGAGGCGGTAACCCAAAACTATACATGCATGCAGAAAAACAGTGAGGTTTGAGCAAGAACTTTCGGGCAGGAAACAGCACAGAAACGCGGAGAAGCTGAAGAAAAAAAAAAAAGACAGCAAGGTAGTAGTGACCTTGCGCCAGAATTAGAGGAGATTGGCGTGGGTTTGCTTTGGGGGGGAAATCTCAGTCCACTTACGCTAGACTTGCACAAGAATGGAGTGGGTTCTCTTGTTCCAAAACTTCCCGAGATTCCACCAGTTGAGTTGCATGCAAAGTGCTTGCCAGTCGAGCTCATGGTGTTTCAGATTCATAAGGTGGGTAAAAGCTTGTTAGATTGCGCCAGTTTGCTCCCGATGGTTGAGGAACTGAAACGTGTACTCCCTGCGCCAGTGGACAGGGGAAATTTCAAGAGTTTCTAGGCATGCAAGAATCAAACTCGTGGGATAGGTGGAAGAAGCATTGCTAACTGGTCATACATCGAAGTCACGAATGTGGGAGCTTGATCTCTGTATTTGCACCAGACGTGGGGCGATGGAAAGATGTGAAGGAATTGAATGGCTTTTACTAGTTGCAGGCGCATACACTAAAGAGAAGAAGGGCACTGATTTCAATCGGGGGAAATAATTCGCATCGAGAGAATGGAAAGAGTGGAGTGGGATTTAATCTCGACACATACACGCGAGAGAGAGGATTGCATCAGTTTACGGGTAGAAATGAAGGGCTGAGTGACTAGTTAAATGAGAGCTAGTGAAGCTTGTAAAATTATCGGACAAGGTATGAAAGGGTGGGTTCTGATTTTATTATTGTCCTTTATGAAGTTAAGTAGTAATTAGGTATTTAGTTTAACATTTGCGTCAGGGGGTGTAACGTGGTGAGCACAACTACTTTATGTTATAAATAATGTTACTAGTACATGTTTATATCCGACAACGTAGCTCGTACATTATACCCTCGAGACATATGTTATTTAGTACAATCGTTACATGTCGACGAGTACTTCATATATTTTAGTTTGCATAGAGCATTACACCTGTTTCGTGTACAAAGGTCCTAACAGGGACTAATCTAATTTACTCAGTTGTATTTATTAATGCCAAAACCCAAGAACAATATTGCTTATATTACAATGTGACTTGCTATCACATTCACGGACATATGTATGTCCCTTAGTACCTTAGGGTATAGGTTATACCGTGGTATATTACTGTGACCGGTTTATTGTACATACCACCCATATTCACGATTTCCTGTATTTTAATTATTAGGGGTGTTTCAACAAGACAAAGATAAAGAACTTCCAAAACAAGTCATCCACTTAAGCAGTCACACCACATAGTTAGTAAGCATCCATTGTTGATGTTAGAACCAATTCCCGTTTGGAGTATAAAGACTCAGATAGTCACAAAGGACTAGGAATAATAAGATAGATCCAAGAACCAATAACTCAATAGTGGAATAATTCAATTGGGAGAGATGGCCCCCACCGCCAGATATCAATGTCCATATGGACGAGGGATATATAGCCCCCTGCTGTCAGATTTAAATGTCCTGGTGGACGAGGGATATACAGCCCCCTGCTGTTAAATATCAATGCCCCTATGGGCGAGGGATATACAGCCCCCTGCTGTTAAATTAAAAATGTCCTGATGGACGGGGGATATACAGCCCCCTGCTGTTAAATATCAATGCCCCTATGGGCGAGGGATATACAGCCCCCTGCTGTTAAATATCAATGCCCCTATGGGCGAGGGATATACAGCCCCCTGCTGTTACCATTGAAGACGCGCGCACGTCGAAATAAAGATTTCCAAGATTGACCTTTTCCAAATTCCCACTAGATCACCAACTACCCAGAGCAATACCAAAACACTCAGTCCTACAGAGTGCAGAAGCGTAAACCCTAAGCAGTCAATGTCTAACGGAACACCAAATAGAAGGAACCAATACCCATGTAAGTTTCATACTCAAGGCTCAGTTAGTCACACAAGCTGAGTTAGTCACACAACCAATTCCTTTTTAGAAATTCCTCTTAAAGTCAGTTAGCGTTTTCCAAAACATTCCACAAGTCAATCAGCCAAAATAACGTAGTACGAGAAACCGTACAAAACATTCCATAAGGTCCAAAACACAACAAGCTGAGTACGAGAAATCGTACCTGGGTAACGCTGTAGCAGTTCTAATCAACTTGCACAAACAACCAACAGTACTCTGAAGAATATTAAAGGTAGTCTATCATCAATCACTTGTAGCCCACGTTAAACTTAAATAAACTCCTCACTGTTATTTCTAAATCTCAATTGTCTTTTAAGCTCTCACTTAAATGCTATGAATAACCTTTGACTTGTCTTAGAATGTTGTATAACTCAAGGTTGTAAGACCAAGGAATGTATTTTATTAACACTTGTTAATTGTTCCACCCTTATCCACTTTACCCATACCTAACCATAATTCTCACATTAAAGACCTTTATAACATAAGTGCATTATACGTTATTCAATCAATCTTAGAATTTCAATAACAATTCTTAAGCTCAATACTTTTATTCTTACTTTAGGACATACATCGTGTTATGACCAATGATGGGTTTATCTTAGAATACTATACTATTATTTCACAATTTATTGACTATGTATCTTTATCAATATCTACTAGATAATCCATTATAACTAAGTCTTCCCCCTTAACTTAATTCAGATCTACATCCCGTATACTGAAATCGTAGTGTTGTAGATGCATTTTAGTACAACTTATTTGAGCTACTAAACTCAATTATCTTATCTTTAGTTCAGAATGGCCTTTAATTACAACCATCTATTAATCTTGTCATAAGTTGTTAAATTACTTTTCATCTTGAAATAACCATATTATAGTTAACTCAAACTTATCGAACTCTCACATTTAGTATCCACAAGGTATATTATTTACTTAACCATAACTTTATAATAAGGTGTTTTAAGATAACCTTTTATGTATCCTTACTTACATTTAATTCCCTAACTGTTTTACTTTTACACACATTCTCTCTATAGACCATGTATAATCCTTTTATATTAAACTTCGTTAAACTCAAGCCTTAAATACATTTTATATTGTTTACAAAACCTAAGGTTTCAAAAGAACAACTTAATAAATTAATTTCCTTTATCATATTTAGGATGGACATTATATCTTAGCATAAGGTAGAATTTATCAAAGAATTAAATTCTGGTTCGTAAGTGAAATTATCAATTACTTAATAAGATAACATATTCTGAACAATCTCCATACCTTATATTCAAATGACACATTAATATTTCCAGTGTCAAAAGGTAAATCAATAAAATCTCTTATGTAACCTAGTTTCATCTAATTAAAGGTTTAAAGATTTTAAGTATCTAATTTCTATTTACAAACCTCCTTATAAATTCTAACTACTAAATACATTACTTAACTATAAACTCACATCCTGAATATTGGTGTTAAATGTATTTATATGGCTTAACTAGTTGTAAGAAACTTAAGGGTTATTATTTAGATTAAATTCCTAATCATAGGTTAATGTAGTTTTATATCATAATCCCTTTTAATGATTTTATCTTAAAATATTAAGTTATTACTCACTACTATAAATATTAAGAAATAATTAAATCTAGACTTATTTATCCTCTTCACATTTAGATGTACAAGTAACTCATTTATTTTACTATTGTTTATATAATAACAACATTTAAATGTAAAAGTATTTCATTCATTTTATTATTAATTATATAATAAGATCTATTTGTGTAACCCTTTATGTAGACCAATTACAAATATTCCTAAATTTCAACTTATTAATTTCTTAACCAAATTATAGATTTACATTGTGGTTATTGACTAAATAAATACATGTGTTTAAATACGGTTTATATAAATCTTAGAAACTCAAAGATAACTAAAACTCAACCTATAACCATAAATTAATACCACCTCATATAATATTCTTTCATTAGTATCATGTAGAGGTTTAGTTTAACTCATTAATTCCTTCATATTATATTTTCTATAAGGTATTTTATTCCTTTTATTTATTTATTTATCGTATATATATATATCCTTCCTATTACATTTCTCACAAGGAATGTTATTTCCTTTATCTATTTTTATTGTATTTATATACATATATTATATATATCCACATATATCAAGATTTATCCAAACATTCTTTAAGAAATTCTATTGTATTTAATTATATTTAATATCTTTTAGACATATCCACAACTGATTTATGGTTTATAAAATAGAGTATTTCCCTTAGTTTTAGTTAAACATATTAGCTTCCATATTATATATAATAAATAAAATGTAGTTTAGTTAAATTCCTTGATTTAATATAAGTTTCTATTTATTTCTCTCATATAAATATATATATAAATATATGTAACAATTTTTACCTCACTTAAAGTTAATACCCAAAATATTTATAAACATACTGTATTAAATGTTAATTGGTCTTATTATATTTTCCCCAACCTATAAAATTCATTAATCAACTATACTTTAATTTTTGATTACATTAAAAACCATATATTATAGGTTATTCTTATGGAAAACTCACAAACACAATTTTTAAAACCTTTTCCCGTTGCCCAAAAATTCCTAAACTTAATATACAGTAACTATAACATTTTAGACATATTATAAAATTTTTATTTCATAACAATATCTTTTTAATTTAGCCAAATAATTCCAGAAAACTCGAAACTTGCAAAAATCATAACTTATGTTTAAAAACTCCAAAACCATAATAATTTACATCAAAATAAACTAGATTAAATAAGGAACCTATGGTTAAAATTTCAAGTCAAAATACATTCGGGAAGATATTTAAATTAACCCAACAAGTTAAGACTATTTACTGAATTTTTATAGAAACTTTAACAACTTATAACCACCAGATCTAATCTTGGCCGTCCAATCTCTTAGAACGAGATCGGACGGCCCCTGTACCGCGAGTTCTTCAGCGAACAACCTAAACAGATCGAGTACTAAATCGACGATTCCTCACAATCTACAGACGAAATCGCGTGATTCTTGTTTCTATGGATTCGTAATAAAATTTCGGTTCCAATGATGCTAATTTCCCCAATTTTAATGCAGAGTTCATCAAGATTCGAATTTGATTCGAGAGTTAGGGTTCTTAAGGTTACCGAATTCAATTCTGTCAAATTCTCCTAATCTAGAGCGTAACAGGTTAAATTGCAACATGGGTTAGATCGGAATTGTAAAACCGGTTAGCATAATCGGAGGAATTTGAAGAAAACTCACCGGAATTGCTCGAATTGAAGCGATTTCAAGATCGGGTTCTGGAAAACTGTTCGAGCTCGACCGTTTGGGTAGCCTACTTTGCGACTCTATAACTTGGGGTACAGATTGAGTTAGACTGTGTTCTTTGGCTCAATCGAAACATGGGACATAGATCTACACAATGATAACAAGAACTCAATCTAATTTGCATTATACAGAAAGAAAATTGACCCGAAAGTTACGAGTTTACCTGTCGTTTTTCTATGATTTTATGTGCTGAAAAATCCAAGACTTTGGGCGACTATATCTTCCAAACGGTTACGAATCAGGCTTGGGAATAAAAATGAAAGTTGTAGATGGATTAGAGATCTACACAACAGGCTAAAGAAATCGAAATTTGGTTGAAAGACGAGGAAGTTATGGCAAGACGAACTTTACCTGAAATCGAATGAAAACTGGAATCTGGGTTACGAACTCGAAAGCTGGCAACTTTGGATCAACTTTCCCGTCGATGTAGAATGAGTTAGGGCTTGTATGAGTTATGATTGTAAAGAGGGAATTAAGGAGAAAAGAATAGAGAAGACGGCACTGGAAAATTCGAAGTAACGAGTGAGATATAGCCGTCACAAGTTAGGTCAAAATCGGATGATTGTTGGAGAAAAACAAGGAGATAGAATCGACTAAGTGTTGGGGCGCACGAGAGGCTGACACGTGGCAGTTATAAAATTTTGGCTCTAAACTTCAAACTAGCACAACTTTGGCTAGGATGATCCGTTTTTGACGTTCTTTTTATCGATCTTCATGGTTTTTCATAACCTATTTATTGGTATAGGTTTCATGGCCTGGTTTGACCATTCTCAAAAAGTCAACTCTAGCAAGGCTTAATAAGCTTTAAGGTTTCTAGAATTTTATATTGACTTCTATGTTTCAAAACAATGTTCCAACACTTCCTAAAATCTTTAAATATATTTGGAGTGTTTAATAATTTTCCCAAGATTTATTGACTTATAAATCTTATTATTAAATTCATAATACTATATAATAATGTATAATAATTAGGGTTAAATAGGAGAAAACCCCTAAATAAATTTCACAACCCCATATAATAATTTAATATTCATAATTCCATATAATAATTTAATATTCCTCATTCCATATAATAATTTAATACTTAATAATATTATTAAAGGTTTAATAATATAAATCCCCTAAATTAATTTAAATTAATTTAGGGGTATTTCAAAAGCCTTCGGGAGATATGCGATGAAGATCAGTTTCCAGATGAGGTCCCGTTACCTCATTGTTTACGATCATGGATTCATTATGATTATGCGCCATGAGACTGATTAGGCCGGTTGACTCTGTGTTTGAATCGTTAGAATATGAGTCTCCCCATCCAACTGAGGCCATTAGCGATCTCCCTTAGGGCCTTCTAAAAATTGTTTTTGAGAAGTGGACAATCGATCTTGAAATGTCCAGGTTTGTTGCATTTGAATCAAGTGACGAAGATTAGTACTTGTTTAGTATAGTTGTTGAATAAGCGAATATGTCTATTAGGTTGATTCCTCAAGAACTTTTGGAAGTTCTTTACTATGAAGAAAAAATATTCCATAGTTTCAGTAACACTTTCTTCAACTATGATATCAACTAACTCGGATTTTTCTTATCGAATTAGGTAGTCAGCAAGATAAGCTCCATCTTGATTGCTACTAGATGACTTAACCTGCAAAGCATAATTATTGATCGAGGTAATCAGATTAGAAGAAGAGGATATGTTACCACACTTCTTCTTGACATTCTTCTTGTACTTATTCACTAATTGTAGATAAGATCCTAGATTCTAACAACTCCATTTATGAAATACCCTGAACTTATTTAGGGTGATTAAATTACTCTTATATGATATTTGAGGGCCTAATAGTGCCTAATGAATTTTGGGAAAAAGAATAAATCCAAAAGAAACAAGAAAAACGCTTAAAAAGCGAGAAACGCTAAATTGAGCGTTAAGTGACCCTAGGAGGAATATAACCTTGAGAAGGGCATTGGATGGATTTAAAAGGCTTAATAATTCCTAAATAATATATGGGAACAATCCCCGAAGAAAACGGATCCAAATAACGTATTAAAATGCTAATAAAGCTTTAGTGCATGTTTTTCGAGAAAACCCAAAAACGTGACTTTAAGTGGTCAAACAAACCCGTAAAAATTATATTTCATTAAATAACTATAAATAAACATTAATGGAAGCTTAATAACCATTAAAAATAAAGAAACGAGAAAATTCTGGAAAACGAGCCCGGTTAGTGAATAGTGCTAAACCGGGTAAATTAACGAGCGTTTTCTGTAAGGGACGAAAAACGCTCCCAGCTCATGTATATTAGTGGTCCGGTTTTTAAGAGAGTAACTAGCTCTCTCACACACTTAAACTAGCTAGAAATAAAAAGAGAAAGAAATAAAGTAAAAAGCAAAAAGTAAGGTAAAAGCATTTTACCTTTCTCTCTCCACTCATTTCTTTTCTCCCCACGTACTGCCTCCTCTCTTCCTCCTCTCTCTACCGATTTTCTTCTTCCTCCTCACCCCATCCATGGCGATTTTGCAGCCCCTCCAAACTCTCCACTTCTCTCCCTTGTACAAGCTAGCTCCATGCTCCAAATTAAGAAAAAAATACATATTCTTCTTCCTCTCATCAAGGGCTTCATTTCTATCTTTTCAAAATCTCCATTGGTGGAAGTTCATCTCCTTGGGTATATCCCATTTGAAGAGAAAAATTACATATTCTTGAAGCTTAGAGGCTCCTCTTTCATTAAAGGTAAAAATATCCAAGAAAAACTCACCTTTCCTTCATTTCTTGGTATGGCCGATTTTGCCCCATTATTATTCCTTGTTCTTTCCTTGTTTGAGTTATTCTACAAGGCTCCAATGGTGGTTTGGGAGTCCTCCTTTGATTCATGACCAAAAGTCATTCTAGGGTTTCAAGGTAATCTCTCCTTTTGAGCTCTAAGCACCCCTCTTTGTAACCTAGCTCAATTAATAAGTCTAGGAGTAATATTTAGTGCCTAATTCCTCATTTGAATATTGATGTTTGAGGTGGGCAAGTGGTTGGCCAACTTGGCCGATTGTGACCAAGGAAGAGAAGAGGAGAAATGGGAAGAAAAGCTTGTGAAATTAAGGTAATTAAACTACCTTGGTGCTTATGTAATTGTTCTAGAATATTTGGAATAGGTAACTTAAATAATGAACCCAAAATAAGTAAGGCAATGTATTTTGATGAGGTTGTAGGAAGTTGTGAATTTTTGTTTGAATTAAAGGCCTTAGAGCCAAGTAAATTGAGTATACATGTTGATATTATTGTTTGAGGAGATTTTATGGGATTATGTATGCTGGTAGGACCCCTTGTGGGTGTGGCTAGATTAGGATGAATGTGGATGAAAATTTGGTGGTAAGATGAGTCTTGGACAATGCTAGAAAAGCAACGGAGTTATGGCAAAATTTCGGTAGAAACCGAATGAGTTTTAGGTGTATAATGCGTAAGGGATGACCTAGGCTTAACTAGGTGTTTATAGGGTGGATTTGAGTTGGTTGGTAACCATGGAATGGTGATTAGAGGATGAGAATGAAGTGTGTGAAAATCTATAGCAAATGGGTGTTGAAGAGCATTGAAAAGGTAAGAAAAGAGTTAGTGTTTGTAATCTTGGAGATGGAGGTTGGACTTGGTTATAGGTAGTGCATTTGCCTTGGATGGAATTGTAGTGGAGAGTAAGTGTTTTGGTAAGGTTGGTAGAAGGTATAAACCACAAAGAGGAAGTTAGAAAATGCACAAGTGTGCAAGTGTAACAGCAAGAGTGCAAATTTGTAGAATTTGAGCAAGAAGTTGAGTAGGGATTGAACCAATGTTTAGAAGTGGTTTAGACCATGTTTTAAGGTGTTTAAACATGTAGGAAACATGTGGAAAGTTTAGGAAATGATTGGAGGTGAATTAGGGGTGGAAAAGAGGTCAAAAACTGTCAATTTAAACACCTACAGACATGGTCCGGGTTTGTAAACAAGTACACAAACCCGGACCACCTCAAAAACGTCCCAGAAACCCATTTTCACATGTGGTCCAGGTTTACATCTAAGTACACATACCCGGACCAATGTATTTTTAAGGCAGATTTGTATTTCCGGGATTGGTCCGGGTTACAAACCCGGACCAATGTAAAAACTTGCCAGAATGTGTTTTAAAGAGTCCTAATGATGGGGGATTGATTGGGGATGGTTTTAGGTGATGTTTAGGACTTGTTTGGTGACCTTTAATGGTCCTAAGAAGTGTAAACAAGTTGGAGAAGTGATTGAGGTAGTGGTGAGTTTAAGAGCACATAAACAAAACCAAAGAATAATGGGTTAACGGGTTAATTACGGGAGTACTAGCCTACATACCGTAGTACTTTAAATTAATGGAGATGTTTGAAATATTATCAATGAATCAAGAGTAAGACTCGAGGAACGAGGGAGAACCGAGGAACATGAAAACCCCCGGTAAAGTTAACCCTGGTGGAAGGTATGATTTCCCCCTGCTCTGTATCCTAACTTGGTTACCCCGATTTGTGTGCTTGTTTGATTGTGTGATCACCTAACAAGATAAATGCACGAATCGGATTGTGTGCACTTAATAGTGCTTGTATTGTTGTTTGTTGGATTGAATTTAAACTAAGTTTGTATAATTCATGAAATGGATGAATGGTGAATGAGTTGCTTGCATGTGATTGTATACTGTAGTGTGACTCATAGTTGAGTCTTGTTTGACTAGAGACTCGAAGAAAGAGTCATGATGTGAAATAACGAAAGTGAGGTAACCCACGATAACCATCAATTAATGGGCAACGATAAATAAACTTATAAATTTACTCAAAAGGAGAACAAGCGACCCATGAGACTAGTGAACGTCCCTAATATCAATAGTTGACCTCCTATGCAAGGATGTGACTCAATGTTAGAAAACGAACATAGTTCCTAAGTAATGGAAGTGTAGGGGCGACCCTTAAATCGGTGGATACGACAAAATAGGAAAATCTCCTAAGTTATATGATAGCATCGGGAGAGATGCGGCTGACTGATATCTATATATGCATTTATATATGAGTACCTATTGCAACTAACCCGAGAGTTGGGTTAGGGGGAATGTGAGTCACGCGTGCAAGGAAGAGGAAGCAACAGAGCGTATGTTTCCGAATCCGTGGTCAAACTCCCTTGTTACCGGGTCGTGTGCCACATAGTGGTGCCCTGCGGGGCCGTGTGCCACATAGTGGTGCCTGACTGGAGTAAGACCGGCAGAGCTTTCCCGTCTAAAGAGGTAGGCTGGGTATTATGGGATAGGGAGAGAGAACATGAGAGAATGTTTCTAATCCCGTATAGAGATTATAAAAGCCCGGTGGTGAAACCTATATATATGTCTCTGCCCGGAGGCCTATGGGGGTTAACCTAGAATTATTCAAGAGTAGTGTAATTAAGAGAAACTAGATCGGGACGGAGAGTGTCTAAAGATCTAGGAGACAAGTAAACTACGAGGTTGGTGATTAACAAGAATGGAACTCCCTTGAGATACGGTCTCTTAAGGTTTAAGCATAAGGTAAATGAATTTACAGAGCTGGTTGTGATATCTGTGTGGATTGTATTTCCTGGTTGTATATCTTTGAATATGTGCATGATTAATGCATAGTTATTGAGCATGATTGTTTGAATTAAAAATGAACTGCATGCTCTTGACCAAATAGTCGGCGTACCCTCGCTAGTACGCGGGGTATGCGGAAGTCATATGCAGCAATGTTGCTGAGCCCCTTGGGGCGCTGTTTTTATTTTACAGGTACAATGAAGCCGATCACCGTTCGAGAGTAGGACGGGGTTGTGATTAAGCAAGGGTACTTGTTAATTATTTGTATTGTCGTATTATGGAAATGTAAGACCTGTGGATGGTGATTTTTCGGTATGAGGGGGGGTCTATCTAAATGGTTCTGACTAAAAAGCTTAGATCCTAGAAAATACCATTCTGTGGAGGGTGAAAACCCATTATTCTGGCAGCCCTCAAATACCTACAAAATCGTCCGTCTTTCCCAGAAAGCGTAAGGGGAATGCTAGTGAGCACTACACCCACTCTCAATGGGATCCACGCGGACTTATGCCCTAAAGGCGGAAATTGACTAGAGTCGCCACCTAGTTTGACCTAAGGAACTAGGAAGGGAGGAGAAGGGTTCTAAGAACCGTTAATTGACTTTGATGATTTATTGCCTATGGATAGGACTTCTCTGGTCCTGTCAGAGATTCTATGTGGGTTCGCACTGGGTTACACCCCTTGGAAGCGGCAATGACCACAACCTTGGATTGGTGCCCGAGGAAACCTCGGTCTCCAATTGTCGGGATTGCCTTCTTTCAAAACCTTTTTGAAGAGATTCATTTAAAAGCCAAGGATAGTATTAGGACGGGAAGAGAGAAAGAGAGTGGATGAGGCAAGCTTTTCTGTCAAGCTCGCGCCAAGGGGAGGAATTGCTGAATTCGGATGAGTATAGAATGAAGATTTGAGAAAAGTCTGAGGTTAGGTGAATAGACAAAACTTGGAGTCTGATGATTTGAACTTTGTGGGAGGCGAAGAGGGTCTGAGTGTTTGAGAGATATGAGAGTCACCTTAGAGGGGGAAAAGGGTTTTTTTATTAGAATGGGGTCGCACCCTAGATGGGCTGCCTACGTACTCAACTCCCTGTTGAGATCAGACCTTACGTAGTTCACGAGTTTCTTTGGGGTTTTTGGAGATTTTTGAGATGTTTGAAGTTTCGGGAAGTTTCGGGTTTAAGAGGTGCTAGTCTGTGAGACGCTCGGGTCTACGAGACATTTAGAATATTCAGATGATGAAAGGGATGGAATATTGAAGTCTGTGAGATGCTCAGGTCTATGAGACGTTTGAAACTTTGAGATGTCGAAGTCTGTGAGACGCTCGAATCTGTGAGACACTCGGGTCTGTGAGATGCTCGGTCTGTAAGACGTTCGAATCGTAGGGATAACAAAGTCTGTGAGACGCTCGGGTCTGTGAGACATTTGAATGTGCAGGGGTAATTGGATTTTGGGGGTGATTCGAGTCTTTTAAGATTTTGAGGGGTCTGAAGTTCTCA
Organism: Limonium bicolor; assembly: GCA_023374045.1. NCBI lineage: Eukaryota > Viridiplantae > Streptophyta > Magnoliopsida > Caryophyllales > Plumbaginaceae > Limonium > Limonium bicolor. The sequence continues at coordinate 78,301,299 of CM041779.1, read as the reverse complement.
AGAAGTTCGAAGTTGGAATTATGAAGTTTGAAATTATTTGTGTAACGCCCCTATTTATAATAAATACAGCGGAATAAAATCTCTAATGGCGATTACAGACCATCGGGCTCCAAACACCCGGTACCAACCTCACCAGTTACAACCATTACAATTAACTAAGTTACGGTCTGAACTTCGAGAAAACTTAATATAAACAAAACAATAAATAAATACATTCACTCTCCATAAACCTAATCCCATCCCAATCACTCATGCTCTTCGTGGCCACCTGTAAATCAATTTGTACCTGCAAGATGAAACCAAGCAGCCCACCCCAAAAGGGGCGGGTCAGTTCCCTGGAATGGAACTGGTACAATTCTCCAAAAACAAACTTATAAAACATAACTCTTCAAAATAAATAGTAACATGGAAACAAACTCTTAAAAGTAAAACAGAGATAAAGCACTTCAAAACAATCAAGTTAAAGAGAAAGGAAAACAAGACAAAGATAAAGAACTTCCAACACAAGTCATCCACTTAAGTAGTCACACCACATAGTTAGTAAGCATCCATTGTTGATGTTAGAACCAATTCCCGTTTGGAGTATAAAGACTCAGATAGTCACAAAGGACTAGGAATAATAAGATAGATCCAAGAACCAATAACTCAAGAGGGAATAATTCAATTGGGAGAGATGGCCCCCACCGCCAGATATCAATGTCCATATGGACGAGGGATATACAGCCCCCTGCTGTCAGATTTAAATGTCCTGGTGGACGAGGGATATACAGCCCCCTGCTGTTAAATATCAATGCCCCTATGGGCGAGGATATACAGCCCCCTGCTGTTAAATTAAAAATGTCCTGATGGACGAGGGATATACAGCCCCCTGCTGTTCAATATCAATGCCCCTATGGCGAGGGATATACAGCCCCCTGCTGTTACCATTGAAGACGCGCGCACGTCGAAAGAAAATTTCCAAGATTAACCTTTTCCAAAAATCCCGCTAGATCACCAACTACCCAGAGCAATACCAAACACTCAGTCCTACAGAGTGCAAAGCGTAAACCCTAAGCAGCCAATGTCTAACGGGCAACCAAGTAGAAGAAACCAATACCCAAGTGAGTTCCACATCCAAGGCTCAGTTAGTCACACAAGCTGAGTCAGTCACACAACCATTTCTTATTTTTAGAAGTTCCTCTTAAAGTCAGTTAGCGTTTCCAAAACATTCCACAAGTCAACCAGCAAAAATATCGTAGTACGAGAAATCGTACAAAACATTCCATAAAGTCCAAAACACGTCAAGCTGAGTACGAGAAATCGTACCTGGGTAACGCTGTAGCAGTTCTAATCAACTTGCGCAAACAATCAACAGTACTCTGAAGAATATTAAAGGTAATCTACCATCAATCACTTGTAGCCTATGTTACGCTTAAATAAACTCCTTACTCTTATTTCAAAGTCCCAATTATCTTTTAAGCCCTCACTTATGTGTTACGTATAATCTTTGAGTTATTTGAGAACGTTGTATAGCCCAAGGTGGTAAGATCAAGGAATGTATTCGATTAACATTTGCTAATTGTCCACTCCTATCCACTTTATTCATACTTAACCATAATCCTCATTTTTAAAACTTTCGAGACCTTTATATCATAAATGTGTTTTATATTATATAATCAATCTTAGAATTTCAATAATAAACTTAGGCTCAATACTTTTATTCTTACTTTAGGACAGACATCGTATTATAACCTATGATGGATTTATCTTAGAATACTATACTATTATTCCATAAGGTAATGATTAGGTATTTTATCAATATTTACTAGATAATCCTTTATGATTAAGTCTTCCCCTTAACTTAATTAAGACCTACAACCTGTATATCGAAATCATAATGTCGAAGATGCATTTCATTACAACTTCATTGATCTTAGAATTTAGAGACAACTACTAGACTCAATTATTTTATCTTTACTTTAGAATGACTTAATATTATAACCATTTAATTATCTTGTCTTAAGATGTTCAATTACTCTTCATCCCGGAACAACTATATTTAATTAACTCAAACCTTTCCAACTCTTTTACTTAGTATCCACAAAGTATATTATTCGCTTAATTATTACCGATATAATAAGGTGTTTTAAGATAACCCTTTTTATGTATCCTTACTTACATTTTAATTTCCCAAGTATTTGATTTTTACACACATTCTCTCCATAGAGTATGTATAATCCTTTTGTACTAAATTTTAATAAACTTATGTCTTAAATACATTTTATATTACTTACAAGACCAAAGGTTTCAAAGGAATAACTTAATAAATTAATTTCCTTTATTGTATTTTAGGATAAACATTATATCTCGACATAAGGTAAAATCTATCTAAGAACTAAATTCTGATTCATAAGTGAAATTGTTAATTATGTAATAAGATAATCTGTTCTGAAAATCCCCATACCTTATATTCAAATGACACATTAATATTTCCAGTGTTAAAAAGGTAAATCAATATAATCTCTTACGTAACCTAGTTTCATCTAATTAAAGGTTTAAAGATTTTAAGTATCTAATTTCTATTTATAAACCTTCTTATAAATTCTAACTACTAAATACATTACTTAATTATAAACTCACATCCTGAACATTGGTATTAAATGTATTTTATATGGTTTATCAAATTCTAAGAACGTAGGGATTATTATTTAGATTAATTCCCCAATCATAGTTTAATATAGTTTTATATCATAATCCTTTTAATGATTTTATCTTAAATATTAAGTTATTACTCAATACTATAAATATTAAGAGATAATTAAATCTAGACTTATTTATCCTCTTCACATGTAGATGTAAAAGTAACTCATTTATTTTACTATTGTTTATATAATAAGAACATTTAAATGCAAAAGTATTTCATTCATTTTATTATTAATTATATAATAAGATCTATTTGTGTAACACTTTATGTAGACCAATTACAAATACTCCTAAATTTCAACTTATTAATTTCTTAACCAAATTATAGATTCACATTGTGGTCATTGACTAAATAAATACGTGTGTTTAAATACGGTTTATACAAATCTTAGAAACTCAAAGATAACTAAAAACTCAACCTATAACCATAAATTAATACCACCTCATATAATATTCTTTTATTAGTATCATGTAGAGGTTTAGTTTAACTCATTAATTCCTTCATATTATATTTTCTATAAGGTATTTTATTCCTTTTATTTATTTATTTATCGTATATATATATATATATATATATATATATATATATATCCTTCCTATTATATTTCTCACAAGGAATGTTATTTCCTTTATCTATTTTTATTGTATTTATATACATATATATGTATATATATCCACATATATCAAGATTTATCCAGAACATTCTTTAAGAAATTCTATTGTATTTAATTATGTTTAATATCTTTTAGACATATCCACAACTGATTTATGGTTTATAAAATAGAGTATTTCCCTTAGTTTTAGTTAAACATATTAGCTTCCATATTATATATAATAAATAAAATGTAGTTAAGTTAAATTCCTTGATTTAATATAAGTTTCTATTTATTTCTCTCATATAAAATATATATAAATATATGTAACAATTTTTACTTCCCTTAAAGTTAATACCCAAAATATTATAAACATACTGTATTAAATGTTAATTAGTCTTATTATATTTTCCCCAACCTATAAAGTTCATTAATCAACTATACTTTAATTTTTGAATACATTAAAAACTATATATTATAAGTTATTCTTATGAAAAACTCACAAACACAATTTTTAAAACCTTTTTCCGTAGCCCAAAAATTCCCAAACTTAATATACAGTAACTATACATTTTAGACATATTATAAAATTTTTATTTCATAAAAATATCTTTTTAATTTAGCCAAATAATTCCAGGAATCCCGTAACTTGTAAAAATCATAACTTATGTTTAAAAACTCGAAAACCATAATAATTTACATCAATATAAACTAGATAAAATAAGGAATCTATGGTTAAAATTTCAAGTCAAAATACATTCGGGAAGATATTTAAATTAACCCAACAAGTTAAGACTATTTACTGGAATTTATTAAAACTCTTATAAACTAATTCTGGTATGTTTTAATCTCGGCCGTCCAATCTCTTAAACCGAGATCGGACGGCTCCTGTGCATCGAGTTCATCAGCGAACTCTATTACCAAACCGAGTACTAATTCGACGATTTCTCTCAACTCACAGAACCAAATCGATTGATTTTTGTTTCATTGGATCCGAAATTCAATTTCGGTTCTATTGGTACCGATTTCCCCAATTTTAATGCAGAGTTCATCAAGATTCGAGTTTGATTCGAGAGTTAGGGTTCTTATTAGTTTCTGAGTTCGGTTCGAACACAAATCCGACAAATTCCCTTAATATGGTACGTAATTGATTCAATTAAAACATGGGTTAGGTCGAAAACAACACTACCAACAACATTATCGGAGCAATTCGATCGGAAACTCACCGGAATTGCCCGAATCGAAGCGATTCGAAATCGTTTTTTCTGGAAAGGTTCCGACTTCAACCTGTTCGAGTAGCGAACTTTGGAGGTCTGTAGATTACGTTCTAGATCGAGTTAGGCCATGTTTTTGGGCTCATTAGAAAGAAGAAACATAGATCTACACATTGATAACTAGAACTAATCCTAACTCGCATTATACAGAAAGAAAATTGACCCGAAAGTTACGAGTTTACCTGTCGTTTTTCTGTGATTTTATGTGCTGACAAATCAGAGACTTTGGGCGACTATATCTTCCAAACGGTTACGAATCAGGCTTGGGAATAAACATGAAAGTTGTAGATGGATTAGAGATCTACACAACGAGCTATAGAAATCGAAATTTGGTTGAAAGACGAGGAAGTTATGGCAAGACGAACTTTACCTGAAATCGAATGAAAACTGGAATCTGGGTTACGAATTCTCAAGGTGGCAACTTTGGATCAATATTCCCGTCGATGTAGGATGAGTTAGGAGATGTATGAGTTATGGTTGTAAAGAGAGAATTAAGGAGAAAAGAATAGAGAAGACGGCACTGGAAAATTCGAAGTAACGAGTGAGATATAGCCGTCACAAGTTAGGTCAAAATCGGATGATTGTTGGAGAAAAACAAGGAGATAGAATCGACTAAGTGTTGGGGCGCACGAGAGGCTGACACGTGGCAGTTATAAAATTTTGGCTCTAAACTTCAAACTAGCATAACTTTGGCTAGGATGATCCATTTTTGACGTTCTTTTTATCGATCTTCATGGTTTTTCATAACCTATTTATTGGTATAGGTTTCATGGCCTGGTTTGACCATTCTCAAAAAGTCAACTCTAGCAAGGCTTAATAAGCTTTAAGGTTTCTAGAATTTTATATTGACTTTTATGTTTCAAAACAATGTTCCAACACTTCCTAAAATCTTTATAATATATTTGGAGTGTTTAATAATTTTCCCAAGATTTATTGACTTATAAATCTTATTATTAAATTCATAGTACTATATAATAATATATAATAATTAGGAGAAAACCCCTAAATAAATTTCACAACCCCATATAATAATTTAATATTCATAATTCCATATAATAATTAATATTCATAATTCCATATAACAATTTAATACTTAATAGTATTATTAAAGGTTTAATAAAAGAAATCCCCTAAATTAATTTAAATTAATTTAGGGGTATTTCAATTTGGAATTGAAATGAATTCTTGAATTGAGTTAGAACTGGAATTGGAATTGACTTTAGAATTGAATTGAGGTTGAATGAGTTTGGAACTGAATTGAATTTGAATGAATTTGGAATTGAATTGAAATTAGGTAAGAATTGGAATGACATTGGATTGAGATTGAATCCAATTGGGTTAGAATCGAATGGAATTTGGTTGAATTGAATTTAAATTGGGTTTAATTGAATTTGTGGCTGAGTTTGAATTGAATTTGGGCCAGGGTTGGAAAACGAGCTGGGTCAAAATTAGACCGAGTCAAAGTGGGATTGAGTCAAAGTTGTGTCAAGGTCAAAGTTGGGCTGGTCAAAGTTGGACCAAGTCAAAGTTAGGTTCTTTGGGCCTGAAGGGCTTTTGGGGCCGAATTGGGCTTTGGGTTGAAATGGTCTTTGTTTGAGGTTTTGGGCCGAATTGGATTTTATTTGAGGTTTTGGGCCAGATTGGGCCTTGTTTGAGCTGAACATGTTTTTGGGATGAATTGACTATTCAATTTTGGGCCAAAGTGAGCTTTTCAATTTGGGCTAAAGTGAGCTTTTCGATTTGGGCTAAAGTGGTTTTGGGTTTGGCTGATTTTGGCCCTTGATTGTTGGGCTTTTTTCTTTGGATGGGCTAAAAAGTGTTTTTGGACTGAAATGAGCCTTGGGTTTGATTTGGACTTTGGTGCCCACTTTGGGCCTTTGGCCTTGGGCCTTGGTTGGGCATTTGATTTTTGGATCGAAGTGAGCTTTTTGATTTGGGGCCAGATTAGGCTTTTGATTCTTGGGCCTGATTTGGGCCTTATTGATTTTTTGGACTTGATTTGTGAGATATTACAAGTGAGATGCATCAATTTATTGATTTATTAACTCTTGATTATGGGTGTGTTGAAGGCAAAGGAGGATTCCACCCACATAAAACGAATGAAAGACCCGCTAAGCATGGGGTGGTTTCTCATCCTAAGCCTTCCTAAGATAACCTTAAGGGCTTGTTTTTTAAAGTTTTTTTTCTTATATACATATAAAGGTGGTTTGAGTGTTTTATGAAGTTATAGGAGATTATTGCCCCACAAAACGAATGAGAGACCCGTTAGGTGTGGAGCGATAATACATCCAAAACTTTTCTGTCAATTTAAATGGTCTCAGAGGGTAATAACTACAGCTTAGTAGTAAGTAGAAATACAAGGAAACGAACTGAAAATTTTAAGGAAGTTGAGTATATAGCATGTACAGGTGCCGTGAATAGATTCAGAATGTCAAGCCAAAATTATTCACTGATCCAAATTATTTACAAACAAATAGAAGAAAGAAGTAGTTCCAAAAAAGTCAGGCCAACACATAAAACGTCCAGACACATATTTATTTTCTCTCTTTTCCTTGTAATGACTTAAACGGAGGCTCTAAACCAGCATATATTCACATAGTCGGGAACACATAGCACTTAAGTTCCTATCCTAATCATTTTCCTCTTCTTATTCATGCTCGGTAAACAAAATATAGACGGTGAGGATTGGCAAATGGGTGTAAGCGACCTAGATTAATTAGTCGATTTTCCTTTCTCATTTTTTTTCCAATCACTAAAATGCCGGATTAAAGCTCAACTAATATGTGGCACTAAACATCAGTGTCGCACTCGGGAGACGCCCAATATAGTTTTGTAGCATCGAACAAATATGTTGAATGAAAACTTGGATGGTAGAGAAACATGTGAGCATAAACCTTGATACTACAGTGTAAAGATCAAAATATATCCAGAGAACAATAAACATGTTAACCAGGCAGAACCATTGAGTCAACAGAAACAAGTTTAGATCAGAGATAAATACCGAACAGAAGTAACACAGATTTTTTCACTCTTGTAGACCATGATCGGTTCAAGGTTGGGCTAATGCTCACAACGTTTCTGGGTGACTATGCTCCAGCGTTAGACTACCGACTAGTTCATGTCTGTTTTTGCTTTCCGGTGACGGAAGGAGCATGAAGAGAGGCTGAGCGTGTCTGTTCTTTATTCACCAGTTGGTTGTGCAAATTACCATGAAGAGGACAAAGAGATTGGGCTCATGTTTTTCTTGTTCTCCAGTTGCAGTGAAGACAAGCAAACGAAGGGGAAACATGTATGTTCCTTATTCCAGCCCGAGTGAAGTGGAGGAGGGATATTCTGTTCGCCAGCCATGTGAAGAGGTCGATTGATGGAGCAGCTACGTTCCTTGCTTGCCAGCAAAGGTGAACACTAGCATGAACTAAAGAGGAGAACCATGCTCGCCAGGTCGGTTACAACATTACCGTGAGTGAGAAAAAAATGGAGAGCAGAGAGTATGTATGTCCTTTGTTTGCCTGCCACATGAAGATAATGAACAGAGAAGTATGTATCTCCTTGTTCGCACGCTGTGTGAAAAGAATGAGCAGACGAGTACGCTACTACATGTTCGACAGCCATGGGAAGAGGAACAAAAGGGGAGCAGGTATGCTCTCGTTGTTCGTTTGAAGGAAGTGAAAGCGCAGAACATGTGTGTTCATTCTAGCAGCAAAGTGAAGGGAATGGGGATGATGCAGAGCTGCTGTGTTCCTTGTTCTTCCGTTGACAGAAATGAAAGCGTGGAGCATGTATTTTAGTTGGCCAGTTGGGCGTGAAGAAGAGAATGAAGTTTAGACATGTATGTTTCTGGTTCGACTGTGTTCGAGAAAGGAAATAAAATAGCAGAGCTGTGCGGTCCTTGTTTCGCCAGTTTAGTAAGCAAAATTTTCGTGAGTGTGGAGATGAAAAGAGGCATGTATGTTCCTGTCTCGACAGTTGGGTGTAACATTACCGATGTTGAAGAGACTTAAGGCGACAGATATGTATATATTTTATTTGTCAGCTGGAATGAAAAGAAAGAGGAAGCAGAGCATGAATGCTCCTGGTTCGACAACCGGAGTGAAGAGAATGACGCAACGAAGCATGTATACTTCCTATTTGGCATCTGGAATGAAGAGAATGACAAGAAGGTGCAGAGCTATGTTGTTGGGGTAAAACCTAACGGCAAGTGTACCGGTCAATTCTAGCAAGTTTTAATAGAGAGTATTCCCTAAGTATCGAACCAGAGGAGGCGATGTCTAGTTTAAATCTTTACTAACCGGAAAAGAAATAAGAGAACAAATTAAAACAGGAAATTGGGGTTTGATTTGATGACAATTAAAAACTGTAAAACAGTAAAAAGCAACGAAATAATTGTTACGAAACTGATGTGGGGAAAGAGATCCCGGTTTACTATTACTCCCTAAACCCGCAATTCCTATTCCAAAGTGATTCCTAAGATAATTCTGAGTAAAACCCTAGGACAAAGTTAATTCACCTCCGGTCTCCCGCTTAGCAAATTCTAGTTAGCAAAGACCGAATTCTAACTCTCGTTACGAACCCACTGTTTACTAACCGCCTAAAGAACAACCTAGATTATCGGTCAATTAGCAATTAGAGGAATTACCGTCTCTAAACTAACCGGTTATTTTCCTGTATTCAATTGAAAGCCGCAGTTGTCACATATAAGCTAACAAAATACTAATCTTTATAATTGGCCAAATTATAACGATTAAAGAAATTAAGCAAGGAAAATAACTTTACACAATTGAATTGTATTAAATCACAAAGGAACAGCAATAGTTAATTTAGGGATACATAGCAAATCGGAATCTAAAAGAGACTACTTAGACATATTCATAATGACAGTGCACAAGTTTAACAATAAAGACTCAGGGAAACAAGAACAAGAAGGAACTCTAATGTCAACAACCGTCGTGGATTCTCCGTCGTTCTTGCCTCAGCCTTCTTTCTGATAGCCTCCAAGAACTCCCCAAAGATTCAGCCTTCTCTCTCTCTCTCTCTCTCTTCTCTCTCTCTATCTTGTATGTAAAACTAAGCTCTGTGGTATCTAGCATATCTTCTCACGTTGGCCAGACTTTGCTTTTATAACAAACAAAAATCTATCTTTAATTCTCCTCTTCCACGCACTCTCTGGCTATGTTTTATCTAATTGGTCCGGGACTTGGTCCAGGTATGAAGTCCCGGACCAGTCTCTGAAATCCGCCGAGAGTTTGTCCCCAAGTGTGGTCCGGGACTTAGGGTATGGATCAAGTCCCGGACCGGTCATTGAAAATAGGTCGAGAGTAGTGCCTTTGGTTGGTCCGGGACTTAAGGTTTGTAACAAGTCTCGGACCAGTCTCTAAATCAGTTCGAGAGTAACTCCAATGGATGGTCCGGGACTTAGGGTGTGGACAATGTCCCGGACCCATCCTAAAATTGAGAATTCATGCAAGTCTTCACTCTGTTCAACATGTTTGACCGTCCAAAATACATTACAATGATCGGGAATGCGTTTTCTTGAGATTTTCGCCTGAAATAACACGTAAACCCATCATAGAAGACAATTGCAAATAAAATCATAAAACTAACCATAAGGCGGGAATTTATTAACAGATGATGATGAATTAAACACAAATAAGCCCCATAAAGATAGATAAATTCCTGACTTATCAACTTTCTCACACTTAACCTTTGCTTGCCCTCAAGCAAACACTGCAATAAGAATATACTGGATTTCAATAGCGGGGACTCATCAGATTAGGAAAAGTGTACAAGGATATCTAGTATTGAACAACAACCAAAGGACACAATGGTTAGTACTGCAGGTTTTCATAAACAGTGAAGTGGGAACGTTGATAAATGCTTGAGAAAATTTTCATAACTATCTAGTCCAGATTTCACCCGGGGCTTTACTTTCCTTTTACTCACCACAATCCATTGGACGACAAGGGGCAAGAAGTAATATCATATTCCATATTACCTTTCATTGCCACGTACTCATAATCAAAGAAGAATTTGCAATAACTTACTAGATTGAAAGTACTTTTCTTCTTTCTGAATTAGCGTTATTCTTTTTCATCCCCCAGACTTTTCTCCCCATCCATGTAACGGTGTTAGGCCTTCTATCCCAGATCAGATGACCTTAGGTAGATGAGTGATAAGGCACTCCAAGGGCTTAATAACCAGATGGGAGAGGCCTGTTATGGCTCAGAATAGATTAGAGCAGTACCTTGTCTTTGTCCTTTCTTTCTTTTCATACCATAACTTTCCAAAGCCCCAGGTTAATCCAAACAAAAATAGCCACAAAAATGGTCTCACCTTTTACTGAAAGAAATAGATAAAATTTAGGAAACTCTGTACATACAAGCAGCGTAACCCAAGTGTCTTTGACTTGAAATCCAAATTCGACTTCAGAGAATGTGCTACTTGTACGGTATTCCCGACTGACTCATCTTACCACCAATTAAAACCAAGTAAGTCTCACTCGAAAAATTTGTTGAGGGTAAGCAAAAATCAGTGATAGAAAAATAGATGACGTCAAAAAGGAAAGATAAACAGATTGATACCCTTAATAAAATCAGGTGTAAACTCCCCCATTTCTCACACTTAAAATCAAGCAATGCCCTCATTGCTTTCAATATAAAACCAAGTGTAACCTTCCTTTCTCACACTTAAAATCAAGCAATGCCCTCATTGCTTTCAAAAGTAAAACAAGATGAAAAAGGTAGAACAGAACTCCCCTGGTTATGTTTTGACGTAATCGTGTGGATGGAGTTCTGGAAAGAATCGGGCAGAGTCTCCATTGCATTGTGTGTGAAACTTATCAAAATAATAACAATCCTGGATGAATATCAAAACACAGTACTATAACAAAGTAGCAGTTCATTAACCACAAAGAAAAGTGCAGAATCATTTGGTGCATCAGTTACATCCCAAACAGAAAACATAAAAACCGAATGAATCAAAAGCTAACAACCTAAAAAGACATCAAAATAACTCAAATGATAAAAAGTAAAAAGACATCAAAATAGCAATAAAGATGGAAAAACGATGAAGGGAGGACATAAACCGACTCATGGACTACTGACGGGGTAGGCGCCAGGACTCCAGCTGTGTAAAGCGCTCATCATAGTCGCGGAACCGGGCCTCCTGACAAGCCTGAAACTCAGCAAACTGTGCATCCTGCCGAGCCTCGTACTCTGTCTGGCGAGTCTCCAAAGCCGAGAGTCACGCACCATAGTCATAGATAGTCGAGCTCATCCCGTCCAGCCGACTATCCATCTGGGTCATATAATCCGAGAACCCATCAAAACGAGCTGTGGCCATCCCCCTCCAGTCTCTAAACTCTTGCAGCAGCTCGTCGTAACCCGAGGCTGGTCCAGTAGGGATCGGAATGTCTGGGGCCTCACCACCAGCAGCATCAGCCTCATAAGCAGCGGCATCATCCTCATCAGCAACCTCAGCAGCGTCAGCAGCTCGCGGTGCCCGTGCAGCGCGTCGACGCTTCACCCACTGCCCGTCGATCTTCTCCCACTGAAAGAAGCGCATCATCATCATATCGAGAGTAGACCGAGGATACTGAGGCTGCTCATCAGAAACATCCACCCCCACCCCCGCGTCTGCAAATAACGACTATAGGTGGTGTGGGAACGGGAGAGAGGCGGAGTGATCAGTCTCAACCACCCGGACCATGGAGTTGAAGATGATTCGATGCATAGCGGGTGGAACCCCTGCAGCAGCATAGTCGTCGTCCAGGATGTAGCGCATAAGCCAGCAATCATACATATTCAAATCAGCGCACTCCCGGGGGCGAACATTATACATCAGCACCCCTAAAATCAGACGCTCTCTAGGGGTCGGTAGCTTATCCCCCGTGACAACCTGTTTGTCCCAGTTATTCCTCCGCTGCTGGTTTTGAACCTCCGGATCATTGACAATCAAGTTAATGTAATACTCCTTAGCCTATCGTTCCAATAATGGCATATTTACCCTATTCTCCGCAGTTGGAACTCGAACAGCTATGGGCAATCCCAAACAGTGCCTAATGCTAGAAGCAGTCACGGAAGTGGCCACCCCTTTAACAACATAATTAATAGCATCCCTCTCCTCATTCAACGTCGCATTAGCATAAAACAACTTCACCAATCGCATATAAAATCTCCCACCTCTAGTAAGCAAGCATAACCATCTCCGCGCACTAAAAAGTGTTTCCAAATCAAACTCAACAATTAAGGTCGGACACACTGACCTTTCAGGTATGATCTTCCTTTCCCAAGCGCGGTACCAATTGGCAGCAACTTCAGTGATGAACTCTGACTCAACCATCTCCGGACCCGAATTGGTGCAGCGTTGGGTGATGGAGGAGCGGCAGCGGATGAGGAAGCGCCGGCTGTGGTTGAACAACGAGCTCGTTTGGGTGCCATGGAAAATACCGATAGTTGGAATCGGTGTGTCGGGTGGTGTGTTTAATTTGGGCGCAAGTGGAATGGAGGCCGGTGTGAGGAAAGGGAGTATAGCAGGTGGACGGGGAATCGGGTGGTACGACTGGACTAGGGGTAGTAGACGTCGGGTGATACGATTGGAAGTGGTGATGTGGTGCTGGAAGTGTGGCGGAAGTGGTGGCGTAGGGCGACTGTGGGTAAAGGGTGTGAGGGCGTCGGGAATGCGATGGTGGCAGAAGGGAGGCGCAGCGCTGGAGGGCAGGAGTCGGTGGCGGAAGTGGGCGGCGGCAGGAGGTGTCAGGTGGCGAGGAGTGACTGGAGGAACGGAAGTGAGGGCAATGGGGGAACTGGGAAGTGACGGGAGACAGGAGCTAGGGTTCAAATTAGCAGATTGGAGATGGTGGTTGAGGAAGACGACGCACGAGGATAGTTATTTGTTTCAGCAGAGCAACTGGTCCGGTCCTAGTCCGTGTAGGAGGTCCCGGACCACAGTATTAAAAATGGTCGAGATTCCTTGTAGCCCTGGGTCCGGGACTTAGGGTATGGGTAAAGTCCCGGCCCACGTGTATTTTTCCTGTCGAGAATCGGCCGCTGCTCTGGTCCGGGACATAAGTCCTGTAACAGGTCCCGGACCACCCCATTGAGTTCCGCCGTAAGTCTGCTCTCGGGCCGGTCCGGGACTTAAGTTAGGGACAATGTCCCGGACCACCCCCTGTGAATCCACCGAAAGTATTCTTCCTAATCCTCTGTTCCTCTTCCTTCACCAAACCTACACTTAAACAAAACCAACCAAAGAAAAGCAACTAACAAAAGAATTAGAACAAGCAAAACATAAATAAAAACTAAAAACAAGAAGATAAAGGTAAAGAGATTGGGTTGCCTCCCAATGAGCTGCCCGTCTTTTCGGTCTTTGGCTAGACCGTGCAATTGTAAGATCAGTATGGGGGGTCATGCACCGTGATCACAGAATGGACTTCGGCGATGTCACCACTGAGATAATGCTTCAGCTGAGACCCGTTGACTTTGAATGTCTCCCCTTCCGCATTGATTAAACCAATGGCTCCATAAGGCGAGACACTCGTCACTGTGAACGGTCCAGACCAACGAGACTTCAACTTTCCTGGAAATAACTTCAGTCGGGAATTAAATAGCAGAACCTTATCCCCAACGTGAATCTCACGCTTGACCAAAAGCTTATCATGCCACCTCTTCGTCTTTTCCTTATAAATTTTGGCGTTTTCATAAGCTTCCTCCCTAAACTCCTCCAGATCACACAGCTGCAACTTACGCTTCTCGCCAGCCTTTTGAAGATCGAAATTCAGTGCCTTTATTGCCCAAAAAGACTTGTGCTCCAACTCCACAGGTAAGTGGCACGCCTTGCCAAAAACCAACTTGTACGGGGACATACCTAAAGGTGTTTTAAAGGCAGTTCGGTATGCCCACAAGGCGTCATCTAACTTAAGGGACCAATCTCGCCTCGAAGATGTAACAGATTTTTGAAGGATCCACTTAAGTTCCCTGTTGGTGATCTCGGCCTGCCCGTTCGTCTGGGGATGATACGGTAGAGAAACCTTATGCCGTACACCATACTTCTGCAGAAGAGCTTCAAACTATTTGTTGCAGAAGTGTGTACCCCCGTCACTAATGATCGCTCGCGGGACACCAAAGCGGGTAAAGATATTCTTCCATAAAAACTTTAGCACCACTCTTGCATCATTTGTCGGTGCTGCTATCGCTTCAGCCCACTTGGTGACATAATCCACTGCTACCAAGATGTAGAGGTTACCTTGAGACGATGGGAACGGTCCCATGAAATCAATGCCCCAAAGATCAAACGGTTCAACCTCCAAAATAGAATTCAACGGCATCTCATGACATCTGGATAGATTCCCCTGCCGCTGACATTGATCACAAGTAGAAACAAACTGATAATAATCCCTGTTCAAGGTCTTCCAAAAGAAGCCTACCTCCAAAACCTTCGCGGCTGTCCTAGCCGGACCAAAATGACCCCCTGCTTCTCTAGCGTGACAATGTGCCAGGATGTCTCGAGCTTCACTCTCAGATACACAACGACGAATCATACCATATGCACAGACCTTGAACAGAAACGGGTCATCCCAAAGGTAGTGCTTGACTGTGGAGAAGAACTTCTTCTTCTGCTGATACGACAACTCTGGAGGAATGATGCCCTTGGCTAGGTAGTTCGCGATGTCAGCATACCAAGGGTCCGTAGAATGACCGATCATGTAGACATACTCGTCCGGGAAATATTCATTGATCGGCCTGCCATCATCTGGAACTTCCATACGGGATAAGTGATCCGCCACTCTGTTCTGCGCTCCAGGTTTGTCTCTAATCTCAAAGTCGAATTCCTGCAAAAGCAAAATCCACCTGATCAAACGAGGTTTAGCATCAACCTTCCCAAAGAGGTACCTGAGAGCGGAGTGGTCGGTGTGCACGATGACTTTGCTGCCAATGATGTACGGTCGAAACTTGTCACAAGCAAAGACGATCGCCAGCAGCTCCATCTCCGGCGTGGCGTAGTTCTTCTGCACCTCATTCATAGTCTTACTAGCGTAGTAGACTATCCTCAACACCTTGTCGTGCCTCTGACCCAAAGCTGCTCCCAATGCGTAGTCGCTGGCATCACTCATAATCTCAAAAGGCAACGACCAATCAGGAGCAACAATAACAGGTGCAGAAACCAATTTAGCTTTAAGCAAATTGAAAGCATCTAAACACTCTTGCGTAAACTCAAATTTAGCATCCTTAAGCAACAAATCACAAAGAGGCTTAGAGATCTTAGAAAAATCCTTAACAAAGCGCTATAAAAACCTGCGTGACCAAGGAAACTTCGGACATCCTTTACCGACGATGGTGGTGGCAGCTGCTCGATGACTTCAACCTTGGCCTTGTCAACCTCGATCCCTTTCCTAGAAATCTTATGCCCGAGCACGATGCCCTCATGCACCATGAAGTGGCACTTCTCCCAATTAAGCACCAAGTTAGTTTCCCTGCATCTAGCTAAGATCAAGTCCAAGTCTCTCAAACATGAATCAAAAGTCGGTCCAAAAACAGAAAAATCATCCATAAAGATTTCGATGCACTTTTCAATAAATTCAGCAAAGATAGCAGTCATGCAACGTTGAAAAGTGCCTAGAGCATTACATAAACCAAAAGGCATGCGTCGATAAGCATAAGTACCATATGGACAAGTAAAGGTGGTTTTCTCTTGGTCCTCCTTAGCAATTGGAATTTGAAAGTAACCGGAGTAACCATCTAAGAAACAGTAATATTCCTGTCCTACAAGCCTTTCTAGCATTTGGTCAATAAAGGGAAGGGGGAAGTGGTCTTTCCTAGTGGCGGCATTTAACTTCCTATAATCAATGCAAACTCTATGCCCGGTAATAGTACGCTGAGGGACTAACTCACCTTTATCATTAGGTACCACAGTTAAACCCCCCTTCTTAGGTACTACTTGTGTAGGACTTACCCATTCACTGTCAGAGATCGGATAGATTATACCTACATCCAGCAACTTGATAACTTCCTTCTTAACCACCTCTTTCATGTGCGGGTTTAGTCTCCGCTGGGGTTGTCTCAATGGCTTGTAATTCTCCTCAAGATAAATGCGGTGAGTGCAAAACGTGGGAGAAATACCTTTGATATCAGCAATGGACCATCCTAACGCCTCCTTATTCCTCCTCAAAATCTGCAACAAAGCTTCCTCCTGTTCATCAGTTAGAGTATTAGAAATAATAACAGGTAAATCAGTAGGAGGAACTAAAAAGCATATTTAAGGTGACTAGGCAGAGGCTTGAGTTTGAGAGAAGGTGGTGATTCCACAGAAGGAGCCAGCGTCTTTGGGACTCGGTCCAACGGCTCCTCCTCGACCCGATGGTTCTTCCTATACGGCCTCCCAGCAGCAAGCTGGAACGCTGTAGCAGAAACTTCAGAATCGTCGTGAGCAGTTTCTATGGAATCTACCAAACATTTCTCCAACGCATCTAACTCCATGGGGCTGTAAGAATAGTCCTGCATCAAAGTGTCAAACAATCCAAACTAAAACAAGCATGAACATCATAAGGGTGGGCAGCAGCCTTGGTCATATCGAAGACAAGCTGCTCATCATGTAACCGCAGTATAATCTTCCCTCCTTCAACATCAATGAGGATCCTCGCTGTGCGCATGAATAGTCGACCCAAAATAAGCGGTACTACCTTGTCTTCCTCCATGTCTAAAATAACAAAGTCAGCAGGGAAAGCAAAAGTACCAACTGAAACAATTAAATCTCTGACCACCCCTCTAGGTAGGATAATTGACCTATCAGCTAATTGCAAAGTAATCCGGGTAGGTTCACACTCTCCTAAGCCAAGCTTTAAATACATGGATAAGGGCATCAAATTAATACTCGCACCTAAATCACATAAACCCTTACCACAATTCACATTACATATCGCGCAAGGTATGACCGGAGTACCTAGATCATCAAGCTTAGGTGGAAGCTTCTTCGAAAGAACAGCGGAAACGCTCTCGGTAAGTTGCACAGTATCCTTCTCCACTAAAGATCGTCTGTTGGACAGGATGTCCTTCATGAACTTCGCGTATATCGGCATCTGCTTCAAAGCTTCAGAAAAAGGGATGTTAATGGTTAGTTTCTTAAAAATAGTTAAAAACTTACCAAACTGCTCATCCAAGTCTCTCTTCTTCAACCGGTTTGGGAACGGAACTGGCGCTTCAGCAACCGCGCGACGTGGAGGTGTGGAAGTCTTAGTTGTCTTGCTAACCGTCACCTCCTCCTCAGCTGGTTCTTCCTGAGAACCTACTGGTCCAGTTTCTTCATTCTGCTCAACATTAGGAAGAGGAGCCTCAGCTTCAGGGACCACCGGGTCAAGCTGCGTACCACTCCTCAATGTGATTGCCTTGGCGTGCTCTCTCGGATTCTGCTCCGACTAACTCGGCATGGAACCCAAAGGACGCTGAGCCAACTGCTGAGATATCTGAGACAGCTGAGTCTCGATGTTCCTATTGAAAGTCCTCTGATCGTTATTGAAGGTTCTCTGCTCCTGATTGAAGGCTTCCAGCTCATTAAATTTCTTCGTGTTAACTGTGATGAAATCATTCATCCTGGCCAGAACTTCATCCATACTAGAAGACGCACCAGCACCCAAATTCTGCGCTTGCTGATTCTGTAATGGCTGCTTCTGATAGGAAGGATTATACTGCTGTGAGGTCTCTGATTGTAGCTGGTGTTGCTACCATCTTGGTAACGATTCTGCTGCTGAGCGTGGTAACCCGGATTGCCTTGATTCCCAAAATAATTACCCGGTCTGTTACCAACATAATTCGCTGCCTCTTCTTGTGGTGGAGTACATTGGCACATGTTTGAAGCCCTACCACAATACTCACAAGGTGGAAAAACCTCAGGTACAGCTGCTGCGTTTGACTGCGGATTCATCACTGCACACATACGCTCAAACTGCTTTGACATCGCTTCTATCTTGGCAGCCAGAAAAGTATTTGAATCCACTTCATAGACTCCAGCAGGTTTCTTCAGTGCTGCTTCTCCAGCTCTAGTACCTCCCCACTGATTAGCTGCTGTAGTAATAGTCTCCAACAGCTCTTTAATTCGTGTAATGGGCAACTCCATCAAACTACCTCCAGCACATGTATCAACCAACAACCGGCTAGACGGATCCAAGTCCTTGTAAAAAGACTGCAGTACAACCTCTTCACCTAGTCCGTGATGTGGTACCTTCCTTACTATCCCCTTAAAACGCTCCCAAGCTTCAGACAAGGTCTCACCGGCAAACTGCTTGAAGTTGATGATTTCTCCTCTCATGGTTAGCATCCGAGAGGGTGGGAAATACTTCGCCAGGAACGCATTAGCCAACTCTTCCCAGGTAGTAATACTGTCGGGCGCCAGTGAGTTCAACCATTCAGCTGCTCTATCCCTCAGGGAGAATGGAAATAGAGTGAGCCGAGCAACCTACTGCGAAGCTGGCGTCGAACACGCTCCTACCAATCTCAGGAATGTGGTGAGGTGGACATTCGGGTCTTTAGTAACCGTCCCGCTGAACTGAGATGCGTTCATCACCATTGTCACGTAGTGGGTCTTGAACTGCCACTGCACTCCTACCGGTAATGCGGGAATCACTATCGGCGACACCAACCCTTCAACACTTGGACGGGTGTAGTCCCTCATCTGCCTCTCGTTATTCGCCATGTTAACTTCTGGTTGCACTTCCGGAACCTCTTCGTCAACAGGTGGTTCGAGCACCCCCTCCTCAACTGGTGGATCCAGATTCAAATCCCTGTGAAGCTGTCTTGCGAATCGCTCGATCTCGAGGTTGAGCTCGAACTCCGGTTCTCCTGTAGAGCGGGTTTTAACCATAAACCGAGAGTTAGTAAACTGAAGCTATAATAGGGAAATTAGAAAGGACAGCAGCAATTAGAATAAAATAGCAAAAATCAGAGAAAGATAAAAGAAATCAGCTCACAAGATATGCTGTTAAAAATCATAACTACTAAACATAAAATATTCAAAATAAAGAAATAAAATCAGAAATAAAATCTGGAAGATAAAAGAATATCTAAAGCAAATCAAAACAGAAATTAAAACAGATTAAAGATAAAAACAAAATAACTAAAGCGATTAGACTATCCTAAACTAATAACTATACTAAACAAAAATCAAAACACGTAACCGAACAAATCACGCTGATAAAAGAAAAATAATGAAAATAACAAAATAAATTAAACAAACAAATTAAACGAAATAAAAGAATAACAGAAAATCTAAACAAAATCAGAACAGGAAAATGTCCAACCTATTCTAACCTACGAACTACCGGAATCAAAACAAAAGTAACGGTAGTGAAAGAAACAACACCCGAACAAAATAAATAAAGAAAAGAAAATAATGGAAGAAAAATAAATAAGATAAAGATTAAACTAAATAACCGTGCCTCCCCGACAACGGCGCCAAAAACTTGTTGTTGGGGTAAAACCTAACGGCAAGTGTACCGGTCAATTCTAGCAAGTTTTAATAGAGAGTATTCCCTAAGTATCGAACCAGAGGAGGCGATGTCTAGTTTAAATCTTTACTAACCGGAAAAGAAATAAGAGAACAAATTAAAACAGGAAATTGGGGTTTGATTTGATGACAATTAAAAACTGTAAACAGAATGTAAAACAGAAAAAAGCAACGAAATAATTGTTACGAAACTGATGTGGGGAAAGAGATCCCGGTTTACTATTACTCCCTAAACCCGCAATTCCTATTCCAAAGTGATTCCTAAGATAATTCTGAGTAAAACCCTAGGACAAAGTTAATTCACCTCCGGTCTCCCGCTTAGCAAATTCTAGTTAGCAAAGACCGAATTCTAACTCTCGTTACGAACCCACTGTTTACTAACCGCCTAAAGAACAACCTAGATTATCAGTCAATTAGCAATTAGAGGAATTACCGTCTCTAAACTAACCGGTTATTTTCCTGTATTCAATTGAAAGCCGCAGTCGTCACATATAAGCTAACAAAATACTAATCTTTATAATTGGCCAAATTATAACGATTAAAGAAATTAAGCAAGGAAAATAACTTTACTCAATTGAATTGTATTAAATCACAAAGGAACGGGAATAGTTAATTTAGGGATACATAGCAAACCGGAATCTAAAAGAGACTACTCAGACATATTCATAATGACAGTGCACAAGTTTAACAATAAAGACTCAGGGAAACAAGAACAAGAAGGAACTCTAATGTCAACAGCCGTCGTGGATTCTCCGTCGTTCTTGCCTCAGCCTTCTTTCTGATAGCCTCCAAGAACTCCCCAAAGATTCAGCCTTTTCTCTCTCTCTCTCTTATCTTGTATGTAAATCTAAGCTCTGTGGTATCTAGCATATATTCTCACGTTGGCCAGACTTTGCTTTTATAACAAACAAAAATCTATCTTTAATTCTCCTCTTCCACGCACTCTCTGGCTGCGTTTTATCTAATTGGTCCGGGACTTGGTCCAGGTATGAAGTCCCGACCAGTCTCTGAAATCCGCCGAGAGTTTGTCCCCAAGTGTGGTCCGGGACTTAGGGTATGGATCAAGTCCCGGACCGGTCATTGAAAATAGGTCGAGAGTAGTGCCTTTGGTTGGTCCAGGACTTAAGGTTTGTAACAAGTCCCGGACCAGTCTCTAAATCAGTTCGTGAGTAACTCCAATGGATGGTCCGGGACTTAGGGTGTGGACAATGTCCCGGACCCATCCTAAAATTGAGAATTCATGCAAGTCTTCACTCTGTTCAACATGTTTGACCGTCCAAAATACATTACAATGATCGGGAATGCGTTTTCTTGAGATTTTCGCCTGAATTAACACGTAAACCCATCATAGAAGACAATTGCAAATAAAATCATAAAACTAACCATAAGACGGGAATTTATTAACAGATGATGATGAATTAAACACAAATAAGCCCCATAAAGATAGATAAATTCCTGACTTATCAAGCTACATGTAGTTTGTTCGCCCGGGACGAAGGTGAAGGTAATGAGGATGTGGAGAGCTGTATGTATCTTGTTTTGACAGTTTGAAATGGAAAAGAAATGAAGGTGTAGAGGTGGTCTGTTCCTGGTTTGTGTGAAAAGAGAAATGAAGCAGGGCATGTATTTGCGGTTTGGTTATATTTTATTGTGAAGAAGAGAATGAAGAAGGAGGTAGAGGAGGTACTGCCAGTTTGGATGCAAATCTGTAAGAGAATAAAAAGGGAGCTGTATGCTTCTTGTTCGCCTGTCAGTGGTGTTGAAAAATCACCAACGTGAAGAGAATGAAGAGCACAGAACTCGTTTGTTTCTTGTAGCCATTTTAGGTTGAAAATTATCGCCGTACAGGAAATGAAGATGGCGGTGCAGTATTGATGTTCCTTGCTTCGCCGATGAAGAGATGAAGATGGCTCAGAGCCTGGGTGTTCGTTTTGTTCGCTGGTGAAAATTGTTTTTGAAGAAGAAGGGTCAAGGCTTGGAAAACAATGAGTGACGGGAGTTGAGGCAGCGGTTGTTTTTGGTTTGTTATTCTTGTCTGAAAAAATTTTATAACGATCGATCAATCAAGAAGGCATCGGGGAAGAAAGAAAAACCGGGAGGAGATAGCTACTGTTGTTGTTGTTGTTTTTATAAGCAGATGTTGGGGATTAGGGTTTGATTGTGAGCAGATCAACGGCCACAAATGAGCCATCACAATGTGGGCTGAGGAAAAATAAAGCACATTCCGAGAGCTTGGTTAGAACTCCAGACCGCTAGGTCTGTCCGTTTTCATATTAGCCGGCTAACTTGGACTAAAAAAAATAAAAATAAAAAATAAAAACTTCTTGCTCTCAACACAAGATTAATTGGTTCCAACAGACACACACTAACCAGTTACACTAATCACAAAATTCGGTATACAAACGTAAGAAATGATACAAAACTTCTAATTTGAACTAAATAATTCTATATAAAAAATGCTAGCATTCTAAATGGAATATACAGGAAGACGAAAGAGTTTATTGAAGTAAAATGAATTGTTTTCTTTTTTGAAAAGTCATGAAATAATGGAATGAAGATAAAAACGAAAACATCATTAAGTATTAAACAAATGAATTAAATTAAAAATAAGTACATGAAATAATGAAATAGTACTACTATCTTAATATACAAGTGAACGTAAAAAGGAAATCAAATTAGATATGTACAAGTGATGGTAAATAGGATGGAATAAACAAGTAACAAAACAATATAAAATGAAATACGAGCAACTTTATCGAATTGGCAACGAAACAAAATAATAACAGTGAAAAACGCATAAATGATAGAAATAACAATGATAATGATGATGGTAAAAGTAAAGAAACACTAATAGATAAGAAACTTGTAAATATAACGATAAATGAGATGAATTAAACAAGCTATGAATAAGATATAATAATAGAAAAATGACTGGATGAATAAGTAAGTAAACCAAAATAAACCACAACAAAAAATGATAGTAAAATAAGTACTAAACAAAAACTGACGGGTTTGGGACCGGATGCTTTGAAAGTTGATTTAAAAAAATTGTCTCAAAATGGCAGTTTTAGCTTAGTGCGCACAAGAGTAAGTGTTGAAAAGAAAGGGGACGACCCCCTTATTTTATTTATTTATCTGAATTTTGCTTTATGGGGTGAGAATTTTTGGTGTCTACAAGACCGAAAGGTCATTAATAATGTTGGGAATTGTAGATACTCGGTATAGTATTAAATGGAGATTGTATTGTATATCATGGGATTGAAGGTTGTATTTGGTTTGAGAATTGATAAGGGAATGGAATGTACCATTTTGTATGGTGTACTCGGTAAAGACCCATCAGACCGATAGTGTGTTGTATTGTTTGTTTGGAATTGGTCTTGTTAGTCACGTGGGTGGCTAACGGCATTGTTTCACCCCCGGTCGTATTAGAATTTCCGCTGCTGGTTTATTGATAATGGAGACGGGTTAAGAGTAATGGTGTGATTACCGGTAGGGGTGTTACAATTTAGATATATCTTTGGGTGCTTTGGTGAAGATCACGGTTTATACCCATTCTTCTCTAGAACCGTTAAGCGTCTTATGTAGGACAATCTAGTTGCCTGGTATGATATTGATGTCCTGCATGGTTGTAGTTAGTGAATAAAAGCAATCAAGTATATCGATTCTCCTGGTTTTTGGATAAAGTACTCATAATCCGTTCTAAGCTCTTGTGCCTTACAATTTTTTTAACTCAGTGACTCCTTCTTGAGTAGCTTTTAGTGGAAATTCACTCACTTATCCTACAGAATCTCTAATCAGTACGGTGACAAATTTAGTGAGTCTAGGAACTCCCTAGAATGACTTTATCAATAAAGCACCAACAAAACTTAAGCTAACAACTAGTACTCTCTCAATTACAATGCAAAGCTTTCTCTCTCTAATATTCAAAAAACTGGTCTCTAGAAAACATAAATGGCTTAATGTAAATGGTTGTTTTTATAGTAACTCTAATTTGAGACGTTCTGGAAGTTAGTTTCCACAATTTTAGGCACTGCTAACGAAAGTTTTGTAGGGTAAAGAATGCACAAAAATGAATAAAGTAATAAAAGAATCCTATAACTCTACTACGGGTAGCAAAAATCCCGGTCAGAATAAAGTGTAAGTAAATTACGACCAAGAGTGTCGAACCCAAGGGACTTAATAGAAAATTAGTCTCAATCCTAGTAATTTCCTATTTCTAACAAGGGGGAAATTGAACATTAATTCAAATTAAAGAAACTATCTAACAATCTAACTAAATGGATATTTATAATGAACTATCCTTGATTCGGGATAATAATTAACATAAGAACAAGTGTGATCACTAAGTCAAATTAGCAAGTTTCGGATTAACCAACTTTTGAACACGCCGGATGACATGTCGGACACAAGATGCATAACACATTCAAGAACTTTGAATGTTCCGGGCACCAGACACCTGGCATTGTATCCGGCAATGTCAAAATGTCAATATTATTTTCCAGTTTCAAATTCGAAATAAAACACTCACAATCCATTATCGAATCCAGCAAATTTTATGCCAAAAAATGAACAAGAAAGTGGAGATAAGATGGTTAACTCTAAATCTTAATTATCATTTCCTAATGTCTAGAAAACAAAGATAAAGATCACTTAAATTTTCTCAACCCATTATGCCTTTGTTTTGATTAACAAAAGAAGAATTTCAAAGGTAAGGGAATAAGTAGAGAACTTACTCCATTTTGCACAAAGATCAAAAATATAAGTTTGAAACTTGTAACTTTATTAAATGATCATAATTGTTTTTACAAAGAATATCATCCCTAACCAAGGATGACCAAAAATCCTACTCAACCAACCATACCCTTACAGAAAGAGATATAAGGAGGAAAAGAGAATCAAACTTGGTAAAAACTCCCTAGAACCCGATAGAAACCTTCCTCTTGTAGGTTGGACTTGTAGAACTTCTTGGCAGCAATGGAACCGAATTTGTGGAGTATGGAGGTGTGAATGTGGAATAAAGATGATGTTAAGTGTGTAGACTCTCAGCCTATTTATAGGCTTCAAATTCTTCATGTGTCGGAAGTCATGCCGGATCAGTAGTACCCGACACCACGTGTTTTATAACGGTCAATGAAACCGCCAAATCAGCGAAACGATGCTTGTGCCGGACAGGGGACGTCTGGCACCATACCCGACATCAGTCGGTTTGGTAACGGTAATTAACTGTTTTTTTTTTATCGAGGTGACTTTTCATTGGTGCTGACTAGGGAATACCCAGCACTGCGTCCGGCATCACCTTTGTTCTGCTCCATACTCTTGTCGTGAGTTGAACTTCCGGCATCTTGTTTGGCAAAACCGTCCTTTGGTCAGAAATTTATTCCTAACATAAAAAATGCACCACACATAAGTCTGAACATATAAAATGGACTTTATATATATAATAATATAAATACGAACTATTTTATCCTTGTTTTGACTAATAATCTTATAATTCTAACCTATAAAATATGATAAGTCTGAGGCTTATCAAGGCTCTACACTTACCTTTTGCTAGTCCTCAAGCAAAACTTAATCAGAAAAAAGTAACTACTTGAGCACATAACAGATGACCATAATAATGACAACTGGACAAAGCAATTCCAACTACCTGACTCTAATTCACAAGCATCACTTCATCTTCCTTATTCCATCAAAAACATACTAATGCGTACAAAACAAAATATTCAATTCCAAAAACCGATCAAAAACTCTTGGGCTATTTTGCATAAGGGATTTTGTAGTCTCTCCTTTTCCGGTTTCCAACATTCAGCCCTATTTTTCAAGGGTTTATGAATATGGCCAAGACCCTCATAAATGGTTTTCATGCTTCAGCCCTATTTTTCAAGGGTTTCTGAACCTGACCATGATTTTTTATTTAGAATGGAGAATTTAGGAAAAAAACAAAATAAAAAAACTCTCGGGTGTTTCTTTAATCTGAGGCAATTTTTGCAACCTCATAGAATATAATGCTTCATATATTTTTTCTTTTTTTTAAGAAGATTTTTTTCCTTCTTCTTTTTCTTTTTCTCTTTTTTCAACAAAACCCTATTTAAGATTTTCACCCAAAAGAATTTTCACTGTTTGAAAGAGAAAGGAAAACAGAACATTACCCAGAAGTAAATCAAAGATAAAAAAAATAGGAGTAAGGTCATATACTTATGTTAATGAAGAGAGTCATGAAGTTAAAAATGAAATCTAAAAGTCATTAGAAAGCTTACCTCTTGAGAGAACAACCATTTATCCTTCCCTAATCTCACTTTATCAAGGAACATGCAAAAAGCTTAGTAAAACATTGATAAGATTCCAACTTATAATATTAAAAATATATACACTTACTCTTTTTTTAAGTTTAATGGGGGACCCCTGCCACACTTGGCAGGAACACTGTCCCCAGTGTTCTAAGTAAAGAAGAAAGAAATATATATATAAAGAATATTAAAAAGAAAAGGGAGATGGAAGAAAAGACTCCCCTAGGATGTAGATGCCCGAAAGGAGAAGGCCCTATACTTGGCCTTTGGCCGTGTCGTGCGTGTTTGTGGAGCGGTGACACCATGCAGGTTTCTTTTTCACCAATTTCTTTGATGGAGGAGGTATCTGGAAGCTATCTTTAAAACAAATGTAGGCTGAAATGGTTTTGTCAGGGTCACTGCTTAGATATTTCTTCAGTCGTGAACCATTGACTTTGAAGCACTCGTCTTTGGCATTGTCAAGTTTGAAAGTACCAAACTCATTTGTGGAAGTGATGGTGAAAGGTTCAGCCCAATGAGATTTCAACTTCCCTGGAAAAAGTCAAAGTCGGGAATTATAGAGGAGGACTTTATCACCAACTTGAAAATTACACGTAAGGATGGCTTGGTCATGAATATGTTTAGTTCTCTCCTTATACAGACGGGCATTCTCGTAAGCGTTGTGGTGCAATTCTTCAAGTTCAGAAAGCTAGAAGTTCCTTTTCACGCCAGCGGCTGTCATGTCAAAGTTCAAAGCCTTGAGGGACCAGTAGGCTCTATGTACAAGCTCTACTGGTAGATTACATGCTTTGCCAAACACCAAACGGAAGAGAGTGGTCTCAATAGGAGTTTTGAAGGCAGTCTTATAGGCCCACAAGGCATCATCGAGCTTCTGGGACTAATCTCACCTGGATGAACTGCTATTTTCTGTAGGATCCATTTCAGTTCACGGTTGGAAACTTCAGCATGTCCATTACTTTGTGGATGATAGGGGAGTGCTACTTTGTGATGAACCCCATATTTATGTAGAAGGGCATCAAACTGGCGATTGCATAAGTGGGAACCACCATCAGAGATAATAGCCCGGGGTACTCCAAATCTGGTGAAGATGTTTTTCTTTAGAAACTTGAGGACTGTCTTGGAATTTGCAGAGGGGTAGGAAATGGCTTCTATCCATTTTGATACGTAGTCCACGTCGACCAAAATGTATTGATGTCCTTGAGATGGGGGAAAGGACACATAAAATCAGGCCCTCAAACATCAATTAACTCTTCTAAGATGTTGGTCGAAGGCATCTTGTGTCATCTGGAGATATTTTCCCTCCTTTGACAACTGTCACATTGTGAGACAAACTTGTGAGCATCTTTATGTAGTGTAGGCCAACAAACCTGATTCTAGAACCTTGGCAGTAGTGCGGGTAGAGCCATGATGTCCACCAGCCTTCTTAGAATGACAAAAGTGTAGAACTGCGGTGGCCTTATTTTTAGGAATACACCTCCGGATGACCCCGTCAGCACATACCTTAAAAAGGTAAGGGTCATCCCAGAAGAAGTGTTTGATTTGGGAGAGAAATCTCTTATTTTGCTGAGAAGAGATACCATTGGGCCTTATTCCGGAGGCCAGATAGTTTGCTATGTCGGCATACCACGGTTCTTCGGAGCTTACCCGTAAAGCATCAAACAATTTAACCCAATTCGCAAAAAATTTATTGTCTCCCAAATCTTCTACCTGCTGGATGCTGAACACCGACTCGTCAGGAAAATATTCTCGAATGGGAACTCCATCATACAGCCTCTCTATATGAGAGAGGTGATTAGCTACCCTGTTGTGGCACCCTTTCTTGTTCACAACCAGCACATTAAATACTTGGAGCTACAAAATCCAACGGAACAATCTGGGCTTGGTGTTTGCTTTTGTGAAAAGGTATTTCCGGGCGGAATGGTCAGTATGAATTATCACCTCGCTGCCCCATAAGTATGAGCGGAACTTTTCGAGGGCGAAAACAACGGCGAGAAGCTCTTTCTCTGTGGTTGTATAATTCTTTTGGGCATCCACAAGAGTTTTGCTTGCATATGTGATAATCCGCAATACCTTGTCTTTCCTTTAACATAGAGCAGCCCCCACAGCGTAGTCACTAGTGTCGCACATGATCTCAAAGGGGAGAGACCAATCAGGGGCGACAGCTACAGGGGCAGAGATCAGCTTTTCCTTGATGATCTCGAATGCCTCTAAACATTCTTCTATGAATTCAAACCTTTTATCTTTTACCAATAGATCACTTAGAGGTTTTTCTATCTTTGAGAAATCATCTATGAACCTGCGGTAAAAGCCGGCATGACCCAAGAATTCTCAAACTTCTTTGACTGTGGTAGGAGGAGGGAGTTTCTTTATGACCTCGACCTTAACCTGGTCAACTTCAATCCCGGTTTTGGATACTTGATGTCCCAAAATAATGCCCTCCTTTACCATGAAGTAGAATTTCTTCCAATTTAACACCATATCAGTATCCTCACACCTAGTTAAGATCAAATCTAATTGCTGCAAACAATCGTCAAAGCTAGAACCATAAACACTGAAATCATCCATAAAGAATTCAATACTTTTTTAAATGAAATCGGCAAAGATGGCTTGCATGCAACATTGAAAAGTAGCAGGGGCATTGCAAAGCCCAAATGGTATTCGGGCGTAGGCAAAAGTACCGTAAGGACAGGTGAAGTAGTCTTCTTCTGATCCTCGGGTGCAATTGGTATTTGAAAATACCCTGAATAACCATCGAGAAAACAATAGAATTCTTGCCCCGCTAGCCTTTCCAGGATTTGATCTATAAAAGGCAAGGGAAAGTGGTCCTTCCTGGTGGCTGAGTTCAACTTTCTATAATCTATACACATACACATTTGCCACCCTGTTGTTTTACTTTGAGGGATCAACTCTCCCTTTTCATTTGGGGCAGCCTCTATCCCACCCTTTTTAGGTATCACCAGGACAGGACTAACTCAAAGGCTATCAGAGATGGGGTAAATAATACCAGCATCTAATAATTTTAGAACCTCATTTTTGATGACTTCTTTCAAATTAGGGCTCAACCTCCCTGACATTGCCACAAGGGTTTGTGGTTATCCACCATACAGATAAGGTGGGTACGGAAACTAGGGTCAATACCTTTTAGATCCGCCAAACACCAACCTATGCTCTCTTCTGGTTTCCTAGAACTTCTAACAGCTTGACTTCTTGTTCAGGAGAGATAAGCGAGGAAATAATCACAGGGAGAGAGTTGTTGCCTGATAGGAAGGCATACTTTAATTTAGATGGAAGTTCCTTAAGTTTTACCTCTGGTGGTTGTTCGATGGATGGTGTAGCTTTTTTAGGCGGGTGGTCTAGTGTCTTTAGAGGTGGTCGATAGATAGATTTTTCCGTATACCACAATCCAGTTGGTTGATGATGACTTTGACTTTTTATAGTGGATATTCTTCTATTGATGATACCAAAACTTGCTCTAAGGCCTCCAATTCGTGAAGTTTGACCGAAGGAATGGAGAATACTTCTTCATCATCGATGAATTCGTTTTCGACACCATCTACTAATAAACCAACACAACAAACAGTATAGGCAGAGACACTTTTCCTTACCATCTTTGCCATATTAAACTCAATCTTTTCATCCTCGAATCGGAAGGTGACCTTGTCATCATAAACGTCAATGACCGCTCTTGCGGTGCTTAAAAATGGTCGCCCAAGGATCAAGGGAACTTCAGTATCCTCATTGATGTCTAAAACGACAAAATCGGCTGGAAAGATGAATTGATCAACTCCAACCACCAAATTTTCTACCACGCCCATTGGTTTGATTGAGGACCTGTCCACCAATTGGAGGGAGAAGGAGACTGGCTTTAGTTGACTGCCACGGATCCTCGTGAATATGGAGTATGGCATGATGTTAATACTTGCGCCAAGGTCACATAAACCATGGCCACAGTCAACATCTTCAATGCAACAAGGCACAATCGGTAGTCCAAGGTCCTTTTGTTTGGGCGGCATTGCTCGTACTAGAGCCACTGAATACTCTTCCGTCAGAGTGACCATCTCCAATTCTTCCATTTTTCTTTTGTTGCTCATTAATTCCTTGAGGAATTTAGCATAATTGGGCATCTTCCTTAATGCATCAATCAAAGGGATATCAAGTCAAACGTTTAAATCTTCCTAAAAATTTCTTAAATTGCTCATCTATATGCTTTTTCTTAAGCCTATTAAGAAATGGTAATTTCCAGTAGAAGATTGGTTATTGAGAGAAGAGGAGATATTAGAAGGAGGTTTAGAAGTAGAGGGAAGAGGGGTGGGAACCTGTGTCTCTTGGGGTAATATGAAGGGGGTTATTTCCTCCGTATTATCAAGCGTCACTTGCTTTTCTTTTTATTTTTCTTGATTCTTACTCACTTCCCTTCCACTTCTGAGAGTGATGGCGCTTGCATCTTCACTCTCAATGATGAATGACTTCGCGTGTTCTCTAAGGTTTAGTTGGGTCTGGGATGGTAATTGGCCCGGTGACCTCAGCTGAGTAAGGATTTGTTGTAGTTAAGACAACAAGGATTTTTGGTCCTTACGAAGGGTCGATATCTCTTCTTGAGTATCTCTAGACTTATTCATAAGTGCCTTCATAATATCGCGCACCTCTGCCATTTCGGCTTCGCAATTAGATGGGGGTTGGAATGTTTGATGAGGAAGAACTCTGCTAACAGGAGGTAGCGAGAATTGCCTTGGACCTCTTTGATAGCCAGCATTGTTTTGAAAATTTTGAGGGGGTTGGACACCACGTTGCCAAGGCTGCCTAAACCCTTGGTTGTTGGTTACTTAGTTGACTTCCTTAGATGCCTTCAGTTCTTGTAATTCAGGGCATTGCTCAAAATCATGTGGTCCACCACACTGTGTACAGGACACGTCAGAAGGTGGTAATGGAAACATAGAGAAATGAGATACCTGAGTATGTGGTCTTGCATTAACCACATTTGCCGACTAAGGAAGGGAACTCATGGCCAACTGCTCTAAAACTTTCTGCAGAGCACTTACCTTTGTCGACTACTGAGTGTTGCTCTCTAACAACTGCTCATGACTCTTCATTAACTTGTCAAATTTGTTATCGTTCTCTCCGATATGGTACAAAATTGGGGTACTGCCTCTTGACCTACTAGTGGCCTAGTCTTCAATTTCTTCATAGAGGGATTCGATCCCACTCAGAAATTGTTCTCCTGGTTTCTTTAGAACGTCAGCACCAAGGGAGGACAACACCATGGTTTTGCATTGGTTCACTAGTCCCTTGTAGAACAACTAGGAAAGTTGCTCCTTTGTGGGACCGTGGTGGGGACATGTCAGAAGCAACCCCTTAAACCGATCCCAAGTCTCGTAGATGTTCTCCGATCCTGGTTGTTTGAAATTATAAATCTCAGCGATCATCTCCAGGGTTCGACTTGGTGGCAGGAACTTGTCGTAAAATTTGGTTGCCATGTCATCCCATGTGGAAATTGTACTTGGAGTTAGACTATGGCACCATTTGCTAGCAACCTCTGTGAGGCAGTGAGGGAAGAGAGAGAGTCGTGCGTATTGCAGGACGGCGTCAGCCGTGATAAGGCTATTGACATGCTGCAGAAACTTGGTTACATGCAGTAAGGCTTTGTCTGCATTGGTGCCATCAAACATGCCCAACTCCTTGACACAACGGATCTGATGATATGGCTTCAACTTTTGCCATTCATCGTAATCGGCTTGTGCAAGATGAGGGAGGTTGATAGCGGGCTGTTGACCTTGACTTGATGGCTTGTTGACGTTACCGACTGTCGATGTTGCCATCTTCCGGGAGGTATTTGAGTCTTCTTGTGTGATCTGTTGGTTCCTTTGTTGTTTTACAGAACGAAGTAGGGTCCTCTCGATATCAGGGTCGTAGTTGGCTAGTTCTTCTGGCATACTACGAGATTGAAGAAGCATTCACTTAGAAGAATGAGTACCTAAGAGATATCATAAAGAAATGTTTATGTAACGTGGAAATAGTTATGAATACTAAAATCATAATTATAAATTTCATACAAGATAAAACATCATTGTTGATTAATAATATTACTATTTATTTAAATACATACTAACTAATATAAGCTCTAAACCTACATCGCTAACCCTACTAGTAAATATACCGTAGAAGGGGTCCCTCCTGGTAACACTACTAGTGAAGATACCCATATGAGGGTATCTCCTCCTAAGTTCTTCTACTGGTTTATAAGCCACAGACTTATCATATTTATATACTATAATTGTAAAGATTATTAGTCTAAATAAGGTTAAATAGTTAGTATTTATGTTATATTATGTATTAAAGCATTTTATTTGTTCAGATTTATGTTTTTATGCTTTTCATGCAAGGAACGAATTCCTAGTCAAAAGTTCAAGTGATGCTGAACTTGATGTCGGATGCCTTCTGCATGGCACAAGTATAGAGCAGAAAAGGAGCTTTGTCGGATCCAGTTTCGGGTACTTCCCATCCGGCATAAGTGAAAAGTTTCCTCGGTTGACCAAAAGATGGAAGTTATTTACAGTTAACGATCTAACTGTTTCCGGGTACGGTGCCGGACATTCCCTGTCCGGCACATGTAACGCTTCACCTGGCTTTTGACCATTAACAGTTACCCACATTTAACACATGGTGTCGGATGACTTTGACCCAGCATGCCACCCGGCACAAGGAAAAAATTATGCATATAAATAGGCCGAAGGGCTGCACTTTTCCACACATTCCAACACTCCTATACACTCCATTCTCACGCCAAATTCCGCATCATTCTATTGTTGGTGTCCAAGGAAGTCTACAGATCCATCCACGCGGAGAGAAGAAGAAGATCTTGTCGAGTTAAGGCTATGACCAATTTCCATCTTCCCTTTGTTCTTTTCCTTTTATTTGTGTGGATGGTGAAGTAAAAAACCTTACTAGTTCTTTGTTAGGGATGATTCCTTCCTTGAACAATATGATTATCTCAATATAAATACAAGCGTACATTAAGATTTTGGTCATTACAGTTGAATATGTTGATCGCTTATTCTCCTCATTCAAGGTTCTACTTGAGATTCTATCAGTCAAGAGTAGGATTGGAAAGAAAGAGTCTTAATTCATCTTTACCGTTGTCTTTTTTGCATCAATGGGAGCAACACCTAAGATTGTCAAGTTTACCCCATTTTCCCCCACTATCCTGTTAGTTTTGTGGCATGAAAGATGTTTGATTCAATAATGGGTAGTGAGTTTCCTGTTGTCAGAACCGAAGCATGGAAATACAATTGACACTTGAACAAGCCGAGTACTCTGCCGTGTGTCTGGTGTCCGGCACATTCAAAGTCCTTGAATGTGCCGTGCATCTTATATCCGGCAGGTCACCCGGTGCATTCATTTGTTTGGTTAAACTCGAGTCTTGTAATCCTATTGTGAGATCATATTGTTACTTGGTTGATGTGATCCCAAATCTAGAACAAAACTTTATTTAGTTAGGATTTTTACTTAAAATTTTTATTTACCTTTCCCCCTTGCTTTAGAATAGGCTATTACCGAGGATTAGGACTGATTTTCTATTAAGTCCCATGGGTTCGATACTCTTGGTTGTAATTTGCTTACACTATATTCTGACCGAGATTTTTGCTACCCGTATAGAGTTGTAGGATTATTTTAGTTATTCTTTTATTTATACTTTTGTACATCCTTCCCCCCTACATTTTCCTGTTAGCAAAATGGCACCGTTGCCGGGGACTTGGAATTAGTCCAAGTCCTAAAGTCGGTAAAATGCCCTATTCTTTATTCTTTGATTCTTTGATTCTTTGATTTAATTCACCCATTGTCTTTACAGAATTGAGTGTGTTGTGCACACTGTCGGATACAAAATGTCCTGCTTTCCGGAGGAAGTCCGACGCCGGACAAGATTCACCCGGCACACAATCCGGCACATTCAATTTCAACCCACATTTTTATATTTTTCTTCAAAGTATTAGAGTCATATGTAAATAAGTCTTTACTTCTGCACCATTGTTTTATTTTTCCCTTCTTTTATTCTTTATTCCTTGTTTATTTTTTTCCTTACGAGTTTGAACAGGTTGGGCACAAAGCCGGATAGATTCAACCCGGCACTAATGGAGGAAGTCCAGTGCCAGATACTGAAATACCCCAAACCTAGTTATGTTGTTTAAACACCTAAATAGGGTGTGATAAGACTAAAAAGAGTCTTAGAAACCTTAGTAAACAAATTTAAACAAAAGGAAACACATATGTGCTTTTAAGTCAATAAGAGCCAAAATGTGCTCTAAGCTTGTGATAAACTTGGTTAAGACCTAATGAACTTACCAAGACCTCATTTATACACTAATGAACATATTAAACCAATTACCAAAGAAAACCAAGCTTGAAAACAAGTTTAAACACAAAATGTGCTTTAAGGAGTCTTAAAGCACATTTTTGAAAAATTGTCTTGTAAATGAATTTTGAATGGCTAAATGTCCATCATTACTCTTAAATATATATGTGTACTATATAGTATCACATTTGGGTGGCTATATTAGTGGGAAATCAAAAATTTCACTTCTAAGTGCCTTGTTTAGGTGAATAGTACTTTTTATAAGCTAGTTTATAACATATGTTGTATTAAGTAATTAAATTGACAAACAAAGACTAAAATGCCCTCATACTAATAAAGGGGGCCGGTTTTCTAAGTGTGTGACTCACCACTCCTTAGTTGATAATAATAAGTAAGTAAAGAAAACTAATTAACTTACCTTTTTACTTTATAAGCATAAATATCTCCTTAAAGCAAATCCTATCTTCACTCTCATTTCTTTCCTTCATTCACACGGTTTCCCACCTCTCTTCTTCCTTCTTCCTTGTTCTCCTCGGTAATACTACTACCACCATGGAAGTTCCAACTTTGACCACTTGCTAAATCTAGCTCACTTGTCCAAATCAAAAACAAAGACCACCAATCCCTTCCTCTCATCAAGCTCTTCATTCCTATCTTCTCAAAACTCCAAGGGCTCCATTTCGGTGCCAAGGTGTTCCACCATTGAAGGAGCTTGAGCTTGTATTTTGACATATTATTACTCTCCTTTGCTTCTAGGTAAGGAATCTCAAAGAAAAATCATGTTTCCTCCATGTTCTTACCTTAACCGAAAATACACATTGATATAGCTCCTTGTGTGACTTTGTTCTAGCTTCATTTCAACTCTTCATGGACTAGGTGGAGTCCTCTCTTGTTATATATTCAAACTCTCTTCAAAGATCAAGGTAAAACAACTACATTAATGTTTTTGAAACAATGTCAAATTAGGGTTTACAATGAGATCAAGCTTATAGCTTGAATACTCATTTTAATGTGTGTATATTGTTTAGAACTTGACAAGGAATCAAAATACCATACGGTTTTGTAAGGAAACAAGAAGGAAGTGTGGTGGAAAAAGAGGTAAATCTACTAACTTAATGTTGTTTAATGCCTTAGGAGAAATGAGCTATAATTGCTTATTAAAACTACCTAAAGAGCACATGGTAAATGACCTAGTAATGTTCTCAAGGAGACTAGTAAAATAACATATGTCTTGTTGTATGTAATCGCAGGTTAAAGGCATATATATTGTGGAAATTCAGTGTTTATGATTTAAGCACTTTAAGGGCCTAAGAGCCATGCATTTTAAGGGCCTAAGTGCCATGCAATTTAAGTTATGCACTATATTGTGATGTAGTGTGAGTTTGGTGAAGTTGTGTAAGAAAGTGTTTTTGGTGTTCTTAGTGTTCTAGGATGATTAATGATGAAAATAATGTGCTAAGGTGTAACAAATGCTAGGAGAAACTATGTCGAAATTTAGAAAATGCATAAGGAGTTCAAGATGTTGTAAAGGAATTTTGATGAACTAGGGAGTGTTCTAGAGTGTAATAAGGACTTAGGCATGATCTTGAGGTTTTAGTATGTACCAAAGTCATTTTGGCTTAGATGAAGGCTTAGGCTAACTTTGGTAAAATAAGGAGGAAGTGTAAGCTTAGGAAAAAGGGATTTCAAGAATGACTTAAGGAGTTTTAGTTTGTAAGAAATGATGTTTGAGTAATGATGTTGTGTGGAAGGAATATCTTGATATAATGGTTAGTATAGGCATGAAACATCACTTGGGAACCTAGGGAGTAGATACTATAAGTGTTGGAGGCTTTGGAGGAAATTGGTTAAGTGTTTAAAGGCTTAGAAATTGAGTATAATGACACGTCCGAACTTCCGTCCGAACTTGGAAGCTCGGACATGCCCTGTTACGCTTACAGTTTTCTGGATTTTAGGTAGTGTCCGAACTACCGTCCGAATTTGGAAGTTCGGACGCACCTGTTATTTCTTAGGGATTATCCTCGACTGTGTCCGAATTGGGAAGTCCGGACACATGTTCGGACGTATGGATTTCTGGTTAGGATTTTCCTCGACTCATGTCCGAACTTCCGAAGTCCGGACACAAGTTCGGACATGTGTCTGTTTTCTGTCTAAAATCACGGCTTGTGTCCGAACTTGGAAGCTCGGACACAAGTTCGACAGGGCACTATATGGACCAAAAATTATTGTTTTAAGATGGGAATTGTTATCTAAAAATAGTAGTTGGTTAGTAATGATAAAATAAGGTTATATAATACATGTTAGGTGGGTTTTAAAGGCAATTAAAGGATGAAAAGTTGTAACAAGTGTAAAGTAAAAGTAAACTAGTAGTGTTGAGTAGATAATGTTAACAATGGACTAGTGCGTTAATTAACCGACGTTACTAATGTGTTTAGGATTCTTCCAAGGTGGAAACCAGTCGAGGCAAGGACCGAGGTATGGTTTCTTGCAGTCTGTTGCCTACCGGGTTACACGGCTTGTGTGTTTGTTTGTTTTCTGTGTGTTTATGACTTTGTAAGATTAAACCATGTAAAGAGTTTACAGTTGTGAAATATTATATTTGTTATTTTTTTAAGTGTGACTCTCTCTCTTCCCTTGTGGGTCTAACAAGACTTGACCTATGATTGTGAATTGTGTGTTGTGTTCAATGAACTACTAACAAGGGCTAACGGGGGAAGTGAGGAGTCCGGTCTGTTCCGGCCACGCGTGTGAGTATGGGAGTCGATGTCATAACCGGTTCGATTCTCTCTGTATGTTATGGTTAAGTTTCCAATTTGGTTTCTAACCTTCCCTTTAGCTTAACCAAGGCTATTTTACTGACTCACGTCGGGCCACAGGGGCATACTATGTGTTTTGTTTCGGTGTGCTTGGATCACTATATCCGAGGCACCTGGTGTTAAGTTAACCGTTCAATCTAACCGGACGGTAACGAGTTATGTAACGAGCTAAGTACGAGCGTGGCAACATTCTCTAGGCTCTCAATGGGGACTAACTATGTTGGTTCTCTTCCTAAAAGGAACTGTATGTTTGTGATGTGTGTTATGATGTGTACAATACCCGTGTTATGTTATATATATGTATGTGTTGTGTGTTTTTAAATAAATACCATGTCATCATGACAATTGGTTGCGCGTATCCCGGTAGCCGATGGGCTGCGCGTTAGCCATACCAGCAAAGGTGCTGACCCCCTCGGGGGCTCCATATTTTTATTGCAGGATGAGGATCGAAGAGGCAGAGTGGCCCTAGATCCTAGAGAGTAGTTTACTTTTGGAGTACTTTTGGATGTTTGCCCGGGATGCGCCTGTGCTCCCGTGGCGTATTATATACTTGTTATGGTGGATTACAGTGATGGTATACAGTGAAGGATTTTGTAAACACTCGGTATTATGTTGATGTATATATATGGTTGTTAGTTCTATGCTCGGGAGTCTGATCATCAGACCGGTACACTTGTATTTATTCAGCCTTGTTAGCCACGTGGGTGGTTGACGGCATTGTAGCACCAATCGTTTAGTTGTTTATTTTCCGCTGCGATTCCAAGTATAGTTATGTGCGTAGTAGGGGTGTTACAGATACGCCCTGCCCGGCACTATGTCCGGCATGTTCGATATTATTTTTTTTTAGTTTCGTAACATTCCTATATTATTGCCTTTCATACTATACTTTATTAAATTAATATTTTGCTTTTTCTCCTCTTAAAGTCATAAAAGGGTGAATGCTTCTCCGATCAAATAGTCTCCCTGAAGATTTATCCAACTTTGATCCGGAGATTGAGAGGACCTTACTTCATTCTTTGAGGCAACACAAGAACCAACGAAACACACCCCCTACACAAATAACATCAAATACACTTTGCGAAATGGCTACCCCAACCGTCCGCAACATCAACAGGCCTTCCAATTTAGGCCAAAAACCAGCAATCGACCTCCCTATCCTTGCACAAAATGAATACGATGAGTGGCAAAAGTTAAAGCCATATCATCATATTCAATAAGTCAAAGAGTTGGGTATGTTTGATGGGTCGAACCCGGACAACATCTTGCTCCACATAACCAAATTTCTATAACACACAAATAGCCTAACTTCCTCAAATAATCTCCTCCAATATGCCAGACTTTCCCTCTTTCCCCATAGTCTCAGGAAGCGCCAGTAAATGGTACCATAGTCTGACCCCCAGTACTATTTCCACATGGGAGGACATGGCAACCAAGTTCTATGACAAGTTCCTGCCACCAAGTCGCACCCTAGAGATGATCGCCGAGATTTACAACTTCAGACAACCAGGCTCGAAGAACATCTGTGAGACTTGGGACAGAGTTAAAGGGTTGCTCCGGACATGTCCTCATCAGGGCCTCACCAAGGAACAACTATCTCAGTTGTTCTACAAATGATTGGTCAACCAATGCAAAATGATGATCCTATCCTCCCTTGGTGTTGCATCCTAAAAAAGCCTAAAGATCAATTCCTTAGTGGGATTGAATTTCTTTGCGAAGAGATTCAAGATTGGGCCACAGGTGGATCCAGGGGTGGTACCGCAGGCTTATATCAAGTGGGCGAGGGAGACGCCAAATTTGACAAATTAATGAAAAGTCGTGAGCAGCTATTGGAGAGCAATGCTCAAACGTCAACGAAGGTTAGTGCTCTGCAAAAGGTGGTGGAGCAAATAGCAATGAATAATCTTCCTCGGCAGACGAATGTGGTTAGCGCACGACCACACGCTCAGGGCCCTGAATTGCAAGACTTTCAGAATGCTGAGGAAGTCAATTATGGAGTTGCTTCCTATGTGAATGAAGAAGAAAGAGAGCAGGTGAAATCGGTGGGAAGAAGAAGAAATGAAGAAAGGAGGAGAGGGGGAAGCTAAAAGCAAGATTTTTGTTTAAAAGGTAAATAGTACTATTTGCCTTATCTCTTCTTTTCCCTTTAGTTGTTTAGTCATGTGGTGACTCCCCACATCAAAAACCGGCCCCCCTCTTACTTAAGAAGATATTTGTGGTCTTAGTTGACCAACTAAATGACTTATGTTGACTTAATGCTAAACTTGCACTATTTGAGCACTATTCACAAATTAGTGCACATAATTGTGAAATTTTTTATTTCCCATTGATTTAGACTTCCTAATGTGATACTAAGTATTACACAAGTTGATTAAGGAGTAATCATGGGCATTTAGCCACATAAAACCCCTTTCTAAGACAATTTTTCAAAAATGTGCTTTAAGAGTCCTTAAAGCACAATTTGTGTTTTAACTTGTTTTTGAGCTTGGTTTTCTTTGGTAATTGATTTAACATGACCATTAGGATGTTACTAAGGTCTAATAGTGATATTTGGGTGCTAACCCAAGTTACTCCAAGCTTAGAGCACATTTTGCTTAAATTACTCTTATGGTGTTTCCTTGTGTTTTCTTTGGTTTAAATTGTTTCCTAATGTTTCTAAGGCATTATTTAGCCTTCTTATATCTTAGTTTATCATTTAAAAACCATATCTAGGTTTGGGGTATTTCACTTATAATTAATTAGATAGTTGTGAAGTCCCTCTAGATACGAAACTTGTTGTACTACAATGACTGGGTTCACTACCCATAGTTAGTAAGATAGTTTCATCATTATTTTTCACAACACACATACAAATTTTCTTTTGTCTATGAGCTCTGCACTACTTCTGGGTGGTGGTGTGTGAAGTACAAAGCATTGAAGAAGCAGATAGTGTATGGGCGTGGCTTTGGGGTTGTAATTGCTGTGAAGACCCTTATAAAAAGGAAAGTCATTGCAAATTCCGCCCCCGCTAAGTGATAAGTGTGAAATACATCTATTTTTAGGGCTTTAATTCTTTCTATTTTCATAACAATTCATGTCATATTTCCCACTTATCATATGTTTTTTCTTATAATTTATGTTTTGATGTGAACTGATACATTTTATATGTCTAATGCAGGAAAAGTCTTACAATTTTTATCTCACAAGGATTGCAACGCGACAAATGGTGATATATATATACGCTACAGCACACAAGAAAACTATTTCACTAACGGCATATTCATTCATAATTATACAACATCATTATCTACCTTCATGATGCTTCCATGATGAATATAATATGCATTGTCAAATGCACTCATGCACTCACGATTAGATTTTGTTCATCCCTTGGTCACTTATTACTCGTACATCACCATTAACTCACGCTAATGTTGTAATTAAAAAAGGGGGTCAAAATAGATAGAAATAAACAATTAGATAGAATGAAGGCGGGGTATATTAGATTATTAGAACAGAAGTTAGGGCTGATGAGGGTGCGATTCACGCCCGCGCCGCAACGCCAGGAGAGATGGCCTCACGCCTCTTTTGAATTTGTTAACACCACCACCACATTCTCTTCCACACATACACAATTCCACCATTGTCAACACACCATACTTCTATTAGAGGATTAAGGCAGACACACGCGACGACGGAAGGCAGAGCGGGAAATCTTCTAACAGAGTTTTTTTCTTCATTTTTCTCTTATTTGTTCAATGTGTTATTCCTTTGTTGCTTTTGTTGTTTTTAGATTAATGTTAGCGTAGTTAGTTTAGCTCCCCGCATTGGGTTTTTGTTATACCCAAAATTTTGACCCCCTGGCTAGGGTCTATAAGGTTTTGGTGTTGTGAAGGGCATTTAATCGAGTAATGAGGGATTCCGGCTCGATCAGCGCATCCCAGGGCATGAGGAGCAGTTTCGTCATTGTCAGGGGCGTTTTTGTAATTTTTAAGGCTTTTGCGACCTCCTATAGGCTTTCTCTCTCCTCCGAAAGATGCCCAAATCAGCTTGAAATACTTTGATATTTTAACCCATGGTAGAGGATGACATTTTAAGCATAATGGCGTTGGAATTTTGATTTTTTGAATTTCCAATAATTTTCTAGCAATTTCTGACTGAATCTGACGAGAAATTCAATTTAAAAATATTCCAACATTTAAAAAATCCGGTTCCACTTCATAAAATTCATAATTGTCATCCTTGACACGTGGTTAAAATTTCACAGCAAAATTCCTTTGGGAAGTCACTTAATTAAAATATCAAAAAATCTTACTTTTACTGGATTTTCTTTATCTTTAAGAAAGTCTATATAAGGGATAGGTTTTTTTTTATAAAAGCGGAATCTCATATGCTCAAGAAACCTAGGAAGATAGAAAGCACAGCCTCCTCTCTCTCTCTCATGTTTTCCAACACCCGGCCACCCGAATCATACCGAAAATCCCCCGAAATCACCATCTAAACACGTTTTCCAATCCCCAAAGCACCAATAATCATCAAAACCCCACAAAACACCACCAAAACGTGAAGAACAGCAAGAACAACCAACCACCAGAAGCTCGGTTCGAAAATCTTTCGGGTCTGCCACAAACGGAGCACTCTACGAATCCCGGTGTGAAGAATCGTTGTGAATCCGAAGGTAAAACAGGTAGAAATCTCACTTTCCTAACTCTCCACGACCTTATCAGTCTTGCCTCAAAATTTGGGCTTAAACTAACTCTTTTTTGTTTCTGTATTGCTAATTGTTTTAGCTACTGCCTTGTTACTTGTTTGCTAAGTTTCGTATTGATTTTGATTTCAAATTGAGTTCTTTCAGTAAACGTGTTTAAAATCTTTCAGGCTACACACCCATAAAATTTGAGCTCAAAACACCCTCAGGAACCATCAAAAACCCACTGTCCGTGGGTTGTCCGTGACCTCGGACTCATTGTCCGGGACCACGGACGGGTTGTCCATGGCCACAGGCACCCACGGACGGTGGCGGGATTTTGTATTTTTCAATTTTTCAGATTTTAGGGTTTCTGTCAATACATGTCCGGGCCCACGGACACCCTGTCCGTGGCCCCGGACTTTTCAAGTTTGCGTTTTTATTTTAGTTCTGTTTTCGAAATCACCTAATTCAACTGGGGTCCGTGGTCTCGGACATTAGGTCCGTGGCCACGGACGTAATTAAAATTTGACCTAATTCTGCCTCTGAAACCCTAGTTTAGGTAACTTTCAATTTCACTTTAATTTTCTGTCAAAAAACGTTAAAAAATAAAAAAAACAGAAGCGCGCACCTAGGTTAAAAACAACTTTGTAGAAAGCCGTAAATAAACCAAGTAGAGGAAAAACGGCCTAGGAGGGGTAATGAAAGTAATTTGAACCCTAAATAAGTCGAATACCAAGCCCCCGAACCCGAACTCTCCTTTCCTAATTTGATCTAGGTTAAAATTAGGTGGCGACTCATAATAGGTTCCAGTGAGCTAGCTTAGGTTTTAATAATTATTGTTATATGACATAGTTATTAATCTTAGGTTATAGGTGGACCTAAAACCCGGTTAGACCTTAATCAGCCTTAATCGACATAGGATAGGGTTTAAAATCGAGGCTCACAGACTGGCGACTCTGCTGGGGAATTAAGTTCTTGATTTTTAACTTGTTTAATTTTAAGAAAGAGGGCTTAACTTGAAAGATGTTTATTTATGGCTTTTATTACATTGTTTATTTACTTTTGTGCGCAATTTAAATTTTTGTACCCTTGCATCATATGAGAGCGAGGGTCCACATAAACCAATTTCACCCCGGGACCCGTTTGAGGGTCCCCTGTCAGGGACTCACACCTTTTTAGGTGGTGATGTGAGTGATAAGTGGGGGAAAAGAGGAGGGTGTCGTCTAACCACACCCCCTTAATACCTGGGCTTTAGCCCCAAGCATTTTCCTGGCAGTACCCTTACCTAGCCCATTGTTTGGTCAGTCAAAGACCTGACCGTAGACGCACACCTTCAGGTGATGTGAAAAAAGTGGGGAAGCCCAAAGAGAATAGCGTGCAAGCCCTATTCCTTTGTGGTGACCTGGGCCCGTGCCCCAAGCAACTCTCCAGATCGATCCTTACCCGTTGGACTGAGTCATCATGCGAGGACATCTGCATCACCTCCTTATGTAAGACTTCTGTGCATATGCTCCTTTTCTCCTGGGCCTCAGGCCCAATGTCTGTATTGATCCATCTCTTCTAGCCCAAATGAAACATTTAAGGGATCTTGATAGTCCAAATACTTCTATCACCCCAAAAAAAATCCTTTTGGTCGGTTCTTGTTACAAGCCTGATTCTCGTAATGCCCAACGGTTTAGTCCAGAGCAGGCCCTTCCAAAAGTTTAGAGTCCAGTATTCATTGCAGCGCACTAATTTTCGGCCTGTGTTTCTAAGTTTAGTCTCAGTCTCACTCCCGCAATGCTGACTTATCTTTTTGCTCAAAACAGGCAGCCCCCCTTGCGGCTAGGATGTCGTCTGGAGTTAACGATCGAAGTACTCAGCTCGCTGAGCTTGCGGATTTGATAATGAAACTAGCTGAGTTAGAATTTATCCATAGGAGTGCCTTGGAAGAACTAAGCTCAGGATTTGTGTCGGCTGCAAGGGAAGCGAGAGCTCTCATTCATGCTCTCGGGCAAGTCATCCCTTTAGATCTGGCCCCCAATGAGGACGGGGTCAAGTCACCGGAGAACCAGGAACCGCAACAAGAGCAAGCCGCACGGGTGCCCATTGTAGATCTGCAGCAGCCGCAGAGTCAGATTCTGAGAGTACTTCTAGGGCAGGGGTTAGTCCAACTCAAAGCCCCACGGTTTCGCGGGCGGCATCTGGGGGCATGTCCCGAGCAGTTCTGTCGTTTCCACCTACTCACGGGCCATTCCATAGATAATTGTCGTAATTTGAGTTCTAAAATTCTGTTATTAGCTCAAGAAGGAAAAATCCAGATTGCAACCCCAGTACCGGAGCTTCCCCACGAAGCCGAAAGGGAATTCACACCCATTGGTTGTCCTTTAAGCCAGGCCTTTGAGGAGCTGCAAGACGAAGGGCTAATACGACCACTCATTCCTCGCCATGGTGAAACACGAAAGGGCAGTAGGCTCAGTCAATTTTGCAAGTACCATCAGCTAGCGGGGCATGATACCAATGATTGCAAAGTACTGAGACATCGGATCCAAGACCTCATCGATCAGGGATATCAGCGTCTGGATGACCTCGAGACTTCAGAATCCAAAGTTCGGTGTGCTGCCTTTATTGTTTTCTGGGATGACAAGAAGCCGGCACGAGGGACAGGGCGGAAACCCGCATCTACGGTTAGCTTTGTCCCAGCAAATGCTCACATTACCCGGTCGGGCAAGCACTACGGATCACCTGAAAAGCCGTCGCAAGAGGAAGAGCGAATGCTGTCTCCCCCGGTGGCTGAAGAGATCCCAGGTGAACGAGAGTTGCTTCAG
This sequence comes from Limonium bicolor, assembly GCA_023374045.1. Classification (NCBI taxonomy): domain Eukaryota; kingdom Viridiplantae; phylum Streptophyta; class Magnoliopsida; order Caryophyllales; family Plumbaginaceae; genus Limonium; species Limonium bicolor. Next base: position 78,256,338 of record CM041779.1, on the reverse strand, counting down.
AAGCTGAAGGCAACAACCATCCCCATGGTGATCTGGTCTTTGCTTACGATCTCACCAGAGCACCGGCGGGCCATTGCCAAACATTCGGGCGGGCCAGAGGAAAGTTTAGCCCCGGAAAGGATGGTCGCGGATCTTTGGCAAAAGCAGGAGGAGGAGATCAGTTTTCACGATAGCGAGATCTCCGAGCACTCGGGAAAAGCATTGTATATTACCGTTTGGTGCGGGGCCTTCAAGGTTCCAAAAGTCCTCATTGACACAGGAGCAGATGTCAGCATCTGCCCTCTGAAAGTGGCAGAGGGTATGGGTTACGACAAGTTTGAGTCTTGCCAAATAGTGTTACGAGGGTATGAAGACAACCCAAGACACGTCTTCGGCCTACTGGATCTTCCACTCAAGTTTGGGACGGTTATCCATCCAGTGAAGTTCTTGGTTCTGCAAATCCCCCATTCTTTCAATCTGATTCTGGGATGGGATTTCCTTCAGGATTTGAAGGCCGTCCCTTCTACGGTGCATCAATGTTTGAAGTTCAAAAGAGACGGGAAGGTTCATGTCGTTAGAGGTGAACCACATCAGAAGGAGTTGCCTGTTTGCATGGTTGAAGAGGAGGGTTCGTCCCATCTAAACAGGTTCAGCGTTGTACCAGAGCAGTCCGACCTAACTTCTCTTCAGAAACTTAAAGTTGGGCCAGGGAAGGTTATCATGGAGAAGTATGGTTATCAAGAGGGTAAGGGCCTTGGCAAGGATCTCCAAGGAATCCCAGACGTCCTGTCTCCGGCAGCAAACCCTGGTCGTCAAGGACTCGGTGCGTTAATGAACCCATCTTTCATTTCAGCAATTGAACTATCATCTTTATTCATATGCCCATGTTCTCCATGTTTACAGGATACGGTAAGAGCGGCAGAGGGGGAGACGATGCCCGATTGGATGTTCCTTGAAGGATAGGTCATAGGTTAGGGGTAGTTAGCCATTTAGTTCCCGCTTTGGGGTCATTAGGAGTCATTGTTGTTTTCCTTTGGTTGTTCTACATAGTTTCTTTCTTACCATAGTTAATTTGGCAGTTCTTTTCCATTTGGTTGGTACTCGATGTCATTGTTACTTCTTTTGGTTATCAATAAAGTTCCTTCTTTGTTCATGTTTTAACGTTTATACATTCGTTCATGTGCTAAAAAAGAAAAAAAAGGAGAAAAAGACTCTCACTCATAAGGCATGTCTGCAAGCATATAAAAGGGAAAAGCCTTTGTTTTTCATGAAACCTCTTGTACAAAATCGCCTTCCCATCCAAGTTACGGCCACCGCACATGTCACAACATTCCACCATTTCTACCATTTTATCAGACACATAAAAACAAAACTGCTGCCACCAAAAGAACCAAAAGATAAATCATTCAGCAATCACCCCATCACCACTCACCCCCATCATTTATCATCACCCATGCGGTCACCCTCCATAAATAACTTGGGCATTCTAAGGTTTGCTAAGTAAACCCCACAGCAAAACTGGGGGCAATCTGAGTTAAGGAATGATAATGTTTAAATGTGCAGACAAGTCTCTGAGTGTACACTTCGCGAGAGTGCTTTGAGCGGTAAAACCAAGAGCGAAAGAGCGAGTCATTTTTACACGACTCCAGAGAGGTCACATTCAAAGGTAAAGTAAACGGCATGACTCCTGTTATGCCCCAGATTTTTTTTTTATTTTATCATATTCCTTCTGATTCGCAAAGGGAGTTTAGATTAATTTGTACCTTATACTAGAGTGTTTATGACATTCCTTAAATATTATTGTCATAGCTTGAGGAAGGAGAATTAGAAATAACATTCTATTATTTATTTATTTATTTTTAGGGAAGGGACTTCTTAATTCTTTAATTTATTCTCTTCCTTTCTAAAACTTCTATTCACGTATTATTCCTCCTTCCACTACCCTGACGGTTCTCTCGACGTTCTCATCGCTCTCAACTTCTCCTCCCTTTGCTCATCTTCTTCTTCAATTCCTTTTGATTGATAATCGCTGGAGATCCGCCAGTGAAATTCTGCTCGTCTGTCAGTCGTCAGTCAGGTTTGGGTTGTAGATCTGATTCTCTTCTTCGTTGAGGCTTCCTCTTCTCTTTCTAATTCTGATTTTGTATTTTGGGAGTGGTTCAATTCGAGGGATTATCATTGGTTGGAGATTCGGGAAGACGATTCGTGGAGTCCGCAGAGATGGCTTAGCTACGGATGTGAGGTAGGTGGTAGATGGATTCGGTTGTGTGCGTTCACCCACGGGGGTTTGGTTTCGTTGTTTTCCGTATGTGTTTGCGTGGTTTCTGATTTGTGGTAACTTTGTGTGTGTTCCGGATTTGCGTTTTGATGTGTTACAACCCCGTGGGAATGTTGTGTTTTGCGTATGTGTTATATAAGTATATTTTGACAATGGTGAATCTACCTCTGTGATTCCCTTCTGTTTTGCAAATCTGAGTGCTTCTGATTTAAGAGTTTTGTTCTGTAAATTAAATCGTTTGATTAACTTCGTGTGTGTGTTTATTCTGTCTGTTTTACTGCCGTTCAATGGCTTAAATCCCCAAAGTTGGTTGCTGCAAACATATGTTAATTTGGCATTATTTTGTGCTTTTGTTCATGTGAAAATCGCCTCTGTAAACTGCACTTTTCGGCGCGTCCGAACTTCCGTCCGAACTTGGAAGTTCGGACACGCTCTGTTGCGTCTGGATTTTCTGAGAATTTCTCTGTGTCCGAACTTCCGTCCGAACTTGGAAGTTCGGACACACCCTGTTTTGCGCCTCGATTTTCTCTTCGACATGTGTCCGAACTTTGAAGCTCGGACACATGTTCGGACTTTCCTCGAGTTGTTTTCCGAAGGACGTCCGAACATCCGTCCGAACTTGGATGTTCGGACACCTTGAAATTTTCTGCGGATTTGAGTTCGACTTGCGTCCGAACTTCGCGTCCGACACAAGTTCGGACAACCCCTCTGTTTCACCATAATTTCTCGTTCGAGCTCCGTTTTGAGTGCCGTTTGCGGCGTTGGATTCCTCTTTCCGCGTACTATCTGTTTTCAGGTGTTTAGCATGGGTTTAAGTGTTTTCTGATTTTAAGGTCTCCGTTAATCTTTTGAACTCTGTTTTGCTCTGAAAAATATGATTCAACCTCTGACTTCAGTTTGCTTTCGTATTTACTAATGGGTTCAACTTCTGTTTTGCTAAGGCTTTCCATTGGTAAGCTCCTTCTCTGATTTGCTAAGCTTTCGCTTTCTGTTCTGATTGGTTAAGACTTCCGCTCTGCTTGTATTAAGCTTCGATGTTTGGATTAAGCCTTGTTTTGGGACCTAGTTACTTTGTTTCTGAGCCGTGAATGGCTGGGTCGAGCTATTCCGTGGTATACCATGTAGACGTCATTCTGAGTGTGGGTCATGCCCAATCTGTTCTGTGGGGTGACGAACCCTTTGGCCTTCGGGTCATTTCTGCGTTGTCGAGGGATCTGTTAGATCCATGGGTCTTCGACCCTTTCTGAGTGTTATGCTTGGTGCTAGTGTCCCACTTCTGATTGTTAAGAGTTCTGTTTTCTGTTAGCTCTAACTGTTTCTGATTTCTGACAGGACTGCATGTGCTTTCTGTCTTCTGAAAGCCTCTGGTTTTACTAAGTGATCTGTTTCTGTCTGCGAGTCTGTTTTCAAACGTCGACGGACTGCTGTGTGCTTTCTGTCTATGCTGGGTATTTTGCTTTATAAGCGCTCTGCTTCGTCTGCTCTCTATCTGTATTTGATTTGAGACGGTCTGCTGTGTGCTTACCGCCTTCTGATAAGTTCCGGATTTTGCTATGCTGCTGATTTTGCTAAGCTTCTAATTTGCTAAGATTCTGATTGTGTTTAAGCTTCTGAGGTTCTTAAGCTTCTGATTTCGTCAAGCTTCAGCTTCAGTTACCTTCTGCTATTAAGTGTATGTTTTGAAACTGCTTAGCCTCTTTGTTTTAGAATTCTGCCTATTTGAAAGTATTCTGCTTTGACTTTGGTTTCGCTCTGGTAAGCGCTTTGTATATGTATAAGTATGTTGATCAGATTATGTTTTGAGCATGCTCAGCTGATGAAGTATGCACTGCTGGCAATAGTTTTGCTCACCCTATCCCCGTCTGATTTGCAGGTTTTTAGTTCGTGCTTGGAGATTCGGCTCTACTTTCGTTTTGGCATTTGAGTTTTGTATTTAGTTGTTTGGCCTTAGGGCCAGTTTGTATTTAGGATATGCTTGAATTCAGTTTGGCTTGCCTGTGTAATGAAAAAGACATGTTGTATTCGTCTATTTGGTAATATATGAGTTCAGTTCTGTTTTGGGAGTTCGCTAGTGTAGCCTTGCGTTTGTTAGGTAATAAGCGCGCGGCGTGTAACGGTCTCTCAACCAGGGTGGTTTTGGGGTCGTTACCATTTAGTGTATCAGAGCCAGGTTTAGCTTTCGGTTGGGATTTGTTGGGGTGTCTGATGTCTACGCTTCCGTGTCATTGCATTTGTGATGTGCTTTGTGTGTTCTGCTTGCGTGGAATTGTCTGCTGTACTACTTGATTGATTGATGCCTAGAGTCTGTAGAGCATGTCTGCTCTATGGTTTGTCCACTATCAGAGTAGCGCAGCGGAAGCGTAGTGTCTGTCTGTGTATTTGCTGTGTTTGGTCTGAGTCTGGATTGAGGGAGTCGGGTCCTTTGGGAAAGGACGACCGAATGTGAGTTCTGGTTTGCTAGTGATGTGTGCTTCAGTTGCGGGCTTGGTTTATGTGCTTGGTTGTGTGTTCTATATTATTGTTCTGGTGTGAGCTTTTGAGTGTGCTTGGTCCTTGGGTAAGGACGAATTCTAAGAGAGAGTTCCTGTGCTTTTGGGCTGAGAGCTATCGATCTTTTGTTCCGCCTCTTCTGTCAGTGAGTCGACCAGTAAACTGGAGTGTTAGCTCTTCGAGGTTGGAGCTTCTGAAATGAGGAGTGTTCTTTCTGTGCTTTGCGCTAAAGCTTTGGTGATCATCTGCTTTGCTTCCTCTGTCAGTGAGTCAGCTTGTGTAATCTGAGTGTTAGCCTTGTGAGTGTTCCCTTCTGTGCCTTGGAGCTATGTATTAGTGGTCTTCTTCTGGTCCTTCTGTCAGTCAATCAACAGTGCATTCTGTTCTGAGTGTTAACTCCTTGTTCGTGGTAGTGTTCCTGCACTGGAAGTGCATCTGCTAATATTCTGGGTTTCGTCGAATTTCGAGGACGAAATTCTTTTTAAGGGGGGTATGTTGTTGCCCCAGATTTTTTTTTTATTTTATCATATTCCTTCTGATTCGCAAAGGGAGTTTAGATTAATTTGTACCTTATACTAGAGTGTTTATGACATTCCTTAAATATTATTGTCATAGCTTGAGGAAGGAGAATTAGAAATAACATGCTTCTATTATTTATTTATTTATTTTTAGGGAAGGGACTTCTTAATTCTTTAATTTATTCTCTTCCTTTCTAAAACTTCTATTCACGTTATTATTCCTCCTTCCACTACCCTGACGGTTCTCTCGACGTTCTCATCGCTCTCAACTTCTCCTCCCTTTGCTCATCTTCTTCTTCAATTCCTTTTGATTGATAATCGCTGGAGATCCGCCAGTGAAATTCTGCTCGTCTGTCAGTCGTCAGTCAGGTTTGGGTTGTAGATCTGATTCTCTTCTTCGTTGAGGCTTCCTCTTCTCTTTTCTAATTCTGATTTTGTATATTTTGGGAGCGGTTCAATTCGAGGGATTATCATTTGGTTGGAGATTCGGGAAGACGATTCGTGGAGTCCGCAGAGATGGCTTAGCTACGGATGTGAGGTAGGTGGTAGATGGATTCGGTTGTGTGCGTTCACCCACGGGGGTTTTGGTTTCGTTGTTTTCCGTATGTGTTTGCGTGGTTTCTGATTTGTGGTAACTTTGTGTGTGTTCCGGATTTGCGTTTTGATGTGTTACAACCCCGTGGGAATCGTTGTGTTTTGCGTATGTTGTTATATAAGTATATTTTGACAATGGTGAATCTACCTCTGTGATTCCCTTCTGTTTTGCAAACTCTGAGTGCTTCTGATTTAAGAGTTTTGTTCTGTAAATTAAATCGTTTGATTAACTTCGTGTGTGTGTTTATTCTGTCTGTTTTACTGTCGTTCAATGGCTTAAATCCCCAAAGTTGGTTGCTGCAAACATATGTTAATTTGGCATTATTTTGTGCTTTTGTTCATGTGAAAATCGCCTCTGTAAACTGCACTTTTCGGCGCGTCCGAACTTCCGTCCGAACTTGGAAGTTCGGACACGCTCTGTTGCGTCTGGATTTTCTGAGAATTTCTCTGTGTCCGAACTTCCGTCCGAACTTGGAAGTTCGGACACACCCTGTTTTGCGCCTCTGATTTTCTCTTCGACATGTGTCCGAACTTTAAGCTCGGACACATGTTCGGACTTTCCTCGAGTTGTTTTCCGAAGGACGTCCGAACATCCGTCCGAACTTGGATGTTCGGACACCTTGAAATTTTCTGCGGATTTGAGTTCGACTTGCGTCCGAACTTCGACGTCCGGACACAAGTTCGGACACCCCTCTGTTTTCACCATAATTTCTTCGTTCGAGCTCCGTTTTGAGTGCCGTTTGCGGCGTTGGATTCCTCTTTCCGAGTACTATCTGTTTTCAGGTGTTTTAGCATGGGTTTAAGTGTTTTCTGATTTTAAGGTCTCCGTTAATCTTTTGAACTCTGTTTTGCTCTGAAAATATGATTCAACCTCTGACTTCAGTTTGCTTTCGTATTTACTAATCGGGTTCAACTTCTGTTTTGCTAAGGCTTTCCATTGGTAAGCTCCTTCTCTGATTTTGCTAAGCTTTCGCTTTCTGTTCTGATCTGGTTAAGACTTCCGCTCTGCTCTGTATTAAGCTTCGATCTGTTTGGATTAAGCCTCTGTTTTGGGACCTAGTTACTTGTTTCTTCTGAGCCGTGAATGGCTGGGTCGAGCTATTCCGTGGTATACCATGTAGACGTCATTCTGAGTGTGGGTCATGCCCAATCTGTTCTGTGGGGTTGACGAACCCTTTGGCCTTCGGGTCATTTCTGCGTTGTCGAGGGATCTGTTAGATCCATGGGTCTTCGACCCTTTCTGAGTGTTATGCTTGGTGCTAGTGTCCACTTCTGATTGTTAAGAGTTCTGTTTTCTGTTAGCTCTAACTGTTTCTGATTTCTGACAGACTGCTATGTGCTTTCTGTCTTCTGAAAGCCTCTGGTTTACTAAGTGATCTGTTTCTGTCTGCGCTGCTGTTTTCAAACGTCGACGGACTGCTGTGTGCTTTCTGTCTGCTGGGTATTTCTGCTTTATAAGCGCTCTGCTTCGTCTGCTCTCTATCTGTATTTGATTTGAGACGGTCTGCTGTGTGCTTACCGCCTTCTGATAAGTTCCGGATTTTGCTATGCTTCTGATTTTGCTAAGCTTCTGATTTTGCTAAGCTTCTGATTGTGTTTAAGCTTCTGAGGTTCTTAAGCTTCTGATTTCGTCAAGCTTTCAGCTTCAGTTTACCTTCTGCTATTAAGTGTATGTTTTGACCACTGCTTAGCCTCTTCTGTTTTAGACTTCTGCCTATTTGAAAGTCTTCTGCTTTGACTTTGGTTTCGCTCTGGCTAAGCGCTTCTGTATATGTATAAGTATGTATGATCAGATTATGTTTTGAGCATGCTCAGCTGATGAAGTTTATCACCTGCTGAGCAATAGTTTTGCTCACCCCTATCTCCGTCTGATTTGCAGGTTTTAGTTCGTGCTTGGAGATTCGGCTCTTACTTTTCGTTTTGGCATTTAGTTTTGTATTTAGTTTGTTTGGCCTTAGGGCCCAGTTGTATTTAGGATATGCTTTGTAATTCAGTTTGGCTTCCGCCTGTGTAATGAAAAGACATGTTGTATTCGTCTATTTGGTAATATATGAGTTTCAGTTCTGTTTTGGGAGTTCGCTAGTGTAGCCTTGCGTTGTCTTAGGTAATAAGCGCGCGGCGTGTAACGGTCTCTCAACCAGGGTGGTTTTGGGGTCGTTACAACTCTGACCGAAGGAGATAATTTGTAAATTTGCGCTTAAACCTATGAAAAGTAACAAAGAACGGATACACAACTATTAGGGATGACGAAGCACCTAGGTACAGCGCCACACAGCCAAAAAGCTTGTGAACCCTGACATTACACCCTAGGCACCCCCGCTGAGCTTTTCATGTATGACCTCTTTTACAACACTGCAAGCCCCACAGAATAAGCCAGCCAATGGTGAATAACCGACCCGGTGACCAAAGGAAGCAAGGAGCCCAACTTCCGAACAACAACTTCACAAGTCCAAAGAGGCGAAACTACTACCAGCATGACGAAATGATCCGCAAATGGTCCCAAAGTGACACAGGATCCAATGAGCTAACACCAGGAACATCTCTCAAAGTTCAAAACCGGGAAACACAAGAACCCCGAAGGAAAAAGATTCAAAGAAAGGCAAACCTGAAAAGCCTCAAAGAAATCCAAAATCGGAAAAAGAGAGAAGGTGCTAGGAACAACTCAAAAGTCCCAAACCCCAAGCTCATAAACAAAGTCATCACAAAGTAGCCAAACGGCTTCAGGACAAAGAAGGCAAGTCCGAGAGAAGGTGCAAGTTGCAGCTTTGGTCACCCTTATAGCTCCATGTATCCTAAACATTCTCTCATCGTCCCATTGTCTTTCATTACACCTCATAGCCACGTTATAAGCTCAAAAGACTTCCGACTTAGTAGCTGTGTATCCAATCATGTGAAAGTAACAGGTTGAACGTGTAAATCTAACAAGTGTCAAATTCAATGGTTGAGAAATTGTGACCGTAAGTGAGAAACGAGTGCAAACACCAAACACGTCGAGGGTAGGTTAGGAAGCACCACATCAAAACATAAGCCTTGACCCTATGAGGACGAGACTTGTTCGCACGTTTAATCAAAGAAAATACCGGGGGCAATCGATCGTTCTGGTCGATCGCCATGAACTCTAGCTCAGATTGTCTTAAGGAAAAATACTGGGGGCAATTGTTGGTTCCAACAATTGCTGTGACAACGCCAATTGGAACCCAAAGCTCAAGCATCACCACCGCCATCGTACATCACACAGGCTCGTCCTAAGCCCTACCTCCACATTTAAACATCCTTAGGCCCGTCCTAAGCCCTACCTCCACATCCAAACATTCACAGGCCCGTCCTAAGCCCTTCCTCCACATCAAATTCCCACATGCCCGTCTTAAGCCCTACCTTCACACTCAAACATCTGCAGGCCCGTCTTGAGCCCTACCATCTCCAAGTTTGACATAAACCCTAATCCTTCTACAGCCATTTAGGCCCGTCATACATTTTACTCACTTTCACTTAGAACAACCTTTAGGCTTGTCATAAGACCTAGATCCAACCTTTAAGCTCGTCATAAGACCTAGATTCAACCTTTAGGCTCGTCATAAGACCTAGATCCAACATTTAGGCTCGTCATAAGACCTAGGTCCCACCTTTAGGCTCGTCGTAAGACCTAGAACCATCCTTTAGGCTCGTCATAAGACCTAGTTGCATTCCCTTAGGCCCGTAGTAAGACCTAGTGTTACCCTTTAGCTTACCCAATCTCGTCAAACACATTGCATTCATCTCATTCATATAGGCTCGTCATAAGACCTAGTTGCATTATCCAGGCGCGTCACAAGACCTGGCGACAGAAAGTTGGTGAGGTGATGGCAATAAATCCTCCTTTTGCGATGTCAACTTATTTTTGGGATCAACGAATGGTGGGCGAAGGCAATAAGTCCCCAGGGTTTTTACCAGGAGTTATCCCCGCACACCGGCTTGGGGGGCGATGGCAATAAGTCCACATTGGGTCCAGCCAGGAGCATTGGCACGGGTTTCGGTCCCCAGAAGCATCCGAGCATCATCAACATCATCAGCATTAGCATCATTAGCATCATTTCGGCATTCTTGCATTTGCATACCATCCAGTCTTCACATCCTAGGTAGTCAACGCCTTAGAATCACTTGACATTGCATCATTTCATCTATTACAGGTAGTCAACGCCTTAGAATCGCTTGACATCTCATCATTTCATGTATTATAGGTAGTCGACGCCTTAGAACCGCTTGACATTATTTCATTTTTGTCACCTAGGTAGTCGGTGCCTTAGAATAGCTTGACACATTTTTACTTATAGGTAGTCAGCGCCTCAGAATAGCTCGACAGCGTTTTGTTGCTTAGGCAGTCAGCGCCTCCGAATAGCTAGACGTAGTCAACGTGGTTTCGGACAACATGGAGGATTTTGTGGAATCCAAAATTTTGGGGCATCACTCAAGCATCAACCAGACTTTTCACATCCATTACAAAGTCCAGTTGACGGGGGGCAATCTGTTATACCCAAAATTTTGACCCCCTGGTTAGGGTCTATAAGGTTTTGGTGTTGTGAAGGGCATTTAATCGAGTAATGAGGGATTCCGGCTCGATCGGCGCATCCCAGGGCATGAGGAGCAGTTTCGTCATTGTCAGGGGCGTTTTTATAATTTTTAAGGCTCATGAGACCTCCTATAGGCTTTCTCTCTCCTCCGAAAGATGCCCAAATCAGCTTGAAATGCTTTGATATTTTCACCAATGGTAGAGGATGACATTTTAAGCATAATGGCGTTGGAATTTTGATTTTTCGAATTTTCAATAATTTTCTAGCAATTTCTGACTGAATCTGACGAGAAATTCAATTTAAAAATATTCCAACATTTAAAAAATCCGATTACACTTCAGAAAATTCATAATTGTCATCCTTGACACGTGGTTAAAATTTCACAGCAAAATTCCTTTGGGATGTCACTTAATTAAAATATCAAAAAATCTTACTTTTACTGGATTTTCTTTATCTTTAAGAAAGTCTATATAAGGGATAGGTTTTTTTTTATAAAAGCAGAATCTCATATGCTCAAGAACCCTAGGAAGACAGAAAGCACAGCCTCCTCTCTCTCTCACGTTTTCCAACACCCGGCCACCCGAATCATACCGAAAATCCCCCGAAATCACCATCTAAACACGTTTGCCAATCCCCAAAGCACCAATAATCATCAAAACCCCACAAAACACCACCAAAACGTGAAGAACAGCAAGAACAACCAACCACCAGAAGCTCGGTTCGAAAATCTTCCGGGTCTGCCACAAACGGAGCACTCTACAAATCCCGGTGTGAAGAATCGTTGTGAATCCGAAGGTAAAACAGGTAGAAATCCCACTTTCCTAACTCTCCACGACCTTATCAGTCTTGTCTCAAAATTTGGGCTTAAACTAACTCTTTTTCGTTTCTGTATTGCTAATTGTTTTAGCTACTGCCTTGTTACTTGTTTGCTAAGTTTCGTATTGATTTTGATTTCAAATTGAGTTCTTTCAGTTACTAACGTGTTTAAAATCTTTCAGGCTACACACCCATAAAATTTGAGCTCAAAACACCCTCGGGAACCATCGAAAACCCACTGTCTGTGGGTTGTCCGTGACCTCGGACTCATTGTCCGGGACCACGGACGGGTTGTCCGTGGCCACGGGCACCCACGGACAGTGGCGGGATTTTGTATTTTTCAATTTTTCAGATTTTAGGGTTTCTGTCAATACATGTCCGGGCCCACGGACACCCTGTCCGTGGCCCGGGACTTTTCAAGTTTGCGTTTTTATTTTAGTTCTGTTTTCGAAATCACCTAATTCAACTGGGGTCCGTGGTCTCGGACATTAGGTCCGTGGCCACGAACGTAATTAAAATTTGACCTAATTCTGCCTCCAAAACCCTAGTTTAGGTAACTTTCAATTTCACTTTATTTTTCTGTCAAAAAACGTTAAAAAATAAAAAAAATAGAAGCGCGCACCTAGGTTAAAAACAACTTTGTAGAAAGCCGTAAATAAACCAAGTAGAGGAAAAATGGCCTAGGAGGGGTAATGAAAGTAATTTGAACCCTAAATAAGTCGAATACCAAGCCCCCGAACCCGAACTCTCCTTTCCTAATTTGATCTAGGTTAAAATTAGGTGGCGACTCATAATAGGTTCCAGTGAGCTAGCTTAGGTTTTAATAATTATTGTTATATGACATAGTTATTAATCTTAGGTTATAGGTGGACCTAAAACCCGATTAGACCTTAATCAGCCTTAATCGACATAGGATAGGGTTTAAAATCGAGGCTCACAGGTAGCAAACCGGATTCTTAAGATTTAGTTTGTAATCTTTTCTCTGATTATTTATGCAGTAGTTTGATTTCTGTTCTTCATGCGCTTTGATTCTCTAGCTAATTATCAAAGTAATGTTTGTAGTTTTCTAATCAAAATGTGGCGCTGAGATTAGTTAACAAGACATAGAAAGTTAAACCGGATTAACGACTAGAAGCATGGTTTGCCTATAGGTTAATCTGTCTCCAATAGGAATTGGTTATAAAGCGATTGGTTAGAATTGACTTGAGCATGGTTTGCGGCTTGTTATTTCTGCCAGTTAGGATTCGTTGTACAGGGACCGGTCAACGGATTAATTAAGATTCTTGAGTTTATTGTAAAATTAGGGAAGAGTTTATTAATATATTTATAAAGAGAAGGTTTGTAGAACAATCCGGGGTGCTTCTTTAGATTTAACGTTTTAATATTTATTTCTTTATTTGGTTTATTTTAATTATTTCATTGTTTTATGTTTTTTTATCAAGTTAGTATTTTACTTAGATTAAAAAATTCTGAAAAATTGACATTTCTTGTTTTCTTAGTTTAATTTAGTTATCAGTTAATTAATAAAATTGTCAGTTAACTGAACGAGGTCCATAATATCGACAACCCCTACTTAATTGACTATTCCACAAAGCGATAGGTACACTGCCTAGGTAGAGATAGTCACATATTTTTGCTACACTAAGCGTAGGAAATTAGTGAAGTAATTCATTGTACTGGTAAGATAAATTGCAAAAAGTTGTAAAAAAAATTGTCTTCCCTGTTTTTGCCTGCTTTTGTTCCGGAAGTTTCTTCGGAGAGATGCTTTTTGGTGGCATTTTCTTCCAAAATATGCTTTTTAAAAAGAATTATCTATTGTATACGTTTCTTTTCTCAATGACAGCTTAATCTTTAGGGGACGGCGTTAGTCCTTCAGCATCCGCTGCTGAATCTATAACTAGAGGTAAGAATTACTGTATTTTTTGCATTCTAGTTATTTTATTTACCTTTTAAAAACCTTTTTTGTCCTTCACTTTTTCAAAATGTTTCACGAAAAAGACTATTTCGGATTCTGATCCCGAAACCCTTGCAGAACGCCTTCAAAGGCTTCCGCAAGGAATGGTGATCAAGGACTTTCTTCCCCATCTGCCACTAAAGTCTCTTCCGCCCTGCGATCCCACCTCAAAAGGAAAGGGCGTAAAGCGGACAATGATTGACGATCCTACTATGGTGAGTTCTGATGACGAAGAGAGGGAGCTCCCAAAGGAGGATGAAGATCAAGAAGACTCCCTTTTCAAACTGAAGAGGATGTTAATCCTTAGGCTTTTGAGAGAGCGTCTCCTTCTTCGGAGCCATGGGAGTGGATGCTGCTACTTCTCTTGTTCTACTCACTGAAGACGTCCGTTCAAATTGACAAGAGGATGTGGCTGCTCCTTCTTTGCTTGAAAAAGAGGCCTCCAGAAGCACTTTTACATACTTCACTCCAGTTAGGCCTACACCTCCTGCTTGGGTTAGTGGAAAATACCTAAATCTTTTTTTCTTTTATCAAATTTCAAGTTTATGTATATTTTACTTAGTGAACTAACTCTCAGGATGTTACTACTGTTGATGAGACGCTGGTTCTTGGGGAGGTCCTGGATATTTCTGGTACTGAACACAAGGTTGGTCCTTCTGGAAGCTCTAAGAGGGCACAAGGAGACCAGGGTAAAAAGTTGTTCACCTTTAAGGGAGACACCTTTAAACTTTGGAGGTGGATGACTTGATGCTCCTGTCAGTCATGTGGGAGCATGCTGCTACCCAGGTTGGAGCTCAGGATAGGTTGTGCGCTCCTTCTGTTCTCAAGACTGGCCTGAAGAAGAAGTTGCAAGCTGGTTTTGATTCTTCGGACACTATTGTCTAGCGCTCCCTATCCTATCATCAAGCTCAGGATCTCTTCTGAGAGTCTCTAGCAAGGTAAGTAATAGAATTAATATATTATTTTTTGCTTGTTGTACCTTTATTTAGAAAATACTTATCTTATGTTGTTAATGCTTCTACAGGTCGTGGTTATGGGTCAATGCTTGGACATCTAGTCGAATGCCTTGGTGCACCGCTTGTATAAGGTTGAAAAATACCTTGACGAGACAAATGAGAGACTATCTTATGAGGTTGACTCTCACCGAAGGCTCCTCGACATCCTGGAGAACGAAGTCCAGAAGCAGATAGTAGAGAGGACCAATGTAACACCCCTAAAACCGGCCTAAGAGTTAAGGGTATTACACGCCGCGTATTACTACCAATAACGCAAGGCTCTAAACGATCAAAAACAATAAAGGCCCAAAACAGAGTTCACGTAACATTGTAAACCAAAGTATCCAAATACAGCGGAAGTAAACGGATTCAAAATACATATCCGAAACAGAAACTCAAAGCAGAGGAAGGCCCGAAGGCTACAACGTCATAACAAAAGTTTAAACAGTCAAATGAGCTAAACACTACAGCTCCAGAACTCAAGATGACCCTCGCTGATCAATCTGCAAAAATGTTAGAAGTAGGGGAATGAGCACACAACTATGCCCAGTAAGCAGCGACCGTCATCAGCAAGATCGCTCAAAACAATTGAAATCAGAAGAAGAGAAGATAAACATCTTATGCACAATTCTCAGATAGTCAGAAGCTTTCAGAAACAGAAGTAGAGTGGGACACAAGGGATTCCCATTTCAGAAACAGTCAGAGCACTTAACAGAAAGGGGACAAAACACAATGCACACACTCAGAAGGGTCGAAGACCCATAGACCATACCAGGTCTCTCGGCAACGCAGAAATGACTCGAAAGAGCCAAAGGGTTCGTCAACCCCACAGAACAGAAAGGGAATGACCCACACTCAGAACGACGTCTACATGGTATACCACGGAATAGCTCGACCCAGCCATTCACGGCTCAGAAACAAAGTGCAATGTCCCAAAACAGAAAGGTTGCTTAAACAGAAGCAAAGTTGCATTTAAATATGCCAGAACACTCATAAATCAGTAGCACAGATCATAAGGAAACCAACGCCGCAAACGGCGCTCAAATCGGAGTTCAAACGAAGAAGTTATGTTGAAAACAGAGGGGTGTCCGAACTTGTGTCCGGACATTGAAGTTCGGACACAAGTCGAGACTCAGAAACCAGAGAAAGCCAAATGTCCGAACTTGTGTCCGGACATCAATGTTCGGACACAAGTCGAGTTGAAATCAGATAGAGGAATTCAGCATGTCCGAACATCCAAGTTCGGACGGATGTTCGGACAGGTTTTACGGGAAAAATACGCGGAAGGTCCGACCTTGTGTCCGGACTTCGAAGTTCGGACACAGGTCGAACTTTAAATCAGAGGGAAGACTTGAGGGTGTGTCCGAACATCCACGTTCGGACAGATGTTCGGACATACCCCGAACTTGCAAATCAGAAAGGCAGAAACGCACTGTCCGAACTTCAAAGCTCGGACGGAAGTTCGGACAGTGCGAAAAATGCAGTTTCCAGAAGACGAACAGAGCAGAAAAACAACACAAATCAATGCCTCAAAATGCCAATGAAGCACACACACCAAATCAGACATTAAAACAGGAAACCATGGGGGTTTAGCCATCCAAAATCACAACAAAACGCTAATAGAATCACACACAAAAATCAGACAACGCTCTTGCAACACCCCATGGCTGAACTTCCCAACTGAATCGAGTAACCACCTACCTCAATTATCAGCCGAAACCACAACGAACTGAGGCAGCAGGCACAATCCACGCAGAGCAACAATCCGGACAGATCAACAGCCACTGATTATCCAAATCAATTGACACAAAATCAGAAACTGAAAAGAAGAACCCTAGATTATCCAAACCCCAAAATCTGCAACACCAACCTGATTCAAAGTGAAAGATCTCCACAATCTGCAGCAGTTCCACAGCCCGCACAATCACAATTCAACAGCGACGAAGCCTTCTGATTTAATCAAGAACAACGGCTCAAAATCAGAAAACAGAGAGAGAAGAAAACCATCAACGCAGACCCGAATTCCTGAACACAAACCTGAACCGATCAGAGAAACACAGCAGCAAGACCCTCCAATTCGGTTGAAGCAGCAGCCTTCACGATCCTTAGCGACAGAGAGAATAGAGAGAGAGAAGAAAGGAAGAACGCTCGCTCTGAACGCACGATGACAACTGATGGAGGAAGACCGATCGTGATGCAGAAAAATTAGATGGAGAATAATTAAATAAGGCTCCCACTCCTTATTAATTAAAGAAAACAATTACCTTAATTGTTTTAATAGATGGACCTCCTTGCCCTCTGCAATTAAAACAATGCCGCCGGTGTCCCAACTGATAATAAATGTAATCCAACCTAGATCATTATATAAACCGGGCATAAAATAAGGTTGCAATTAAACGGGTTATAACATCACCTCCCCCTTAAAAGAATCTCGTCCTCGAGATTAACTCACCTTACTGCTCGAACAGAGAGGGATACTTGACACGCAGCTCATCTTCGAGCTCCCACGTAGCTTCACTCTCTAACTGATCAGACCACTGGACCTTCACCATAGGCAGGGTCTTACTACGAAGCTGACGGACTCCCTGGCTAAATGCGAGTAGGCACCGCCTCGAAACTGCAGTCCTCTCTCAACTGAAGCTGGCTGTAGTCGATCACATGAGACGGATCATGCAGATACTTCCTCAACATGGAGACATGAAAAACGCCATGACAGCAGACAAAGCGGTGGCAATGCTAACCGGTAGGCCACAGGGCCAATCCTCTCCAAGATCTCAAACGGTCCAACGAACCTCGGGCTAAGCTTCCCACGCTTCCCAACCGACCACGCCTCTGACCGGCGACACTCGCAGATAGACATGATCTCCACCTCAAACTCAAGCGGCCTGCGCCTCTGATCTGCATAGCACTTCTGTCTGCTCTGAGCAACAAGCAAACGCTCCCGAATCGTCCTGATCTTCTCTACCGCTCCCTGCACAAGCTCAGGTCCAACCAAGACCCTCTCCTTCAGGTCATCCCAACAGATGGGGGACCTGCACCTCCTACCGTACAACGCTTCAAACGGAGCCATACCAATGCTCGCCTGAAAGCTGTTGTTGTAGGCGAACTCAATCAGAGTCACATGCTGCTCCCAGCTACCACCAAAGTCCAGGACACATGCACGAAGCATGTCCTCCAAAACCTGATTAGTCCTCTCTGTCTGGCCATCCGACTGAGGATGGTAAGCTGAACTGAACGCTAAATTCGTACCCAAGACCTTATGCAAACTGCACCAAAATCTCGAAACAAAACGTGGGTCGCGATCAGACACAATAGTAGTAGGCACACCGTGAAGCCTCACTATCTCATCCAGATATAAACGAGCTAGGCGCTCCAAACTGAAGGTCTTCTTCACCGGCAGAAAATGAGCAGACTTCGTCAGACGATCAACTATCACCCAAACAGCATCACAACCGAAGGAGTCCTGGGCAAACCCATGACGAAATCCATCCCCACACTCTCCCACTTCCACTCAGGAATGGGGAGGGGCTGAAGCAAACCCGCTGGCCTCTGGTGCTCAGCCTTAATCTGCTGACAGGTCTGGCACTTCGAGACAAACTCAGAGATATCACGCTTCATCCCAGACCACCAGAATGACTCTCTGAGGTCTCGATACATCTTCACCCCTCCTGGGTGAACTGAATAAGGCGCTCCATGGGCCTCCTGAAGGATCTCTCTGCGCAGCACTGCATCGTCTGGCACACATACACGGCCTCTGAAACGCAGACAACCATCGCTGGGGACACTGAAATCTGAACTCTGCTCTGCAGACAGCCCCTCTCTAATCCGACATAAAGCTGAGTCTGACTCCTGACCAACCCGAATCCTGTCGACCAACGAAGACTGCACCTGAAGCGCTGCTATCACACTGGCACTGGCTGGTCTGACTACCCAAACACCCATACGCTGCAGCTCTAAGGCGGACCTCTGAACTCCTGTCAGAGTACAAGCTACACCCGAAGCACCTCTCCGGCTCAAGGCATCTGCAACAACATTCGCTCTACCCGGGTGGTAGAGGATCTCTAAATCGTAGTCATGAAGTAGCTCCAACCACCTCCTCTGTCTCAAGTTCAGCTCCTTCTGAGTGAACAAATACTTGAGGCTCTTGTGGTCAGTGTAAACCTTACACGACGCTCCATATAAATAATGTCTCCAAATCTTCAGCGCGAACACTACAGCTGCCAGCTCCAGATCGTGGGTAGGGTAGTTCTTCTCATAGGGCTTAAGCTATCGGGAGCCATAAGCCACTACCTTACCCTGCTGCATCAAAACACATCCCAGTCCCTTATGGGACGCATCACAGAAGACCTCAAATCCCTCAGTCCCAGAAGGTAAAGTCAGAATCGGTGCCGTCGTCAGTCTCTTCTTAATCTCCTGGAAACTCTGCTCGCAAGCCTCGCTCCACTCATACTTGATCTCCTTCCTCAACAGACGGGTCAGCGGGGATACAATCTTAGAGAACCCCTCAACGAACTTCCTGTAGTACCCAGCTAACCCAAGGAAACTGCGAATCTCAGCAACATTCGTGGGCCTCGCCCACTCCATAACTGCTCTAATCTTCTCAGGATCCACTGAAATACCGTCCTTCGAGACCACATGTCCCAGGAATACTATGCGATCAAGCCAGAAGTCACACTTCTTCAACTTAGCATACAACTCATGATCCTTCAACGTCTGCAAAACAATCCTCAGATGCTCCTCATGCTCCTCTGCGCTCCTGGAGTACACCAAGATATCATCTATGAAGACCACTACGAACTGATCCAAATAGGGTTTGAAAACCCGGTTCATCATATCCATGAATACTGACGGAGCATTAGTCAAACCAAACGGCATGACTAGGAACTCGTAATGACCATAACGAGTCCTAAAAGCGGACTTAGGCACATCCTCGGCCTTAATCCTCAACTGATGGTAGCCTGAACGAAGATCTATCTTCGAGAACACTGTGGCCCCCGCCAACTGGTCAAACAAATCGTCGATGCGCGGAAGGGGATAGCGATTCTTGATGGTCACCTTGTTCAGCTCCCTGTAGTCGATGCACAAACGGAAGGTCCCATCCTTCTTTTTCACAAACAGCACTGGCGCTCCCCAAGGCGAAACACTAGGGCGTATGAAGCCCTTATCCAGCTCCTGAAGCTGGACCTTTAGCTCCTTCAACTCCGCCGGACTCATACGGTAAGGGGCCCTAGAGATGGGCTGAGTCTCTGGCGCTAAATCGATGGTGAACTCCACCTCTCGCACTGGTGGAAGTCCGGGCACGTCGTCCTGGAAGACCTCAGGAAACTCTCTGACAATCGGGATGCTCTCCAAGCTAGATCCCTCACGCACCTCTGGCAGATAACATAAGAAGCCCTGGCAGCCCTTCCTCAAGAAACTGGCTGCCTGCATCGCTGACACAATCACCGGCGCACATGGAACTGCATTCCCAGAGAAAGCAAAACGAGACCCGCTGGCAAGTCGAAATACACTCTCCTCGCTGCACAATCTATATGGGCATGGTGCTCTGCTAGCCAATCCATGCCCAAATCACATCAAAACAGGTCATCCGCATCGGGATGAGGTCAGCAAAGAAAGTCTTGTCCCTAACTACTATGGGACAAGCCTTACACACAGAATCCAGCACACAAGGGGCAACCCCACCTAATGGACTACTCACACACAAGTCTACCTCACTAGGCACAGCAGTCAGTCCAAGGTCACCCAACAAATCACAGCAGATAAGGAATGCGTAGCTCCAGAATCAAACAGACAAAACACATCTCGAGAATGGATCTGGAGAATACCTGAGATGACGCGATCACCCGCTCGATCACGCTCTCCAGCCATAGCATAAACCCGGGCCTGAGTCTGAGGCTTCTTCTGATCGGACCTCGCCCCTGAATCTGAGCCGGTACCTCTCTCCCCTGAGCCTCTACTGGACGCCTGAGGGCACTGAGCAATCCGGTGCTCCATCGACCCGCACTTAAAGCAGGCACCAGTCTTCTTGTAGCACTCCCTACCAGGATGGGAGCGACCACAAGACCCACACTTCGTCCCAGCTGACGAAGATGAAGAAGCTCCCCGGCGATCTCCATAGGTCTGCTTCTTCTGAGGAGGAGCAGCCTCCTTCTTCTGAGGCTCCTCAGCACGCCTCTTCCCTTTATGGTCCTTGCCCCTGTCTGCCCTGATGTCGCCTCTACCAGCAGGCGACATCCGCCACATCCTGAAGTCCGGTGACGAAGAGGGTCACCGCCGACCTGATGTCTGGCCTCAATCCGCTCTCAAACTTACGAGCCTTCCTGTGCTCATCCGGCTCTGGAGCATACTTCGACAGCGTCACAAACTTCCTCACATACTCCTCTACAGTCATCTCTCCCCTGGCGCAGCCGGTTGTACTCATTGATCTTCTGGTCTTTGTACACATCCGGATAGAACTGCTTGTTGAACTCCAAGCAGAACTGATCCCAGGTCCAAGGCTGGGGATGCCTACCCATCACCATGCGCCACCACTCCTTCGCCTCCCCCTTAAAGAGGAACGTAGCGAAGTCCACCTTCTGGTCATCCTCCGACCCCATCACTCTCAGCAGGTCCTCGACCTCTGTAATCCAGTGGCTCGCCTCCTGAGGGTCACCACAGCCATCAAAGGATGGAGGCTTAAGCTTCATGAACTCCTGGAGAGCTCGGACTCGGCCTCCCACGCATTCGCCCTGCTGGGCCAGCACCACCAGCTCCTCCACCAGCTCCCCCAGCAGCTGCAGCCATCGTCTGCATCAACTGCGTCACAAACTGCTGCACTACATCCGCAGCATCTCCCTGAGGGGTCACTGGTGTCCTACGAGGAGCCATTCTGAGATATACAAATCCAAAACTTGTCAGAACTAACTCATACTGTCAACCACTGTCACAACATGACTCTCACACAAGCAAACACACCCACAGACACCAAAGAAAGCCAAACCTGGCTCTGATACCACTAAATGTAACACCCCTAAAACCGGCCTAAGAGTTAAGGGTATTACACGCCGCGTATTACTACCAATAACGCAAGGCTCTAAACGATCAAAAACAATAAAGGCCCAAAACAGAGTTCACTTAACATTGTAAACCAAAGTATTCAAATACAGCGGAAGTAAACGGATTCAAATACATATCCGAATCAGAAACTCAAAGAGGAAGGCCCGAAGGCTACAACGTCATAACAAAGTTTAAACAGTCAAATGAGCTAAACACTACAGCTCCAGAACTCAAGATGATCCTCGCTGATCAATCTGCAAAAATGTTAGAAGTAGGGGAATGAGCACACAACTATGCCCAGTAAGCAGCGACCGTCATCAGCAAGGTCGCTCAAAACAATTGAAATCAGAAGAAGAGGATAAACATCTTATGCACAATTCTCAGATAGTCAGAAGCTTTCAGAAACAGAAGAGTGGAACACAAGGGTTCCCATTTCAGAAACAGTCAGAGCACTTAAACAGAAAGGGGACAAAACACAATGCACACACTCAGAAGGGTCGAAGACCCATAGACCATACCAGGTCTCTCGGCAACGCAGAAATGACTCGAAAGAGCCAAAGGGTTCGTCAACCCCACAGAACAGAAAGGGAATGACCCACACTCAGAACGACGTCTACATGGTATACCACGGAATAGCTCGACCCAGCCATTCACGGCTCAGAAACAAAGTGCAATGTCCCAAAACAGAAAGGTTGCTTAAACAGAAGCAAAGTTGCATTTAAATATGCCAAAACACTCATAAATCAGTAGCACAGATCATAAGGAAACCAACGCCAAACGCGGCTCAAATCGGAGTTCAAACGAAGAAGTTATGTTGAAAACAGAGGGGTGTCCGAACTTGTGTCCGGACATTGAAGTTCGGACACAAGTCGAGACTCAGAAACCAGAGAAAGCCAAATGTCCGAACTTGTGTCCGGACATCAATGTTCGGACACAAGTCGAGTTGAAATCAGATAGAGGAGTTCAGCATGTCCGAACATCCAAGTTCGGACGGATGTTCGGACAGGTTTTACGGGAAAACACGCGGAAGGTCCGACCTTGTGTCCGGACTCGAAGTTCGGACACAGGTCGAACTTAAACAGAGGGAAACTGAGGGTGTGTCCGAACATCCATGTTCGGACAGATGTTCGGACATACCCCGAACTCGCAAATCAGAAAGGCAGAAACGCACTGTCCGAACTTCAAAGCTCGGACGGAAGTTCGGACAGTGCGAAAAATGCAGTTTCCAGAAGACGAACAGAGCAGAAAAACAACACAAATCAATGCCTCAAATGCCAATGAAGCACACACACCAAATCAGACATTAAAACAGGAAACCATGGGGGTTTAGCCATCCAAAATCACAACAAAACGCTAATAGAATCACACACAAAAACCAGACAACGCTCTTGCAACACCCCATGGCTGAACTTCCAAACTGAATCGAGTAACCACCTACCTCAATTATCAGCCGAAACCACAACGAACTGAGGCAGCAGGCACAATCCACGCAGAGCAACAATCCGGACAGATCAACAGCCACTGATTAACCAAACAATTGACACAAAATCAGAAACTGAAAAGAAGAACCCTAGATTATCCAAACCCCAAAATCTGCAACACCAACCTGATTCAAAGTGAAAGATCTCCACAATCTGCAGCAGTTCCACAGCCCGCACAATCACAATTCAACAGCGACGAAGCCTTCTGATTTAATCAAGAACAACGGCTCAAAATCAGAAAACAGAGAGAGAAGAAAACCATCAACGCAGACCCGAATTCCTGAACACAAACCTGAACCGATCAGAGAAACACAGTAGCAAGACCCTCCAATTCGGTTGAAGCAGCAGCCTTCACGATCCTTAGCGACAGAGAGAATAGAGAGAGAGAAGAAAGGAAGAACGCTCGCTCTGAACGCACGATGACAACTGATGGAGGAAGACCGATCGTGATGCAGAATAAATTAGATGAAGAATAATTAAATAAGGCTCCCACTCCTTATTAATTAAAGAAAACAATTACCTTAATTGTTTTAATAGATGGACCTCTTGCCCTCTGCAATTAAAACAATGCCGCCGGTGTCCCAACTGATAATAAATGTAATCCAACCTAGATCATTATATAAACCGGGCATAAAATAAGGTTGCAATTAAACGGGTTATAACAACCAAGATCCTAAAAGCTGAACTGGCCCAGGCAAGAACTGAAAGGGACAAGAGCGAAGATGAAGCTTCCCTCCAGGATACTTCCTTCAGAAAGGAGATGTTTGACATGAGGTCAAAGATTAAAGTTTTGGAAGAAAAGGAAGCCTCTCTCAATAGCTCATTGTCAGACTCCAAAAGGAAGCAAACAGATCTATAGGAGAAATTGAAGTCTCGCAAACTGCTCATGAAGGCAAAATTGCTGCAGTCAAGATGGACTTTCCTCTTCTCAGACTGGGTATGCCTGTCTGAAAGCTAAGTTTGAAGACTTAGGGGTTGTTCGATCAGAACATTAATCTGATCCCAAACGCAGGTTTTGGTAGCTTTACTATTAAGCTCTCTTTTTTGTGTCTTGGTGATACTCCCAATGCAAGAGTTTAAAAATTTTTAACCACTACTTACATAACACCTGTCAATAAAGGTCATTGATAGTTGTGTCCATTTGTTAAGCTGGGTACCGAACGACAGAATGGGAGAGCTTGGGCCTGAAAGAAGACCTGAGGAAAAAAGACGAGGAAATCCTTTACATAAATGAGGTTTTACCAGCTCTAGAAGACTAGGTTGCGTAGTTTCCGGAAGGTTCTACTTCCACAAGTTCTACCCCTGTGACAGGTAACAATATTTCATTTTAAATTTTACCTTTATTGCTTTGAGTTTGCTTTTCTTACTCTCTTGTTTTTTATGTAGATGATCAAGCCAACGTTCTGCTCAAGAAAGTTTACGAGTATAGAGATGAGACCACTCGACTATCTGTCAAGCTCTCTGATGCTACGGCCAAGAGGGATAAGTTTCAGTCTCATCTAGCTTGTTTGGAAGAGGAGCAGCTGCGTCAGAAGGTTGTGTTGGAGAAGAGTGAGTCTACTTTCTTCATACTTACTGAGCTATCAACTACTCAGAGTCATCTACTAGTTCAAACGTCATGCCAAGTCATTGAGGACGACCGGAAGAGCTTTACGAAGAAGGAGCTTGTGGACGCCCTTAGCTTTAAGAACAATTCTGCTAAGACTCACTTTAGTGATGAGTTAGAGCATTTATTAAAGGAGAGGGATGATGTACCTATAATGGAGGAGAGGAATCTGAGGCAAATATCCTCTTTTTCGTTCACCTACAAAGATAATAATGTTCTATCCTTCAAAATTTACTTAGCTTGATATTTTGTTTACCTTTTGTGGAGGAGTTTTTTCTGAATGAATCTTTAAATAATCTTCCATAAGTATTGCACCTTGAGGAGGAGGCCTTTAATAAGAAACCCATAGGTTTTTGTATAATAACTATTATACTGTTAATGACTTCAAAAGAGCCTCTGAGAGATCATAAAATCTTTGTTGATAAAATCTTGAAAATACCTTTTATATTTCGATGGAATCTTGGAGGACGCTTCCGGAAAGAATTTTACTGAAATTTATAAATCACCTTGTGTAGATAGCCTCTAAAGACCATAGAATAAGAAGATGTCTTTATGGGATCTTTCTTCTTATTGATCACAAGTGGTAGATAAGATAATTCAGTTGGATAATAATAATTCCTCTTTGATAAATAATAAAATAGAATTCCATGGTTTCGTCTTTGCATGTGTTAGCCAAAGAATGAAGCATGGTCATTCCTTTCCTGATTACTTGGGAGTGACATTTTCTTCAGGAAGGTTTTTTTATCGAAGTACGTTAATTTACCCTTTACATGCGACCAGAGCTCCTGATGGTACCAGAGATGGGTTTTGGTACCTCTTTTATTTGTCTTACCATTCAGAGAATGAGGCTTTTATCAACTATTCTATGATAGTTGAGGCTTACAATTTCATTCGAAAACTCACTCTTACATTCAAAAGCTTATTATTTCATTTGAAGATGACAAATATTTCGTTGATGATGATTGCTACTAGAAAGTCTTTTCTGGTGGAAGTTTTTTAACCTTGCTTTCTTTTTTGGCCACATAGGGGGTGATCAAGTCCCTGGGGTGTTCTTGCTTTTCTTTTGTTATAAAACTTTGACAATAATATTCATACTTTGATAATGTCCTTGGAAATATATGAGAGAGCTTAGCAATAATATTTATATTTTGACAATTATATTTTCTAGAAAATACGGAGATACTGAATATTATTATCTTACTCTTTTCTGGAAGACTATTTCCGGAAGACCCTCTTTTAGTAAGGAGATGATTTCTGTTTATATCCTTCTTTTTTACATTTGGCTTCACACTTTATCAAAAACTGTCTTGACCCGTGAATTCTTATTTTTCGCTTTTGCCAAGATTCAACCAGAATTTTGGTAGCCGTAGGTCGCCATGAACAACTTCATTATTTGTCTTCCCTATTTTTGATTCTCCTGATTTGAAATCCTGGAGATCTTGATCTCTTCTTTGTATTTGTTGTCGATTTGAATTTCTCAGATCAGTGTGACACTATTATACTTTGTTTTCTTCTCTTCTTTTCCCTTGTATTTCTAACTTTCTTGATCTTCTTGACCTAGAATTTTATGCTTTGATTGAAGCACCCATGGATTGATGCGATTAATCTCTGCTTTTCTTGATCTTCTATCTTTTCCTTTCGTCGTTCTCATTTCCACCAAATGTTCCCCTTTTCATCTGTTGTTCTTAGCTATTCAATTTCCACAGACGGCACAAACGACACCAAATGAGAAAGTTTAGATCCCAGCCCCCCTAAGATTTTGACTAGAACGGATTGAACCTTTTATCTAGGATCTGAGGAACTCAATCTAGGCCTTTCACCGAAGTTCTTGCTAGGACCTTTCTCATCCTTCGTGTTCTTTGGAGTTCTTGATGTTCTCCGTGTTCTTGGATGCATCTCATGTGAAGTGTGGTGATGGTGTTTCCTTTCTATTGTGTCTAAATGTAAAGTAGATGAACAAACAACGCCAGATTTATAGTGGTTCAGCCAATGTGGCCTACGTTGATTCAGAGCAAATAACTCTCAACTCAAACTTGGAGCCTAGTTTTCTCTCTCCAAAATCTCTCCCTATTCCAAGTGTCCCACGCTCTCTATTTATAGGCTTCTTGGGAACAAGCTCCCTTAGCCTCTTTTACATGTGTAACCTTCCTATTGGTTCTTCCATTTATACAGTTTGACATGCAACTTGAAAACTTGCTCTAAAAGGAAACTTCTAAACTATCATATACAATATCTCTCGTCTGGTGACTAGCACTTGGTTTCCGGTAATATCTTTTGGACTAGGCTTCTGGAACAAACTTCCAGTAGAATGTACCCTGTACTTTTGTACCCCCCCCCCCCCCTTTTTTAAGGTATACCATTACAACTAATATGGGCATTATTCTATGCATAAGTTTAATGTAGATAAGTTCAAATTCTAGCTAAGGGAGTCATACCCACAACCTGGAGAACTATAGTTCAACTCAGAGAAGTAAATAATAGAGTGATAATGATATGGTCATGTTGAACTTAGTTTTCATGTTCTGGGTTATAAGCTTCGTTCATAATTTATGTTAGGCATGCATGCTCACCATTGAAAAATTTATACAAGTCATTCCCTATTTAAAAAAGGGAGAATCATACATTTTGAAACTTTGAGATTGTATTTCCTCAATATGATCAAATTCATAACAGATGATAATATAGTTGTAGGTTATGTGCAAGCGTTGATGGCTGAGGAGCGGTTGTTTCTACACCACATGAATCACCTTCAATAGAAGTTGTGCCAAAGACTGCCACCATTGAAAGGATCAAGAAGAAAAACAAAGGAAGAAACAAAAATAGAAGGGTAGGAGCTAGAGAATAGCTCTGATACCTTAGTAACATACTATATTTTGAAAAGTGTGTACTTTGTATTCAATGTCTCATTTCAACGAATACTTTCTATTTATGGAGCTACTTACAATAGGTCTCATAACATTCTTAGGATGTTGGACTGTATAATATTATACGTGAGCTTATTTAGCTAACAAATAGATATATCACAGGCCTTTAATAAGTTAGTTTCATTAAAGGACCAGAACTGAAAAGGAAGTGAGGCTTGAGCTAATAAAGCTAGGCCTTTGTCCACCAAATATCTGTTTTTGATCTCCATTTAACCTTGTTGTTGATGTGAGTAAGGGCATGAAAATCGGTAAGAAATGTCAAACTGATTGACAAGGGGTTTTTAAGGCAGTAAACTCACCCCATTATCAGTCTGAATCATTTTAATTATAGTGGATAAATAATTGTGCACCAGTTTAACAAAAGAGCTAAAAACTGAAGAGACGTCATATTTAACTAAAATAGGAAATAGCCAAACATACTTATTGTAATCTTCAACCAGAAGAAGAAAATATCTGAAACCATCTATAGATTTTATGTAAGCGGGTCCCCATACATCAAAGAAAACTAGATCAAAAGGGGATTGAGAAAAGGAACTTCTAGGATAGTAAGGGAATGCATGATGTTTGCCCTGAGCACATGCATTACAAAAGGAGAAAGTAGAAAAACCAACTATAGGTAAATCATAAGTAGAGAAAATCTTGTTTGTGAAAGAAGTAGAGGGATGGCCTAAACGCTGGTGTCGAACCTCTGAAGAAACCTTAGTACTAGGAAGAAGTTGTGTGTGGTTGAGTACAGTGGTGGATGGGGACGGAAAGACATAAACCACGCCCTTAACTGGTCTCTGAAGAAGAGGGTTGCGAGTGACCAAATCCTTCAACACAAAATTAGTAGAGTAAAACTCAAAGAAAACTTTATTGTCAATACAAAATTGGCGCATAGAAACTAAATGTAGAGGAAGGAATAAATCCAGAACCTTGATGAGTGATAGGATGGTTTGATCCATCTCCCAGAGTGACATAATCAAGACCAGTATAATCAGATGCTCCAAGGTTTAGGCGGGAGAATTCACTAGTAAAGTTATTAGTAGCCGTTGTATCAAGGAGCCATTCTAAGGAGGTAAAATTACCAGTATCATTAGCTGAGAAACTGGTATGAGGGTTGGAATGATAAGTGTGATTGTAACGGTGGTAACACATAGCTGCAACATGACCTTTCTTGTAACAAATCTG
Source organism: Limonium bicolor (assembly GCA_023374045.1). NCBI lineage: Eukaryota > Viridiplantae > Streptophyta > Magnoliopsida > Caryophyllales > Plumbaginaceae > Limonium > Limonium bicolor. The sequence continues at coordinate 78,227,951 of CM041779.1, read as the reverse complement.
GCTAGCAAGTCTAATGTCTTGCTAGCCAGATTAAACTGTTTACATTAGATCCATGGCCATAGGAACCAATGCGACCTCTCCCTAAGTTAAATATTTTTGATTAACCTTTGCCTCTGTTAGATTGAAACTTTCCCTTGTAAGCATTAGAGGTAGTATCAGTAACATTTAAACAAACACCATCAGTGAAACATCTAGTGTTTTGTACTAGTCGTTCTTCATATGAGAACAAGTAGTTGTAAATGTGACGTGGAGCAAAATTCAGATCTAGTGATAATGTTTGTGACAACATAATCATGATCCTGTGGTATTCCACAAAGAACAAAGGATTGAAACTCTCAATCTATCACTTTGTGGCCAGTGACAACCAAATAAGAGACGAGAGCTCTAGCACGGTTCAAATAGTTTGTGATGGATTCATCATATTGTTTTGTGAGGCTGGCAAGTTTGAGAGCTATAATGAGTATAGAATGTGTGAAAGAAGAGGAAATTAGATTTGAATCACCTCAGCTAGCGACACAAGAACTCTAATACCATATTAAGTTATACGAAATGATTAATGTAATAAAGACAATTGTATTCATTGTTGCATGACTAATTACAATGTTTTGAGAGGCTAACAAATTTGAGAGCTTAATGATATTAGTATAGAATGTGTGTTGGGTATAGTATAAATATTTGACTGAATTATGGTTGTGGAAGAATAATTGATAATACTAGCATCTGACATTAAAGCGGGAAAGAAGAGGAAATCAGATTTGAAACTAATCAACTAGTGACATTGGTGGCACAAGAGCTCTGATACCATATTGAGTTATACAAATGATTAATGTAATAGAGACAATTGTATTCATTGTTGCAAGATTGATTACAATGATAGTTTTTGTGACTATTTATAAACTTAGAAGTACATAACATAGTCGGCTAAAAGCTATAATAAAGGTATTGGGCCGGTCACATTAGTGGGCTTTTAAGTACCGAACAAAGTTTCCTCCATTAGGAAAAAGAGGAATAACATTTCAAAAGGACAAAATGTTGACATAAAAGAGACTCAAATTTATGACTAGAACTTAAAAAACTCCACTTAGCATTTCTAAAAACTATATACTGGACAACTAGAACCGAGTAGCAAGTAGTCCATACCCTCCCACATTACACTCCCGAGGTACAACATTTAGTTAAGATAAATAGACATTGAACATTACTTGCACCATAATTTTGTAGACGCGAATCCTCCCCCAAATTTCAAGCATCAATGAAGCGAATATCAAAGGTCTCGGGATGAATCTGCCACACGTTCAAGGCTGCATATTCTTCAAGGCATTCCTTCAACTGGGATTCGCTGTATCCCTGTTTGATAGCAAAACGGATAGGACACATTTATTCTTCAGGTGCATTTCCAAAAATCAGAAAAGACGGATATACCTTACCTAGACCCAAACTCACCTTTCGGGAAATCCAGTTAATTGCATGAGCATAGGTGATATCAAGTCTGCCGGTCCGAGCAGCTTCGTCTCTTAAGATTGAGTAGATATCAGAGATAGCATCCAGACCAGATTTCTGCCTATCTTCAGAGTACAAGGAGAACTTCGACATTTGCATCAATCGAAGTGCCTCGTCAACATCACTCTGAGCCACAGTGCTCGAAAATCGGAGCCTTGCTAAAGCCTGTAGTCGTGATACGTTATTGCAAACTTGGACAACTTACACGTTTACCTTTTAGATAAATGAAATATTACAAACAAATCATCTTTTTATTATACTTACAGCAGATATCCGGAGGATACTTAGTAGAGTTCTCACAGTCGTATATGAATGAGGTGTGTCTGATCGAGCTTCTTCTTGCCTGATGCTGGAGTAGGCACTAGCAATATACTCCTCTAAATCTCTAGGAATGGAAGGACTGACTTTCCTTGCAGACGCAATATATGCCCTGTGAATGAAGAGAAAAAAAGCCGAATTCAGACCACCCATCATAATAATTATATATTTACAGACAACCTAACATGCAGAATGCTACATAGGAATTGTGAAGTTACCTAAGAATTGAAGGTTCCAAGGGAGTGAACCCGAGAGCAGGTGATTCCTTATTTTGGTGTACGTATACAACATGCCTTGCTAATTCAAGATCAGTATCCATATCTGCTCTGTCAAGAATCAACCACATAAGGTCAAACCTTGATAGAAGCGCAGGAGGCAAATTGATATTCTCAGCAGGAGTTCTCCGAAGATCATATCTTCCCCTGTAAAATGAAAATTAAAAGTCAAACAAGCAACATGTCTAGCAGTTGCACGTGAAGAAATTTAAGTTCTTTCAGTCGGACCATTATGCAATAAAGACAGATAAAAGCCCTCGTTTCATATGTCAAAAGAGCACACACTAACAAACAACACAACCATACCATGCTGGATTAGCAGCAGCCAGAACAGCAGTTCTTGCATTTAGCGATGTGGTGATTCCAGCCTTGGCAATACTGACAGTCTGCTGCTCCATCACTTCATGAATTGATGTACGGTCAGATTCGTCCATCTTGTCAAATTCATCGATAGCACATATTCCCATGTCTGCTAGCACCTGAAGGACAGAATTCTAGCAATGAGATTCTCAAGTCTCAACACAACGCTATCTAGTACAGAACTACAACCTAAAGCTACACAGACGCCAGCAGGACAGCAGTATCAAAGCTGGAGAAAAGATGTGAAATCAACCAAAGATCATCTGCCTAATACTTGACATTAAGAAATGCTGAAACCAGTGTTTTTACCTCATCCATGTAATCATAGAATGAGCTTTTTTCTAACTAGGTAGAAATAGCTTTACATGCAGCCTAGAACCTCTTATCTATAAAAATCATATACAATGCAAAATTTAAACATGCAGCAACATAATGGATGAAGCTGGCAAATGTATGGTTTTCCTAGCATAGAGGTGGAACTTTACCAGAGCGCCTCCTTCAAGAACCATCTCATTTGTGACTGGGTCCCTCTGCACTGCAGCAGTAAGTCCAACCCCACTGCTTCCCTTACCAGTAGTGTAGACACCTCTTGGGGCTACATTGATAATGTGCTTCAGAAGCTGACTCTTTGCAACACCAGGATCTCCCATCAAACAAATGTGTAGATCCCCTCTTATCTGCAATTTCAGAGACACAGCAAGGAGATGTATCATAGACCACATACCACTATAGTAAGGAAATGCCTATATCCCTCTGAAGTTTGTGTTCTCACAGGGCCACATGTTCAATATGAATCATGTAAAAGGGATCTGTGCTTTTTATTTCTGAGTTTGGAAACCTCCGCCGTTTGGCTTTGGCTTTAAAACAAACGGTACATGGTAAAATGTCTAAAGAGGGAAGGGTTTTTCCTATTTTCATTCTTAGAAGCTTTCTAGGGGGAATATGACCTAACTTGTGCCATAATAGTTCTCTAGAGCCAAGATCTTCAGCATGTGCCTACTTAGGAAACAGCAATAACATCAAAGGTTATTTAATTTTAAATATAGAAACAGGAGAAATTAAGGTTAATAGAGATGTTGTATTTTTTGAAAACATTTATTCTATGCAAGATAATGAATGGCGTGAAGTGTGGCAATGACAAATCTTTTAGGAATCCACCAAAAGCTGTAACAGATATTTTTCCTGTTTCTCCTGAAATTCAAGAACATGATATTTTCCTACAGATCAAGATAATTCTAGAGCAGAAAGAGACACCACAGCTTATATCCAATGATCCAGCTGATAATCTTCAATACACAACTCCTTCTGACTCTCCTTCTGAATCTCCAACTACATCTAAATCACAGCTCCAGAATAATTCACCCAGTGAACTAGAGCAAAAGTCAGGAAAAGATCCCACTGTACAAACATATAATACAACAGAAACTGAAAACTTGGTTTTACCAAGGAATGAACATGAAGAACTGCAACTCAGAAGATACACCCGACCTCATAGAACCCCATCAGATTTCAGGATTATGTGTACCAAGGAAGATATTTATTTGGAAATTATCACACATCATTTGCATGACAAATCCTTTTCACTGCTGTCACATAACTCCCTTTCCCTTGACAGTCTTACAAATATCATACCAAATAAAACCATCTACTCCTTTACACTCACCATTTCATCCAAGATTACCTTAGACCAGATTCTATCCTTGAGGGAACCTACTACTTATGATGAAGCTAGCAAGGATTCTAAATGGGTTGAAGCAATGAAAAGGGAACTCCAAGCTTTGAAAGCAAATGAAACATGGTCTATAGTGGATTTACTACATGGAAAGAAACTCATTTCTTGCAAATGGGTTTATAAGACTAAATTCAAAGTTGATGGAAATCTAACGCTTTAAGACTAGACTTGTAGTTAGAAGTTTCAGACAAAGGTATGGGTTTGATTATGAAGAAACTTCTTCACCTTTGTTGTCTCCCACATTGCACCCTGCTTGGACCTCACTTGGTACTGACCCGGTCGCTAAAATGCTGCAATCCAATTCTAGGGTACTGGCCCAGTCCTTTCTCCGTGACACCGTCTATTTCTAACATGGTATCAGAGTCCAAGTTCAACCTTGGATAATACACCACTGTCTAATGAATACTCGAGTAAAAACAGACTGTGCGGAGAAGGAACCGAGCTAGTACCCTAGAATTGGACTATGTCATGAAATAGGGACTAGACAAATACCAAATGGGGTCCAAGCAAGATGCAATGTGGAAGGAAACGGAGGTGAAAAACTCACACTTGAGGGGAATGTTAGAGATCAAGTGTGAGTCTCACTTTGAAAAATTATACAGCTAGTAAGTGGTTCATATTGCTTATAGGCTACTCCACCTAGTTAATTGGTTTAAGGATGGACACTTATAAGTTTAGGTCTTACTAGTTTATATAGGTGTTTTATATAATGTCCTTCGTTTGACCTATTTTTCCCCGATGTCAATAATCAACTTATGCTTCTCAAAGAAAAATAACTATCAGATTGACATCCAATTTAAGCCTCAAACCTGCATTCCATCTTTTAATTTCCGATGAGGAGCCCCCACCAGCAGGAGTAGCAAAGCCTTTTTTACGTCTTCATGCCCATATATTTCAGGAGCAAGAGATCGAGCCAGCTTACTATATATTTCACCATCATCAGCTAATCCAGCAATTTGATCTTCCTCATCCTGCCGAAGCTCATACCTACGAAGTAAGCAAAAAATCAGACATACCCAGTCATCATGTATATGCATCTCTGTGTACAACCCGCACGATACTACCATTTGAAAAGCTGTACGCCATCATGCTGAAGCATTCTAATGATCACATCAAGTAAAGGTTGTATTCTCAAAATCCATCAGGTTTCCAGATTTTAACAAGGATACGGGCTGAAACTTACTCTTCATATTTTCTTTTGAAGTGAGTAACAGACATTGCTTCTAAGTACGTATCAGCAACTAAGCCGGCACGAAGTGCTCTGAACCCAGTGTAAGGGATAGGAAGAAACACCCCTGATACCTCCACCACATCCCCAGGAGATACCTGAATAAAACATTCCAAAAAGTAGAAAGGTGAGCAAGAAAAGATTGTATTATCGCTATCATCATAAACAGTTTCACGCCAAGGTACAATTAACAACAAAAGACATCTAGAGCCAACTGGAAGAGGAGAAAATGAGCATCCACCTTTCTTGTAAGCTCCCCTCTAAGATGCACAGTCATGCTCCTTGGTATATGACCCTTAGGCACATGCTCAGCCAACTCTTGCAGTTTAGCCTAATATGAAGAAAGTGCAAAATGATAAAAAAAGCAAACTGTGAAGAAGCCATTAAAACCATAGAAGACATGAGTGTCGCTAAAGACAAAGCAATGGTCCTAGGGATCCAGCGTAATAATCTCAACTAGAAAAGAAGCAACACCTCTTGAAACTTTAGGAATTTAGATGCTCTCAGCTGAAGTATGAGATTTCCTTTACTCCTATTTATTTGGCAACGTGTTGATGGGCACTCAAATAGAGGCATGAATACCCTAGCAGTAACTTCCTGTCAAACACAGAAAGAAATAGAAACACAAGTGAGACGATGGACAATCTACCCATCAGGGAATAAAGTGCTAAGCACCTTGTAACATTTTATTTTTAGACTTAAATGGCAACCCAATTCCCCAAGGCCTTTAACCTGAATCTCAATATCTACAATCCATCCACCTTGACAGGAAACATAGACAGCTAATTACATATGTGACAAACTAATTGTGTCAGTGTGGGATAAGCTCCGTGTTTGAAGCACTGTGAAGTCGGTAAATATAGAAACTCTTTTACACTTTCAGCCATACCTGATAGATTTCAAAGCCACAATCTTCACAAGTATACACAGCCACCTTCATCAATGGCTTAACATCTGAGCAGCGAGTGACAATACCAGATATTCGTACAAGATGGCCAATGTAGGACGCTTTAACATCCCTTATAGTAAAAGATTTATCCTTTGGTGAAGCTCTGATATATACTTCACTGCATTACCAATAAATAATTATTAGTGAGTCGAGGATAATTGGACAGCCTTTAAGCCGGTATGATGAAAGATAACGGTCGTTCATAAGCGGTATGAAAGCTGATTGTAAATTGCGCAGGTTCACTAGCAGAAAACGATATTGAAATCTAAAAATATGCATGACAGATTACAGCCTTTAAGCCGGTAAAATGAAAGATAACAGTGCATAAGTAGTGAAAGCTGATTGAAAATTGCGCAGGTTCACTAGCAGATAACGATACTGAAAACTAAAAATATGCATGACAGATTCCACTGTCAGAAAGGAATGGGCAATGTCTCTTCCATATCTGCGAACGATAAATCATACTGCAGAAATAATAAACAATTTAACTTTCATGAAACATCTGGCGTATCACAAAAGACCAAAGAAGTTATGATTGTGTAGCCATTAGTAAATCTCTGGTAACATATTTAAAAGTGGGAGGAACATGGAGTAGAAGGAAGGCGCAGGAAGAGTTACTAAATTCTCTTGATCTCAGGGGGCATTTGCTGGCGCGGATCGGATCCATCAGCATTGTTGTCATTCCCTTCCTCGGACCTCTGAGTCATCCAGATGTCATGGTCGTCATCAGGAAATGGCTCTGTCGACTCTGGCAATAGCTCATCGATCGCATCAGCGAAGATTCCAATATACCTTTTAGTATTGCTAGTTATCCTCGCACGGAACTCTTCATCCATGTCCTTGTACTGAAGCAAACCAAGAGCAAGTCAACAATTAGATTTCACCTCAGATAAGAGAGAGGTATACAGAAAAATCAAAAAATTATTACAATATAACGAAAGGTAGTATCTCCTAGCATCTTATATTGCTTATGTATAAGTTTCAAGTGTATTTCCAGATGAAAAGCATAAGTTTATGTTCACCTTGCATTAAAAACGCATTTCCGGGGTAGGTAGAAGGTCTATTCATAGGAAGGAAAATCACTGATATGGCTAATAGTCACAATAAAAAGGAAGGGGGAGAGACACTTTACATTGTACAGATCTTCAAGGTCGATCTCGACAGCTCGGACCTTGCGATTGGCGACATCTTGCTGAAATTAAGTAAATAGTACAGATTAATCTGAGAATAAAGGGATTGAAACATACAGACCCACAGACGAACGCAAAGGAGGAAGGAGAAGAGAGATTACGAGGATGTCTGCGTACTTAGCGTCCCCATGGATATCGGTGAAGTTCGACAGGAAGTCCTTGGCGAGATCTACAGAGAAAAGCAGAAAACTCAAGTTGGAATACATAAAGAAAAAGGAAACCAAAACACGTTTGGAAAAAACCAGCCCCCGGTTGAGAGAGATTTACCTTTGTCCCGAGCAAAGTCGATGTCCTTCAACGATTGCATTTTTACGCAGGGGACTAAAGGAGTGAGAGGTAGACGAGAATGAGGGAGCTACCGAACGAGAGCGAAAGAGAGAGAGGGTTTCGCAAAGCTGTGCAAAGACCAAAGAGAACTGTGAATTTACTCTTCAGTTATGGCGGCAAAAAGGGGATACAGAGAGTGACGGATTGGATTTTGGCGGGAAATTGGCAGGCCTGCGGTTGTGATGTGTTTTATATGACAAACCCAACTTAAGAAAAACAATAAATATAACAAAAAGAAAATTTCCCACCGTAAAACACAAAAAATGTGGCTGCTGGGATTCGAGCCCAGGTCTCCACGGCCACAACGTGGAATTCTAACCACTAAACTACAGCCACTTAGTTGCAAATTCTTAGTCATTACATAATTACCTCCGTTGGCAGGCTGTAACCTTATCAAGTTAGCTTTCCACACACATTGCTAGAAAAAAAAATCTAAAATATCCTTATTTTACAAAAATAATACTCATATTAACCTCCTTTCAAAACTAATTCCTAAAATAGTACTCCCGGGATAAATCGTCTCTTCAAGAGACGATTTTATGAATTATAAAACAAGAAATCGTCTCTTGAAGAGACAATTTCACAAAATCCCGTGTCACATCAGACGTTTACTCAACGGGACAGTGGAACGATGAAATTGTTTTTTGTAAAGACGATTTGTGAAATTGTTTTTTGTAAAGAAGATTTGTGAAATCGTTTTTTGTAAAGACGATTTGTGAAATCGTTTTTTGTAAAGATGATTTGTGAAATCGTCTTCTCAATACACGATCTTGTCTAATGTAGACCGCACCTCATTTTAAAAAAAACAAGTGAAATATATGATTTCTATTATGAAATTGTCTCTTGAAGAGACAATTTTTGGGTTCATAGACCAAAACTTTCTGTTGTCGACCGTCCTAGGGACCGACCCGCGATCGGTTTTTTAAAAGAGGTGAAAAGACGATTTCACTTGTTATACATATGAAATTGTCTCTTGAATAGACAATTTCATTTGTTCACAGTACTTGGAGAATTTTTCAACTGTTGGAATGCCACAATTGAACAACACACACTAGGAAAAATTTTCAAGTGTTGGAACACCTCAAGTGAACAACAAACAACCTATACATACTATGAACTCCCACACAATCACAATACTCAGTACCACTTCAACACAGACATAACATTATAGAAACACAAGAAATTGAAATGTGAACCAAATATAATAGTTTATAAGATAGAAAGCATAAACAATAGTTATACAATCCTTAACTCAAGTTGTTTACAAGATGTAACAAATCATAAACCTACATCATCTACGTCTACGTCGCACATACGTCATAGGCCCACTGGGTGTAGGATCCTCAACCGCTGATGCGAGAGTATGATCTAGGACACGACCACTAAGATCCCCTACGTCATAATGATGTCAGGAATCATTATCTTTAAGTGGTGCTCCAGGAGGGGAAGTAGAAGCTAAATCAAGGTCTACTGTCGGCGTCATGATGTCAAAGTCCATGCTCGTCCCAACACCAGAAGATGATGCCCCGTGAAAGCCTAAGCTGCTTCCAAAGTATGCAAACCTAGTGGTGTCGACCTGCTGCGTAGGATCGACGACCTGAGACATGGTCATGCTACCAGCGATGCCGAACACCTCCTGATGATCTACTGGCTCAGGAGCTCGACCACGTGCATGTCCTCTTCCTCTACTCGACCACGCCCTTCTCTTTCACCCTGTTCTGTAGGGGCATTTGCATCTTCATCGGGGGGGTAACTGCTGGGACCTGTTTGTGGCCATGGGAGGACGTAGTACGTGTTGTTGTACTAGTCTCTCATCAACCGTAGACTAGCGAGAGCATCGTCGACGCACATTGCCTCTAGCATGCCGAGAACCTCATTTGTGATCTCCCCCTACACCATAATTCATCAAATGAATTTAACAAAATAATATATCATCCACGCACATTGCCTATAGCATGCCAATGACCTCATTCATTACCGCAACACGCAATCTTCATCCATACTCGTCTTCAGCTAGGTAGTAGATGTCACATAACTTTGTGGTTGACCGGTTCACCACAAACGATCGATGATGAATAATATGGGACCTCTTCACTGCATGTATCAACGTGTCTTTCGTCCGAAAAAAGCATACCCTTCTTAAACTCATCACTGTAGCTCCAATATCCTAGTTCCAATTAATGTTCCTCCTCACACCTCATAATACCACTACTACCATGGCGTTGTAGAACAAGCATTGATGAACAAGAGAAGCATCGCCGTCCCCATTAGTGGTAGTGACCACAACAGTAGCCACATCAGCTGATGTGGCATCATCAACACCATCATTATCATCATCATGATCATCATCATCAGATGAACCACCTTCGATCCCTTCCATCTCATCCTTCTCAAACCCTTCACACAAGTCGCTATCATCATCAAATTGTCCAAGATTATCATCGACCTCATGTTAGAGATGATCTTCAACAGGTGTGGGGTATGAGGAATGGTTTTGTGTATGTAAAGAGGTTTCATTTTGAGGAGGATAATTGAGTAGGTGAGAAGTGTTTGTGATGATATGTGTTTGGTGTGGAGAATATGAAGGCAAAGGGGTTTGGCTTCCGGGTGGTGTGAAGCTTTGAGGGGCTTGGTGTTGATAAGATGAGGATGTGAGAAGTGTTTGTGGTGGTTGGTTTCATGTACTTCAACGTACAATTCATATAATATATCTCATGACCCTTCACCCCGACAGTAGAACATGGAATTTTGAATATCCTCATCGTCATCAATAGATATCACTGTCCATTTTGTAGTACTGCCATTCATTGACTGACCCATCCTCTGTGACACTTTAACTTCGTGGGTGCACATGTTGATCCGAAATGACTACCAATCTGAGCAATAAGCTGCTCATGATTGGTATCGATACTAACCAAAATGAGTTTCTTCTTCCCACCCTCGTAATCAACTTCGTTTACCCCATGCACGATTTTGCCACTAATACAACACAAAAACTAGATAAAGGCATACATAGCTACCTATTTGATAATGCCATTAAATAATCAAAATATTTAATCAACCACTCCTAACAATTGGCTGATTGTAGAAGTCTAACATACCCATGTCTAACGATTTTCCACAAAGAGGTGACGAAAGGTATAACTTGTACAAATCTGTCCATTTTCCAATTTGATCCGATCTATTCGTTCGTAGAACTATTTACTTGATCGCATACATTTTGGAACACCTCTAACAGAGGAAGAAATAGTCAATTTGGAAAGAACTTATTGTCAAGCTCTTTAAGATATGAGTCTATCGATTCAGAAAAGGAAGAACTTGCATCGGTATCTCAATTCACCTTCTGAGAAATATTTACCATCCGCAAAGAGGAAAAAATGGAATATTCGTTCAAAGAATGCATTGAAAAGGGGCAAATGGATAGAACTTTTCAACAAGATACAATTCTCTCTAATGGAATACCAAAAATAATAAACTAACTCCATAATTAGCAAAACACTAGGACTAAACAACTAAAACTATAATTATCAATTACATATAATTTCATAAAACACTTCACCCAATCAATTATGACTTCAATTCCACAAACAACCATAGTTTCCCAACATTCTCTGCTTTCATAAAAAACCATAATTTCCCAATTTCACAAACAATCCGTATTCACTACAATTTCACAAACAAACAATCAATTATCACTACAATTTTTAAAAAATCAATTACCACTACAATTTGACAAACAACTACATATAATCAGTTACTAATTTAATAATTAACCAATTTACTAACAATCCCTAATTTTCTAGCAATCCTTAACTAATTTTGGGTTAGATATTTAGCTAAATATGTAAGTGTAGGTTGTAGGTGGTCGGCGGCAGGCGGCAGTTCCGGCGGGGGAGAACGTTTGGGGCGATTCCGTTGTCGCACAGATAAGAGGATAGGCTCTATTTGACGGGAGGAGAAAGGAAGAATGGGGGAGGGAAAAATCGATTGAGTATTTTAGAACCCGTGAAATTGTTTTTTTAAAGAAGATTTCACTCTTTCTAAAGATATCGTTTCTTAAGAAAACAATTTCACAAGTAATAAGAAAATTTTCTCGCCCCCGTCTATCAAAGGTGAAATCGTCTGTTGGGAAGACGATTTCACAAATTGTCTTTACAAAAGACAATTTCACCGTTCCCCCGTCCCGCTGAGTAAGCGTCTGACGTGGTGCGGGGTTTTGTGAAATCGTCTTTTCAAGAGACGATTTCTTGTTTTATAATTCATGAAATCATCTCTTCAAGAGACGATTTCTCCCGGGAGTGCTATTTCAGGAATTAGTTTTGGAAGGAGATTAATATTAGTAATATTTTTGTAAAAGAAGGTTATTTCATATATTTTTTTCCACATGCTAGCCTCTTGCGGAAACCAATAACTGACTCTATGAAATGTAGTGTTAATCCTTATCGGTCCAAAAGCATGGTAGGGGTGTTAATTTCAAAACGACTTTTTTCACAACAATGAAGTTTGTGGGTTTGAATTTTAAAATTTGACATGATTAAATAAATGGGTCATGTCTGGGTTGACCCGTTTAGTAATTGTGTCGGATTTGGGTTTTAACATATGTAACCTGCTAACCTGCTTAAGTAATTTATACTTCATTCGTTCAATAACATATGTTATTTTAGGATTTTAATTTTATTCAAAAATATAAGACATTCTAGCCTTTTGACACATTTTTTCACATTTGACCCTACTATTTAACACAAAAGTAATAATTATTTAGATATAAAAGTGACAAGTAGAGGTACATACGTCATTTTTTTTTAATAAGTGTGCAAATTTCTAAAATGACTTGTTTTTTTAACTAAGGGATTATTAAATAAATATACATTATAAATTATAGATCAATTATTTTTGTTCAAATTTTAATATTAATAAGACATACAAATATTAAAAATTATGTAATTTAATTTAAGTAAAGTTGATAGTCTCATAGAATTTAAAAACAATGTTAATTAGTCAAATTATTTTCTTATATATAATTAAATGGGTTGAGCTTGAGTTTAATACATACGGATTGAGTTTTATATTTAGACACGATTAGTTAATTGGGTTAGATTAGGTCGGGTCAACCCGCTTAATAGACGGGCTGAGTTTGGATTTCATATTTGGACACAATTAATTGGGTTGGATTGGATCAACCTACTTAATAAATGAGTCGGGCATAGGTTTAACCTAACATGATCAGCTAACCCATTTTACCACCCCTATTCCAATTAAAGATTGTTTGTCACCAATTAACCTTCGTCAAATTTATACTCATTTTAGTTTAGTACAGTCCCTGGTCACGACTATGTAACTACTAACGAGACTGAATAGTAGTGGAAATTAGGTTCCCGTATCACCACGTGATCAAAAGGGGAGTGAACACGATGTTATAGACTATTGTACTCCCTCCGTTCAATAATAATTGTATTTTAGAAATTTGTACACTTATTAAGAAAATAACTGTCATTTTAGAAACTTGTACACTTATTAAGAAAAGTAGAAAAATGACGCATGTGCCCTACTTTTACTTTTCCATATAGATAATAATTATTCTTGTGTTGAATAGTAGGGTTAAAAAAGGAAAAAAATGTGTCAAAAAGCTAGAATGACATATATTTTTGAATAAGAACCACATCCTAAAACGACCGATATTAATTAACGGAGGAAGTAACTACTGACGAGACTGAATACGGTGAAAATCAGAAAATCTTCATTGTTTATAGGTATCCACTTTTTCAATGAACATATATTTTTTTACAAAAAGTGGTCTTTTTTTCAACTTCTTGTTGTTCATTATTTAAGCTCAAGTTGTTCAATTTTCATAATTGTCCATTTTCTCAATTAAATATATCGCCTAATAAGAATGTGGTACATTAACAATTATAACGAATTTGAACATTAACAAAAATTTAGGAACAATAAGAAATACATTTTGAATAAATAAAGGGTTAAAAAAATTGAACAACTAGTATCATCTATCTTAACATGACCTTGATGTATAAAAAACCGGAAACCAATAAAAATAAGTCATATTAGCATTGTTTTTCTATATAATTTTCAATGGAAAACTAGTCTTTAATTTAAACATTAACAAAATTTAGAAACAATAGCAAATAATTTTGAAAAGAGGGCCCAAAAAGTTAAACAACTAGTATCACTTATCTGAATACGAGCTTGATGTTTAAAAATGGCAAACCAATAAAAATGGCAAGTTGTGTTAACATTGTTTACTGTATAATTTCCTCATGAACAATTAGTCTTGAATTTTAACATTAATATAATTTTGGAACAATATGAAATAAATTTTGAACAAAAAATTGAACAACTAGTATCAGTTAACACAAACTTGATGTTTAGAAAAATGATGAAACAATCAAACAATGGTAAGTTGTATTAACATTGTTTATTATATAATTTCATAAAACTAGTCTTGAATTTGAAACGGGTTGGAGATAATAATAGAACATATGGTTCACAAATTGAACAACTAAAGTTGTATTCTTAAACATGAACGTGTAACATCAAATATTTCAAACTTGAACTTTAAAAAAAATCAAGAACATTAGATTTTTTTTTTTAACAAAAGAGTCCAAAAAGTTAAACAACCAATATGAACACGGACTTGGAAATAAGGTATGACAACCAATCAAAATGCATATATATATAGCGTTATTTATTTTGCTTGAACAATAAAAATAATTATATAACATATTGAAATAAACGTTGAACAGACAATTGCAAAACCTGAACAACTAGGGTCTCATTTATGTATTGAATCTCTTTCACTCTTCATTGAAAAATATACTGAGCCAACACAACAAAATCAATAACATGAGTACAATTGGGAAGTAGATACATCAATACATCAAATTAACACCTTATTCAATGAATTTACTCGATGGTTATATAACTTCAGTGGTGAATCAAGAATTTTGGGTTAGGTCTAGGTGTATCGACATGATTCGTTATAAAAAATTGTTATGATAAACACTAGTAATATGATCTCTACATTAAAATAAATTTTAATGACACATTATAAGGGTTTTAATAAAATCAAAGATACTTAAGTATCTAACATATTATTTATTAAACTAAAAAAATCAAATTCATGCTAACAAGTAGCAAATGTCAGTTAACACATTAAAATATTTAACCTTATTATCTTTGTTGTTTTGGATGATGTATAGAAAGGATGAACTGGGTAATAAATTTAAGTTCATAAAAAATCAAATAAAAGTTATTCACAAATTAGAATTGTGGTTCTTAAACAATTAAGGATGTCAAAACCTCCAACCAATAAAACTACTTGTAACAAAGCTAGCGCGTAACACAAAACTAGGTCTATCACTGTGTAACTTACACGGGTCAAAGTATTAAAATCAATTTCTAGTCTTCCATTTGAGCTTAATATCACTCTGGTATTGTTTGAAGAAATTTCGGTCAAAGGAAATTTTCAAATTAAAAATTGTTAAAATATTCTCAATCTGGGTTGCTATTCGCAGTACAAAATTACTAATCACCGTAGTACAAAATTTTTTTAATTCATACTGACGTTGTACACATGTAATGATGTCATGTTGTAACTTTTGTTTTTTTTTAAATAATTTCTTGAGCGTAAACAGTAAAAAACACTCTGATTGTTACAAAACATTATAAACCGTATTAATTGCGTCAATATGTTTTTAATTGTGAATCCACGTAATTTGGACGACATTTTACGTTATGTTTGACTAAATTACAAACATTGGTACATATTCAGAATGTCGTACTGAATTCATAGTTAAAAACGCCAATTTCGGGTGAAAAATGCTCTAATTGTAATAAAAGACGTTAAACCCTTTTTAATCGCATTTAAACTTTATAATTGTGACTTCACATAAGTTAATGACATTTTATGTTGAGTTTGACTTTTCAGAACGTTGTATTGAAATGGCAGTTGAAAACGTCAATTTCGGGTAAAAAACGCTCGTACTATATATAGCCTAACCTTCCTTGGATTATTCATTTCTCACTTCCTCACTCTCTCTCCTCTATCTCTCTTCCATAAGAAACTCTCTTCTGTCTGCCGGAGCCGCCGCCGGAGCCGCCACCCGCCGCCGGACCACCGCCGGAAAAATTTTCCGGTGAGTTTTTCGATTTTTTTTGCAACTTATAGATTTGGGTGTCCTGAGTATGAATTTGGTGTTAGTTTTTTGAAATTCAACATCATTTGAGCTAGATCTAGCATGTAAAATTCGAAAATATTCAAAAAAAAAAAAGGGAAGACTGGGCGCGAGCCGCGGCGCTGCTCGGTTTCTGGTAGGGCGAGCACCGCCTGTGCTCTAGCCGGAGCCACGCGAGGAGGCCTGCTGCTCGGATCGGCGCAAGGAGAGGACTGGAGCAGCTCGCTTGGATGCAGGCGAGGACCGCAGCTGCTCGGCCTCTGTGCGCGGGCGCCCGACGTCGATGGCGAGGAGTCCTGCTGCTCGGCACGGGATGGGGCGAGGAGCACCGGTGCTCGAAGCGGAGACAGGCGAGGAGCTGTAGTACTCGCCGCCGGAGCAGTAGAGGAGTGGCGGCCCTCGGTTCGGAGACGGGCGAGTAGCAGTGCTACTCGATCCAGTTTTTTTTTTTTAATTCAATATTTTGAATGATTTTTTAAATGTTTTAATTTGTTTATTTTTGTATTATAATATTGTGAATGATTTTTAAATGTTTTAATTTGTTATTTTTTTGAATTCTAACTAATATTGTGAATGATTTATAAATATTTGAATTTTTTTTTGAATTGTAATATTGTGAATGATATGATTATAAATGTTAGAATTTTTATGTTATGAATGAGGAATATAACTGTGTGATATTCGTATGCAGTGATGGATCGTCTGAAAAAAGCAGTGAAACATGTAGTCACGAAGAGGAAGAATAAAGACCGGGGTGCGGAGCAGCCTATGACTGCCTCGTACCGTCGTCGTGCACATGCTCCTGGTGAAGGGCTGAGTAATCCTGCCCCCCGCATGGAAGCAGCACGCCATTCATCTTTCCATCCGGGTCAATCTTCCAACGACTCGGTGTTTTAAGTACCAGCACCACCAGTGGTAGCGGAGGATGACTCGGCGGTGTTCAATATACCGAGGAGACGCATGTCAGTGTTGTCATCATCCAGTAGTGCTTGGTCTGACAGATCACTGCACAGCGTTAGCTACAATATCTCGGGGGAATCAAGCCACCAGACTGCTCCGTTAGAAGCTCAGACGTCAGGCGGTGGTAGTTCATCACGTCGACCACGCCCATCACCCGCACGTGCTGTTGAGGACCATGTGATGACTGAGCGTTCCCCACATGCTGATGACGATGGTCGTGGTGCTGATGATGAGGACTCACCCGACGTGGATGAGGAACAGGATAATAAAGATGATGAAGTCATGGATAAGGAGGACGACACTGACGAGGAAGCAGCGCTAGCGATGGTTCCAGTCATTCCTACCTCTTGGAAGTTTACAGAGGTGCCAGTTCCTGACGGTCCACTACTCACTAGTGTTATCACTAGCTTTGGGGGTCATGTAGCGCTTGACTTATGGACCTCGACTAAGGTATGTTCTCTATCTTCTCCTGGATTTA
The DNA here is from genome assembly GCA_023374045.1 of Limonium bicolor. Lineage (NCBI taxonomy): Eukaryota > Viridiplantae > Streptophyta > Magnoliopsida > Caryophyllales > Plumbaginaceae > Limonium > Limonium bicolor. The sequence continues at coordinate 78,210,445 of CM041779.1, read as the reverse complement.
ATCATTTAATATCATACTACGTTTTGTAAGTGTTAAATATTGGTCATTATGTAGGATCGTGGGGTTTTGAGTTTCAAATCCCGTAGGGTGATGCTTACCTGCTGGTCAAAAGATCAAATTTCCAAACCAAGAACAAGGAAGATGCTTGAGTATTCTGGTATAGAGCACCTACAGGATATTACGATGCCATACAACAATATGTCCCTCATCAGTGCTTTTGTGGAGAGGTGGCAACCTGATACAAACTCATTCCACATGCCGTTTGGTGAGATGACGATTACCCTGCATGATGTGTGGATGATACTGCAAATCCCCATCGTCGGTCGTCCATTGATAGGGGATTCATCCACCCCTGAGTTGAAGGAGGTAATGGCTGATTGTCTTAATTTTGGGGCAGATGTTGAGAGTATGACAGAGGCACTGTGGAATACCAGTGTTGTATCAATTGCGAGCTTGTTGCAGCAATGTAGGGATGAAAATGAAGAGGCAATGAAGCAGGCATGTGGTTGGTTGTATCATCTGATTGGTACCACCATATTAGCTGGAAAATCAAATGGTCATCTGAGTCCACACTGTTCTGTTTAGTAGCTCCCATGAAGAAAGGTACCAAGCTTCGTAAATATGCATGGGGAGCTGGTACTCTTGCATGGTTATATCGCCAGCTAGGGATAGCATCTCGTGCCGGCTCCAGTGGGATAGGTGGTTCTATGACGTTACTTGAGGTATGTGTCCTAATGTGCATCTAGTATATGATAACTCACTGAGTATTAATAATTGGTACTGCTTAATCATTCTAGTGTTTTATATGCACAGTGCTGGATTTATGCGTACTTCCCTACATTAAGACCAGCGATTAGCCCGGACTGGCGCGCTAATGATGATAGACCTTGGGCTCTAAGATGGGTGAGATCTACCTCTCAAGTGCAGGATCATCGTTCACTGCAAGGATATCGTGAGCATCTAGATGCTTTGACTGCTCTAAATGTAAGTGTTTGTAGTTGCTAACACATTGAACCATTATTATTTTTGTCTTTCGTTGTTGGTTACATTTTACTATTAATGTTCATTGTAGATTGATTGGTTGCCCTACGGTCGAGATAATGTTAATGTTCATGGAGGGCGTACATGGTATAGAGGTAACATACAGGTTTTGGGGTTGAATGAGCCATACATGCCTGGGCGTTGTCTACGCCAGTTTGGTTACATTCAGGATATCCCTGAACCTCCTATTAGACCCAACCCAAGGTCTGAAAAAAGAGGAAAAACCCAACCCTACACCTGTGTATACCCCCCATGTATAGTTTGTGGGAAAACACTCCTAAATTGCTGGTTCCAGGGTATACGCGCACAAATGCGCGGTTGCATGCTTGTGACCCACTCTACCTAGATTGGTACACCAAGCACACACACCCGAAGATCCTAAACCCTGAGACTTATCAGACCACCCTGGTTCATCGTCCAGATCCCTGTCTAGTAAGTCATATTTTCATAGTACTTCATTACATATCACTTTTATTTTTTATGTGTACTTACCTGACCAAGTGTGTTACAGCTACTGTCTGAGGCAAGTGAGCTTGCACGCCCGTACTACCAAGAGAACAATGCATGGGACTGGTCATACTATCGTCAGGGGATGCCAGAAGAAGAACAAAGGGCTGCAACTCATGGTCTTGAGGATGTGTTCAGCTCTTCATACATAGGATAGTTACCAGCGCCAGCATGGTGCACCCTAGTGGTTGTCATCTTGGATTGGATGTAGTAAACTTTAGTATCATCTTGGAACTTTGTGTCTTTCATTTTACTTGGTGTGTTAGACGCTAGTACAATTTGTTTGGATGTAGTTTTTTTCTGGTGGACTTGGTGATGGTGGAATTATTGCTGACAATGCTGGTGACCTTGTTGATGATCTGTTGGTTGATTTTGTGGAGGTTCTTAGAACCGGTGGAGATAAGAAAAACAGGGGAGACTATGCCAAAAATTTTCTAGAAATGCATCGTTTCTGCAATGCCAATCTGGGTGGTCTAAATTCTTTGTTGGTCGTTGAGTGTTCTCATGAATGATAGTGTCGAAATGAAATATCTAACATGTACCAAAGATTGAATATGTCACGAGAAGTAAAATATATCAAAATATAGAAATTCCTAAAAAAGAAAAGATGTGTGACCAGCTTCAATCTAAACTTCCCGGAATGCCTTTGTTTCTGTTGTGCTTGCTGCCTGAGAGAAAGAATTGTGATATTTATGGGCCTTGGCAGAAGAAGAATTAGGTAGAATTTGGTGTCGTCACACAATGCATGGCTCCTTTCAAAGTTAACGATCAGTATTTGACAAATGTGCTTCTTAAGATCAATGCCAATCTGGGTGGTCTAAATTCTTTGTTGGTCGTTGAGTGTTCTCATGAATGATAGTGTTGAAATGAAATATCTAACATGTACCAAAGATTGAATATGTCACGAGAAATGAAATATATCAAAATGTAGAAATCCCTAAGAAAGAAAAGTCCCTGAATCCAAATCCTATGAAGCACATAATTAAAAGTCAATAACTATAACAACAAGTTTATTCCACATCCAAACATCTACTAAAGATTATAAATCCCGAAAATTATAACAACACGAGAACTAACAAGATCAATTACGCAATAACCAATAACCTAATTATTTCCTAACCTTTGTCTCTCTATTCCCCGTGCTATTACATTACGTCTCATCTCATAAATTGGTTCTTGGTGTTGAAAATCATCATCATCGGGCTCAATAGGATCATAAATAACAAGTAATGGAATATGAGCGATGAAATCATTATACTCCATGTAATTCTCCATCATCCGGCGAACTGATGTATCATTTCGTACATGAATAAAAGTCCACTCGTAGTCGCCCTCCAGCCCCAAATACACCATTGTCGTTATGTTTATTCTGCCGAGGAGGGACTGTAGTGCTCGAATTACTCGTCGTTGTAGATCCCGGAGATTACTAGGATATGGCATAGTAGCTTCTACGTGTCTGTGCCTCATTCTTCTATCAAATTGTGCTCCATGACGACCAAAAGTAGCTACATAATTAACGTGCAAACAGAAAGGAAACTCCATTTGATTTTGAGAGCGAAATGGGAATTAAGGTGTGAAGAGTTCAAGCAAGATGTAATTAGACAGATTCTGAGAGCACGGGGTAAGGGATATGGATGAGTGTTGGGACACTAATACCCACTTTTATAATATTTGAGTAACACTGACATGTCCAATGGCTAGTTCAACGGCTAGTTCAACGACTACTGAAAGGAAGCGTACCAAACACACCATGTGCAGTACAAAATGAATTCAAAGTTACCATAGGTAATTACTTTTGTCATGAAAGTACACGTAAGGTTACCGTTTGCAGTACAAAGTGAATTCAAAGTTACCATAGGTAATTACTTTTGTCAGGAAAGGTACACGTACCAGGTCACTGTACACGTACCAGGTTACCGTTTGCAGTACAAAGTGAATTCAAAGTTACCATAGGTAATTACTTTTGTCAGGAAAGGTACACGTACCAGGTCACTGTACACGTACCAGGTTACCGTTTGCAGTACAGAGTGAATTCAAAGTTACCATAGGTAATTACTTTTTTCAGGAAAGGTACACGTACCAGGTCACTGTACACGTACCAGGTTACCGTTTGCAGTACAAAGTGAATTCAAAGTTACCATAGGTAATTACTTTTGTCAGGAAAGGTACACGTACCAGGTCACTGTACACGTACCAGGTTACCGTTTGCAGTACAAAGTGAATTCAAAGTTACCATAGGTAATTACTTTTGTCAGGAAAGGTACACGTACCAGGTCACTGTACACGTACCAGGTTACCGTTTTTTTAACTTGTAACCTTGTGGCTAGTTCATGACCAACCTCTATATAAGGGATGCCTCCTCCATTTCATCTTCACACACTCACTCTCCATATTCTCGAAGCTCTCTATTCCTACTCTCTTCCAAAATAATTTCGTAAAACTGTGCAAGCTCTCTCTCTAAACATGAGTCAATCTTCAGATTCCAATCATGAGTATGTTCCAATATCAAGCCCAGTAAGTATTTAGTTTATTGTCTTTGTAAATCATATTCGCACTAATATTTCATATTTCAATATTCATCTAACATTCTCTCGACCCTTATTGCAGGAAAGTGACTCAACCACTGATTCAGATTGGGATGAATTTGATGAAGGCGTTCCAGATCATAATGCAGATGGATGACTACATGCAAGAGATGTATAATCGAGCTCCGGTGGTGGACACAGGTTACTTATTTCAAACAAACCAGGCCTTTAGGGTAAAGAAGAAGCGAAAGCTTGGGTAGATAGTGTTGGCCATCCCAACCATATCTACACCATAATTCAAAGTTCTCGGCGGGCCAAGATTTCCACATAACATGCGAGAGGTATTGGAAACCACGAAGGACATCACGACCTGGTGTCATCAACCGGCGCAGATCATCGGGTTCAAAGAAATGTGGTTGTCCTTTTAAAATTAAGGGGTATTACACAAGCTACGGGTGTTTCTTGCAAGTGGTAACGGATGGCATAACCATGATCTCGCAGAGTGGGCAGAGGGTCATTTTGTGGGAAAACGCCTGACTGAGGCGGAGGAGATTATGATCGATCAGAGAACCAGAGTCGGTGTGCCCCTGTGCAATTTATTCCGAGCTCACAACAATCAACCCAGAAACGTCAGCAACAAGGAAAGACATATACAACCGGATACAAAAAACAAAACTAGTAAATAGAGATGGTCGATCTATGGTGCAGACTCTGCTGAGTGAGCTAGACAAAAACAACTACTACTACGATTACACTACAGATCCAAGTAAGTCAACTCAGTATGTCTCAAATAACTTCAATCATTTAGGTTTCATATTAATTTGATAGATAACATGATTATATTTCACAATTTAGGGGATCAAACACGACTTGGGTCCATCTTCTTTGCACACCCTACATCTAGATTACTGCTCCATGCGTTCCCGTATGTCATAGGCATTGATGCTACCTATAAAACAAACATAGCAAAAATGCCTTTGGTTCAGTTCATCGGGATGACGAGTATAGGCAAAAACTTCAGCATTGCCTTCGCCTTTCTTGTATCAGAATCAACAGACATGTATGTGTGGGCACTTCAACAATTAAGGGACCTCCTCGGGCGGACTACAACCTCTACATTTATCACCGACAGATGTCTGGCCCTGATGAATGCCTTAGAGAGGTATTTCCTGAATCTCATCATCTACTATGTCGGTGGCACATAAGTAGGAACGTTCAGGGGAAAGCCGAGACTTATATGGGTGATAGAGGAAGGGCGGCGGCTGCAGTCCGAATGTGGACTTCGGTTGTCTACTCGAGCACAGAGCAGGACTACAACGAGAGGTACGCAATTTCAAGAATACATACCAAAGCTACCCACGTTTCATTACGTATGTTGCATCAGTCTGGGAGAAATACAAGGAAAAATTTGTGGAGGCTTGGGTCAAGAATGTGTTGCACTTCGGCAACACAACGACAAATAGGTAAAATTGTTAATCTTGTAATGTTTAAGATAATACAGTGATTGTTATAGATCTATAAAACTTACTTAAACATTTGATAGGGTGGAGAGCGCACATTCTTCTCTAAAGGCGAGATTAAGGAGTGCTAGACACACTTTGGATGTAATCTTTCCAAAGATTAACGATCATGTGAATACAAGCATCGGGAGTTAAAAAAGGATTTTGAGGCAGCCAGGACAAAACACAGAAGAGAGCACATGAGGGTTCCAATCGCTGACCTGATCGGGAAGGTTAGTACCCTTTGCTTAGATGAGCTAGTCAAGGAGCTTGGAAGGGCGAATTATGTGCAAATGGACAGCTCAATCTGTGGATGTGACAAGGTAACCTCTCATGGATTACCTTGCGCTTGTAAATTAAACTACATGCTGGATAGTGGTATACTATGCTCGAAGAGGGATATACATCGTTTCTGGTATACCCTAAGCTGGGGAGAAACATGAATCGACAATTGATATGGTATCCTACATGGAGGAAGAACAGAATAGATGGCGAGACATAGCTTCTGAGGTAGCACAGTCAGATGATCCTACTCTGATGGCGAAATGTTACAGTCAAATCCAAAACTTCCTTCACCCAGATATGGTGTGCCAATTAGGAGAGCCATTGGAACAGGTTGGGATTGGCAGACCTACCGGGCCCTCAAGACCAAACCGACGGGAACCTTCGTCTTGGGAGCGTAACCGACCAAGGGCAGGCCAGTCAGAAGGAGCGCCATCAAATAGAAGATCACGTAATAGAGGATCATCAAATCCGAGTCGATTGCCCCTTGACAACTTCCCATACTACCAGAATTTCAACCCCAACCTATATCAATATATGACTGGGTATATTGATGTTCGTGGAGATGGGAATTGTGGTTTCAGGGTCATTGCTGACTACCTATATTCAAACGAAGAGAGGTGGAAAGATGTCCGTGTAGCATTGTACAATCACATGAAGAATCAAGCACCGGCGAATGGACTATACAAGGCCATTTTTAACGAAGGACCGTACAACGGCATGTTAAGAGCGCTTCATTGGAATTCAGGAGAGCCAGCACCTCCACATAAATGGATGCACACGGAAATGGGGTTGGCGATCGCGACAAGGTACACTTCGATAGTAGTTTTCTACTCTACTGTCTATGGGGGTGCGGCAAGTGCCACATACCTTCCGATCGATAATTATACCGATCGTGATAGCCCAAGAGGAGAGATCCACATAGGAATTTGCCCCAGGGTCATTTCATAAGGTTCGGCATGGATGACTCCCCACTCCCCCCTGTCTATCCGCAGTGGTTCTTATAGAGATCCAAACACTGTCGGACCTTGGATTCATCAATACAATCTAGGTTAGATAGTTGGATCAACGTTGTACCTTAGTTTTTCTTTAACTTAGTTGTTGTAACTTAGTCTTTCTTTAACTTAGTTGTTGCTTAGTTTTTTTATAATTAGTTGTTGTAACTTAGTTTCTTTAACTTAGTTGTTGTTTTACTCATATTGACTTAAATTTGGTTATTCAACATCTATTATTTAAAAAAAAGTGTCTCCCCGTAACATTCAAACTTATTCAACTAAGTTTGGTGAAAAAAAAATTTGTACTGCGAATAGTAAAGTTTTGCTATTCGCAGTACAAATTAATTTTAAGTCAAATTAATAATATAAACACATAAAAATGTAATCCAACACTTTTTTTTACAAAAAAAAGGTTCCTGTATTGATTCCAACAAAAAAGTAACTAGTAAAATTCGCTACTAATCAACTACAAACTACTTCGGTAAATTTACTTTCATATATCATTTTTGAAAAAAAAAACACAACGACACATCATTACATGTGTACAACGTCAATATGAATTAAAAAAATTTTGTACTGCGGTGATTAGTAATTTTGTATTGCAAATAGCAACCCCCTTTCTCAATTATGGGAACAATTACAAAATGTGATTTATTTTCTGTAATAAAATAATATAAAACATAAAAACAACTACTACAAAAATAACATGATGTTTGTTTATGATGAACGGTTAAATGTAACTGTTAAAATAAGACAGAAAAAATAATGGAATCGACACTGAAATAGTTTAACTGTTTACCAACAATTGGGTACAATTGTTATAATAAAATAGAATAACACATAAACAACACTGAAATTCCACCAACACTGAAATTGATAAAAAGAGGAACACACCCATCGGCGGACGTCGAAGCACATCGTACCTCCCAGTAGCCGGATGGGGAAAAGTGAGGAAGTGGACTCAACATACTCTCCTTCCTTTTCACCCGTCACTAGCTTACTTACTGCTGCGGTTGTGTTAGATTGAAGAGAAGTAGAAGAATGAACTAGTGAAGTGCGTGAAAGAACCAAAGGTAAGAAAAAGAACGACAGCCATGTAGGCTAACAAGTTGTCGAGAAAAGAGTAAGAAACATGATTGAGCGGATAATAATTCACAACAGATGATTTGGCTAACAACCCTGGAACTTACGGCTTCGCCTTTTCACCCCCTTAGAAAAAAAGGACTTCAGTAGAATTTGCATAGCAATGACAATCCACGATTTAGCGAAAACAGAGTTCTAGTACCAACAGTTTGAACTATTAGTACTGCACAAGAAGACCTTCCTGTTACATGAACCCTTTGTCAGAACTACTACAACACGTATAAAGATACAAGTAACAATCCCTGAGATGAATGCCAGGGTAAAAATGAGATAACAAGTGCTAGAAAGCCTTTTTAAGATTTATGAACAGATTGGTATTTGCTGTTCCTTCGCCTTTTCCAGCTTTGCTTGTACAAGCCTGTCTAGGATTGGGGCTTCCAAAGTAGTTGGATCAAGACATCTCTCTGCAGAAGCTACTATCACCTGCATCAAAGCTAGAAGCCTCAGTATCATCCTATATAAAATAGTCATACCATAAAGAAAATGATCATCTGATGTCCACCCCTCAAGTTGTAACAAATTTTATGCATCCAAACTGGATCACGATTACACTGTATATGATAAGGAAAAGACCAACACCCAACCGACAGTTTAAGGTTTGCCAACCAGTATGTAACATATTTAGTGAAAGTAGCTGTAAAGTAAAGCCATTGTCTCTGCTAATCGGCAAGTGTAAACAAAGCCAGAAATCTCCCTCTTACCTCATCCAACAAAAAGTCAACAGCGGCTTCATCCTCAATCATGTCTCTGATAGTAATCTTCAAGAACTGTATATCTAGCTGAATTTGCTGGAACCCGCTGCGGTTGAAGGTCTGGAGTCTAACGAATTCTTGCAAGCTTTTCAAACAGAGCTTTACTACTGCAGTCACCACAGATTCCTGCAATCAAACATAAGTTATTAGAAGTAGCCCTAGTGGTATCCTACAGCTCAACTGAAAACTATTGCTTAATTTTCCATCACCTGGGTGGATTCAACTTTAGTGAAGATCTCCATTTTCTGCTTGAATAACTTGGCCAGATGGGTTTCAAAAAGTTGGCTCCTAGCTTTTTGGGTGTTTGACCGGGTCAACTTATCATCACGAAATGTATTGCTCCGAGATGATACCGAGCTACCATTACTCCCAGCACGATGGTGCTTCTGTATAGTCCCTTCAGGCAAAATTTGTTTCACTTCAGATCTTACTCCTTCCACCTGTAGAATGAGAGAAAATACATGATACAGGTCAATTGAACCCGAGACAAGAAGAAGAAACTAAAGACAATTACAGAGAGATGTGTACAGAACCTCTTGAAGAAACAAATCCACAAACATATGAACTTCTCTAGGTTCTTTGTGCTGCAAAGAGACGTCAAAAGGCTCACGTTAGATCAGTTTCTCATTCAAAAATCAAAATAATTATTATATGAAATTAGGGGTTTAAACTCACCTTGACCCAGTTGGGTGCAGTAAAGCGTTTCCTCATCAGAACCGAGACTCTCTGAGTTCTCATTCTAATGTACTGGTAAAACAAAGATATAAAAGATTATATCAAGCTTAGCAGAGAGTTAGATATTATAAATTCTCTTAGAACCAAAAAAAATAGACAAACAGAATGGAGGAACAAAAAGGTAAGGTTGGGAATTAACACGATTGGGATCAATTAGTATCCAACTTAGATCTTTAGTTATGAATGAGTCTGTAAGAAGCGACACTCAACTGGTAATGGTCGGATACATTTTGCAGTATCAGAGTGATGATAGCAAACAGGAATATAATAAAAATCAAAATAGGCACTAGAAAATAAAAAGCAAAAAACATACAAAGCTTAGAAACTTTTCACCAGCTGATCGAAATATTTTGCAAGCTTCTCCAGGAACAAAAGCAGGGCGAGATTCATAACCTTCATCAGTGCCACCAGAGAAAGAAGCAGCTAGTTCCTGAAAAAAAAAATCAAATTAGAAGCTACCTCAAGATAGAGAACAAAAGCCTCGCTTGACCAAACAAGGTAACCCATTTAATGATAACTAGATCCTACCTCCATAATTCTTGGGACAGCACTCTGCTCAATAAAAATAGAGAGCTGGGAAAGTACAAGAACAAGAGCAGGGACAACTTTTTCTCCTTGATGTGCCTCAGCCAAATTGCTTCTCCCAGAAAGTAAGAGAAAGCGTTCATATAAAGCTCTGAAGAAGTCCAGGAATCCTTTTAGAACCCAATCATTGATTACGTCTCTCAATCGCTCTATTACTACCAAGCTATCATCGAGTAATTGGCGGAATTCCTAGGGAAAAAAAAAACAGATTTTACATGGAAGCATACACAATAGTAACAATGAACTTTGAGGTAAACAAGGCCGATTGTAGTAATGAAGTACTAAAGAGAGACATGAAAGAACTTTTTACTATGGGAAAAGAAAAGAAAACAAAGTTAGATGTTATTATGAAATTTGCTCAATTTGAGTGAAAGAAAAGACCGATAGAAACATAAACAATTCGATACTATCCCCATTTGATAGGATACAGTATCTGATGGAACAAAAAAACTTCAAACTAAAGAGGATTGGACAAGCTACCAGTAAGACAGCCATACTGCCTTGAATCACAGTTTTTTTACTGGCTTCCAGCACAACCAGCAAAAGATGTTCCTCTTTTGTAGCCTTCTTTTGTCTGACTTTCATCAGTGACTCTGCAAGGAAAGAAGGATTTTTATTATAAAACATATCAAGTCAAAGCTTGGCATATTCCCTTCATCAACTATTGTACCCTCTAAGGTATATATGGACCCATATCTAAGAATTTCATTCTGTAGACTTATTTTCATTTACCAAATAAAGTCAAGCACCCTCAAGCCAAAAGGCACTAATCTCATAGCGCTCAGATTTTCTACAAGTTTACGCACTAAAAATCCTTATATGATGGTGCAACAAGTTCAGCATGAACCAAGGAAACCATGTTGTCAATATATCAAATGAAATGCGGAGCACAAGCTCACTTCCAACTACATTCTACTTTGGAATATCAAAATTACCAGTGATGTCTTGCAGAAGTCTTGAGAAGGTGCTAGTAATATAGTGCTTGGCTGTAAGACTGGCACTCTGATAGAAAGCACAGACGATTACTAGAAAACGACCCACTCAATATAAAAATAATGACCCAGAAGGAAGTGCAAGAGAAGTCATCATTAGATGCTACTAGTAAATGTAATAGAGAGAAACCTCCAGACACAAATCAGGAAGAGAAGCTTCAGGCAACACTTCATCTATAAGGAGCACATCAGACCAAATAAGCCCTGCAAACACAAGTAATCCATCAGATAAAACATCAACTGGATCGTTTAATAGCAAAGGAACAAAGGAGAGAACACAGCATTGTTGAAAACTCACTCAACAATCCCATAATATCTGCAGAAGAAATTCGGTTCTCCATGTGGCAGTCAATTGTTTTGAAATGCCTTGAGGGATGTCAATTGACATGTTCCAAAGAGCATCGTCAAGGATAACAATGCTATTTCACACTTAACGTAGACAAGTTTTGGTTAACTTACCTGGCTAAGAGTTCACGTGAGATTCTGATAAGCTGATCTTCTGAATCAGGAAATATCACTTGGTAAGCACGGATAGCATCCACAAATTCACAAGTCAAAACCTGCAAGGCTCCTCACAAGTTACCACAGTGGTCCACTCAACCAAATTTCACAGCACTTAGGATCATATTCAATGGTGTCGCCAACAAAGTCAGACCTCTCTTTTAATCACACAGAGATGTAAGACGTTTCTTCTTCTTACCTCATGGGAAGCAACTATAGAGTCGAGAGATTGTGGTCTTTGCGACTCGTCAGGATTAACTAAAGAATCTCTTACATCCTCAAAAGGGAGCTGAAGGTCACCTAGGGATTTTTCCAACTTTTCCAGCAGTTGCTCTTTTAGAGAGCTGACCTGTGACAAAAAAAAAGGAAAAATAATAAAGCAGCAGACATAGAGCCAGAACAAGCAAAGAGAGCTTGAACTAAGGAAACAAGCCACAGACAGGAAAATCCAACTGCTTCAGAAGCATGACAGCTTCAGCTCTTGACTGAATGGACTCTGAATCAGAAGATATTTTCCCCTGAAATTTGGAATAACAACACAGCTCAGTACACAATGATAACAAATATGATGTTGTGAAACATAATATGGCCAACATGAAATTATATCAGCAGAATCTCATAATTTTTGTTAACTGGAAAAAATCAACATCAGCTAGCTACTAAGACAATTGAAAAACATTCTTATGGTAATTGTTTACCTTTAGTCAGGGTAAATATACTAAGACAAGCATGGATTCTAGATATGAAAAGGACAAGGAAAATGAATCAGGGAAGATAGACTTTGCTGGAAAGGGAGTGAGTAAGGAAATATGGCCTGAAGAAAAAATAAATATGTCCTTGCCTTAGAATAAATAAATTTACAGTTTCTATACAAAAAGGATGATGTTAAGAGTGTTACAAATTAGAAAGAGAAAGAAACTAGGAGGCATAGGATTTTTCAGATACGCATAAAAGAAAAAGCAGATATGGCCCTTCAGATGATGTGCCAATTAAGAACTCGGAGAAAGAGCTAAGAATTCGAGAACGAATTTGTAAATAAAAAAAAATTGGAACGGATAGATGGGCATGTAGTACAAAACGGTCCAGTCTAATTAGAAGCTTAAATGACACAACACGAGGTGACATTTCACTCAAGCTACCATTATTAGTACTAACTAAAGCAGAGAATTTTCCAAGTGACAAATTAAAGATATTTATGATAGTCGGCAGAACACCTGCAAATTCTTGGTAATTATGGCCACAGCTTCTTCAGATGCTTTCTTACAGTCCTGAAATGAAGAATCTCCGTATGCCTGGTCACACACAATAAAATGCACAATAAATTTTGAGCAGTATATGACCAACTGTGTAGACTGTGCCCATGTATCATAAATAATGGAGGTAACAAAACAGAGACAGACCTTAAAAATGGGCATTGCACCGGTGTAAAACCTGACTGCTTCTGCATATGCTTTTGATTCAATGCACCTTCCAAGACGCTCAGGTAAATCATATATGAACTGTTCTATTCCAAGGTAAACAGAAAGATAAATACCCGGAAAGACAAGGCTAAGCAGAACTTGAACAGGAGACACGAACACGAATAAGTAAAAACATGCTACCCATGCTCAGTTGTCTTTTAAGAGATATGCATACAAATGCTGATATGGAAAACATGCAACGCTTGCACATAGGAAACTCAATATTTGCCTTAACTATGCAAAGTCTTCATCTCACGCATTATTTCAGTTTTGGCCAGTCCATTAGTCTGCATGGAAGCAGCTTTGTGAGGTAATAGTGTTGCCTGTAGCTGTATTCATGGAATAGTCTTCCTTTAAGGTTATTTTTTTATTCGATGATTGAATATATGGAAAATGATTGTCACAGAGATCAATTGTATGAAACACAACTGCCCATCTTCCACAAATAGATATAGCAGGGAAATCGTTCGGCAATATGCACAATTTTTAGCATCGACCGATACACAAAATCCCTGCAGAAAGAGGGAAATATATGCTAACATGTTGCTCAGTAGAGGGTCAACTTGAAGTAACCCTTTTCTATAAATTAGAGAAAACCTTCCACCATGGCCTTCCAAGTAGAAAATTTTAGCTAACAGGACCTTCCTTCCTGAACTCTTGGACTAAAAGGGAGAATTCATCCTCTATACACCGATAGGGTTACTAAGTACTATTAAATGATTTGTTAGAATAAACCTCTAACCAACTGCATTCATAGGTCACAACATATCTTATCTATTTCTTAATTTTCTCTCTTTTAATCACATAATGGCCCCATGCATGTGTTTGCAAAACTGACTCTCGATGTTTGCAATAAATCAAGAAAGTGCGTGAGAAACCTTCAAAAGCTATCCTTTGTGATACGTAGACAAATACCTGAACTTTACGCAAAAGATTTCTTGTTCGATGCATTCTTTCTATATGCTCTCTTTTCTGAAATAGAGATGTGTTCACTGTGGCACTCCTTGATTGAACTGACAATATCTACATGAAATTGAATTGAGGGGATAACGGAAAAGGTTAATGGATGTTGTGTCCCTGGGAATGTGCATCTATTCTTATAATAACGTTTTTATAAAACAGCACACCTTAGCGAGTAGCTGCTCCATATTTGTCTCCATACCTGAAATATTATTGTTCATCCTGCCAGCATACAAGTACCACCAGACTAAAATATTATCGCGACGAAAGACACTCCCTTTAGCACCACACACAACGAAACGTGGATGCAAAAAGCTAACTGTACGTGAAAAACTATCTAGCATAGCGGTCCTCTTAAAACAGTAAGCTTGGCATGCGAAAGAAATACAGAGCAGAAGGCATGAATAGTGAGATATTCAACGGAAGCTTTAGCAACGCTTTATCATCACCTTTGCTAGGGTGTTATTCTTGAGCTGCTCTTAATAGGAAGGGAAAGAGAGAAATGTACCTTTTTATAGTGTCAGTGGCACTGATGAACTTGTTGTAATTTTCATAAACCAACATCTGCAAGTCTGTGTCAAGATTTTTTATTTCTGCTGCCATCTCCACATGCTTTTGTAGCAGATTCTCAAGATTTGATTTTTGTACCTAGTAAATATAAATTTGACACTATTGAATTAAAGCACATACATATGAGAGTGGTCATACAATGGAAATTCTGAATCAATTGCAATATGGAAACTCGATCACAAAGAACATTTACGAACACCCTAATTCTTAATGTCCACGAATACGAGTAGTTCTTAAGGACACTTCCGTCCCATTATGAAACAACTTTCAACAACTAAGGAAGTTTTCTGATTGTCACTGCATTGGCCTTAACAGTTTACCCCAACCATAAAATGAAGAGGTGGCTAAGATCAGTAAGTTGAGGTCGTAAAATCGGAAATCGCAGCTGTTACAAGATGACCCTTACCAAACAGTAATAACGTTGACACCAAGGTCATGAGTATTCAACTAGTTAAAACGCTAACCAAATGAAAATGGTAATACTAGGGACCCGAGCAGATAATACATCTCCACGTGGCCTCATTGGTCCTAAAGATGGAAAGTCGGAATTTGCAACATCTATAATAAGTCATTGGAAATTAGCTAGAAACTAAACGAAATTCTGACAAAATCATTGATAAAATTTGAAGAAATCGACGGGAGGTTGAGAGGAATACGAGGTGATTCATGTAGAGGTCGGGATCGAAGGAGGTAGAGTTGATAGTGTCGAGGGTGGCCAACTTGGAAGCTCCGACTGCGGGATTGGGAGCAGAGGAGTTATCGGTGGAGTAGAAACTGGAGAGCAGATCTCTCGCCCTCTTCGCTTTGTCGTCAAGTGGCACGTCGTCCACCGCCATGTCGCCCCCTTCACCTTCGCTCGATGTGCCTAGTGCGTGCTAACCGGACTCACACTTCGACTGTTCGATTCGGCAAAATTGTTAATCGAAGCACTCGCGAGATTGATGTTTGGATCTTCTCGTTTTGATCTGCGTCGCCGGGGGTGCGATAGAGCGGACTTGTTTGTGAATCGGGAGAAACGACGTCGTCTCATATGATTCATGGTAGACCTCCCAATTTTGACCCAACCCGAGCCAAAATTTTACTGGTTAGGGTCTTAATTATTGACCTATTTATTTTTTTGGATTGGGGGTAATACACATATTTTGTAGGTTGGGTTATATTAGAGATCCAAAACCATGACCTAACCTGAAACCCGAAAATATATTTGTTAATAATAAAAAAATGGAAAAATTACACTACTCACCCATAAGATATTGGGGATTATCACTGCCCACCCATGACCTTTAGAATTTAATAGTGCCCACCCATATGGTTTCAGTCATTTGACTTCTGTCATCCTCTTTGCTCATTTCCGTCACTTACTGTCACACTTTGACCATTTTATTTTTGCTGACCAAACAAAATTATAAGGTATGTTTGCGATACCCTCACATTCGACTTAATTTCTTGGTTGTTCTCCCCTATTTGGACTGAGCCAGCGCTTGTGGTTCCTCCCCGGGGTTTGAGTCCTTCTTCTTCATTGCCTCGCTGATTGAGGTAATGGCTTCGTCATTCGCATGTGGATCTAGGGTTTGAATTTGGGGAAAATCGCCTCCGATTTTCGTCCAGCTATTTGTGGGTTGTTTTTGTCCTGATTGTGTGTTGGTAAGATTGCAACATTTTCTGGTGATGTTTCTCACTGATTTTCATCACCGTTCTTCATTCCCATTCACTTATGATTCTAGGGTTTGAATTTTGGGTTTAAATCGGCCTTGTTCTTCATCCCAATTCATCCTCGTTCTTCATTCCCAATTCCCATGTGATTTTAGGGTTTGAACTTTAGGGAAAAATCTTTAGCGGTTGTCAACCAGCATTTTCTAGTGATGTTGCTCACTGATTTTCGTCCCTGTTCTTCATTCCCATTCGCATGTGTGATTATAGGGATTGAATTTTGGGGAAAATCACCAGCGATTGTGTTTGGAATTACATATGGTCACTCGATTGTATATTTACAAACTGACTTATGCTACTGCGCCTCTTGTTTTTCCCATTTACGAGTGGCTAGTTTTGTGTCCAGATTGTGTATATTCAAACTAGTTGCGATTTTGAGTTTGGAAGAGACTGACACAGTCGACTATGTGAACATCTATTCCATTATATGTTCCTACTGTAACTGGTAAATCGTGTGATCAGCTTTATGTGTTCTGTGGTGAAATTGTTGAATTGGAAACCAGTATGAATGATGTCTGATTAGGATTATATGTAGGATTGTTATAAAAATGGCCTTTATTCATTTGGTTATTACTTTATGTACATGACATGTGTAGAAGCGGCCCTTCATCTGATTGCCCCGCTTGAATGCGTTGAAGCGGTTTATGATAGAGTTGCTCCATAGATACTATAGTTACATTTAAAGAGTTGTAACCTAATTGAAAAGCAGTGATGAAGGCCATAAGGACCGATCTGAGCTTAATTTGTGTTACCCTTGGATTTTTGTTGATGATCAATGCATAATGTCTTCTTCAAGCGGCAGTTGGCTCTCCTCCTATGAGTGATGTGAAATGCCACTGCAATTGTACTGCCCAATTGCTAGTTACTTGAAATGCTAGAAACTATGAGATTTTGTATTTCAATTGTGTAGCTAAGAAGTGCAGAGTGTTTGTATGGTGAAGAGATATCTATCCACCTAATCATTCTCCAGTAAGGGTTCACTTGAATAAATTCAATGGTGTTGAATCTATGCTGCTCGAGTAAAGACTATGGATGCTTGTATATTGACCAAGATTGAGGAGATGGAGAAAGGAAGATTGGATCAGCTAAATGATGGTTTAGTGAGAAGAATGGAAATGGAGAAAATGAAGATAGTGTTTGTATCATCTGTTGTAGTAATGCTAGCACTATTTTTTGTATGGGTTTCACTTGTAATCTTTGAAGGCAACTTTATTAATGTATAGGGTAGGAATTCAGGATTGCTACTACTTCTTAATCTATTTATGTAACAACTCTATTAATGATACTACTGTAATGATGATCTTGCATTTGGAATGCTACTGCTGTAACAACTTTATTAATGTATGTATCTATTGTGTCCATTTGAAATATTACCGCTGCAACAATATGGTGGTATTTCATAATAGTATAAAATGCTACTGATGTTAACTGTCCATACAGCAATATTGTTACTGCTGCAACAATATGGTGTGTTCATTCTCCTCACTACAGGCATGCGATAGTTATATTCGCAGTACTGTATTTCTATTGCTGCAACAATGTGATATTTCATAATAGCATTTTATGCTACTTATATGTAGCTACTAGATTTCTATTGTTGCAGTACACTTATATGCAACACACTAACATGGGCTTCGACAGTTATATTCGCAGTTATATCATCTTGCTATTACAGTAGTAATATTTATTGATCAACATAAACAAAGTTTGTCTTCATTACAACAGTGCTACAACAATGACTTTCACTGATCACTACCTGTTTTTCGTGATATAAGGAATCAGTTATACTTATTCACTTCATTACAGCAGCGAACATAGTGCTTCTATAATGAACAACACCATTTTAGATCAGCAATGAGTTATTACTCAGTTCACTTACCAAACAGACACATTACATACAAGATATAGTTCTCAATCGATCCCAAACTTGTTGACACAATACTGAAACAAGCTTTATGTACCAGTTGCATTAAACTGTCATAAGAAGACAAATAGGATGTTTGGTGATTCCTCAAAATGCAATACAATTTCAGCAGCTAAACAGTCACCATAGTATACTCAAAAGGCACTACAACTCCAACACACCATCAAATTAAAACAACTTCAACACACCATCAAAATAAAAATAACTTCTACATAGTCAAACTTCAGCATTACAACTCTAACATATCCATCAAACAACTACACTACAACTCCAACGCACCATCTAAAAAACAGCTTCCACATAGTCAAGCTGCAGCAGTACAACCATCTTTTTTTTAAATCTTTTTCAAAGCATTTCATAGAAACACGATTTTTTCGAAAATGAATTTCCAAATAACAATCCGGTTTTAAACCCATCCCTTTTTAGAGTTTATACCGTTTGAATTAGAGCTCTTATATTATTTCTCTCATGTATATATCGAATTCTGTCATAGCTTAACCGGTGGAAGCATGCAAGGGGTACACCAGAGGTTGTGGGTTCGAATCTTGGGAGCAACTTGAGCTCATATTTTTTTTATTAAAAACGGCCCATGAGGCCTTGCTCCCACCTGGACCAAATCTTGTCGGGCCTGTTTCCTTATTTTGCAACCTATTATCAGATGAAGCCCAATACTACCTAATAAACCCTAGTTGGACGTCTGTCTTACTCCCCTCCAGTATAAAACAATCAAAAAACCCTACAGTATTCACCACGTTTTCCTCAGCAGACACCAATCCCGATTCTTATTCCATTCTCTGTCTGTTCGTTCGTTTCTTTTCCATTTTCAAAACCGGAGAATCTCGAAACCCAGAAATCGCCACTTCCTTTCATCTTCCATCCTTCCCGCTGCCTCCCGTGTCGAATCGCCGTGAAGAAACACCAATCCCCAACATTCGCACCACCGTCGTCCAGAAATCCTATTTACCTCTCTCGACATTACTCTGCTCTTTCGCTCTCGTTACGATCATACACAGAGTAAGTGGCATTTCTTCTGTCTGTTTCTTCTCGTTGGTTTTCAACACTCATTCTCGACCGCCCTCCTCGTTCCCGTTTGATCTTGTTTAAGGGATTTTTACTGAAGGATTCGGGTCGGTAATGGTTAAGCGAGTGATGGATTATGACATTTCCGGAGCTCCCTTTTCTGATATTCACCAAACTCTCTTTACACATTTCATATTTAGTTTCGTTCTTTCATTTTAGTTGTCAAGTTCTGAGAAAACGCTTGATGCATTGTGTTTTTGAAACTGCTCTCTGTGTATCTTGCCAAATGAACCGAGACTGGTGATGGTCAGAGAGGATCTAACTCTATCAGGACTTTGGTCCCGAAAATGAGTATTGTTCAGATGTTTCCCTTTTTTTTGTTTCGCGTTCGCTTTGTTCACACTGTTATATCGTTTTTTTGTTTTCCTCTTTCGCCTGAAAAATCCTTAATTCTCACTGTGCACTTCAATCGCAGTCGAGTATCGAGGCCATTTATTGTTCACATTCTTACTTCTCGGCTATTTACCACGACTACCATATCTCACCTTCAGAAGCACTCCAATCTTTATGTGCATATCTTGTTATTTCTGTCGATACGTTACTTCGGGTTTCATCTGGCAACTCCATGAGTTCTTAGCCTTGCGCATACTCTTCTGAGACCAGAAGCAATTTCGTGCTAGGTTAAGACATGAACCTCAGTATATAGTTTCGATTTTACCTTCTGTACAAATTAGCACACCGTTTTGTTGAGACCCTACCCGATAAGTAGCCGTTCGAGTGTCTTGTCTGTATAAGGAGTGACATGAAAGTTTGATCCTCTGTTAATCTGTATATTATGCGTTCTTCTGCAAGAAGTACTCCGTCTGTTGTTAAGTAAGTAAATCTGTCCGTGCAACTTCATTTCAGTTTGGCATCGATACTGGGGTAAGTTATCAGGTTTGTGGAAAGCAAATCACCCAAACTGGATTCATGTCCCCCTCTTTCTTTTCTTACATATCTATCCCGTGTTACTTCTGTATAATCACATTGCAATCTAACATTGGCTCTGTTTATCCTCTCTTCCTTTTGCCCCGATTCACTCTTGTTTGTTTTGCAGAGAGCTCTCTGCACCCAGCCTTTCGGTATTTCATTCTTACCAAAGCAACTCTAGAATATTTGTTGTGGATTGTGACTGTATGAACGGGTGTGTGAGTTTTGTGATCAGTTACCGTGTTATTTTATTGCCTAACTGCATCTGATTTTGCCTATGTCAATCTGGTGCAAATGCATGTGTGTTGGTTTCTCTGTTGCACGAAAGAGGATATGTATTCTGATGCCTAATTAATCAACCTGTTAGTGCTGTGCTTTCATGCTTAACTCGACGAACAAAATGGATCAAATCTCTGATTGTTAGTTTTCGGGTGTTTATATTGGGTTCTTCCTTCTGTTCTGACTAGTTCGACATCGGATTAAGGGAATAAAATTTTAAGCAGGTTTGGACTTAGAGTAGGTCTGGTCTCGGTGAGTTTAGTAGCCAGCTTTTGATTCTGATCTTTCTTTGTCTTCTTAATCAGGGTTATTTCTAGTTGAATCCTTGTAACATTGTTATTTTACTGTAAATAGCGTTGAGATGATTTGTTTGCACCTTGGTTAATTTCCGTTGGTGTCATTTGTTTATTATCTGATTCGGATTGCGTATATACTATCATCACTTAGAAATTTGGACGTTACTGTACTTTCTAAGGAATTAAAAGATTTTTGGGCCTGCTCTAAGGCTAGCCCAAACCGGTTTAGACCGAAAACCATAGACAGCCCGCTAGGTTACCCGGACTTGCTAGGTTAGCCAGGCCCACATCTTTCTGTGGGTCATTTTAGAAAAGCCCTAGTTTATTCATGGATGAAACCCACATTAAGGTCGTAGTACCCGAGGGTCGTAGTACCCGTTTGTGTGGACATCCTTCCTAGTGAAAAGTCTTTCCAAACCATCTTTGAATTCCAGATTAAAACTCACAATCAATGACCCAATTCAAAAATCAAATTTCTCAAAAAAAAAATAAAGAGATCAAACCCATCATAAGACAATCCATTCAATCCTAGTCAAAGGCCCAAGTAGTGCCTTGATTTCAGTCCAAACCATTCGTGGCCCATATCCAGTTCATTCTAGTCCATTTAATCAGCCCAGTCCAGCTCACCAATCCAAGTCCAACACTCTCGGCCCAAACCAAACTCGGCCCACAATCCAAGCCCAGCACCCGCGGCCCAAACCCAATCTTGGCCCAAACCACACTCGGCCCACAAACCAAACCCAAACTCGACCCAAACCACACTCGGCCCACAATCCAAGCCCAACACCCTCGGCCCAAACCAATCCCAGCCCAAACCGAACTCGGCCCAAACCCAATCTTGGCCCAAACCACACTCGGCCCACAAACCAAACCCAAACCCGGCCCACAAACCAAACCAAATCCAGAGCCCAACCCGAAGCCCAAATCCAGGGCCCAAACCCGAAGCCCAAACCATGGCCCAAAACCAAGAAAGCCCAAACCATAAAAGACCCATGTCTCAAATAAGGCCCAAGTCCACAAAGCCTAAGTCCACAAAAATCAAATCAAGCCCACAAAAATCAAACCAAGTCCACAAAAATCAAACTGATTTTGACCAACCCCCAACTTTGACCAATCCAAACTTTGACTCGGTCCAACTTTGACCAACCTGAACTTTGACTTTCACTCGGTCCAACCTTGACCGACCCTACTTTGACCGACCCTACTTTGACCGATTAAACTTTGCCTCAGTCCAACTTTGAGCCGGCCTTTTCTTTAACCCCCAAATTCAATTCATCCAATTCAAACCCAACTTGTAAATTCCATTCAGACTCCAAAAATCCAAAACATTCCTCATTATTCAGCTTTAATTGAAAAAATCCCAAAAAATCTTCTTTCTCAAATTTCAAACAATCTTTTCATTCAAACTTCCTCAAGTTTTCAAAAGAAACCATTTTGTGGAATTTTAAAGGAAAACTCTTCTCACCACAGAAAATCTTCTCAAACACAGAAAGTTCTTCTCACATATACAGAAAGTTTTCTCCTAAGAACATTTCTCAAAATCAGTGTTTCTTCATCGAGAATCCCGAACAACTTCAAAGATCTTCTAACTCGGTTTTCAAACTCAAAACTAAACCGTTTTCAGGGAACATGGGATGTCTGACACCTTCAAAGTACGTTTTCTTCCCAGTTAAACATCGCTTGTCTCTCTTCCCAAAATAAAATCCGAGGCAGGGCACTGGGGTCATGACCTCCCTTGTCGCAGTCTGGATCTCTTTAGGCGGGGCATTAGGGTGACAAACCTCCTCTAATTGCAGCCTAGTTTTTTACAAGGCGGGGTGCTAGGGAAGTAACGACCTTCCTAGTTGCAGCCGGGATTTTAGAATCGTCTAACTCCCTTCCACTCGATTTCAATGTTTTGATTTTTAACGTTTTAAAACCCGGGAGTTAGAGACGTTATTAGGGTCTGACCGAGAACATCTCATTCATGGTGTTTCTCTCTAAATCCTATTTTTCGACATAAATTCATTGCCTCAACTTTCGAGCCTCGGCACTTACCATTAATTAAGTGTCGTGTTCGAGGGGGTACATAGGGTAATCCCTCGGGATTATCCGCCCTTTTATAACAAAAATGACTTTTCGGTTTTAGACTTTAAGGGAGACGATTTTGACAATCATTCCTCCAAACAACTCAACCCATCATCATCTCATTTCAAATCCCGAAGTATCCCAAAACCTCAACTCTTTTCGAACCTCGAACCCAAAAAACCCAGGATCTCTCCCAAATTCCAATTGCCTCACATACTCAAGTCATCATTCAAACTTCAATTCACCTTAAATTCAAATCACCTTGCGAATTCTAGCTTCTATCAAACTTCTAACGTCTCACAGGCCCGAGCGCCTCACAGACTCGAACATCTCAATTTCTCCACCATTTTAAGATTCAAGCGTCTCACAGACCCGAGTGTCTCACAGGCCTTGACATCCCATCCCATCCCAACCGTCTCATAGACCCGAGCGTCTCACAGACTAATCTCTCACACCCAAAACTTCAAGCCCTTCAAAACTTCCAAACCCCAAAACCCCCGGAACTACGTAAGGTCTGATCTCAACAGGAGTTGAGTACGTAGGCAGCCCACCTAGGGCGACCCCATTCCAATCAAAAATCCCTTTTTCTCACTCTAAGGTGTTCTTCTTACCTCTCAAAACATTCAAATCCCCTCTAACTCCCACAAATCCTCGACTTCTTCAACTCTCAGAATCCTAATCTTTCATTCTATACTCATTCGAATTCATCAATTCTTCTTCTTGGCGCTAGCTTGGCAGAAAAGCTCACCTCATCCGCTCGTTTCCTCTCCTCATGTTCTAATCCTATCCTTGGCTTTTAAATGAATCTCTCTAATAAGGTTTTGAAGAAGGCATCCCAACAATTGGAGACCGAGGTTTCCTCGGGCACCAATCCGAAGTCGTGGTCGTTGCCACTTCTAAGGGGTGTAACCCAGTGCGAACCCACAACAGAATCTCTGGCTTGATCAGATAAGTCCTATCCATAGGCAACAAATCATCAGAGTCAATTAACGGTTCTTAGAACCCTTCTCCTTCCTTCCTAGTTCCTTAGGTCAAACTAGGTGGCGACTCTAGTCAATTCCGCCTTATAGAGGCATAAGTCCGCGTGGGGCCCATCGAGAGCGGGTGTAGTGTTCACTTACACTCCCCTTATGCTTTCTGGGAAAGACGGACGATTCAGTAGGTATTTGAGGGTTGCCAGAATAACGGGTTCCCACCCTCCACAGAATGGCAATTTCTAGGATCTAGGTTTTTAGTCAAACCATATTTAGATAGACCCCCCTCATACCGAAAAATCACCCTCCACAACTTCTACATAGTCAAACTTCAGCATTACAACTCTAACATATCCATCAAACAACTACACTACAACTCCAACGCACCATCTAAAAAACAGCTTCCACATAGTCAAGCTGCAGCAGTACAAGTCCACGAGTCTTTTGTCTCACATTCCTGCAATGTTACCAACAGAAAAGGAACACAATTGTTAACCTCCACGTAGTCAAACAAACTGATTAAAAACTTGAAATAAGTAACTAATACAACAATGCAAAGCAAGTAGTCTGTTGCCTTACATACCTGTAATCATTGATTTTTTTCTTTTTCTCTTGCCTTTGGAGACATGTTCAATCATTCTTCATCCAACGACACCTACAAATACAAAACATTATGAATTAGTAAAACATAAAAATATTAATGTGCATCAAACTTCATACATAGACTGGTTGCAAACAAATAATTCAACAGCTACATCCAAATATCATTCAAACTTGTTGCTCATCAACTTAGAAAGCATATCACACGATTTCACCAGTTAAAACAAGAATTGACAATAGAGTAGATGGTCACATATGTAATTCCAGATCACAACCAGTTTGTAAATATACAATCTGGACAGAAACTAACCACACGTAACTTTGTATTGTTGTTAGTTTGCATTCTCCTTTTATTAAAGTTTGTAAATATACAATCTGGATAGAAATTAACCACACGTAAAGGGGGCGCAGTAGCATAAAAAGTGAGGCGCAGTAGCAATTGGGAATTGAAGAACGGGGCAGACACAAGAGGTGCAATAGGGGGAAAATCACCACCGACCATACCAATTTGCAAACCAATTGCAAATTGAAGAACAATTACGAATTGGGAATGAAGAACGGGGATGAATTGGGATGAATAACGAGGCCAGTTTTTCCCCAAAATTCCAACCCTAGAACCACATGCGAATGGAAATGGAGAACAGGGATGAAGAACGGGGCCGAATTGGGATGAAGAATGGGGCTGATTTTTCCATATTACTAACCCTAGAAAACTGGGTAGAAGGATGAGAGGCGTAGACTACTGCAGTTTTTTGTCACGTGCATAGGGTAGTAAATTAAAGGCTTGTTTGGTAAGCAAAAATAAAATGGTCAAAGTGTGACAGCAAGTGACGGAAATGAGCAAAGAGGATGACAGAAGTTAAATGACTGAAAGTCTGAAACCATATGGGTGGGCACTGTTAAATTCTAAAGGTCATGGGTGGGTAGTGATAATCCCCAAGACCTTATGGGCGGGCAGTGTAATAATGTACATATGTATTATTTTCACACCAAACTATGCATTAGTCTTAAACAGAAAATATTTTACCAATCAGCCCAAATCCAGTTGGAGTATTGATGTGAAAATTGTAAACTATGCAAGTTTTAGATATGGGCAAGAGCACCCGGTCGTAGTAGTATATAAAAGTGTCATTCCGTTAGGAAATTGAGAGACTAATCTCTCGAGTTCTGGTATCTAGTTAATAAAAGCAATTAAAGGAGAGGGGGTTTAGCCAGAGGCAAGCTTGGTATTGTGATTACAAAAAGCATGTTTAGGGGATTTGGGGTCAAACCCCAATCCAAGGCACAAAATGGGTTTACTCAAACATTGGGACTACAAAGAAGAGAGAGAGGAAAGAGATAACCATTAATGAAGGTGGTTGAGCTTTGAATGAGGTGAGGTACTCCCATCTTTCTTCTCTTCTTCTTCTTTTTTGTCTCTTCTCTTCTTCTTCTTTTTTTGTCTCTTCTCTTCTCTTTTTCTCTTCTTTTGTCACCTTTGTTTGATGAAAAACGGGGCTGGAGCGCGGGCGTGAATGAATGAGATTTTTAATCTCAAATTCTTAGTTTTGTCAAGTCTAGGTGTGTCTTTGTACGTGTGGTCAGAGTTTGTAAACCCGGACATAAACCCGGACCATGTCAAAATATCGGTAGCGAGCTCAGTGAGAGGTTGGTCCGGGTTGTAAACTCGGACACAAACCCGGACCATGGTGAAAACTTGACAGAGAGCTTGCAGCAGTGTGGTCCGGGTTTGTAAACCCGAACACAAACCTAGATACAACTCCAAATGCTCCAAAATGCAAGTTTTGCTCCCTTTTTGATCCCGTCTTGGTCTCGAACCTCGTGGCACGGTCTCAACATCTTGTGGAAGCGTCCAAACATCTCCTTTTTGTCATTCATTGTGCTTCAATGAGCTTTTACCTAAATTATATCCAAAATCGATAAGTTCACTAATAAATATCAACTATTCTATAAAGTGGTGAAAATAAGTTATAGCCCACGCAAAATGCAGGGGAATATAAACCTAATAAATTCATATTTTCACCACTTATCAAGTATCCAGCTTGTAAAAATATCACACACTTCATTATGTTAATAAAAAATCTGGCCTAACTAGCTTCGCATATTAATCAATTATTTTAAGAGTTTTGACTTCACATCTTATTTGTTTAATTTGACTCAACCAGCTCGATAGTTGCTGACGTTAAGATCACTAATTCAGGATGATTTTTTAATAATATATGTTTTTGGATTTTTCTACATGATACAACACACTTGGTATGTTTATATGATGGAAGAGTAAAAAAATTAGGATATATGTATTAGTGAATGATATTACAACATGATAACTATAGTACTTTATGTCTATTAAGTTATAGAACTAGCTACTTTATTTTAAAAAGTGGTTTATCAAATGTTATCCATTGGATGTGATTATATCAATTAAATATATTATACAATGCTATCCAGGGGCTGTGGAAAGTAGTTTATGTACTTTAAAAATGGTTTATCAAAGTAGTTATTGTACTAAATCTATACAATTTAATCTCATGTAATGTGATATTTATTACTCTGTCAAGTATATGAAGTATTGTTTGATTAAAAATAGGTTGGGTGTGTTGAGTTAGAATTTGAGGATTTTAAACGGGTTGGGTTAGGGTCATGATTTTTTGACCCGTTTATTTTTTGGTTGGGTTGGATTCATGATATTTTAAATGGGTCAGGTTATGGTTGATATCAACCCGACCCATCGACCCAAATTGTCAGGTTATGGAGTCTAACAGTTGTCCACTTGACATCCGAACTTAGGGGGCGTTTGTTTCTGATCCATTGCATCCAATCTGACGAACATATCCATAGACACGGATCCAAACGAATGGGATGGTCACTCATAGTAAGGAATGGTATAGTGACACTTCAGTATCTTTTTATTGTTCATATTTTTACATGGTATTAGAATTTAGAATTTTGTGTTTGCTTTTAATCAGACATAGTCTTCCCTTACTCAGTATATTTTATGTTCGTCTTTCTCCTTACTTATCGCACTCCTGTAGTCACAACTCCTCCCAAAACATAACCTTCTCTAACTCAATTTATCTTCTATTCGTCTATCTCCTTCTCTACTCATTATCTTCTGCTCGACAACAACTTCTCATAAATCCTTCCTCCCTCCACTACTTCACCTCACCGCAAATTCTTTCTCCCACCACCGTCTCACCTCTCTCCTACACTTTCCTTCCATCGTGACTCATACACCACTTTGTCTGCCACGAATTACATGTCACACTGCTAGCTATTCTCATCTATGGCTCGGTCACTTAAAGTGGTGATTTAGCATGTAAACACCTGGTATGTTCGTTTATGTTCATTTCAGATTCTCTAATATTTCAGCTTTGTTTTTCTCTTTGGTTATGTGATTTACCTAGCTATTGGGACGCTCGGGACATAAGATTAAAAGACGAGGGACAAGGAGGTCCTCTCCCTCTCTTTATTTTGGTGAGTAATTAATAAAGAAGAATAGTTTATTTTCATTGTGGTAATCCCGATCAGTTTCTAAACGTCGCGCTCCTCCCTTTGACAGTTTTTTTGAGCGCTTTGTCATGCTCCTCCTCCTCCCTTGTGTGCTACCAATCCTGCTGAGAATTCTGCTGCTATTGATCGTTCCTGCATTGTTGTTGTTGGTTGTTCTTTCTACGGTGTTCAGGTTTGTGAGTGTTGGTATTTTGGTGCCTTTTTGTTCCTAATTTTGGGAGTTCTGCTTCTGATTTATGGGGTGTGCTTTTTGCTGAATCAGTGGGGTTGGTGGTGGCATTCCGGACTACTGTGATCTCGGGAGTGTCTCGGCTTCAGATTGGTGTGATTTCCTCTGCGAATTAATGTAAGGGGGGAGGGGATGGATTCGAGGATGTTTGCTCACCCTCGGGGTGAAGTTTAGAATTCTGATTTTGGTTTGCGAATTGTGTTCCTTTCGGTGAATTCTTTAGTGATTAATGTTGGTTTTTGAGTCGCCAAAACCCCCGTGGGCACTCTGTTTCAATTCTGGATGTTTTGCTGATGTTGGTATTGATTTTGTGGAGTTGTCTGTCTTTGTCGCTGTTATGGAATCTGATTATTTTGCGACATCCAGACTTCCATCCGAACATTGATGTTCGGACGTGTTGTCTGGTGTACCTGCTGTTCCTGGATTTTTGAAGCGTCCTAACATCTGTCTGAACTTCGATGTTCGGACAGAGTGCGAGGACAATCCTTGGTTTTGGCTTTGACATGTGTCCGAACTTGTAAGGTCGGACGCAAGTTCGGACACGATGAACATTTGGTTTTCCAACTCTCGACATACATCCGAACTTTGATGTTCAGATGTATGCTTTTCTACAGATTTTAAAGTCTCGGCCTCTATCCGAACATGCATGTTCGGACGCATGTTCGGACATGGCTCTGTTTTCACACAACTTTTCTATTTCAGCTCCGTTTTGAATTCCGTTTGTGGGGTTATGTTCCCCTATCATTGTACAAGCTTCATATGTTGTTTATATGCATTTTTATGCACTTGAGATTGGTTTTTATGAACTTATTTTTTGGGACCTAGTTACGTTGCTTCTGAGCCTTGGATGGTTGGGTCGGGCTGTCCCGTAGCATGCTGCACAGGAATTCCTTCTGTTTAAGTTCCTTAGGGTATCCCTTAGGACATTGGTGACCGAAGGGTCCGTTAGCTGCCTTTACGGCTTCAGATGTGGGATCTTCGGATCCATAGGACGATATGTGAGTCCTTCTGATGTGTTAGCGGGTTTCCAGTATCCCACCCTGTGTTTCTGATTCTGAAGGTCCGACTGATATTTTGATGTGATTTTTTGTTATGATTTGAGATCCGTTTTGTTATGTTTTTTCTATTTACTTGGTGATACGTGCTCCCTCTATTTTGTGTAAGCTTCTACTTCTGTTTTAAGTACGCTTCCTTGAGCAAGTGGAAGTCTTTCTGCTTATTGGGTTGTCTAGCTTACCCCGTTATTATATCATGCATATTGAGCGCGGAGACCTCTCATCCTTCTCTGTGGGATCTGAATTCAGCTTTAGATATGTTTAGACTTTGTTATGTGTTTGGCTTTGCACTTAGACGCTCTCTTCTGGATTTTGTAGCCTTCGGGCCTTGGATTTGTATTTGGTTCTCACTCTTGTTTCAGATATTGTAAACCCTTTTTTATGTTAATGTAATTATCATGTTTTCGGTTTTGGGTATGCATTTTTTAGAGCCTTGCGATGTTAGGTAGTAGACTCGCGGCGTGTAACGACCTTAACTCCTAGGCCGGTTTTAGGGTCGTTACATTTAGAGGTATCAAAGCTAGGTTTGGCTTTTTTTGGTGGTTGTGGGGTTTGTGTGCATGTTTGAAAGTCTGAGTTACCTGTTGTGTGGTGTTTGATGGTTTCTGATAAGTTTTGGTGTCTATTTCTTTAGTATGCCTCCCCGACGTGCAGTGACTTCTCAAGGTAGGACTCCACAGGGAGACATCGCTGACTTAGTGCAGTAGGTGGTGTCTCAGGTGCTGTAGATAGTAGGGACCATTGCTGGGTCAGCGGTTGGAGCTGGTAGCTCAGGGGGCAGTAATGTGAAGGCGCTTCAAGTGTTCCTGAAGCTGAAGCCGCCTTCCTTTGATGTCAGTGGTGACCCACAGGAGGCGAGCCATTGGATCACTGCTATTGAGGATCTTCTGAGGGTGATGGCATGTGATGAGGACCAGAAGGTTGGGTTTGCCACGTTCATGTTTCAGTCTGAAGCAAAGGAGTGGTGGAAGTCAATTGAGGGGAAGTACCCCCACCCATGGATGTGGGATCAATTCAGGGGCTGCTTCAATCATTAGTTCTATCCCGATGTCTTCTGGGACCAGAAGATCGTTGAGTATGAGAGGCTCCGTTAGACGAGGGAGATGTCTATCGATGACTACGTACGTAAGTTCATTTCTCTTTCTAAGTTTGTGCCTGAGCCAAATGATAACCGGAAGGCGAGGAAGTTTGAAGCGGGGTTGAGAGGCGACATTAGAGCAGCTATGCCACCCTTTCCCCACAAGACGATTAGAGATGTGGCTGATGTTGCTTTGGTGGTGAAGGCTGAGTTGCAGGCTAGGCAGCGATACGAGAAGAAGGACCAGAGGCCCAATAAGGGCAAGGATCAGAAGAGGAAGGGACATGTGGAGGAGCTTGAGAGGCGAGACTAGACTTCTTCTCAGTAGAAGAAGTTCAGAGGGGATTGTGGAGGTTCATCTTCTGCATCGCCTGCTGTGGCGAGGTGCTCTGAGTGTGACCGCTTCCATCTGGGTCATGAGTGCTACAGGAAGTCCAGAGCGTGCTTTAAGTGTGGCTCGCTAGACCACCGCATCGCCCAGTGTCCATAGGCTAGAGGTGGCAGTAGTAGTGGTGGTTCAAAGGGCCGAGGTGCCAGTTTGGGGTCTGGGCAGAAGACCGACCAGAAGAAGCCCCAGACTCAGGCACAGGTGTACGCGCTAGCTGGTGAGCGTGACTGTGGCTTAGACCGAGTGGTGTCAGGTATTCTTCAGTTCTTTTCTCAGACAGTTTTCTATTTGTTTAATTTAGAAGCTACCCACTCCTTTGTGTCTGTTGATTTAGTGGGTAGTCTCGGATTGTCTACCGTGCCACGTGATGAAGATTTATGCATTTCTAGTCCTTTGGGTGGTGTGCCTAGTTCTGTGTGCAAGTCTTGTCCTGTAGTGATTATGGATAGGACCTAGTTTGCTGACTTGATTCCCATGAGTATGTCGTGCTTTGATGTGATTTTGGGCATGGACTGGCTAGCAGAGCACCATGCCTATATAGATTGTGCGGCTAGGAGAGTTGTCTTTGATAGATCGGGTGAGACCCGTTTTGCTTTTGTGGGTAATTCAGTTCCTTGGGCGCCGGTGTTAGTGTCTGCTATATAGGCAGTCAGCTTCCTGAGGAAGGGTTGTCAGGGATTTCTCTGCTTTGTGCCTGAGATTCGAGAGGGATCTCGTCTGGAGGATATTCCCGTGATGTGTGACTTTCCAGAGGTGTTCCAGGATGATGTGCCAGGATTGCCACTAGATCGTGAGGTGAAGTTTTCGATTGAGTTAGCGTCAGGGACTCAGCCTATTTCTAAGGCTCCCTATCGTATGAGTCTGGTGGAGCTTAAGAAGTTGAAGGTGCAGCTGCAGGATCTTCTCGATAAAGGGCTTTATACGCCCTAATGTGTCTCCATGGGGAGCACCAGTTCTGTTTGTGAAGAAGGATGACTCCTTCAGGTTGTACATCGACTACAGGGAATTGAATAAGGTCACCATTAAGAATAGATATCCTCTTCCCCGCATTGACGACCTCTTTGACCAGCTAGCAGGGGCGACTGTGTTCTCTAAGATCGATCTGCGATCTGGTTACCATCAGCTGAAGATTAAGGCCGAGGATGTGCCTAAGTCTGCTTTCAGGACCCGATATGGGCATTATGAGTTCTTGGTCATGCCTTTTGGTTTGACCAATGCCCTTTCGTTCTTCATGGATATGATGAGCAAAGTCTTTAAACCCTTTCTTGATTCTTTTGTGGTTGTGTTTATTGATGACATCTTGGTGTATTCCAAGAGTGTTGAGGAGCATGAGGAGCACCTGAGGATGGTTCTGCAGACTTTGAAGGAGAAGAAGTTGTATGCCAAGCTGAAGAAGTTCGACTTTTGGCTGGATAGAGTTGTGTTCCTTGGCCATGTGGTTTCAAAGGATGGCATTGCAGTAGATCTAGAGAAGATCAGGGCTATTATGGAGTGGGCGAAGCCTACTAGTGTTTCAGAGGTGCGCAGTTTCTTAGGACTTACGGGTTATTATAGGAAGTTCGTGGAGGGTTTATCCAAGATTATGTCTCCCTTGACTCATCTTCTAAGGAAGATGTTAAGTTCGAGTGGAGCAAGGCGTGTGAGGGGAGCTTCCAGGAGTTAAAGAAGAGGTTGACTTCTGCACCGATTCTGGCATTGGCGTCTAGGACAGATGGTTTTGAGGTGTTATGTGACGCTTCCCATAGAGGATTAGGGTGTGTTCTGATGTAGGAGGGTAAGATGGTGGCGTACACTCACATCAGCTAAAGTTGTACGAGAAGAATTACCCTACCCACGATTTGGAGTTGGCTATTGTGGTCTTTGCCTTGAAGATCTGGCGGCATTATTTGTATGGGGTGACGTGTAAGGTATACACAGATCACAAGAGTCTCAAGTATCTATTCACGTAGAAGGAATTGAACTTGAGACAACGATGTTGGCTGGAGCTTCTGCATGATTATGATTTGGAGATCCTCTACCATCCTGGTAGGGCGAATATGGTGGTAGATGTGTTGAGTCATAGGGGTGCTCCAGGGCTTGCTTGTTCGTTATCTGGGATTCAGAGGTCGGCTTATGAGCTTCAGCACATGAGTGTCTGGGTCGTTCGATCTGATAGAGCTGGGATGATTGCTTCGCTTCTGGTTCGGTCTACTCTAATAGATTGGATCAGGGCTGGTCAGTTGGCAGATGCTAAAGTTGTGCAGGATCCGAGAGAGACTGTCAGAGGATCAGGAGTCAGAGTTCTCGGTGTCCAATGATGGCTGCATACGATATAGAGGTAGAGTCTGTGTACCCAGTGGTGAGATCTGAGGCGCGAGATTATGCAGGAGGCTCATGGAGCTCCTTATTCAGTACACCCAGGGGGTGTGAAGATGTATCGAGACCTCAAAGAGTCCTTTTGGTGAGCGAATATGAAGAAGGAGATTTCAGATTTTGTAGCTCATTGCCAGACCTGTAAGCAGGTGAAGGCTGAGCATTAGAGACCTGTAGGGCTTTTGCAGCCTCTTCCAGTTCCTATGTGTAAGTGGGAAAGTGTAGGGATGGACTTCATTGTGGGACTTCCTAGGACATCTTATGGATTCGACGCTCTTTGGATGATTGTGGACCGTCTGACGAAATCAGCCCATTTTTTACCTGTGAGGAAGACCTTTAGCCTTGAGCGCCTGACTCGGCTCTATATGGATGAGATTGTGAGGCTGCATGGTGTGCCGACGATGATCGTTTCGGAAGAGATCCTAGATTTGTATCCCGCTTCTAGCGTAGCCTGTATAAGGCTTAGGGGACGAATTTGGCATCAGTTCTGCGTATCATCCTCAGACCGATGGTCAGACTGAGAGGCTCCGTTTGAGGCACTTTATGGTAGACGCTGTAGATCTCCAATTTGTTGGGATGATATGAAGGAGAGGGCTATTGTGGGTCCGGAGTTAGTGCAGAGGGATGTGGATAAGGTCAGGATTATCAGGGAGCATCTGTTGGTTGCTCAGAGCCGACAAAAAAGCTATGCAGATCAGAGACGTCGCCCGCTTGAGTTTCAGGTTGAGAATCACGTGTATCTGAAGATTTCTCCTGTTCGTGGCGTTGTCCGGTTTGGTAAGAAAGGCAAGCCGAGTCCTCGCTTCGTGGGTCTTTTCGAGGTGCTATAGAGGGTTGGTTATGTGGCGTATAGGTTGGCCCTGCCACCAGCGTTGGCAGGGGTCCACGACATGTTCCATGTGTCGATGCTCAGGAAGAATCTTCATGACCCTTCGCATGTCATTGATTTTGGGCAGCTTTGACTTCGGGATGATTTCACCTATAAGGCGGCTCTAGTTCGCATCTTGGCTCATGATGTTCGTAGGCTGCATAGCAAGACACTTCCTATGTAAGGTTCAGTGGTCTGAACAGTGTGAGCGTGAGGCAACTTGGGAACTTGAGAAGGAATTGCGTGCCAAGTTCCCCACCCTCTTCGACCAATGAGGTATGTTGAATTTCGAGGACGAAATTCCTTAAAGAGGGGCGTGATGTAAACACCCGGTATGTTCGTTTATGTTCATTTCAGACTCTCTAATATTTCAGCTTTGTTTTTCTCCTTGGTTATGTGATTTACCTAGCTATTGGGACGCTCGGGACATAAGATTAAAAGATGAGGGACAAGGAGGTCATTCTCCCTCTCTTTATTTTGGTGAGTAATTAATAAAGAAGAGTAGTTTATTTTCAATGGGGTAATCCCGATTAGTTTCTAAATGTCGCACTCCTCCCTTCGACAGTTTTTTTAGCGCTTTGTTCTACTCCTCCGCCTCCCTTGTGTGTTGCCAATCCTGCTGAGAATTCTGCTGCTATTGATCATTCCTGCATTGCTGCTATTGGCTGTTCTTTCTGCGGTGTTTAGGTTTGTGAGCGTTGGTATTTTGGTGCCTTTTGTGAAATACCCCAAATATTTTTACCTTAATTAATAAGGATTAAATTAAATTATGAGCAATAATTGCTATAAACATTGTTGTATAAATATATAGTCCAAAATGGACATTAAATTATAAACTAAATCTCTAATCAAAGAAAAGATATTGTTAAGCAGAAATCAACTCCAAAATTTAATATCACATGTTAGTACATGTAGTATATACCACTAACACCACTCTATAAATTATAGTAATACGTTATATACTCTAAACAAATTATAGAGACAAATATATACTCATATACACACTCCTAAACCAAAAATACTATAAGTAACAATGTGACACATAAATATAGTCACATACCTGCATACATGTATAAAAATATTATAATGTTAAAAGATGGGAAAATTTCAAGTTTCCCTCCAATATGTAGCCGGCTGCACTCCTACATAAACAAAAAGAAAATAAAAGACATTATTTGACAATTTAAACAACTAATAAAGTACACCACAAGTACAATCAATTTCTATAATATCCCTCCTTTCCCATGTCCCCATACTGCCGATTATTTTCTTTCCTGTAACTAGCATCCAAGCTACTATTTTTCCTTTCAAACCATCGACAAGAGTACAACTATCACCCATCCTTTTCCTTCCTTAGTCACGTCAGTTCTCTTCTTTCCCACACACGCCAGTTTTTTTTCTTTCTTTATTCTTCTCAGTACAACAGCTCTTTCTTTCCTTGTGTATTGTACAACAACTCCTTCTCTTCCTTGCATCGGTCCTGGTACAGTAGCAAAGGAAATGCTACTACCTTCCTACCCTCTCACGACAACTAGACCGAGACAACAGCAAGCTCCATTTCCCTTCTTTCCTTGCTTGGCGACAACAACCCCATCCAACCTTCTTCCTTCCAAGCTGGAACAGCAAGGGACACCTACATGAAAGAAGCACCAAACACCTCCCTCTCTGCTTAATCCCAGACGACAACAACAGGAGCAGAAACAAGGAGAACAGTCACTAAACTCATTTCCCTTCTTCCTGTGTTATTCACGAGCAAAGCAACAAAGCAGAAAAAACTATACAATTGCTTATCCTCCTCCTCAAGAAACAACAACAAACACCATCAGATTCCCCCTTCTCCTTCGGTTACAGGCAGCTGGATACATAACAAGGAAACAAGGTAAAAGGCTTACTCTTCCCTCCTCTTCCTAGCGTTTTTTTTCAGCCATATTACCATCTGGTTTTCTTCCGTTGCTACCACCATAAAACAAGCTTCCTCCTCCTCTCCATGAGACAGCAGAAAAAAAAACCAATATAAACACATCTCATTACCGACTACAACCAGCAAAGACAAAAAAAAAAAACAAGCTGGTTCCAGCTCGTTTCTCAAGCCCAGATCACCTCAAAGTCATGCCATGAAAAGGCTATAGCAAGGTATATAAACCAAGGAAGGAACATTCTATTTAGGCCTTCATTCTTCTTCATTTTGTCCTATAAAAACTGAAGTGTTTCCTCTTGGTTTAGATGTCTGAAAGTTGCCATGGAGTCCCCTCCAAGACCAAGAAAACTGAGAGCTTTAGAGCAAGTCACAAGAGGAAGAAATTCAATTTTTAAAGAGGTAATAATATCCCTAAAAACCTTAAGGGTTATCTGATGTTTAAGGGGGGTTTGGTGTACAAAAACTTAACCTATGATATGTACCAATATACAACCGAGAAGGACTTATGTTGGCTGGGGTATTTGGTGACTCAACAAAGGTAATTCTACTAATACCTTACCATGTTTTAAGTCCAATATTTTTGTAACATGACAAAACCGGGAGTATATATATATATGTATGTAGTGCTGCTTAGATTTTTGGTGGTGCGTAGGAAATTAATAACTAGGTGTTAGGTTGGTGAAATTAGATGTTATAGGAACTATTCAGGGCGATGTTACATGTTAAAAAGAAAAAAGGGAACGATTTTAAGGAATTATCACACAAAAACTGCATCAAATCGAGAATATATGTGAGTTTTGGGCGATGTAAATCCTAAATATATGGAGGAAATTAAGGGTAAGTATTTGATTAGTGAGATTAGTTATGAGAGACTATTAACGTATATTTTACAAGTTATTAATGGAAGGAAAAAATGGTTTAAGAAAATTAAGTATTGATTTATACAAAACCGAGAGAGTAAGTGTGTATATGTGCTATTTAGATCCTAAAAAGGTTTAGAAAATAAATAGCTAAATAATTAATTAGGGAGGTTAAGTGTTAATGGTTTATTTAAAGTTATCTTATTAGTGAATAATGAGAAAATGATTTAGAAAAGTAAATTGTGAATGCTGTTACAGAACCTTGACATAGTATAATCTTAGAGACATTTTAATGTCATTTTAAAGTTAATTTTATGATATGTGTAAGGCCATATATTTAGGCTATGTCGTTATGGATATTTTGAGCTCTAAATGGTTAGTATTAAATTTATTAGTGGATTTAAAAGGTAGTATAAATTTCTGGTGCGAACTTATGATTCTAGCAAATATAACTAATTAGGCATACACTAGAGAAATGTTGGTATATTTACAAACTTATAAAATGGTTTAAATGAATTTAAAACCTTATAAAATATTTTAGTAAATAAATGAATTGTATATGGGGGGTCAAAACATAAATAAAAGAAATATAGGGCACCAAGTATATTCAAAACCGATAAGGGTTGATTTTAGGAAGTTTATAAATATAAAATATAGATTTTATGAGACTAAGGGTTAAATATAAAAATAGAGTATTAATTAGGGTATTTTTGTAAATAAAAACAAATCTCGTCAAAGGGATAATTTAGGTGGTCAACCTTGACCACATGTAAGGGTTGACCAAATTAAAAGGATGAAAATAATTGTCTTGGGTATTTAAAGAAATATTAGGTGAAAAATAACATTTATAAAAAGAAATGAGGTGTTTATGTAATTACCAAAAAATATAGGTGTTGGAAAATAAATATAAAGATCCTAGGGGTCTGTTTGGAAATTGAAAGAACTTTTGGGTTAGTTTTGATGAATTCATTAATTAAGGATTATAATATATGGTTTAAGTGCTAATGTGTAACAATTTAAAAAATCTATGGGTATAGAATGTAATTTTCGAAAGATTAGGGGTTGGAATGAAATTTAAAAGACCTTATGGGTCTGTATGTAAATTTGAGTAAATTATGAGTTGGTAATGTGATTTATTTAACTGAGGAGTATAACATATAGTTTAAGTATTAAAATGTAACATTTTATAAAACTTATGGGTTACTTGGTAAATAACCAAAAGTTTGGGTGAAAATGAGAATTAGAACAACCTTTGGGGCTGTTCGGAAATTTGGAGGAAATATTGGTTGGTTTTTGAATTGAATAAATCATTGTGTATAATATAAAGTTTTGAGATTAAATTGTAAGTTTATAAAATAAATATGGGCCAAAGTATAAATAATGAAGTTTTGGGTTAAGGTACAATAAAACCGAACAGTAGGTGCTCTGTTGAGAATTAAGAGAAAAATGGGTTAGTTTTGGTATTTACAATAATTAAAGTGTATAGTGTAAAGTATTAAGTATTAGAATTAAAGTTTACAAAGTAAAGGGGGTTATAGTGAAATTAAAAGAAATGTAGGGGTGAATAAACAAATATGAGAAAGGAGAGGTGTTGTTCGTAAATATATACACATATATATATATTATGTCTATTATAATGTTGGAATACTTTAGGTTATAAATTAATAAGGATTAGTAATATAACAAGTATGAAATGTGGAATAGTTTTGTAAATAATCAAAATATATGGGAATGGTGTAGAGACTTCCGAAAAACATTGGTGCCGTTCAGAATTATATATATGTATATAATAAGGTTAGAAAACCTTAGATTATAAAGTAATGAGATTGGAAATATAGTAGTTATAATATATGGGTTGATTTCATAAATAATCAAAATGAGTGGGATAAGCATTGAAAATACCGAAAAGTTTATGGGCTGTTTGGGAATTTTAAAACAATGGGCAGAATGTAATATAAGGTCTTGGATGACATAACGTGACATTATATTAAAATGAAAAAGAGTATATTATAAAGGAGTTATTAAGGAATAAATATGCCTTGTAAAACATTCACATAGTAAAGGGTTTAGGTTGGGAATTTTGAAAGTATAATGTATAAATAGGAACCTCAAGATATGAGAAATATATTCAAGTATAAAATACTTTGCATGGTACTAAGATAAATTCTTAATGAAGGATTTTATAGATAGAAGTCACAACTAAATAATGTGAACTTCAAATAAATGAGGGATAAAGTTATTATAAGAAAAAGCTTATAATCCATATCATATGAATTCATAATGTGGAGTAAAAGATTTAATATGGTTAATAAGTTAAATAAGGGATTATACGAATACAAAAGGGAGCACGATTATAGTAACGACTATATTATATGCACGCACAAGTGTATAGTATCTACATGTAAACGTTATTCTCGCATGCATGCACCCCGACAACTACATAAGCAATTCGAGAACGTAACCTCCACATAATAAATATTTCTACCGTAGCAACTATTGTATACTCGTGAACAATGACGAGTGACTAAACCTGAACCCCGAGAATTAACGAATATCAAGTTGAGCAATAAATCAACTAAGGGGTTAGCTACGGGATGGAAGTTAGACTTTGGATTATAATGATCGAGTGAGTTCGGGATTATGGACGCTGATATTAGAATAATGGATATTCTAGAGTTACGGGTTGGTAGATACGAGCGTCACGAGCGCTAGGGGATACGCGAGGGCTGTCACACTAGCGTTTCGACGGTGTAAGGTATGTTCATTGTGTGGTCCGAACCTCTGAGGGAAGCCTCGGTTCGGGTATTGATTGACTATGTGACAAGAGCGATATGTTTGCTATGCATGATTGTGTGAATTATTTATAAGGTTGGTAAGCGATTATTATTGTGCACGACGTCTTCGGACAATATTACTATGATTGTTTATGCGGTTGGAATACTAATATTCAGGAACTTTATCCCTAATTGACCTAAGTAAAACGCGTAGGAACGAGACTCGGGATCCCTATTCTCTAGAGCTTGATAACCGGACATGACTATAACCTAGACTATGTCTAGGGAAGTACGTAAGACCTCAAAGGTAGTAATGGTAAAGACTTCTTCAAGACCTAAGTATTTACTTAGGGTAGTTGATTAAGGATTAATCATACATTGGAGAGTGTTGGTTATGGTGAGTGGTATGGGAATCCAATTAGTTTCGACTAGTTGGTTGCACATTGGTGATCACCGGAGTATAACGTCCGTATCGGACCGACTCCCTCTACATTCCGAC
Organism: Limonium bicolor; assembly: GCA_023374045.1. NCBI lineage: Eukaryota > Viridiplantae > Streptophyta > Magnoliopsida > Caryophyllales > Plumbaginaceae > Limonium > Limonium bicolor. The sequence goes on along the minus strand of CM041779.1, from coordinate 78,170,528 downwards.
GGGCCTAGATAGACTGTTGGACCAGGGTGCCGACTTGGCACACGGCTTCGGCCATTCATGGACACCTTTATTAGGCAAGTTGAAGCCCCGGGATCGAATGATCCTTGGCAATGAGCACTTCGTGTGTACGGGAGGACTACTGTCCATTAAGGTTTTTCCGGGTTGTCCTAACATGACGTCCAATGGTATGGAGAGTAAGACTAAATGGTGATTAACATAATTTAAAGGAAAAACTACTAACACCTCGATGGAAGTACCTACATGTTTGTATGAATGTTTATAGTACATGGTATTTGGTAATGTATGGATTGTCACTTTGATGGATTACTGTATGCTTATGCATGTTATTTATTGTTGTTATATAAACTGTAAAATGAACCAGCATGTAATCAACCTCATGTTCAGACGGCTAATTGACCTAAGTGACCTAAAGGGTCTAGGATTACACTTTAGCATACCAGCATATAGTTTGATGAGCCCCTTTTTGGGGCCAACACATTTTAGGTTGTGGATCGAGACGTGAAGCCGGAGTGCGGGAATATGGGTAGACGACCTCAACTTTTATTTATCGCATGTTTATAAATATTAAATCGGTTAGCACGTTGAAATTATGGGAACTCTTTAAATGCTCACTTGTCATAGGTATTGGTTTCTATACAGGATAATGTAATAAATATCTCATTCATCACTGCGGTTAGTTGTTGTTATTCATTGATAGATTACGGTTATGCTTCTTTACTCGCATGGGCGAGTAATGGCATGTGACACCCAAGTGAGGATTAATGTAGTTTAACTTCCGCTGTGAGACGTCTCTAATTATGCTACATGAGTGATTATACGAGAGTGATTATTACGAGATTAGCTAGTGGGGTGTTACATTTTGTTCCTGATTTTGGGAGTTATACTTCTGATTTATGGGGGGGGTGCCTTTTGCTGAATCAATGGGGTTGGTGGTGGCATTCCAGACTGTTGTGATCTCGGGTGTGTCTCGGCTTCAGATTGGTGTGATTTCCTCTACGAATTAATGTAAGTGGGGGGGGAGGGGGGTGGATTCGAGGATGTTTGCTCACCCTCGGGGTAAAGTTTAGAATTCTGATTTTGGTTTGCAAATTGTGTTCCTTTTGGTGAATTCTTTAGTGACTAATGTTGGTTTTTGAGTCGCCAAACCCCCTTGGGCACTGTGTTTCAATTCTGGATGTTTTTCTGATGTTGGTATTGATTTTGTGGAGTTGTATGTCTCTATCACTGTTCTGGAATTCGATTGTTTTACGATGTCCGGACTTCCGTCCGAACATTGATGTTTGGACGTGTTGTCTGGCGCGCCTGCTATTCCTGGAATTTTGAAGCGTCCGAACATCTGTCCGAACTTCGATGTTCGGACAGAGTGTGAGGACAATCCTTGGTTTTGGCTTCGATATATGTCCGAACTTGCAAGGTCGAACGCAAGTTTGGACACGATGAACATTTGGTTTTCCAACTCTCGACGTACGTCTGAACTTCGATGTTAGGACGTATGTGTTTCTGCAGATTTTAAACTCCCGGCCTCTGTCCGAACATGCATGTTCGGACAAGGCTCTATTTTCGCATAACTTCTCCGTTTCAGCTCCGTTTTGAATTCTGTTTGCGGGGTTATGTTCCCCTGTCATTGTACAAGCTTCCTATGCTACTTATATGGATTTTTATGCACTCGAGATCGGTGTTTATGAACTTATATTTTGTGACCTAGTTACATTGCTTCTAAGCCTTGGATAGTCGGGTCAGGCTGTCCCGCAGCATGCTGCGCAGATATTCCTTCCGTTTAAGTTTCTTAGGGTATCCCTTAGGACATTGGTGACCGACGGGTTAGCTGTCTCTACGGCTTCTGATGTGGGATCTTCGGATCCATAGGACGATATGTGAGTTTTTTTATGGGTTAGCGGGTTTCTAGTGTCCCACCCTGTGTTTCTGATTCTGAAGGTCCGACTGATATTTTGATGTGATTTTTTGTTCTGATTTGAGATCCGTTTTGTTATGTTCTGTCTATTTACTTGGTGACACGTGCTCCCTCTGTTTTGTGTAAACTTCTGCTTCTGTTTTGAGTGGGCTTCCTTGAGGAAGTCTTTTTGCTTACTAGGTTGTCTAGCTCACCCTTTTATTATATCATGCAGATTGAGTGCGGAGACCTCTCATCCTTCTCTGTGAGATCTGAATTCAGCTTTAGATATGTTTAGACTTTGTTATGTGTTTGGCTTTGCACTTAGACGCTCTCTTCTGGATTAGGTAGCCTTCGGGCCTTGGATTTGTATTCGGTTCTCACTCTTGTTTCGGATATTGTAAACCCTTTTTACGTCAATGTAATTATCATGTTTTCGATTTTGGGTATGCATTTGTTAGAGCCTTGCGACGTTAGGTAGTAGACTCGCGGCGTGTAACGACCCTAACTCCTAGGCCAGTTTTGGGGTCGTTACATTAGCATGAGTAAACTGGTAGCAGGTTAGGTTTTTTCAATTTCTAGTGCTAAACTTTACTTTTTGAGTGTTCTTAACTTAGTTCTGCTTACTTTACTAGCTGTTCTATGTTAGGGTTCTAAGTTGGCAATGTATTATGGTCATATATTTTTTGTATGAGTTAGTTCCTACTTTTTTTATGCTGGGCATAATTTTCGATTATCAGTTTTGCCCTTGATGGTTTGTTTTATGTTCTTCCTGAATTTAGAGTGTTTGTATGGGGTAATTAACCTCACCTTAACCATGTCATCAAAAAGAACTAATGATACTTTTGTACTTCTAAACATGTACCTAAATGAGGACCCAAACGTGGAACAAGATGGTCGGCCACTGAGCATCAAACCTAGGAAGTCGGGGTTCCCCAATGAAAACCCCGATTCGAGAGTGAAGGCTAAACCCGAGACTAACCGGTCAAAATCATTTGGTTTTTTGTTGTAAGAAAATACTATATGAGTATAAACTATGCAAAATACAAGGGCAAGTACACCCAACTCACTGTAGCACAACAAGGTCGTAATCCACAAGGAAATTGGTTTCTAAATCCATAGATCCGATGTCTTAGTGAAATAAAAGAGGTAAATGGGGTTTAGCCGCATAAAGCTTAAATGTTCAAGTCAAGTAACAAAGTAATAATTAAAAGTGAATCTAGTTTTAGTCAATTGGAAGGAAATGCACCATATGATAGTTTCAACTAAATTCACCCAAACTTTATTTGATTCAAAATTCACTCTAGTTGTCTATTTGAACCAAATTGATGACTTTCCAAATCATGGACAAATCAAACTTTACTTATCTATTTTCAACTATCTAATCAAGTTGGGCTCAAAACACTAAGTAGCATTAATCACAAACTTAGTAACATAGCCTTAGATTCCACCAACTAAATAAGATAGTCAAATATAGGGTTTCTCCCTCTCTTGGTCAAAATCTCTAACTCAAAGTTATATGTTTCTAGGAACCACAATAAATGCCTTAGATGATCAAGCTAGAGCATTACATAGGCTTCAAAGAGAGAAAACCAACTATGATAAATGAAGTAGAATGTTACATGTAAGTTTGGGGATTTAGGATCAAATACCCTTCCCATTGTACAAATTAAGTATACTCCAACATTAAGAAGGGTAAAAGAAGAGAAGATTGAGAAATAGCCATGGGAGGAGCATATGAGCTTCAATGAAGGTGGAGTCTTTCTCCTATATCTTCTTCTTCTTCTCTTGTCTCCTTTTCTTTTCTTCTGTTTCACCCCTCTGTTTATGGTGGGGAGCTCTCATTCTCTCATTCTCTTCAATCCACTTTTAAAAACACGATTCTGGGCAAAATTTTGGTCCGACCAATCCACCTAGGGCGGTAAGTTTCAGCAGGTGCAAAGACAAGTTCGTCCGACCCACGTGGGGCGGTCTTCTAAGTCATTCCCATAATGGTCTGACCGACCCATTTGGGTCAGTTCTATGGGTAGGCCGGCCTCCAGATTATTGTTTTTGCTCTATCTTCTTTGTTTTAGCTCCGTTTTGATATCCGTTTGTGCCCACATGTTTATTTCTTCGTATATTTTTCTTCTAGATGTGTTATTCTCATGTTTATACAATTAATGTGTAAAAGAACCACTAAAACACAAAACTATAGGAAAACTAACTACAATTGAGAAATAAGCATGATAAGTGTTGATAAATCATTTGAAATACACCCCTAAACACATGCCCTTTTAACACTCATCAGTTCCCGTAGCAGAAACTCCGGCCAGCTCCTACTGCAATGACCCCGACTCTGCTATGTAGAGCACTCATGACCTAGCGCGCACGCGACACTAACATCCCGTCACATCAGTCTCGTTGGACAACCCTTCATTTCCACTTGCATGTCTCCCTAACTCATCATTAAATACCTAAGGTTGATGTGACATTTTCATAATTAGCGAGTAACCTGACAAAGGAAGGAAGTTTCATTTCTAATAGGCCCATCCTAAGGGACGCCAACCCTATTCATATGGAGATCGCCCGTGTCACCAGCCCGACCAACAAATGAGCAACGAACCGGCTCATTTGTCTCTTTGTTTATAAATAGCAATCAGTGGCTCATTTATTTCTCATGCATGCATTAATACCCTCTATCCTCATTTGTATTCTCCCAATCTTACTAAAAACCTCAGTCACCCCCATGGACTAGATCATTTAAGATTGAACCACGTAAATCTTTGTGTCATATTTGTTCATTCATAATCACCAACTTGAAACCATAATCCATAAACATCTAAAGGAGTTAATCTAAACCTACATCAAATATTATGCTATAACATTTGGCGCCGTTTGTGGGAACCTTCTCACCATCACTATAAAGCTATCTCTACCCACCACCAAGAAGAACCTTCAAATGGCTAATGCACCGCCACCACAGGGCGGGAACACAAGCGGAAGCGGTAAGTGGCGTATAAAATCTGCAAAAAAGCAGAGGATAGCTCATCTTCATGATAGCCGACAAGGGGCTATGACACCAGCCGAGACCAAAATTAATCCCTACGCGAGCCACACAACGCCGACCCCACATAATGACCTATTTGATTTTCTTGATGATAAGACCTTGTGATAAATTCTTAATTAGGCTTGCTGTCTATATAAGTGAATTAACAACTTACGATTGCATGAAAGCCCTTTTGTTGCTTAAATAAAATATATGCATCAATTAGAGTTGGTATCTAGTCTCAGTCACAACTAGACACAGTTATTCTAAGTTTTTTAAAATAAGATTACAATGCAAATTGTGGGCATCGAACAAGGCCTTACATTTAAACAAAAAACTGTATGGAATTCAGTGACCGACCACTTTTCAGTTAACAACTTATACATGATAATAACACAAATTAGATAGTGTGGACAGGCCGCATACACTATTGAACGGCCAGTGCCATGTGGCACTGATGTGTCATGCTGACTGTGTATGAATTGATATTTTAAAAGTAACAAAACTTTAAATGGTTGTGGCTGCGTTCGGACAGCGCCTTAATGTGGCATTTTTGGCAGTGGTCCCCACGTGGGTCCCACGTGGGTCCTACGTTCTACTCCAATAATATACTGCCACATATAAAACTACCACAAAACAGCCAGACCAAAACAACCACAAAACAACCATACCGAACGCAGCCTGTAACTTTTAAAATATAAGTCTGAAATGAAAAAAATAAATTATATCACTGTTGTGTTGAGTGTTCACCTAAATTCAAACTCTTCAAAACATTATTGGATATAGATATATTTTGACAACTTTGATTTTTTTTTTTATATATTTATGATGATTCACTAAAATAATAATTTGATTCATTAATTTTGATATTATGGTTCATTAAAATTGATATCATGATTGATTAACTAATGAGTGGTGAATTAGTCGGAACCGTCAAAAAATCATTGTTGTTTTATAGTGTATTATTATTGTTTTGTGATGTATTTTAAATCTTATATGGTGAATAATGTATTTTTCTAATGTACCAATTATTGTTTTGTGTTGTATTATTGCTTTAATTATATATATATATATATATTTATGATGATACACTAAATTGATGATATGATTCATTAAAGTTAATATTATGATTCCTTAAAATTGATATTATGATTCATCAATTAACAAATGATGAATTAGATAATAAACTTCAGAACTAATAATGAATTATCATTATTTTGTGATGTGTTATTATTCTTTTGTGGTGTATTATCATTATCTATATGATGTTTTTAAGCATTATATGATGAATCATATATTTCCATAACATATTCATTTTGTAACAGATAATGAATCATTATTGTTTTGTAGTGCATTATTATTATTGTATGGTGTATTTTAAACTATATATAGTAAATCATAAATCTAGTTGATATGTATAGATATAACATGCAACTAATATACATTTTGAACTTACCAAAATATATGCATGATTGGTCTTGTTTAAAAAAAACTTAAATTTAGATGAACAATAATGTAATTTTTCCTATTTTGGATTTGTATTTAAAAAATACAGCCATTTATATTTAATATAACAAAAATGAATGGAGTCAATACACCACCGACTTGATAATAAAATCAAATTTTCTTTAAAAAAAAAAATCAAATGCAGCATAAGCATACGTGAACAACACAGGTATACAGCCGTTTGCTTTATCTTCTCTTGCACCTCATAAGTCTTGCTCTAAAAAAAAACAAAGGTTACAAATTCAGTGCAAGAAAACATAAAATTCATATACAGCTGTACTCAAGGACGGTCACATGGTGTACGCCAGCCTTTTCTTTTCCTTTCTTTGCTTCTCTGCTCAGTCCCATGCCACAATACCACCCTCCGCCAAAATGGCAAACGTGTTCCCCATTTCTTCGCCTAAATTAAAGATGGGTGATTTCATAATATGTCATCACTTTTTAAAATCTCACTAAAATAATACTCCCTCCGTCCCACCTTGACTGTCCTATTTACTATTTGGACATGTCGTTTGACTTCAATTTTTAACATATAAGATAAATTAATTTTGAAAATTTAAGTTTTGCATATGATTCCTTACATGATAAACTATATAATACATAATTTAGTTTTATAAAATTATTTTATCTTATATGTTTAATATTGAGGTGGAAAAACGTGCCAAAAAGCAAACAGGACACTTATGACGGGACGGAGGTAGTATAAGATTATAAAATATCACTATTTTTTCAAAAATTCATGAAAGATCACTTAACAGAAAATAAAATAAAAATAACGTAATTAATTAATAAACTTATTTAAAATTATAATATGTCATTAAATATATATAATTTATAAAAAAATACAATAGTATAAAAATATAAATAACTATAAATATATATGGCATAATAAATTTAGGAAAATTAAATAATTGTGTAGATAGCTTTTATAAAACTATATCACACCATAAAATACAATATAAAATTTTAAAGATATAATAGCGCAAGTTTTTTAAAAGCCTAACTTACACTCTATTATATTGTATTTTTAGTTTTTTAAATCTATTTATTGACAATAAAAATTTATATTTTATTTTACAGATAATTTTATATCATAATATATTAATTTTTTACTACTTTCATTTCTACAAAATTACATTAGTGAAAAATAACACGAACAAAATCTTTTATATGCTTAAAAAGATATTTTAGTACTATTATGCATTCAAAATTTATATCTATATTTTATGGTACTCAATGTTTTTTTAAGAATTATTTACTTTTTAATATTTTATGATATATTTAATATTTTATAATTCATATTTAATATTTTTTATAGTAGTTACTATTATTATTGACTGAGATATTTTTATAACTTTTTATCTTTTGATATTTATTGAATTTAAAATATATATAGTGACATCTTATAAAAAATTAGAGAAAATTATATACCTCTAAAATCTTTCATGATTCATATACACCTTTTTTAAAAACCTTGTCACAAGAGATCCTATAATCTTTTTTAATTCACAAAATACCCCATCCGGTAACTCCCCTGAAAAATTATTTTTTGCCCTTGATCTTGTATTTTTATAGTTTCGTTTTTGTAACGACTATTTTTTTAAAAAAAATTTGAAGTGCATAATATACTGCTTAAAATTCAAAAGTTCACAATATACTACTTTTTTTTCTTCGTAGCGTGCTGTAACGGCTAGTCTTACCTTCAAATAAGAGTTGTATCGACCGTGCATCACGGGACCACTATTGAAAGAAACCACAAACTTAGCAATTGTAGTATGTCATTCTCACCGAAGTGTTCTTGTGGGAGAGTTAAATTTGCTAAAATTCCACACTAATTAATTATTTGAAAATTTTCAATGATTGTTGTTGTAATAAGGCTATATAGCTTTGGTATGGGGTTTGTGTACTATTACTATGAAATGTGGATGTTTATACAGGTAAAAAATTTGTAGGACTGAAACACAGTTGTTCGAAGGGCAACCTAGTCACTACAACACACTGGAAAAAATGGTATATTATGAACTTTTGAATTTTAAGGGGTTATTATTGTGAACTTAAAGATTTTTAAAAGTAGCCCTTACAAAAATTAAGCCATAAAAAGAAAAAGAAAGAGAAGGGGAAATATAGTTGTAGGGGTATATTATACAGATTTTAACAAAAACTATGTTATGAATAATGAAATTTTTTAAAATTGTATTATGATTTTTTTTAAAAAAAACATTAAATTAGAAACCCATCCGACACTTTCTTGCCGAGGGTATTTCCACCACCCTTCCTCTAACACCTACCCCTCGCTCCCCGCTTATAAAACACCTACTCCGTCCTCTTCATAAACCTTCCTTCTTTCGCTACCCCAAGCACCGCATCTTCTTCTGAATATACGCACTCGGTTCCGTCGTTCAAAAGATAAGTTTCTCTTTCCTCTTTCCCAATCTCTTCGAATTGCTTTCCATCTTAGCCCCTTCTAATCTTCTTACAGGTCGATCGATCGATCGATTGTTCGATTGTTTCATCTCCTCCCCATCCCAAGGATAAATTATTCTCCGCCGTTGCTCGAGTTCAGTTTCTAGGGTTTCTGGCTTATCCCAAATTCAATATCAATGCTTCCAAAACCTAATTGATCATGTTTAAATATCCAGTCGTTCAATCCCTGTCGGTCGTGTTTCTATACTGGTTCTACGTTTTCTCCTTAATCAGCCCCGTGAACAACGCCTGAGCACCACTTCTTCCAAAACAGTAATCTTTGCTTAGACCTACCTACACCTACCTAATTGTGGATCCTCATTTCTCTACTCCTAAATCCAACCTCCATTCTCCGAATTCCAAACTACTAATAAATCTAAGAAAACCTCCATCCTCCGCCTTAAAATGAGCCAGCAAGTGGGGAGCTCGGGGTCCGATTCGGACCCACGCTACGCCAACATGGACGAGAAGAAGAGAAAGCGTATGATATCGAACCGGGAGTCAGCCCGCCGCTCAAGAATGAAGAAACAGCAGCGACTTGACGAGTTGATAGGTCAAGCGGCGCAGCTCCAGTCTGACAACTCTCAGATCGTGAACGAGATCAACAAAGCTACCCAAGCTTTCGTGACTGTTGAATCTGAGAACAATGTTGTTCGTGCTCAGCTGACTGAACTGACTGACAGGCTCAGGTCTCTTAACTCTGTGCTCCAGATTGTTGAGCAAGTGAGTGGGCTAGCTATGGACATCCCTGAGATACCGGATACCATGCTTGAGCCTTGGCAGCTGCCTTGCCCTGTCCCGTCTATCATGGCTACTTCGGATGTGATGCAGTTCTGAGTTGTAATGATAGGAGTGGTATAATGATGTATTGATAGGATTTGGGTGGTAGAGAGATGGGGTTTCTTGTTTTTTACTATGTTCATTGGGGGTATTTGACGTGGTTTGATCTTTGCGATTTGTTTAGGAGTTATCTTTTCCTGTTCATTTCTAGTATTTAGGTGTGTTTGCCTCTTATGTAATATGAGTTGATTTGGAAAAAATGTTCACGATTTGGCATGTTGATTTATCCGAGTCCCTGTTTATTTTCGAGTTATTTGTTTGTCACTGAAGATGATCGCTCAGAGTAAATGGTATGTTTGTTCCACGAATTTCTTACAAATACACATCACGGTCGCAAAGGATGTTGGATTTCAGATGCAAGAACTCCTGCGGAATGAACTTGGACGTTTTCCAAGTGAACTGATACATTATCTGACACTTCTAAACCGTGTGAGCCTGCATCTAGGTCGTCAAAGCGGGTTCATTTAAACCTAAACCGGTTGGATCTAACCCACTTAAATAATTGTATTCGAATATTAAGTCCAACTCATCCTCCCAATTAATTAATAGTTTTCATATTGAAAATATCTTTAACTAAATTTATAATTTTATGATATTATTAAAATTTGCTTTAATAAAAATGTTGATTTTTACTATTTCTATACCCTATTAATATTAAAATTTCATAAAAAATATATAATATATAATTATAAATATATATTCATTGAATAAGAATACTTAATTAGTTTAACAAATTACACATACTAAAACCAAACCAGACACGGACAACTCAAAGTGTCAGATTCATTTTATTTGCCAAACAGGTTGAAATTGAAACAGCGTAATGATGTTAAACAGTGCCATTGTCGATGAACCAAGCAACTGTTTGTCTTTGAGCTTCATTACGTCAAAGTAGATGGTTTTAGACTAAATGTTGAAATGTGCATGAATCGCATATCGCCCACAACGGCGGAATATTTGCCAAGATAGGGAACGCACCTAGACATTTTCTGAATGAAGCGCCAAGGTAAATATCGACATATTATATTGCATTTCAATTTTCATGGAGGAAGGAGCATCTCCTATATATTGCTTGCTGATTACTATCAGATATCGATCAAGTTAGAAAAAGTCAGCTACGTGATATATTCTTTTACAAAAGCAGCAGCAGCAGCCATCTTATATCAACTCTGACCCAGAATTCAACCTGTGGGTACTCGGAGATAAATAACAAGCCAACATGGACCGTAAATATAATAATACCCTCAATAAAAAAGCCAGCCTAATGAATCCAACTTCCGCAAACTATAAAAAAGCCAGCCTAATGAATCCAACTTCCGCAAACTACACTCGCCATCACATGGCGTCAGTTTATAAAACCCATTTAGAATACAAAAAGGCGGCGGCGCTTAGTATATCATCATATATTAGCACATGGGATCCGTGCATATAATGAAGCACACTGGAAGATAGCATCTTGTAGAATTTGAGCACAAAACGACAACTAGTCGTCTATGGATACATATCAAATACGATTTGAGTTTTCTGCCAGGAAGGAACACCACAACTAGCTACGACTCATCAAAAGAAAAGTCATCTGTTGAAGTCACCAGAAGAGTAAAGTCATCTAAAAAGACAACTAGATAGAGAATTTCACACCTTCATCATCTGTTGAAGTTCCCTTGAAAATGGCTAGCTTTCCCTTATTCTCAAGTAGTTTCAGAGCCCTCATTAAAACTGTGCGATCCATTCCATGAAGCTCTGGTGTAACATAGGAGTATAAGGAAGACATATTCGTTTTCAAGTACGAAAGAGAGAGACAGAGGAAGAAAATGTGCAGATTAAGTCCCTGGAAAATCAGTTTAAGTGATGCACACCTGTTCCAGATGATTCAATCCCAGTCCTTAGCTCTTCTACTGTCATAACACTGTCCTCCAATCCATTCTCCTTAACCTAAAGTGAGACTTTTTTTTTAAAAGGTTCAAAAAATTGAAAAAGATAATAAAGCAACCCACCAACCAATAATGGTATACCATCAAGCCTATATCTATATGATTCATTGCTTAACTGTGAGAGATTGACCAACCATATACGAAGAATACCCTTAACCCCGCGGAGGATCTATCTTTCTCTAGAATCTGATCAGAAAAGACAGTCATCAAGGTCGTAAAAAATATGTCACTTACAACACTGACAATAATATCCGCCCAGTCTTGAATGCGATGCCACAGAATGAGGCATTTCCTATGAATTCTACCCATCCATTCAGCACGTCCTTGCAAAGATAAGTTTACCACATGAAATCAGTAGGCTGGTGTTCACATACAAGCCACAAACAGTAGAACTAGTCAGGGACATGAGCTACCTTCTGCTACTAGCACTGAAAGGAAGGCTTCCCTAGCTTCATGGCTGAGAGATCCTGCACTAATCATATCAACAGAAATAAGGATAACCCAATGTGATAATCTCTAGTTAAGTTTGTTGTAGAATAGCTTATCTCAATTTCAGAAGAAAATAATATATCTGAATATTTGTTTCTAATAACCACAAGTCATCTTAATCTCCACTCAAAAGATACCAAAATATTGCTGCAAGTCATGTTATACCACGGGGATTTTGAAAGATTTCCTTTCCTTTTGACTGTTATCTCTAGACCATTTCGTGCCCTGAGAAGACTTTCACTAATTGATTGAGTTTTCAGGCGAAATTTTCATGATAATCATGGTCCTATTCCTTTGGTTTTGGCAAGGAATGAAATCAAATGAAGAGTTTAACTTTCCCAAAGTTTACCTTCCATAAACTGATATACACATAACAATTCTACTCTGGAAACCTTATAGCATAACATAACCCAATTTGAACATTCTACTGACAAGGCTATATTCTTGATCAATTTCAGCACATGCACTCCTCTAACTGCCAGAAATGAAAAATACTCAAAGCTCTTGCTTATATGTTATATGCTAGTTTCACCATCTGTGGGACTTTGAAGGAATATGTAACTACTTCTCCGGAAGTATTACCAGTTTTAATTTATTCAAATGCCAGAGGGTTTTAGGGACACTATGCAGTACGAAAGAACAGTTTCAGCCCAATTGTAAGTAACTTCAGATCACATCACCTCATTATGTAACAGATGCACAATTACATACAGCATTTTGCTCCAAGGAGCTTGGTTTTAAACTGCGCGATGCGTAGCGAGGCGTTTTGGTTTTTGAAGTGATGCGTGATGCGATGAGGTGGTCGCATCTCGTCGTTGATGCGACCAGTTATATAATACTACCTCCGTCCTGAATTGACTGTCCTGTTTACTATTTGGACATGTCGTTTGACTTCAATTTTTAACATATAAGATAAAATAATTTTTAAAATTTAAATTTTACACATGATTCCTTACATATTAAACTATATATTACAAAATTTAGTTTTATAAAATTATTTTATATTATATGCTTAATATTGAAGTGGAAAAACGTGCCATAAAGCAAACAGGACGGTCAATTCAGGACGGAGGGAGTATCATCTATAATTTGTTGTGATACTACATTTTGTATATACAAACAATATTTAACATATATGACATACAAATACATATTGATACTAAACTTTAAATATTCATTTGAATACAACTTGTAGCTGACTGGTTGGTGGATGGAGATGATGCACGTGAATTTGAGTGTGGGGGACAGACACGGAAAAAAAAAGAGAGAGAGAATGGGAGTGGGGAAGAGCAAAGGGGGGAAGTGAATAGAAAGTGAACAAAATGGGGGGAAGAATAAAATAAGGGGGGAAGGAGTCGAGTGGGAAGCACCAAGCAGCTTTTTTTTTAATATAAAAAAGAAAAACTTTCTCCAAAGTGATGTCATTTTGAGATGTTTAGAAAAAGAAAAAAAAATTGAAAAAAAAAAGAGTGCACAACACGACTTGACATTCTGGATGAGTTTTACCCTTCGCATTGCATCACCCTCGCCTTATGCGCGTATGCGCGCTTTTTTAAACCAAGCCAAGGAGCTAATGACTTCTCCTAATAACCAGATACAGACAGAATATATTCATACATGATACCATTACTGTCCCATTTGGCAGGACCAAGCCATGACAAATGCGGAACACTGAGATGCTTATAATCAAGAAACCAACAACAGATCCAAACTTCTAGTCCTTCACTATACCCACACACTAAATGTCATACAAGAATATAGCTAAATGAAAATCAGCCAATACCAATGGTGGAATAGTAATCAGAAGGTGATAGAAGATTACGATCAATTGCAGGATTTGAAAACAGAACGAAGTCTTCTTCAAGATCCACAATAAAGACTTTCTGACTCCGGCAGTAATCAAGTATCAACTCTTTCCATAACAGTATCTGCTTCTCTCGTGTGTCTCTAACAGGCTGCAAACTGACAAAAGAGAACAGAGCCTACTTGGACACACGTCTATGGTAAAGAGATGGTATATAAAGATAACAAAAGATTGCTCTAGAGAACATTCTGAGATCTGTTAAAAAACCAACGCATGAGCTCTATAAATCCCTTTCAAACGTATCTCAAATTCAAGGAGAATTTAAGTGGTAAGGAATAATAAAATTTGAAAGACACGTGCAAAAATCAGTTGGTATTAAAACGCACTAGATATTTCACTGAATCAAAAACACATGAATGAAGAGCCTAAATAGAACCATAACATACTCCAAACCAAAATCACACTGTCATGCGCGTCAAAACAGGCGTAAAAAAGCTCAGAAAAACATAGTCTAGGATGTTTTGTGAGTCTAGAAAAGTTGGACAGAGGATATTGGAACCATAAAAGATTAGAGATTACGTGAAGTATGGTGGATAGTTGAAGAAGTTTGGAAGCTTGTAATCACCCAACTTCTGCATCCTTATTAAATCTGTACCTTCAGATGATGGAAAAAAGAAGCTACTAACGAGTCAGGCCCTAAATTGACGAGACATAGAGCAAGCCCTAAATTCCAGTAAAGAAATGAAAGAGTCTAACCAAGACGAAATCAGATTTACTCAAACAAACCCCGTGAAGAGGAACCACACAACATATTTAGGCCTCATCATTCAACAAAATTTACACTAGTATTGGTGAAAAAGTAAATTCAATCAAACCAACCATTACCTCTGCCAATAACTAGAACCATGTCAAATGACAAAAACAAATGATCAAATTCAATAGCATGCCATGATGACAGAAAAAAGGACAGTTTCTGTTGAATAAAAACTGCAATCGGAACTGAATGGAAACAAATGTGCTTGCCAGCCAATTCATTGTACTGCTAATGTATCACCGAATATAGTTATGTCATGTGAGAACTATTGAGAACTGACACTTTAAGGTGATGAAAGAAGCCTAACCACCATGAAGCCAGAACTACTTGTAACAAATCCAGCATAAAGAAGCCCCATCGCATATCTGAACTACTTGTAACAAATCCAGCATAAAGAACCCCCATAGCATATGTGAACCTCATCATTCAATACTTTGGTTAAAATTTAGACTCAATCAAGCCAATTAGTATCACTCCTAATGATCAGAACAGTGTCAATCTGAAAACATAATGATCAAATTCAATAGTATTTCATGAATACAGCAAAAGGGACAGTTTGTCTTCAAATCAAAGAAGTGCAATCAAAGCTGAATAAACTCAGATGTATGGTTGTCAGCCAATTCATTAGAACATTGGTAATTCACCGGATATTGCTTTTTCATGAGAACTATACAGAGGTGAGATGGTGTTATATTGCAGCCGATTTGACAGGGAGACAAATATGGAATACTAGTTGCTATGCAGCCTGCACAATTTCAAGTCTCATACAAGGGTTTTAAGATGAACCAAATGAGCAAACGACAAACAGTACTAGGTTACTGATGAGGCTAAGGTTCGTAATCCATATCTAGTATGAAGCATGGGACGATGAGGGAAACTACATTTGTCAAAACAGAACTACTCGGCGGAAGAAAAAATCATTAAATTAGATAGAAAACAGTTATGAAAGTAATTGCTTCACAGTTGCGAGCAAGGGATAAAAACAACACAGTAGCAGCGTAGCACAGCACCAAACTCATCAGTCTAGACCTGACAAAAGTGACCCAAACTCGAAAAACCAATCCAACTCAACCAGCTTTGAACCCGATTTTAAACTGAATAAAGTGACCCGAAAACCTGAAACAACCCGAACCAAACTGCAATTTGGTAAGACATGATGTAACCAAACTCACCTAGACCGAATTCACCTGAATGCTTTATTAAAAGCTAAATCTAATAGAGTAGTTCCAACCATAAACAATAATCTTGAAACAAAAAACACATAATAAAAACTTTAGACATCCAATTGGTATTCATTAGTCACAAATGATATACTCCCTCCTATTCATATCTAAAATGACATATTTTGAATAGGAGGGAGTATATAATATTGGAGCAGTTCCAGTGATTAATCTCTGCAGAGGCGCAGACACAAGAAGAGAATGAAGAAAGGAGCAGCTGTATAATAGCGGTTTCCTGAATGCTTATGGTTGACTTCACATGGTGTGATAGAAGAAATAAAAAACTTATATTTTTACAATCGCCAGAGAGAACAAGATAAGTAGAGTATATTACCGGTTCCCAAATGAAATGTTTCAGCCCCGTCTTCAATCTGGTGTGCGAGAGAAGCAGCAGTTTCAGTTCCAGTGATTTATCTCTGCAGAGGCACGGATACAAGTGAATGAAGACAGACGCAGAGCATGTATGTTCCTTGTTCGCCAGTTAGGGTTGCAAAACTACCGTGAGTGAAGAGATAAATTCGAGTATATTATCAGTTCCGACTCTGAAATCTTTTCAGCCTAGTCTTCAATCTGGTGTGCAAGTGATGCAGCAGCTCCACTATTTATCTCTGCAGAGGCGCAGACAGAAGAAGAAAATGAAGAAGAGGGGCAGGGCATGTATGTTCCTTGTTAGCCAGTTAGGATTGCAAAATTACCGTAAGTGAAGAGATAAATTCGAGTATATTACCGGTTCCGATTCTGAATGTTTCAGCCCCGTCTTCAATCTGGTGAGCGAGTAATGCAGCGGTTCCAATCTCTGGAGAGGCGCAGACACGAGAAGAGAATGAAGAGAGGCGCAGAGCATGGAAAATTATCGTGAGCGATGAGAATGAAGACGACCGTGAAACTTTTCCTGAATTGTTCAATTCGTTAGTTGCCCTTATTTTGTTTCTCTCGGAGGATATTGATGTATTTTATGGTCTAAATTTTTAAAACTTAAAATAACCAAATACTTTTTTTTGAAAAGGTAAATAGCCAAATATTTAGGTGCCATTAACACAATTTATTATTATTAATTATTCATATAATACACACTGTGATATGTTGTTTAAACATTAAACTATGGTATATTTAGGCTAAAAAGTGCCTTAGAAATGCTACTAAGTAAAGTAAACCATAGTAAACACAGCAAAGTGCTACTAAGGCAGTTTCAGCATGCTCTAAGCTTGGAATGAACTTGGTTAGGACCCAAAGAGCCTACCAAGACTTAGTAATATTCAATTATGATTGATAAGGCTAATTAAGTCCTTAGGAAACATTGGTAGGAAATTAAACCAAAGAAAACACAAGAAAACACCATAAAGTCAATTTAAGTAAATACTTGCTCTAGACTTGGTGTAACCTTGTATTATACCTAAAGGTCATTCCTAGACCTTATTAACATGTTAATGAACATTTTAAATCAATTACTAAAGAAAACCAAGCTTGAAAACAAGTTAAAACACAAAATGTGCTTTAAGGAGCCTTAAAGCACATTTTTGAAAAATTGTCTTGGAAATGGGTTTTGAGTGGCTAAATGTCCATATTTACTCTTTAATCAACATGTGTACTACTTAGTATCACATTAGGAAGTCTAAATCAATGGGAAATCAAAAATTTCACAATTATGTGCCTTAATTTGTGAATAGTGCTCAAATAGTGCTAGTTTAAGTTATAAGTCAACATAAGTTGTTTAATTGGTCATTAAAGGCCATATATATGTTATATATTGAAGGGGGCACGGTTTTTAGAGTGTGAGTCACCATACCAAGCCATCCAACTAAAGAAAGTAAAAGAAAATAAAGTAAGGTTACTATTTACCTTTTATAACATAATATCTCTTAAAGTGCACTCTCTCACCACATTCCCTTCATTTCTCTCATCCCCACCGTATTCATCTTCATCCTCCCTTCTCCATTTCGTTTTTGCTACAACAAGTATACTTCTCCACCTTGTTTTGCTTGCCAAATCCAACTCCATGCTCCAAATCAAAATCTAAGACCATATTTGTGTTAGTTGGAGCAAGCTCTTCATTTCCCTCTTTTCAAATCTTCAAGAACTCCATTTTGGTGCCATGAAGAATCTCCATTGATGGAGCTTGAGCTCATCTTTTCATGCCTTGTCATTCTCCTTTGCTTCAAGGTAAGGAAAATCAAAAGAAAACCATGTTTCCCTCCATTTTTGTGTATAACCGAAAATTCATCCCTTAATGGTGCATTACCTTGCTCTCTTATTAGCTTAATTCAAACTTCAAAGGACTAGGAGGAGTCCTATCTTGCCACTTATTCAAGTTCTCTTTCAAATTCCAAAGGTAAACATCAGTTTTAATGTTTTAAGACACATATGTAAATATAAGGTTTAATTATGAGTTTAAGTATGAAACTTAATTCTCATTACCCTTATATGTGTATTGGTTAGAAGATTGACAAGTGATAAAACCTCCTTGCTGATTTTCAATCAAGAAAGAACAAGAGAAAACAAGTGGGAAAGCTTGGAAAACAAAGAGGTAAATGACCTCTCTTAATGTGGTTTCATGTACTAGGGAATTGAGCTATATTTGCTTAATAAATAACCTAAAGAGCCAATGGGAAATGAGCTAGAAAACTATCCACAAGGTGGACTAAAAGGACATGGGAGCATTGTTGTGTGTATTCGCAGGTTGAAGGCATTTAAATGTGGAAATTCAGTGTTTAAGTTTAATGCAATTTAAGGGCCTAAGAGCCAAGCAATTTAAGTTTATGCACTATATTGTGATGTAGTGTGGTTTAAAGGTTTAGTTGTGTGTAAAGAGCATTCTTGTGAAGGTGAATGTCTTGGATGGTTAAAGGATGAAAAACAATATGTTTGTGTGTAAGGAATGTGTATTAAGGGATTGAGTGTTCTTGGATTGTGTAAAGGTGGAAAACTATATGTTTTGGTGTAAGGTGGTAAAAGGGAAGCTATGGCAAAATTTAGTGGATAAACAAAGGAGTTTCTGTGTTGAAATTAGATTTTATGACCTAGAAGGTACTAGAAATTTGTTAAGTGTTAAGATGGTGAAAGAAAGTGAAATAAGGTGTTCTTAAGCGTTAAGGTGCCTTGGGCATTGTCTTGGTGGATTAAGAGTTAAATGGGTGTTTTATATACACCAAAGTCATGTTATGTGAGGTGTAAATTCTTGTGCAAGTTTTGGTAAACAAAGGAAAAAAAATATGCCTTATGAAGGTCTAAGTGTGAACTAGTTGAAGATATAAGAAGTTGTGTGTGGGAGGTGTATGTGAGAAGTAATGCTTTTGAAGTAGTGGTAATGTTTGTGAGACAACACTTTGGTTAGTTGAGGTAGTAGGCATAATATACCACTTAGAAATCTAAAGGAAAAATGTTATAAGTGCTAGGAATTGTTGTAAGAAATTGAGTAACAAGTTAGTGATGATTTAGGAAGGTTTAGTGCTTGTTTTTTAGGTATTTAAACATGTAGGAAACATGTGGAAAGATTATGGAATGATTAGGTAAGTTTAAGGTTGGATTAGGGGTTGAAAATGATGTTTTAACAACATATTAACATGGTCCGGGACCTAGCCCTTGTATAGGTACCCGGACCACCCTTAAAAATCAGCCGAAAGACAAGTTTACAAGTGGTCCAGGTCCTTAGTCCAGGACCAAGACCCGGACCAAGTGAAAATAAAGGCCGAGACTACATTCCAGTGTTGGTCCAGGACCTTGGGTCCGGACCAGGGCAAAAATGTTGCAAAATGTGTTTTAAAGGCTTCTAATAATGGGGGATTGAATGGTAATGGTTTTAGATGATGCTTAGGCCTTGTTTGGTGACATATAAAGGCCTTAAAATGTGTAAACAAGTGTTAGGTTTGATGTGAGAGTTGTGAACTTAAGATCACAAGAGTAAATTAAGTGTAACGGGATGACGGGGTAAACTATGGACACATTAAACGTTAAGCAATCATGTTACCCCAATGTTAATGAAAGTAATTGTGATGTTACCAGTTGTACGGGATTTGTTCGAGGAACCTAGGAGGACACAATAGTGGACCATGGTGACAGGTATGGTTTTCTTGCAACCTGTGTCCTACCGGATTACACCGGCTTGTATGCCAATGTGTTTTTCTGAATGTTCCACCTTGCAAGAATAAGCATGAATGAGTTTATAGTAATTCGTTAATGTGGCGTGTTTAACTCTGATACCGTTAAACCTCGAAAGTGTTAAACCTTAGCTAACCAAGTCTAGGATCACTTAAGAGCGGTATTCGGATTTAATGACCCAAACCGTGGGAACGTTCTAACCACGGCTATGCGTGAGTTAGTTGTATGTTGTTTGTGCGTGTAAGTATGTTTACCACCCTTGTGTGTTTAACCCGGTTGTAATACCTTATGGTGTGTGTGTGTGTGATAGGTTCCATAATGGAGCTCTTAACTATATGTTTACATATATATATGTATACTAGTGGGTGGTGAGGAATCCGGTCGTTCCGGTCGCGCGTTGTTTGGGAGTGGGTATCCATATTTGCCTTACCTTGCTCCTTGTTATGTTATGTTATGGTGGTTGCTTCCTTCTTGGATTACAATCATCGGTAAGCTTAACCAAGGCTTACCAACCTCGACTATTGTTCGGGACTAGAGGGTTATGTACGGTGTGTTCGGTACTATATTAAGACCGACACATCTCAGTAAAGTTAATATGTACGGTGTGTTCGGAACTATGTTATATCCAACGCATCTTAAGTAAATTTGTGTTCTCTATGTAGAATGATATGTTATTGTATAACGAGCTTGTCATGAGAATAAGAATATTCTCTAGGTTCTAATGAGGTTACTAACTCATATTTCAGGGTACGAGTCCCCACGTGACCCTCTCAAGTTATGTTGTATGTACGTTAAGTTGTGATATGAGTGGTTATGTGGAGAATGTGGTTCATGGGTATCAATCCCACTTTGTTATAAGAGAAATTTAAGTATGACCCGATTAGTGGGCAAGTGTCGTCTATTAAGGAAATAGCTCCATTAGAGGAGAAACCCTTAAGGGTTAAGGAACAAAACGAGTGAGCTAACGAGTTTTGTTGTGTTGATTGATTTGTGGAACCCCATTGTTGTGGGTATGCAATGTGTTATGTGTTTATAGTTTCATGCATGATTTAAATAAAATCAACCGCATGCTCAGACGACAATTAGTTGTGCGTGCCCGGTAGTATGCGGGCTGCACGATTACCATACCAGCATTGTGCTGAGCCCCTGGGGGGCCACCCTTTCTCTCTTTCTTTTCAGGTACAAGGTGCTGGAAGCCGTTCGAGAGTAGGACGGGGTAGTTGTTTGTACATGGGTAGCCATTTAAATTGAGTATGTATTGTAGGTGTAGTAAGACCGAAATTGTAGTCGGCTTTAGTTTGTAAATACTCGGTACAATTGGAATGTAAATGTATATTGACTAATGGATAGGAACGGGATGTAATGTGTAGTTGCTCGGGATTCTGGTCCATCAGACCGATACAATATATATATGTATTAGCCTTGTTAGCCACGTGGGTGGCTAACGGCGTGTAACACCATTGAGTTAAGTAATGTGACGAGTTAATTTTTCCGCTGCAATTTGTTGTTAAGTGTATGGTTGTAGTTGGGGTGTTACAAATAGTAACAATGGATGAGATGAGTAGTAAATGAGTAATGGATTTTAGAAATTGGTAAATGTATGGTTGCATGATTATGACTAGTAAGATTAAGAAGATAGAAAATGAAATAATGATTGACTATTTGATTGGGTGAATTGAGGTGGGAGGTGAAACTTGGTTTGCTAGCGATCAAGGGAAACCGAACATCAAAGTGGGGTGGATGGATAGTTCAACACCAATGCTGATCATATTGGGGTTGAATGACTCTTGAAGCTCCGTATAAGTGGCCACAAGTAATCACGCTAGTAATAGGTGAAACTAACATAAATTGGAACTTGGAGTTGCATGGAAGTTTTCAAAATGAATTTCCATATGATTTTGGCAAATGATTTTCTTCAAACTTGAGAATGAGGATTGGTTTTGAAACCACTCCCACGGGCGCTAGTGGATCTTTCATGGCTAGGCACGGGTATCCGGTTGAATCATGGAGGTGAAGCTAGTTGTGAGTCGGTGGAGGTGTTGAATAGTTTTGAAACCACTACTACGGACGAGCAAGGGTACTAAGTGACCTGTAGGACGTTTTTAGTATGTGTTTTGTATTTGTCCAAGGGCCGCCGGATATGAGTAGTCCGGTCAGGGAAGAGTACCCACTTTGGACCTTGAGGATTCTCTAGAGTTGCAAATGATTTTGATCATAACCAAAGGACCGTAGAGCCAGAAAGAGTAAGTGCTCAGTGTCATGACGGCCGTGAACCAGAGAGCGTAAGTGTTCAAACGTGACCGGTACCTGAGGGATCACTCAATTTGGGGGAGGACTTAGTGCCTAATTGTCTGCGGATGGACCCCCATTGAGAGATTTGGGCAAAGATATTTTTGGTTGCTATGCATGCTTGACATGTTGTGTGAATGTGTGGTACGTATTCAGTCAGTCATTGGATTCTGACAGTTGTAGAGAGAGTATAACCTTAGTATTGAGTACCTTGGTGACTAACAATCTTAGACTCACTAACTTTGTGGGCAAAGTTCTTTAAGGGGGGTAGGTTGAAATACCCCGAACTTAATTAGGGTGATTAAATTACTCTAATATGATATTGAGGGCCTATTAGTGCCTAATAAATCTTGGTAAGGAAAATAAATCCAAAAGAAAAGAGAAAACACTTAAAAAGCGAAAAACGCTAAGTTGAGCGTTAGGTGACCCTAGGAGAAATACAACCTTAAAGAGGGTATTAAATGAATTTAAAAGACTTAATAATGCCTAAATAATATATAGGAACAATTCCCGAAGGAAACAAATCCAAATAATGTAATAAGACGCTAATAAAGCTTTAGCGCGCGTTTTTTTCAAGAAAACCCGAAAACGTGACTTTAAGTGGTCAAGCAAACCCGTAAAAATTATAGTTCATTAAATAACTATAAATAAACATTAATGGGAGTATAATAACCATTAAAATTAAAGAAACGAGAAAATTCCAGAAAATGGACCCGGTTAATGAATAATGCTAAACCGGGTAAATTAATGAGCGTTTTCTGTAGAAAACGAAAAACGCTCCCAGCTTATGTACAGTATGGGGCCAGTTTTAATAAGGAGTGCAGCCCTCTCCATTACTAGCTAGCTAGTTAAATAAAAGAAGAAGAAAAGCAAAAAGGGAAAAAGTTACAAAAGTAACTTCCCTCTCTCTCTCTCCTCCCTCATTTTCCCCTTCCTCTTCTCTTTCCTCCCTTTCTTCTTCTCTGTCGTTTTTCTCCTCCTCCCCTACTGCACAATTTCTTCACCCTTCTCCCATGGCTTCTTGCCATTTCCTTGCTTGCCCAAGCTTCCTCCAAGCTCCAAATGCAAAACAAATTACATATTTGAACTCCCCTCATCCTCCTCTACACTTCCCTCTTTTTAAAATTCCAAAAGGATGAAGTTGACCTCCATGGGTTTTCCCCATTTGAAGAGAAAATGGCACCATCTTGTAGCTTGGAGTCCCCTCTTTCCATTAAGGTAAAAATTTCATTGAAAAACACATTTTTTGTTCTCCCTCCTTTGGTGACCGATTTTACCCCCTTGTAATGCCTTGTTTTCTTCTTGTTTTTGAGCTTCATTTCAACCCTCCAATGGTGGAGTAACTCCCTTCTTGATTCAAGGGTGAGAACCCCTCTCAAAAATCTCCAAAGGTAAAACCCTAACTTGTGCTCTAAGCCCTTTTTATTGAATTAGAATTCTCTAAGGGTTTAGAAGAATAACTAAAATGCATTTTTGTGTTTCTTGGGTGTTGGGATGGAGTTGGCAACTCCGCTCCCATTTGACCGATTGTGACCAAGTAGAGGAGATGAGAAGCTTGGAAACAAAGAATGGAGGAATAAGGTAATTAAGTTACCCAAATGTTATTTTGAATGCTTTAGGATTTGGGATGGGTGAAATTAATTAATGAACCCAAATTATGTGTGATAGTGTGCTTGGTTGAGAATTGGTAGATTTGTGAGTTAGTTGTGAATTAAAGGCCTTGGTGCCATGCACTTTATGTTTAGTGCTTATGTTATTGTTGATGGGATTTTGAGGACATATTATGCTCTGGTAGGACCCTTGTAAGGGTGTGGCTAGATTAGGATTTGATATGGTGAGAATTGAGAAATGTGGATATGCAAGGTTTATGGGGAGGTTATGGCAAAATTTTGGTAGAAAAACAAGTGTTTAAGGATGACTTAGTGTATTGGGGAACCTAGGTGTTTGTAGTGTTGTTTAGAGTTGAGTGATAGCCTTGAAATGGCATTTGGAGAACTAGAGGAAAGGAGGTAAAAATTTGTAGCAAATGGGTGTTGAAAGGCATTGGAAAAACTAGAAAAGAGCTAGTGTGCAAGACTTAGAAGATAAGAGATGGACTTGGGTTTTGGAAGTGCTAATGTATAGGAATGATTGGGAATGGTCATTAAGTGATTTGGTAAGGTTGGTAGAAGGGTGTTAAACCACAAAAGGGAAGTTAGAAATGCATAAGAGTGCAAAATGCAAAATGTGAGAATTTGGATTTGTTGAATTTGAGCAAGAATAGGGTGGTGGATTAAACTAAGGATTTGGAGTGGTTTAGAGCATGTTTTAGGGTGATTAATTATGTAGGAAACTTGTGGAAAGATTAGGGGAAGTTTGAGGGTGGATTAGGGATTGATTTGGAGGGGAAAAATCATGTTTGTAGCAGATTTTAGCAGGGTCTGGGACTTGGTCCTTGGACAAAGTCCTGAACCACCCCTTAAATATAGGCCGAGAGTCACCCCTGTACCTGGTCCGGGACTTGAGAGATGGACAAGGTCCTGGACCACCCATGAAAATGTAGCCGAGAGTTAGACAGTGTATTGGTCCGGGACTTTGGGTCCCGGACCACCCCCAGAATTCACCAGAGAGTTTTTTAAGGGTTTTTAAGATGGAGATTTGAATGGTATTGATTTTATATGATGTTTAGGAGTTGTTTGGTGATCTTTAAAGGTCCTAAGAAGTGTAAACAAGTGTGAGGAGTGATTGAGATAATTGCGAGTTTAAGAGCACATAAACAAAACCAAAGAATAATGGGTTAACGGGGTTAATCACAGGAGTACTAGTCTACATACCGTAGTATTTTAAATTAATGGAGATGTTTGAAATATTATCAGTGAATCAAGAGTAAGACTTGAGGAACGAGTGTGAACCGAGGAATATGAGAACACCCGGTAAAGTTAACCCCGGTGAAAGGTATGATTTCCTCATGCTCTGTATCCTAACTTGGTTACCCTGATTTGTGTGCTTGTTTGATTGTGTGATCACCTAACAAGATAAATGCACGAATCGGATTGTTTGTACTCGTTGGTGCTTGTATTGTGTTGTTGCTTGTTGGTTGTAAATTTAAACTGAAGTTTGTATAATTCATGAAATGGGTGTTTGTGAATGAATTGCTTGATTGTGATTGTGTATGGTAGTGCGACTCATAGTTGAGTCTTGTTTGGTAGAGACTCGTAGAAAGAGTCAAGTTGTGAACTAATAAAATGTGGAAACATCCTACAACTATCGAACCAATACACGGTAACATAAACCTATGAACTCACTTGAACACGAGAAAGTATACGGGAGTAGCAACCTCCCGATAACGGTTAGATAACCAAATTGATTTAATCCACACAATAAACAATAGTGGAAGTATGTGAGTAACCTCTATCTAGAGGAGTGATAATTGTTCAAATCTTGAACCTTGAGTACACTAAAGCATGGTAAGGGATCACCAAACCCCTTAGAGACATAGTCGAACCCTAATGAGAGGAACCGACTAAAATGAACAATGTCCCGAACAAGAGAGTATTCGATAAGTTGGTTAAAACCCTAATTCTTAGAATACTTGACATTGAGATTCCCTGAGCTAATGAAGGATATCGAGAGAGATACTTCTAGGCTAATCTATGAGATTGGGTAATGACTCTGAGAGAGGAGTTTTGGGAATTTGAGTAGTCCGGTAGTGAACCGGACATTTGAGAATTTGAGGAGCTAACTGTTTAGCCCTGTTGTATTTGAGCCCGGTGGTGGGTCTTGTGTATGACCCTGCCCGGAGGTCATGAGAATCACTTAACACGTTCCTTTGGGTATTGAGTATTGACTTGGGAACTTGAGTATTGAATCGGGTATGTGAGTATTGGGAATTGAGTTGTGACTTGAGGGACTTGAGAATTTGAGTTGAGTGGAGAATTGAGTTGAGTGTTGTAGACCTTGTTGAGATTGCGAGTAAGAGTACCCAAGGGAGTGGGTAGAATATGAGTAAATGAGTAAGGCATGGTGAGGTAGAAACCCTCAAGCCTAATTAGAGAACATATTAAACTAACCCCTTGATGTGTGTGTTAGTGCTTGTGTTCAATGTTGAACTTGATTGTGAATGTACATATATAATGTATGTTGTATGCATGCTGTTTGAATTAAAATGAACCGCATGCTCTCGACCAATTAGTCGGCGTACCCTCGCTAGTACGCGGGGTATGCGGAAGTCATATGCAGCGTAGGCTGAGCCCCTTGGGGCAATGTTTTTATTTTTTTTACAGGTAAAATGAAGCCGGACACCGTTTGAGAGTAGGATGGGGTTGTGGTTAAGCGATGGTAGTTGATAAATATTTGTAATGTTGTATTGTGGAAATGTAAGACCGAAAGGTCATCAATAATGTTGGGAATTGTAGATACTTGGTATAGTGTTAAATGGAGATTGTATTGTATAATATGGGAGTGAAGTTGTATTTGGTTTAGATTTGATTAAGTAATGGAAGTATGAGTTGTATAGTGTACTCGGTGTAAGACCCATCAGACCGATATTGTATTTGTTGTTGTACTTAAGTTTGGATTGGCCTTGTTAGTCACGTGGGTGACTAACGGCATTGTTTCACCCCCGGTTGAGTTGGAATTTCCGCTGCGTTGTTGTTGTTATTTGAGACGGGTTAGAAGATAATGGTGTGTTTTGCGGTAGGGGTGTTACAAAAAGTGGTATCAGAGTACCACTATTTGCGGAGAGCAGTTAGTTTAGTAGCATGTGTGTATAATGTGAAGCACCGAGCGGAGTAACACCGGCTTGTAACTTGAGTGAGCAACGCTCAAGGAGCATTCAGTAGTCATCCAAACGAATGACGAACGATAATACGAATGATGTAAGTATATGTGTGGAAGCTAATATGACAGTGGGTACCATGTAAGTTAGTGTTGTGCACGAAGCAAGAACACGGTGCGTAGTAAGCGACCGTTGTATAAGTATTGTTAAATGATAGTATGACAAATAAGCAGAGTTATGAGTTAGACTCAGTGGAGATACAACGGTAAGTGATAGCAAATAAACTAGGCAGTAAGCCAGTAGCCTGTACTATGTGATAAGAATCTCAGTGAAACACAGTGTGAATTCCTATTGCAATCGCATAAGAGATTTGCTGCCAAGAGTTGACGCCTCTGCACTCTGTATGACTGAGTGTTTTGGTATTGCGCTTGCGCGGTAATGATCGAGTGAGATAGCTAGGAAGTAGGGAAGATGTTAATTGTGGTAGAACAACAAAAGACTTATAACGTTATAAGACCGAAGCATAGGAAATGCAAGGTCGTACCAATGAAAGAGTACTGGTACAAAACCAAACGTGGAGGCATGAATAGCATTAAGTGACTGCAGTAACATGGAATACCAAACATCGGTATGGAATATACCTCAAGTGTGGGAAGTAACCGAGAGAGAACTACACATTAAGTAGTAACTCAATCTCAACCGACAGTAAGTCGAAAGAAAACAAGTCAATCATTGTGAAGCACATAGCAGTATACAGAGTAAATTATCATAGAAGTGGATGGAAGTTTGAAACTCACCGAATTCGCGCACGGTAAGAAATACCACGCATCGGTTGAGAAGATACAGTAAGAATAACGAATGGGGCAAACTAAGCTCTAAAGTTATCAAGAGTTGCGCAACAGAAACTAGTGAGCCAGTGATTCAAGTATTGAATGTGCATTGTGAATACGAATAAATGGATAATTATTAACGCCTAAAATCCTCACAGGCTAGAACCGAAACCGGTTATGAGTTAAACAAACTCCAATGAGAATTCTTGGTTTAGGGACTAAACCGCCAGTATGGTTAAGATCCTCTAACCAGAACACATTGTATAACAGACCGCGTGGAAGTTAAAACGCTTCACGGCGGCAGAACATTTTAAGCCAATGTTCAGTGGTTGATTACGTGGGCGTAATCCCTTTGGGGGGGGGGGGGTAGAGCGTAAAACCGCTTAGTGTGTTTTACCGTACAAGTGTACGTGAACTATGTTGTGCATAGCACAAAATAATTTGTTTTGATGATTGGTGCGTGTGTTACATAAACATACGCATTCACTCATGGTTTAATTGTGGTATTTCGCACAGAAGATGTGAATACCATTGTGATAAGTGTATCCATTTTGTTAACTGTTATGTGTGAGAGTACAAGTGTTTGGGAGTAGAGAAACTCCCGGGGAACTAAAGCCCCGACGGTATATGTTTGTATAATACTAAATGTAATACCGTGTATTGTATTTTGATAAAAGTATGTATATATATAGTATTGGGATTTATGAAAGGGTATGAAACTGACATAGAACCTAGTGAGAATAAGATTCCCTAGGTAACTGGAGTAAAGTGAATGAAGATAACTGATAGACGGAGTTCTATCCCTTGGAGGTGTAATGATTATGATTAGAATGATTAAAAAGATAGAAAATTGGAAATGAGTGTATTACTTGATGCTTGAAATTGAAGTGGGAGGTGAAACTTGATTTCATGAGATCAAGGGAAGCCGAACACAAATTGGAGTGGAAAGGATAGTTCAACACTGATGCTGATCACATCAGGGTTGGATGATTCTTGAAGCTCCCTATAAGTGGTCACAAATAATCACGCTAAGGAAAGACGCAAATAACATAAATTGGACTTGGAGTTGCATTGAGTTTTCAAAAGGATTTTCAATTGGCATTTCCAAAACTTCTGATTGATATTTTGAATAAAGGATTCTCTTATACTTAACCACGTAAAGAATATTTTCATAGTACTTGCTCACGAGCTGAGGACGTATGAGCCTTTGTCTTCGGACCGGTGACATGAGAAGTACATATGTTAAAAATTAAGTGATTGTTTTGACCTCCCAAAGGAACGGGGACCAGAAGGTGTCCATCGCGACCGGGTTCTGCGGGATCACAGTGTATATAAAAAGGTATTTTTGGTTACTATTCATGCTCAGACATGTTGTGTGGTATATGTAATCAATATTATTTTGACCTTGAGTCCTAATATGGTTGAGTTCTGAATGTTGTTATGTTACCCAGACCTATGAGTCTAACTGTTGTTATGTTACCCAGACCGGAGAGTCTGAGGGTTGTTATGCAAGTACAATGTTGTTAAGATACCCGGACCGTTGAGTCCGAGGTTATCATATAAGTATGTTATGTTATGTATGGATGTGGATATGTTACCCGGACCGTTAAGTCCGAGGTTGTAATTTAAAGTATGTTTGGCTAAGGAAGTTTTATTTTGCAAGTAATCCCCGTGTTCTAATCCAAATGATGCGTGGGAAGTGTGAACTTTGAGGACGAAGTTCTTTTAATAGGGGTAGATTGAAATACCCCAAACCTTGATATGTTGTTTAAACATTAAAATATGGTATATTTAGGCTAAAAAGTGCCTTAGGAATGCTACTAAGTAAATTAAACCATAGTAAACACAGCAAAGTGCTACTAAGGCAGTTTCAGCAAAAACATGCTCTAAGCTTGGAATGAACTTGGTTAGGACCCAAAGAGCCTACCAAGACTTATTAATATTCAATTATGATTGATAAGGCTAATTAAGTCCTTAGGAAACATTGGTAGGAAATTAAACCAAAGAAAACACCATAAAGTCAATTTAAGCAAATACTTGCTCTAGACTTGGTGTAACCTTGTATTATACCTAAAGGTCATTCCTAGACCTTATTAACATGTTAATGAACATTTTAAATCAATTAATAAAGAAAACCAAGCTTGAAAACAAGTTAAAACACAAAATGTGCTTTAAGGAGCCTTAAAGCACATTTTTGAAAAATTGTCTTGGAAATGGGTTTTGAGTGGATAAATGTCCATATTTACTCTTTAATCAACATGTGTACTACTTAGTATCACATTAGGAAGTCTAAATCAATGGGAAATCAAAAATTTCACAATTATGTGCCTTAATTTGTGAATAGTGCTCAAATAGTGCTAGTTTAAGTTATAAGTCAACATAAGTTGTTTAATTGGTCATTAAAGGCCATATATATATGTTATATATTGAAGGGGGCACGGTTTTTAGAGTGTGAGTCACCATACCAAGCCATCCAACTAAAGAAAGTAAAAGATAATAAAGTAAGGTTACTATTTACCTTTTATAACATAATATCTCTTAAAGTGCACTCTCCACCACATTCCCTTCATTTCTCTCATCCCCACCGTATTCATCTTCATCCTCCTTTCTCCATTTATTTTTTGCTACAACAAGTATACTT
This sequence comes from Limonium bicolor, assembly GCA_023374045.1. Taxonomy (NCBI): domain Eukaryota; kingdom Viridiplantae; phylum Streptophyta; class Magnoliopsida; order Caryophyllales; family Plumbaginaceae; genus Limonium; species Limonium bicolor. Next base: position 78,139,910 of record CM041779.1, on the reverse strand, counting down.
CTCCACCTTGTTTTGCTTGCCAAATCCAACTCCATGCTCCAAATCAAAATCTAAGACCATATTTGTGTTAGTTGGAGCAAGCTATTCATTTCCCTCTTTTCAAATCTTCAAGAACTCCATTTTGGTGCCATGAAGAATCTCCATTGATGGAGCTTGAGCTCATCTTTTCATGCCTTGTCATTCTCCTTTGCTTCAAGGTAAGGAAAATCAAAGAAAAACCATGTTTCCCTCCATTTTTGTGTATAACCGAAAATTCATCCCTTAATGGTGCATTACCTTGCTCTCTTCTTAGCTTAATTCAAACTTCAAAGGACTAGGAGGAGTCCTATCTTGCCACTTATTCAAGTTCTCTTTCAAATTCCAAAGGTAAACATCAGTTTTAATGTTTTAAGACACATATGTAAATCTAGGGTTTAATTATGAGTTTAAGTATGAAACTTAATTCTCATTACCCTTATATGTGTATTGGTTAGAAGATTGACAAGTGATAAAACCTCCTTGCTGATTTTCAATCAAGAAAGAACAAGAGAAAACAAGTGGGAAAGCTTGGAAAACAAAGAGGTAAATGACCTCTCTTAATGTGGTTTTGTACTAGGAATTGAGCTATATTTGCTTAATAAATAACCTAAAGAGCCAATGGGAAATGAGCTAGAAAACTATCCACAAGGTGGACTAAAAGGACATGGGAGCATTGTTGTGTGTATTCGCAGGTTGAAGGCATTTAAATGTGGAAATTCAGTGTTTAAGTTTAATGCAATTTAAGGGCCTAAGAGCCAAGCAATTTAAGTTTATGCACTATATTGTGATGTAGTGTAGTTTAAAGGTTTAGTTGTGTGTAAAGAGCATTCTTGTGAAGGTGAATGTCTTGGATGGTTAAAGGATGAAAAACAATATGTTTGTGTGTAAGGAATGTGTATTAAGGGATTGAGTGTTCTTGGATTGTGTAAAGGTGGAAAACTATATGTTTTGGTGTAAGGTGGTAAAAGGGAAGCTATGGCAAAATTTAGTGGATAAACAAAGGAGTTTATGTGTTGGAATGAGATTTTATGACCTAGAAGGTACTAGGAATTTGTTAAGTGTTAAGATGGTGAAAGAAAGTGAAATAAGGTGTTCTTAAGCGTTAAGGTGCCTTGGGCATTGTCTTGGTGGATTAAGAGTTAAATGGGTGTTTTATATACACCAAAGTCATGTTATGTGAGGTGTAAATTCTTGTGCAAGTTTTGGTAAACAAAGAAAAAAATATATGCCTTGTGAAGGTCTAAGTGTGAACTAGTGGAAGATATAAGAAGTTGTGTGTGGGAGGTGTATGTGAGAAGTAATGCTTTTGAAGTAGTGGTAATGTTTGTGAGACAACACTTTGGTTAGTTGAGGTAGTAGGCATAATATACCACTTAGAAATCTAAAGGAAAAATGTTATAAGTGCTAGGAATTGTTGTAAGAAATTGAGTAACAAGTTAGTGATGATTTAGGAAGGTTTAGTGCTTGTTTTTTAGGTATTTAAACATGTAGGAAACATGTGGAAAGATTATGGAATGATTAGGTAAGGTTTAAGGTTGGATTAGGGGTTGAAAAATGATGTTTTAACAACATATTAACATGGTCCGGGACCTAGCCCTTGTATAGGTACCCGGACCACCCTTAAAAATCAGCCGAAAGACAAGTTTACAAGTGGTCCAGGTCCTTAGTCCAGGACCAAGACCCGGACCAAGTGAAAATAAAGGCCGAGACTACATTCCAGTGTTGGTCCGGGACCTTGGGTCTGGACCAAGTCCCGGACCAAGGCAAAAATGTTGCAAAATGTGTTTTAAAGGCTTCTAATCATGGGGGATTGAATCGTAATGGTTTTAGATGATGTTTAGGCCTTGTTTGGTGACATATAAAGGCCTTAAAATGTGTAAACACGTGTTAGGTTTGATGTGAGAGTTGCGAACTTAAGATCACAAGAGTAAATTAAGTGTAACGAGATGACGGGGTAAACTATGGACGCATTAAACGTTAAGCAATCATGTTACCCCAATGTTAATGAAAGTAATTGTGATGTTACCAGTTGTACATGATTTGTTCGAGGAACCTAGGAGGACACAATATAGTGGACCGTGGTGACAGGTATGGTTTTCTTGCAACCTGTGTCCTACCGGATTACACCGGCTTGTATGCCAATGTGTTTTTCTGAATGTTTCCACCTTGCAAGAATAAGCATGATATGAGTTTATAGTAATTCGTTAATGTGGCGTGTTTAACTCTGATACCGTTAAACCTCGAAAGTGTTAAACCTTAGCTAACCAAGTCTAGGATCACTTAAGAGCGGTATTCGGATTTAACGACCCAAACTGTGGGAACGTTCTAACCACGACTATGCGTGAGTTAGTTGTATGTTGTTTGTGCGTGTAAGTATGTTTACCACCCTTGTGTGTTTAACCCGGTTGTAATACCTTATGGTGTGTGTGTGATAGGTTCCATAATGGAGCTCTTAACTATATATATGTATACTAGTGGGTGGTGAGGAATCCAGTCGTTCCGGTCGCGCGTTGTTTGGGAGTGGGTATCCATATTTGCCTTACCTTGCTCCTTGTTATGTTATGTTATGTTATGGTGATTGCTTCCTTCTTGGATTACAATCATCGGTAAGCTTAACCAAGGCTTACCAACCTCGACTATTGTTTGGGACTAGAGGGTTATGTACGGTGTGTTCGGTACTATATTGAGACCGACACATCTCAGTAAAGTTAATATGTACGGTGTGTTCGGAACTATGTTATATCCGACGCATCTTAAGTAAATTTGTATTCTCTATGTAGAACGATATGTTATTGTATAACGAGCTTGTCATGAGAATAAGAAGATTCTCTAGGTTCTAATGAGGTTACTAACTCATATTTCGGGGTACGAGTCCCCACGTGACCCTCTCAAGTTATGTTGTATGTACGTTAAGTTGTGATATGAGTGGTTATGTGGAGAATGTGGTTCATGGGTATCAATCCCACTTTGTTATAAGAGAAATTTAAGTGTGACCCGATTAGTGGGCAAGTGTCGTCTATTAAGAAAATAGCTCCATTAGAGGAGAAACCCTCAAGGGTTAAGGAACAAAACGAGTGAGCTAACGAGTTTTGTTGTGTTGATTGATTTGTGGAACCCCATTGTTGTGGGTATGTGTTGGGGTAAAACCTAACGGCAAGTGTACCGGTCAATTCTAGCAAATTTTAATAGAGAGTAATCCCTAAGTATCGAACCAGAGGAGGCGATGTGTCTAGTTTAATCTTTACTAACCGAATTAGAATAAAACAGGAGATTGGGGTTTGATTTGATGACAATTAAAACTGTAAACGGCATGCGAAACAATAATAAGCAGGAGAAAATAAATGTTGTGAAACTGATTTGGAGAAGAAGATCCCGGTTTACTACTGCACCCTAAATCCGTGATTCCTATCCCTAAGTGATTTAAAAGATAATTCTGAGTAAAACCCTAGAACTAAGATAATTTACCTCCGGTCTCCCGCTTAGCAAATACTAGTTAATAAAGACCGAATTCTAACTCTCGTTACGAACCCACTGTTTACTAACCGCCTTAAGAACAATCTAGTTTATTAGTCAATTAGCTATTTAGAGGAATTACCGTCTCTAAACTAACCGGTTATTTTCCTGAATTCAATTGAAAGCCGCAGTCGTCACATATAAGCTAACAAAATACTAATCCTTATAATTGGCCAAATTATAACGATTAAAGAAATTAAGCAAGGAAAATAACTTTACTCAATTAAATTAAATCACAAAGGAACAGGAATAGTCAATTTAGGGATACATAGCAAACCGAAATCTAAGGGAACTACTCAGCCATTGACATGTTTACAATAAGCTTAGTAATAATAGAGAATAAGAAGAAACTCTGTTCAGTCTCCGTGGTGAACTCCTTTCTGTGCTCTGCTCCAAACTCCAAACCAGACTCCAAGCTCTCAAACTAATTCTCTCTGTATCGTGATTATTCTGTGCGCTCAAGATGTGTCTTCAGGTTGGCCAAGCTCCTCCTCTTATAACCACAAAAATCTATCTTTTAATTTATCTCCAATCTAAAACGACGGCCAAACAGAAGTTAAAAGGGAAAAATAAATTCCGTTACGCGACGAAACAAAACTCCGCGCTCCGTATGTATTGTTCCGGGTTTCAAACCCATATGCAAACCCGGAACATATGAAATTTAAGGCAGTAGCTTCTCCGCCTGTATTGTTCCGGGTTTAAAACCCATATGCAAACCCGGAACATATGAAAATTGAGGCAGTAGCTTCTCCGCTGGTGATGTTCCGGGTTTAAAACCCATATGCAAACCCGGAACATATGAAAATTGAGGCAGAAGGTTCTCCGGTCTTGTGGTCCGGGTTGCAAACCAACATGCAAACCCGGACCCTCTATAAAGCCCAACAGTAATGAATGAAAATCTGTTTGACTCTGGTTTGACTTCCCATGTTGCTCTAACCTCTAAAATCTTCATTTAAACACTTTGTTGAGTATTTTATCCTGAAAACATATGAAATCAATCATTGGAGACAAATATAACAATGAAGAGTAATTAAAGCATTAAAGAGGAAAGTTAATGTCATAAAGTAGAAAATTAAGCATGAATTAGTCTAGTAAACTTAGACAAATTCCTGACTTATCAACTTCCTCACACTTAATCTTTGCTTGCCCTCAAGCAAATAGAAACATACTAAAGTCTTACAGAAGGGAGCCGTCAGTTCAGAACTGTGCACAAGGAGATCTAATAATGAAAAGCAGTCATAGAGAACAATGATCCACACTTGCAGGTTTTCATAAACAGTGAATTGAGAAGTATTTTGCAAGAGCTTAAGGCACATAGTAAAACCACTGACTCCAATTTCACTCAGGGACTACTTTCCAATTAACTTTCCACAATCCATGGACGACAAGGGGTGAGAAGTAATATCTTATTCCATATTACCTTTCATCACCACGTACTCATAATCAAGAAAGATTTTGCACTTTGCATTTGAAATTAGCAAATTTCTTCAACTTTCTAAACAAGCATTAACTTTCTCTTTGTATCCCTCAGACTTTTCTCTCCATTCATGTAGCGGTGTTGGGTCTTCTATCCCAGATCAGATGACCTTAGGTAGATGGGTGATGAGGCACCCCAAGGACTTAATTACCAAATGGGCGAGGCCTGTTTTCTGGGTTAAAAGTTCGATTAGAGGAGTACCTTGCCTTTGTCCTTCCTTCCTTTCATTCAATAATCATTCCCAAAGTCCCCAAGTGAAATCAAAATCAAATAGTTGCACTAATAGGCTTAACTTTTTAAAGAAGAAATAGACAAACATTAGTTAAAACTGTACATACAAGAAGTGCAACCAGAATTCCCACAACTGTTTTCCACCTCCGACCTCATAAGAACTAGTGCTACTCGTGCGGTGTTCCAAACCAACTTAACCAACCACTGAATAAGACTCAGGTATGTTATGCAACCAAAATATTTTTTGAGGGCCAACAAAAATAATGTGCAAATGAAATGATTGTCTTGAAAGAAAATTGGTCAAAATTAGCACATTCGAATGAAATTGGACATGAATATGAGTATGTGCAATTTCCCTTCCTCACACTTAAAAATTAGCAATGCCCTCATTGCTTCATGAAAATGATTAAGAGGGAATGAACACAAAAATTTCCAGAAAACAACGTTTGAAAAATAAAAGAAGTTAGAAAATCACGCCCCTGGGGTATGGTGAGGACAACGTCCTCACACTTATGTAAAACAGCGGGGTGTTGAATTCTGCAGAAATTTCGACAGAGCTTCCTTTGAATTTCCTCAATACCTCACACGCATCAAAAAGCAACCCTGTAGCTCAATAAATACAACCAAAGCCAACACGAACTTGCAGATAAACAGTAAGTGTATAAGTGATACATCATAGTGCAGCGATGGTCGTAATGAACAAGTAGTAGCCGAATCCAAAGTAAGATAGAAGTACAACCCAAAAGAAAAATATCTCAGAAGCAAACACATCAAAAGATCTGAAAAGAGAGAGAACGAAACAACCCAAACTCCAAAATCCTAGGAAGGTGGTGGAAGCTGTGACCCATGCTGAAGATGCCATGCCTCCATACGGGCAAAGCGTGTATCGTACTCAGCCATCCGCGCATCCTGGCGAACCTCAGCAGCGTGGCGACGCGCCTCCAAAGATGACAGGCGAACTCCATAGTTCTGAACCTGTGTGGACAGATCGTCAAGGCGCGAGCCGAACTGATCAAAGCGGGCAGTACACACCCCCTGCCAATCTCGAAACTCTGTCATGAGCTCCTCAAAATCTTGCGTCGGCGCTACGGCAGGTCCACCATCTCCCTGAATCTGTGAAGGCCCGGCCCCATCAGCACCAGCAGCTCGGGCAGCTCTCTCACCCGGTCGGGCACGGCGACGCTTAATCCAACCATCTCCTATCTTCTCCCACTGAAAGCGATGCATCGCTGTCATGTCCAGAGGAGGAGCGGAATGCTGAGGCCGCTCATCACTGAAGTCAACTCTCTCTTTCTCAAAAAGATACTGCAGAAAATGTGGAAAAGCAAGAGAAGAGGTGCTATCCACATCCATGATACGTAAAATATGGTCAATAACAGCAGCAGAAAAAACAATAGGACAGGCGCCGCGAGAGAACTCATCATCCAGCAGATGGCGCATAAAGAAACAATCCACAGCGTTCAAGTCAGCACACTCTCTCGGGCGGACATTATGCATAATAACGGCTAGAAGCAACCTCTCAATCGGAGTCTGCAATTTGTCCCCTGTCACGACCTGCTTATCCCTTGAAGACCGTTGTTGACGGTTCGGAACCTCAGGGTTATTCACCACCAACCTCAGATAATGCTCCTTCGCCCGTCTCTTATCATTTTCATAATTTTTCCTCCGTTCCCTAAGCACATTGTTATCAAAAACATCTTGCACTCCAAAGTACTCATCAACCACCCTATGAGTAATTTCGATGTATCTCCCTTTGATCCACGCGCTAATTACATCACGCTCATCCTCCTTCTCAGCATTAGCATAAAACAACTTAACCAATCTTGGGTAGTAACACCCCCCACCAAGACGCAACAAGCCGCCCCAACCCTTAGCAGCAAACATAGTTTGTAAATCAAATTCATTAATTAACTCCTCAGACACTGACCTCTCCGGAATAATTTTCCGGTCCTTGACGTTGTACCAATCAAAGGCGGCATCGCTAATGAAATCAGCACGCACTGATTCTCGATATTGGACCGGTTGTGTTGGTGCAGGTGGCGCAGCCGATGAAGAAGCACCCGCAGCGGTGGAACGTCTCGTGCGCTTCGGAGCCATTGCAAATAATCAGAACCGGAAATATTAAGAACTGGGCCGGACCGGATTGAAGAAGGCAATGGACTGGGAAGAACGGGTGGTGGCGGGGTCGGGACAAGGTCGGGAAAGCGGTGCGTGGTTGTGGTGAGAAGAATGGTGTCGGGCGACTAGGCTGAGGCGAGGAAAGTGGTGGCGCGGGGTCGGGGCTAGTTTGGAAGTGGAGTATGGGTGGTGGTGAAGTGAGGCGGCGGGTCGGGACTGGCGAGGGAGGTGGTGGAATGTAGTAATGGAGGCGAGGACGGGGCGGTGGGTATGGCGAGACGAGGATGATGGAGAGGCAAGTGGGAAGCGAAACGGAGCAAGGGCGGGGCGAGGGTGGGCGATGGGGTAAGCGAGGTGCAATGGAGCAGGGAATATAGGGCTGGGTCGGAAGAGTGGTGTGGCGAGGACTGGAGTGGAGTGCGAGGTAGAAGAAGGGAGAAGGTCGGGGCGCAAGGTTGAAGGTAGCAGATTAGGGATTAGAATCGCGGCTCTCTTTTTTTTCTGCAGACAGTGTGTTCCGGGTTCCAAACCCAGATGCAAACCCGGATGAGACGCAAAACATGGCAGTGGCCCCTCCGCTCTTTGTGTTCCGGGTTTCAAACCTGGCTGCAAACCCGAACAACCCCAAATCGAGACAGTAACCTCGCTCAGCTATAGTTCCGGGTTTCAAACCCAGCTCCAAACCCGGACGACCTTTAAAAGTTGCCATAAACTCATATTTTGAACAGAGATCCCTCCAAACTCCTGAATTCACCTTTAAAACCATGTAAAACTAAACAAACATGTCTAATAAACATGTTAGCCCAAAAACAAAGAATGAAAAACATGAAAACCTACGAGAAATAAACAAAACAAAAATAACAAAACTCACAAAACTGGGTTGTCTCCCAGCCAGCCGCCCGTCTTTTCGGTCTTTGGCTAGACCATGCACTGGATAATCAGTACGGAGGATCAAAGAACGTGATCACCGAATGGACTTCAGCAATGTCACCACTGAGATAATGCTTCAGCTGAGACCCGTTGACTTTGAACGTTTCCCCTTCTGTATTGATTAAATCGATAGCTCCATAGGGCGAGACATTTGTCACTGTAAACGGTCCAGACCAACGAGACTTTAGCTTTCCGGGAAATAACTTCAGTCGGGAGTTGAAGAGAAGAACCTTATCTCCAACGTGAAACTCACGCTTGACCAATAGCTTATCATGCCACCTCTTCGTTTCTCCTTATAAATCTTGGCATTCTCATAAGCTTCCTCTCTAAACTCCTCGAGATCACACAGCTGCAGCTTACGCCTCTCACCGGCCTTTTTCAGATCAAAATTCAGGGCCTTGAGTGCCCAAAAAGACTTGTGCTCCAGCTCTACAGGTAAGTGGCACGCCTTGCCAAAAACCAACTTGTACGGGGACATACCTAAGGGTGTTTTAAATGCAGTGCGGTATGCCCACAAGGCGTCATCCAACTTAAGGGACCAATCTCGCCTCGAAGATGTAACAGATTTCTGCAGTATCCACTTAATTTCTCTGTTGGTGATCTCGGCTTGCCCGTTCGTCTGTGGATGATACGGTAAAGAAACCTTATGTCGCACACCGTATTTCTGTAGGAGAGCCTCAAACTGCTTGTTGCAAAATGTGTACCCCCGTCACTGATGATCGCTCGTGGAACACCGAAACGGGTAAGATATTCCTCTTTAGAAACTTGAGTACCACTCTTGCATCATTAGTCGGCGCTGCTATCGCTTCAGCCCACTTGGTAACGTAATCCACAGCTACTAGGATGTAAAGGTTACCTTGGGAGGACGGGAACGGTCCCATGAAATCAATACCCCACAGATCGAACGGCTCAACCTCCAGGATCGAATTCAATGGCACTCATGACGTCTGGATAAATTCCCCTGCCTCTGACATTGGTCACAAGTAGAAACAAATTGATAACAGTCCTTGTTCAAGTTCTTCCAAAAGAAGCCAGCCTCCAAAACTTTTGCGGCTGTCCTAGCCGGTCCAAAATGACCTCCTGCTTCTCTAGAATGGCAGTGTGTCAGGATGTCTCGAGCTTCATTCTCAGATACACAACGACGTATCATACCATCTGCGCAGACCTTGAACAGAAACGGTCGTCCCAAGGTAGTGCTTGACTGTGGAGAAGAACTTCTTCTTCTGCTGATACGATAGCTCTGGAGGAATAATACCCTTGGCTAGGTAATTTGCAATGTCAGCGTACCAAGGGTCCGTGGAATGGCCGATCATGAAAACATACTCATCAGGGAAATACTCATTGATTGGCCTGCCATCGTCAGGAACTTCCATACGGGATAAGTGATCCGCCACTCCATTCTGCGCTCCAGGTTTATCTCTAATCTCAATATCAAATTCCTGCAAAAGCAAAATCCAACGGATCAAACGAGGTTTAGCATCAATCTTTCCAAAGAGATACCTGAGAGCGGAATGGTCGGTATGCACGATGACTTTGCTGCCAATGATGTACGGTCGAAACTTGTCACAAGCAAAGACGATCGCCAACAGCTCCTTCTCCGTCGTGGCGTAGTTCTTCTGCGCCTCATTCATAGTCTTACTCGCGTAGTAGACTATCCTCAATACCTTGTCATGCCTCTGACCCAAAGCTGCTCCAACGCGTAGTCACTAGCATCACACATAATCTCAAAAGGCAACGACCAATCAGGAGCAACAATAATAGGTGCAGAAATCAATTTAGCTTTGAGCAAATTAAACGCATCTAAGCACTCCTTTGTAAACTCAAATTTAGCATCCTTAAGTAATAAATCACAAAGAGGCTTAGAGATCTTAGAAAAATCCTTGACAAAACGCCTATAAAAACCTGCGTGACCGAGAAAACGAACACTTTACCGAAGAAGGTGGTGGCAACTGCTCAATGACTTCAACCTTGGCCTTGTCCACCTCGATCCCCTTCTTAGAAATCTTGTGACCGAGCACGATGCCTTCCTGCACCATGAAGTGGCACTTCTCCCAATTGAGCACCAAGTTAGTCTCCCTGCATCTAGCTAAGATCAAATCTAAGTCTTTCAAACATGCATCAAAAGTTGGTCCAAAAACAGAAAAATCATCCATAAAAACTTCGATGCACTTCTCAATAAAATCAGCAAAGATAGCAGTCATGCAACGTTGAAAAGTACCAGGTGCATTACATAAACCAAAAGGCATGCGACGATAAGCATAAGTACCATATGGACATGTAAAAGTAGTTTTCTCTGGTCCTCCTTAGCAATTGGAATTTGAAAATAACCAGAGTAACCATCCAAGAAACAGTAATATTCTTGTCCTGCAAGCCTCTCTAGCATCTGATCAATAAATGGAAGGGGAAAGTGATCTTTCCTAGTGGCGGCATTTAACTTCCTATAATCAATGCAAACTCTATGCCCAGTAATAGTACGCTGAGGATTAATTCACCTTTATCATTAGGAACAACAGTTAAACCCCCTTTCTTGGGTACTACCTGAGTGGGACTTACCCATTCGCTGTCAGAGATTGGATAGATTATACCTGCATCCAGTAGCTTGATAACCTCCTTCTTGACTACCTCTTTCATGTGCGGGTTCAGTCGCCGCTGGGGCTGTCTCAATGGCTTGTAATCCTCCTCAAGATAAATGCGGTGAGTGCAGAATGTCGGAGCAATGCCTTTGATATCAGCAATGGACCATCCTAGTGCCTCTTTGTTTCTCCTCAAAATCTGCAACAATGCTTCTTCCTGTTCATCAGTTAAAGCATTAGATATAATAACAGGTAAATCAGTAGGAGGAACAAGGAAAGCGTATTTAAGATGACTAGGAAGCGGTTTCAGCTCAAGAGAGGGTGGTGATTCCACAGAAGGAGCTAGTGTCTTTGGAACTCGGTCCAGCGGTTCCTCCTCGATTCTATGGTTCTTCCTATATGGCCTCCCAGCAGAGAGCTGAAACGCTGCAGTAGAAACCTCAGAGTCATCACAAGTGGTCTCTATAGAATCCACCAAACACTTTCCAACGCATCCAGCTCCGTGGGGCTGTAAGAATAATCCTGCATCAAAGTGTCAATACAATCCAAACTAAAGCAGGCATGAACATCAGAAGGGTGAGTGGCAGCCTTGGTCATATCAAAAACAAGCTGCTCATCATGTAAACGCAATATAATCTTCCCTCCTTCAACATCAATAAGGGTCCTTGCTGTTCGCATGAATGGTCGACCTAGAATAAGTGGTACTACCTTATCTTCCTCCATGTCCAAAATAACAAAGTCAGCAGGAAAAGCAAAGGTACCAACTGAAACAATTAAATCTCTAACCACACCTCTAGGTAGGATAATCGACCTATCAGCTAGTTGCAAAGTAATTCGAGTTGGCTCACATTCTCCTAGACCAAGCTTCAAATACATAGATAATGGCATCAGATTAATACTTGCACCCAAGTCACATAAACCCTTACCACAATTCACATTACCTATCGCGCAAGGTATGACCGGAGTACCTGGATCATCAAGCTTCGGCGGAAGCTTCTTCGAAAGCACAGCTGAAACGCTCTCAGTAAGCTGCACAGTGTCCTTCTCCACTAAGGACCGTCTGTTGGACAGGATGTCCTTCATAAACTTCGCATATATTGGCATCTGCTTCAAAGCTTCAGAAAAAGGAATGTTAATGGTCAGTTTCTTAAAAATAGTCAAAAACTTACCAAACTGCTCATCCAAGTCCCTCTTCTTCAACCGGTTTGGAAAAGGAACTGGCGCTTCAGCAACTGCGCGTCGTGGAGGTGTGGAAGTCTTAGTAGTCTTGCTAATTGCCACCTCCTCTTCAGCTGGTGGCTCCTCCTGGGAACCTGCTGGTGCAGTTTCTTTATCCTGCTCAACATTGGGGAGAGGGACCTCAACTTCAGGGACCACCGGGTCAAGCTGTGTACCACTCCTCAACGTGATAGCCTTGGCATGCTCTCTCGGATTCTGCTCCGACTGACTAGGCAAGGAACCCAAAGGACGCTGAGCTAACTGCTGAGATATCTGAGACAGCTGAGTCTCGATATTCCTATTGAAGGTCCTCTGATCATTGTTGAAGGTTCTTTGCTCTTGATTGAAAGCTTCCAGCTCATTAAACTTCTTCGTATTCACTGAGATGAAATCATTCATCCTGGCCAGAACTGCATCCATACTAGAAGACGCTCCAGCACCTGAATTTTGTGCTTGCTGATTCTGCAGTGGTTGCTTCTGATAGGAAGGATTGTACTGCTGCTGAGGCCTCTGATTGTAATTGTTGTTACCACCAGCTTGGTAACGGTTTTGCTGCTGAGCTTGATAACCCGGATTTCCTTGATTCCCAAAGTAATTACCCGGCCTGTTACCAACATAGTTCGCTGCCTCTTCTTGTGGTGGAGAACACTGGCACATGTTAGAAGCTCTACCACAGTACTCGCACGGTGGATAAACCTCAGGAGCTGCTGCACTGGACTGTGGATTCATAACTGCACACATACGCTCAAACTGCTTCGACATTGCCTCTATCTTGGCAGCCAAGAAAGTGTTTGAATCTACTTCATAAACCCCAGCTGGTTTCTTCGGTGCAGCTTCTCCTGCTCTTGTACCTCCCCACTGATTCGCTGCTGTAGTGATAGTATCTAACAACTCCTTAATTCGTGTAATAGGCAGCTCCATCAAACTTCCTCCAGCACAAGTATCAACCAACAACCGGCTAGACGGATCCAAATCCTTGTAAAAGGACTGCAGTATAACCTCTTCACCTAGACCGTGATGTGGTACCTTCCTCACTATTCCCTTAAAACGCTCCCAAGCTTCAGACAAGGACTCACCAGCAAACTGTTTGAAGTTTGTAATCTCTCCTCTCATGGTCAGCATCCGAGAGGGTGGGAAGTACTTTGCTAAGAATGCATTAGCCAGCTCGGTCCAACTGGTGATACTGTCAGGCGTCAACGAGTTCAACCACTCAGCGGCTCTATCCCTCAGAGAGAATGGAAACAGGTGAGCCGGGCCACCTCCTGCGAAGCTGGTGTCGACACGCTCCTACCAATCTCAGGAATGTAGTGAGATGACATTCGGATCTTCAGTAACCGTCCCGCTGAACTGAGGCGCGTTCAACCATGGTCACATAGTGAGTCTTGAACTGCCACTGCACTCCTGCTGGCAATGCTGGAATCACAATTGGCGACACCAACCCTTCAACACTTGGACGGGTGTAGTCCCTCATCTGTCTCTCGTTGTTCGCCATATTCACTGGTGGTTGAACTTCCGGAACCTCTTCACCAACAGGTGGTTCGGGCACCTTCTCCTCAACTGGTGGATCCAGGTTCAAGTCTCTTCGAAGTTGTCTTGCGAATCTCTCGATCTCAAGATTGAGCTCGAACTCTGGTTCTCCTGCAGACGGGTTTTGACCATAAACCGAGAGTTAGTAAACTGAAACTATAATAGCGCAAATTAAAAGGGAAGCAGTAATTAGAATAAAATAACAGAAAATCAGAAAAAGATAAAAAGAATTTAACCCACAAAAATATGCAGATAAAATTTCCTAACTACTAAGCACAGAATATTCAAATAAAGAATAAAATCAGAAATAAAATCTAAAAGATAAAAGAATACCTAAAACAAAATCTAGACAGAAATCAAAACAGAACAAAGATAAAATAACTAAAATAATAAAGCTATCCTAATAACTAAACTAAATAAAATCTGACGTTAAACAAAACAATAAGAAAATTAAAAACAGAAAAACTGAAAACAACCAAAATCGAATGAAACAGAACAATTAAAATAAAGAAATTAAACGAACACAACAAAATAAATAAAAGAAAACGAAATAAAGACTAAACTAAATAACCGTGCCTCCCCGGCAACGGCGCCAAAAACTTGTTGGGGTAAAACCTAACGGCAAGTGTACCGGTCAATTCTAGCAAGTTTTAATAGAGAGTAATCCCTAAGTATCGAACCAGAGGAGGCGATGTGTCTAGTTTAATCTTTACTAACCGAATTAGAATAAAACAGGAGATTGGGGTTTGATTTGATGACAATTAAAACTGTAAACGGCATGCGAAACAATAATAAGCAGGAAAAATAAATGTTGTGAAACTGATTTGGAGAAGAAGATCCCGATTTACTACTGCACCCTAAATCCGTGATTCCTATCCCTAAGTGAAATAATTCTGAGTAAAACCCTAGAACTAAGATAATTTACCTCCGGTCTCCCGCTTAGCAAATACTAGTTAATAAAGACCGAATTCTAACTCTCGTTACGAACCCACTGTTTACTAACCGCCTTAAGAACAATCTAGTTTATTAGTCAATTAGCTATTTAGAGGAATTACCGTCTCTAAACTAACCGGTTATTTTCCTGAATTCAATTGAAAGCCGCAGTCGTCACATATAAGCTAACAAAATACTAATCCTTATAATTGGCCAAACTATAACGATTAAAGAAATTAAGCAAGGAAAATAACTTTACTCAATTAAATTAAATCACAAAGGAACAGGAATAGTCAATTTAGGGATACATAGCAAACCGAAATCTAAGGGAACTACTCAGCCATTGACATGTTTACAATAAGCTTAGTAATAATAGAGAACAAGAAGAAACTCTGTTCAGTCTCCGTGGTGAACTCCTTTCTGTGCTCTGCTCCAAACTCCAAACCAGACTCCAAGCTCTCAAACTAATTCTCTCTGTATCGTGATTATTCTGTGCGCTCAAGATGTGTCTTCAGGTTGGCCAAGCTCCTCCTTTATAACCACAAAAATCTATCTTTAATTATCTCCAATCTAAAACGACGGCCAAACAAAGTTAAAAGAAAAATAATTCCGTTACGCGACGAAACAAAACTCCGCGCTCCGTATGTATTGTTCCGGGTTTCAAACCCATATGCAAACCCGGAACATATGAAATTTAAGGCAGTAGCTTCTCCGCCTGTATTGTTCCGGGTTTAAAACCCATATGCAAACCCGGAACATATGAAAATTGAGGCAGTAGCTTCTCCGCTGGTGATGTTCCGGGTTTAAAACCCATATGCAAACCCGGAACAATGAAAATTGAGGCAGAAGGTTCTGGTCTTGTGGTCCGGGTTGCAAACCAACATGCAAACCCGGACCCTCTATAAAGCAACAGTAATGAATGAAAATCTGTTTGACTCTGGTTTGACTTCCCATGTTGCTCTAACCTCTAAAATCTTCATTTAAACACTTTGTTGAGTATTTTATCCTGAAAACATATGAAATCAATCATTGGAGACAAATATAACAATGAAGAGTAATTAAAGCATTAAAGAGGAAAGTTAATGTCATAAAGTAGAAAATTAAGCATGAATTAGTCTAGTAAACTTAGACAAATTCCTGACTTATCAGTATGCAATGTGTTATGTGTTTATAGTTTCATGCATGATTTAAATAAAATCAACTGCATGCTCAGACGACAATTAGTTGTGCGTGGCCCGGTAGTATGCGGGCTGCACGATTACCATACCAGCATTGTGCTGAGCCCCTGGGGGGCCACCCTTTCTCTCTTTCTTTTCAGGTACAAGGTGCTGGAAGCCGTTTGAGAGTAGGACGGGGTAGTTGTTTGTACATGGGTAGCCATTTAAATTGAGTATGTATTGTAGGTGTAGTAAGACCGAAATTGTAGTCGGCTTTAGTTTGTAAATACTCGGTACAATTGGAATGTAAATGTATATTGACTAATGGATAGGAACGGGATGTAATGTGTAGTTGCCCGGGAATCTGGTCCATCAGACCGATACAATATATATGTATTAGCCTTGTTAGCCACGTGGGTGGCTAATGGCGTGTAACACCATTGAGTTAAGTAACGTGACGAGTTAATTTTTCCGCTGCAATTTGTTGTTAAGTGTATGGTTGTAGTTGGGGTGTTACACACTGGATAAACAAATCCGATACACCACACAACATCATCTAAGATATTAGTCCAGTCCATAACTAAAATTCAAATTAATTCACTAACCAGAAGAAAACAATAATTTATTGTTCATACTATCAATAATTGACATTCTTCTTTAAAATATTTTATAACACAAAATTATATGTATTATTATTATTTTATATTTCTTTATTAATAAATAGTTGAAATGTTGATGAAGTTTCAATTACAAAATCCATACTTTTCAGTTGAAACATATATTATTAACCACGATACGTGTACATACTAAAGATTAGTACACAAAATAAGTATTATCATTAATATCACAAAAGAACAAAAATTACAAATTTATTCTTAACTTAACGACATATGCTAGTTAAACTTCAAACCACATGAAAAAGTTCCACCTTCCGCGTCATCTAAACACACTAGTTTAGTTGAAAACTCGTATTCAGATTAATTCATAAACTAAAAGAAAAACAACAATGTATTGTTCATACTAGTACTACGTACCAACAATGATGTTTTGCTTTAAAATGAACTTTTGTACTTTTAACTCTCTAGAAAATGTATTACAATTTTACGAAAACCCTAAGACGATCATTAAAGCCTTATCTTGACTCTTTATGTAATATCATTAAAACAATTTAAAAATTCATACACAAAAATCGTGTTTCAATATAGTCAAACAAACCAATTAATGACCTTGATTAGGTGACGGAACATTAATCTTCGTGCGATGGAACCTTCAGGTAAAATTTGACTAGGTTAATATGATATTATGTGTTATTGTTTAATTTCTTTTTTAATCTATTCATTGTTATAGTACTGCTTTTATGAATTATTTGGTTAGACTGTTATACTAATTTATGTTTCGTAATAGTTTTTAAAGTTAATATGTTAAAATTAAGTTAAGGACAAATTACACTGCCCACCCATGACCTTTCACGAAATATCAATGCTCACCCATGACCTTTCAAATATTACAACGCCCACCCATGACGTTTACCAGTATTATCTTCCGTCAACTTTTTTTAAGTTTCTCGTTAGTGTCTGTTATATTTGACCATCTCTTAGTTGTTGACCAAACAATAAGACCATATGTTCTTATTTCCGCCCCGCCTAACTGCATTCTTCTATTCCTCGATTTGCTAGGGTTTTAATTTGGGAGAAAATCCCAATCAGTCGCATTCGAGCCCGATTCTTCCATGGTCGCGATTTTGTACCCCGCATTTGTCTGGTGTCTTCTATCCTCTTTCACCGACGATTCCCGTAAGTTTGTCTTGGTTCTTTGAAATTGGGGGAACTCTCCTTCTTCGTTGATGATTTGCGGTATGTTTTCTTGGTTCTTTGAAATTGGGGGAAACTTGCGATTTCCTTGGTGTGTATTATTCTTCTTCGTCGACGATTCGCTGTATGTGATACATCGATTTGCTTGTCGATTTATTGGGTGGTTGCACCCCTGTTGTGCAAATTAGTAGTGAAACTAAATTGCTAACTATGGGCAGTGAACCCAATCATTGTAGTACAACAAGGTCGTATCCATAGGGACTTCGTAACTATTTAGTTAATTATAAGCTTAGTCAATGTGCAAGAAGATATATACAAAAGTGCATAAATGTAAACTGGGGGTTTTTGGTTGATATTGGAAATTGAAGAAAAACAATAAAGTCAAAATAATTAATCTAAGATAGGTGTATACCTTGGGATAGTGGAATCTCCTAAATCACCCAAATATGCTCTTATTTCTACCTCACTAAGTAGTCTATTAGAGCTAATGTAAAGATTCTCCAAATCATGGACTAATCAAATCTTACCTAATTAATCACACCTCCCAATTCAAGAAAGGCTAGAGTCACTAGATAGCATTAATTTCAATATAGCCCTAAACTTCCACTCCCTAATCTAGAGAAATGGAAACTAGGGTTCATCCCCAATTTGTCAATCATAAGCTCAAGATATAATTTCACAAGGAACCACAATAAATGCAATAGGAGATCAAATCTAAAGCATTAATTAAGAATTGATGAGGAGAAAACAACTACAAAAGATGAGTTAGGTTAACAAAAGCTGTAACGACCCCAAAACTGGCCTAGGAGTTAGGGTCGTTACACGCCGCGAGTCTATTACCTAACGTCGCAAGGCTCTAACGCTAATCAAACCCCAAACCGAAACAAAGCTTTAATAAGGATCGCGTAACTTACAATATCCAAACGTATTCATAAATCCAAGTATCCAAAGTAAGGCCCAAAGGCTACAAGAGAATCCAAAACGTCTAAAGCGCAAACGGAACAAGAGTCTAGTAAAACATAAAGTAAAGCACAACTCCAGAAGGGGATAAAGAGAGAAGATCCCACGAGCTCATCCTGCAACATAAGTAAAGGGGAGAGCTAAACAGCCCAGCAAGCAGAAGACTTCCTCAAGGAAGCCCACTCAAAACAGAAGCAGAAGTTTGAATAAATAGAGGGAGGCGTAATCACTTGTAAACAGACGGATCAGAACCACGAATCAGAAAACAGAGCAAAACATCACATCAAACCATGGTCGGACTTTCAGAATCAGATACAGAGAGGTGGGACACTAGAAACACGCTAACACAACAGAAGGACTCACATATCGTCCTATGGATCCGAAGATCCCACAAAAGAATTCTGTAGAGACAACTAACAGACTCGTCGATCACATAATGTCCTAAAGGAGACTCTAAGGAGCGTATCAGGAGGAATTCTTGTGCAGCATGCTACGGGAAAGCCCGACCCGACTATCCAAGGCTCAGAAGCAACGTAAGTAGGTCCCAAAACAAAAGTTCACCAAAACAGATCTTAAGCGCATGAAAATGCATACAAACAACATAAGAAGCTTATACACAAATAGGGGAATCCAACCCCGTAAACGGAACTCAAAACGGAGCTAAAACGGAGGTGTTATGCCAAAAACAGGGGCATGTTCGAACTTGCGTCCGACCTTGCAAGTTCGGACAGAAGCCGAGAAGCAGACGTCGCAGAAAAACACAATGTCCAAACTTAGAAGCTCGGACTGAAGTTCGGACGCTTCGAAATTTAGAAAACAGAAGCGCGCCGACGAACTGTCCGAACTTCGGACGGCGCAAAACAGTCGAAATCCAGAACGAACAGACGCGTAGAAAACAGCCAAAAATCATCACAACTCACACAGAATCCACAGAATTGTAAATCAGTACCCTCGGGGGTTTAGCTAATCAATTAACAACGCAAAAACCGAAGGGAAAACACACAATCAAAACACAATTCCAACTCAGAAAAGCTAGAATAAAACAGTCCCCGAGGGTGAGTAAACTACCCCATTCCATCCCCCACTTACCTCGAATTGCAGAGAAGACCACACCAATCTGAAGCAGAGAAAGGTTCTGGCAACGCAGCGGTCCCGAACAACAAAACAACAACTGAATTCAGCAACAATTAGACCCGACAATCAGAAAACTGCCCTCTCAAAACAAAAGCGAAAACCACCAAAATCGGAAGGGAAACCAAACCTGAATCACCGCAGAACGAACAACCCACAACAGCAGTGCAGAAACGATCAAAAACACAACAGAATTCCCAGCAGAATTAGAAGCACTCAAGGAAGGAGGGAGAGAGCAAAGCGTTCAAAAACTGTCGAAGGAGGGAACGTCGTTCTAAGAACTGATCGGGAATTGAAACGAAAAGAAAACTATCTTATTTTCCTTAATAAAGTCTTACCAAAATAAAAGAGGGGGAAACGACCTCCTTGCCCCCGTCTTTTAATTATATGCCCCGGACATCCCATCAGCTAAACAAGTCACCACATATCAAAGCAATAACATAAACCGGAATGTTATAAAATCTGAAAACAAAATACAGAGTATTACAAAAGCAATTTGGGGATTTGGGGGAGAAACCCCATCCCAAGGTATACAAGAGTTCAAACAGCCATTAGAGAGTAAAGGAGAGAGAAAGAGAGTAAGAAATGGCCATTAATGGAGCTTGGGAGCTTCATTGGAGGTGGGTCTTCTTCCTCCCCTTCTTCTTCCTCTTTTCCCCTATTTTTCTTCCTTTGACGTCGCTTTTCGCCTGGGTTCGAACTCCCCCCCCTCTCTCTTTCTTTTCTTGCTTTTAAAAACACAAATTTGGGCAGAATTTCGACCCGACTGACCTTAACAAGGTTGGTCCTAGGGTCGGTCGGAGTCAATAACAATTTCAGGCGTGTTTTTAAGTTCGACCGACCTTACCAGGTTCGGTCCTAAGGTCGGTCGATTCCAGTAGCTTTCGGTCCCTGAAATTTGCAATTCCGGCCTCCGGAACTTTCGATCGACCTTGACCTTGTCAAGGTCGTTCTTAAGGTAGGTCCTATGGACAGGCTGACTTCAAAACGCTGTATCTTCTTCGTTTTAACTCTGATTTTGGATCCGTTTACGCCCACACGTTTGTCTCTTCATCTACTTTAATCCTAGATATTTTATTCTTCCTGATTCAATAATAATTGTGTAAAACATCAATAAAACACAAAAGTAGAAGAAAACTAGCTAGAGTGGAGAAATGAGCATGAAAAGTGTTGATAAAACATATAAAATACACCTCTAAAACATGCTCATTTGGACACTCATCAACCCCATTTCCCCCATTTTGAAATAGTTAGGGTTCTTCTACTTTTGAATCTGTTGATCTACACAACCTATTCTATTGTGCTTCTATTGAAGCAATGCGAACTGAATGGTGATTTGCGCTGTCCATTACTGCTGATTTATGCAACCTTGTTGTTGAATGACTGCGCTTTTGTGCCCTCTCCTTTGCTGGCGATTTATGTAATTTGTATACTCCATTATTGGCGCTTTCTGTACTTCTGAATCTGTCGAATGTCTGCGCTTTAGGATTTTTGAGAATCCACTATGATACGTGCCCTCTCCTTTGCTAGCTATTTCTGCAACATTTGAAAATTACTGAAAGTGTTTGTTGGCCATGCTTGAAAGTTTACTGAAACTTTCGACGGTTGTGTGTGATGAAATGTGATGCTATAAGTGATTTCTGATGGAAAAAAACAAATTCTACTGTTAGCTAATGTTGCTTCTTATATGCAATATAGCTTTCAAAATGGCCATTATTCAGTGGGTTACGACTTTATGTGCAATTGTCTGTGTCAAAGCAGCGCTGCATTTAATTGCTCCGCGTTAATGTGTTGTAGGTGTTTATGTTAGGGCTGCTCCAAGGATATATTTTGCACATAAAGTATTGTAACCTTCATGAAAAGCGATGATGAAGGGCATACGGACCGATCTGAGCTTATGTTTGTCTTGCATATGAGTTTGAATTGTATGTTTGTTTGTTGTTTATGCAGAATGTCTTCTTCTAGTGGACATAGTTTCAACTCCATCCATAAGAAGGATGTGAAATGTCACTGTAATGTGAGTGCCCAATTGCAGGTTGCTAATACCGCTAAAAACTATGAGCCACCGTTTTACAACTGTACAACCAACAAGTGCAAGTTCTTTGTGTGGTGGAGAGAAATCAATCCTCCTAAGTTTTATATGTCAAATGCTTCTTCTTCTGGTGGTGGATTTGAAAGGCATGCAAGGGGCACATAAACGGATGGCATTGAACTTACATTGCTTGAGTTGAAAAGTTTGAATGTTTGTATGGTAACCAAGCTTGAGGAGATGCAGAAAACAAGACTGGCTGAGATAAACGTTATGAAGATGGCACTTGTAGTTTGTATTGTAATAGTTATCATGTTTTTTCTTTGAGTTAGTCTTATGTAAGGGTATCATTTATGGATGGGGTAATATGTAATGTCAATGTAGCATCTTGTTCTTATCTTGTGTTAGCTGAAGAATGACATATTATGTGGTTGTAAAACATTCTCCATTATCAATGAAATAGAAATGTTTGCTGTTACATTTGCTGCTGCATTTATGGTTCTGTCAAACAAGCTATTAAAAATTGGCCACCATTATCGATTGTTGCCATCTGTAACAGCATTTGCTGCACTGAAACACTAAAAGCATCTGCATAATGAGCAAGATGGAAGTATAAGAAAGATATAAATGACATTACCATCACTGAGTAAAATCTGCACTGATCTGCAATGACACACTCAGTAAAAAATGAGCAAGATGGAAGTATAAGAAAGATATAAAATGCCTTACATACACTGGGTAAAAAATGCACTGATCTGCAAGGACATTACAATCACTGATCTGCAATGACATTACTCTGTAAAATTTGCTATGGATTACTTACAACAGTGACATTACTCAGTAAAATCTGCAATGACATTACTCAGTAAAATCTGCTACGGCCTAAACACAACCTTTCCATTGGGCTGATATTCAAAGTAAGTCCCATTCCTCAGGTACTGTGGTTCTTTAACTGCATATTCCTCTTCATCTGCAGAATAGTACCCACTATCAGTTATCGCACGTACTTGCTCCAAGTTGTCATCATCATCATCATCATCATCATCATCATCATCATCATCATCATCATCATCATCATCATCATCATCATCATCATCATCATCATCATCATCATCATCATCATCATCATCATCATCATCATCATCATCAGAAACACTAGTATTGGTTTCCATCACATTAGTGTTTTCATCATCCTTGTGACACAAAGAATCATAAGAATATGTTGGACATATATCATCTGCAGGGACTTCATCAGCATTATGTGCACCAACGTGTGAGCCATCACCTCTCTCGAAGCCGCTATCGATAGTGTTCTCATTTTCTCTGCTAACACTCTCAACCCCATGCGCACCAGTGTGTGTATCAACACTTCTTGGGGTGGTGTTACTAGTTTGAGTAGATCGAGGCTGTGTGGGTGGTTCATTAGTAGAAAAATCAAGACAAGTAGGTCTGAATGTGAATGAAGTATTAAGCCCCCAAGGCACTTTCTTCCTGTGCTTTCTTCTAGCAGGAGTTGATGAAGGAGGAGGTTGGCTAGTTGGAGGAGGATTAGCTTGTGCTTGACTATTGGGTTGGCTAGCTGGTGGAGCAGAAGATTGTGGTTGAGTGTACGGTTGGCTAGCTGAAGGGGAGAATAATGTGGTTGAGTGTTGGGTTGGATAGCTTGTGGAGCAGAAGACTGTGGTTGTGTGTTGGATTGTGTAACTAAAGAAGGATAAGATTGTGGATGAGTGTTGGGTTGGCTAGCTAATGGAGCAGAAGATTATGGTTGAGTGTACGGTTGGCTAGTTGGAGGGGGAGAACAATGTGGTTGAGTGTTGGGTTGGATAGCTTGCGGAGCAGAAGACTATGGTTGTGTGTTGGATTGTGTAACTGGAGAAGGATAATATTGTGGATGAGTGTTGGGTTGGCTAGCTGGTGAATCAGAAGATTGTGGTTGAGTGTACGGTTGGCTAGCTGGAGGAGGAGAAAAGGAGGATATTTCAACTGGTTCGAGTACTTAAAGTGGGGTCATCTCTTGATGTTGCTCATATTTCGTCCACATATCCATCAACATTAAGCGCTTCGTAGACTCCCTAATAACCAATCTGATCTTCTCCATGGAGGAACAAGCTTTAAACATATTAACAAGACCCTTATCATTGCAGATCTCAATATATTTTTTGCTCTTTGGGTGCACGTAGAAGAATGTGGGGTTACTAGGTGGATTAACGGGTTGTCTTGCCATTGCTTCAACATAGTCTTGCATCAACTTAGAGGTGATCATTTGGGCCGGGCCAAAGGAAAATTTTAGGCCCGGCGGGTCTATTTTTAAAAACCAAGCCCGGTTTTTTACATGCTCGGGTCGGGCCGGGCTAGGCCCGGTTTTTTCCAGGCTTTGCCAAAGCCCGGCCCGCCCGGCCCGATTTTTAAATTTTTTATATAAATTAATAAATATATTTAAAATTAATATATTTTAATATATATTATATATAACTTATTTAAAATTTATATATATATAATTTTTGTATATATTATATAAATTAAATATGTATATATTATATTTTTAAAAAATTATAATAAATAATAAAATCGGGCCGGGCCGGGCTTGTCCACGGGCTCAAAAATGTGCCGTAGCCTGGCCCGGTTTTTTATTCGGGCCGGATTTTGTGTCCAGGCCCGCCCGGAAGTCCAATCGGGTTCGGGCCCGTCGGGCTTTTTTACGGGCCGGACACATTTTGATCAGCTCTACATCAACTCTATGGTGGAGTACATATCAGGGTCTAACTCTGGAAAGCAGAACGTACATCCTCCGTACGATAATTCTCTAGTGTGGACCTCCATCCTCATATACCATCTTTCATCAAAGTCTGAAATCATGAAAAAAACAAGGAAAAATAACACTACTGTCGTATTTCCATCAGAAACAGCCAAGAAAAGTTTCACTAGTAATGGACAACACAAATACTGCAGAAATAGCTAGCAAGGGAGAGGACATTCTCAAAAATCCAGAAGTGCAGACATTCGACAGATTCAGAAGTACGGAAAGCGCCAATAATGGAGTTTACAAATTATAGAAATCGCTAGCAAGGAGAGGGCACAGAAGCGCAACTATTAAACAACCATTGAAAGTTTCAGTAAACTTTCAAGCAAGGCCAACAAACACTTTTGGCAATTTTCAAATGTTGCAGAAATAGCTAGCAAAGGAGAGGGCACGTATCATAGTGGATTCTCAAAAATCCAGAAGCGCAGACATTCGACAGTTTCAGAAGTACAGAAAGCGCCAATAATGGAGTATACAAATTACAGAAATCGCCGGCAAAGGAGAGGGCACAGAAGCGCAGTCATTCAACAACCGTCGAAAGTTTCAGTAAACTTTCAAGCAAGGCCAACAAACACTTTCGGCAATTTTCAAATGTTGCAGAAATAGCTAGCAAAGGAGAGGGCACGTATCATAGTGGATTCTCAAAAATCTAGAAGCGCAGACATTCGACAGATTCAGAAGTACATAAAGCGCAGATAATAGAGTATACAAATTACAGAAATCGCCAGCAAAGGAGAGGGCACAAAAACTCAGTCATTCAACAACAAGGTTGCATAAATCGGTAGTAATAGACAGCGCAAATCACCATTCAGTTCGCATTGCTTCAACAGAAGCACAATATAATAGGTTGTGCAGATCGACAGATTCAGAAGTACATGAACCCTAACTATTTCAAAATGAGGGAAATGGGGTTCAACCACCCAACAAATCAACAAGCAAATCATTGTATCACATACAGCGAATCGTCAACGAAGAAGAAGCATACACACTGAGGAAATTGCTGGCGAGAGTCGAATGCGAATGGGAGTGCGGGAGTTCTATTTTGTGAAGTTTATCTCTGGCAAGGAGAAATAATTATTCCGTATTGCAAACTGTTAAAATGTCACGTGCAACAATATTTTAGGGCCTATTTGGATGACAAATGGAGGGAAACACTAAAGTCAATGGTCAAAGACGGAAAGAGACAGAAACTTAAAAAAAGTTGACAGAAGATAATACTGGTAAACGTCATGGGTGGGTGTTGTAATATTTGAAATGTCATGGGTGGGCATTGATATTTCGTGAAAGGTCATGGGTGGACAGTGTAATTTTTCCTTAAGTTAACTAAGTTTTTATAAAGATTTTGAGAAATAATAAATGAATATAATATTAATATTTTAAAAATATATATATTTTAGTTTGTGGGTAAATAAATTCAATAAATTATATTATCACATCTATTTAAAAAAATATTATTTTTATTTTGAATATAAAAAGATCAATTTAACTTTTATTTTTAAGCTTGAGAAAGTTTAAATTATCTAGCAAGTTTTATATTGATCGATATATAGTTTTCATTGATCGATAAAATTACATTTATTCTTAAAGAATAGCGTTTACCACTTTTATAATACCCAATTACTTTCTTATTACGTTTTAAGATATTTTGTTGTTTGTATATTTGTAAGTTTTAATAACATAAATATTAAATATTTAGTGATGCATTTATGAGGAAGAAGATGAAAAAACATTTTCTATTCATTACTTAATAAATTATTATAAACCATATGGATATCATAAACCCAGAGGTTAATAGATTCTATAAGTATTATAACTGGTTATGTATTCAAGAAATTGTATTGGATACATTTTGAACTATTGATAGAAATATTGATAAACTACGCAACTACGATTTGTAACATTTATCGATTACATTGATAAATTTAAACCATTAAGAAGATCTTTTATCAAGTATTATGCATACAGAACATTTATTAAGTATTATGCATACAGTTTTAACTATTTGTGAAAACATCTATAAATAATCATATATTAATTTTTAAAAAATTGTATAACAATTAGTGTCATCTTTTAGAGATGAAAACGATTACAGAAGGTTGTGTACATGTTTCTAATTATCAGTGGAAACATGTATAAATTATCGTGGATAGGTAAAAACCAAAGTTAATGAATATGTAAAAAACTCCAACAACTCAGTTTATTCAGACGTTTATAGCCTTCGGGTTTATCAATCAGACAAACTCTATAGATTGATAAATGATAAAAAAAAACAAATATTGTTATACACAAAGATTTGATGAGAACGACCATGGGTAATGATACATAATAGTTAGTGTCATATTTTTTAAAATGATGATGGAAACAATTATAGAAGTTTGTGTACATGTTTTTAATTATCACTGGAAACATGTATAAATTATCATGGATACGTAAGAACCAAGCATAATGTATACGTAAAATCGACTTCAACAACTCAATTCATCCTTTCCAAACGTTTATAGCCCCAGGACGTTTATCAACCACTCAAGCTCTTTAACTAATAAATGCTAAGAAAATATTGTTACACACAATTATTTGTTGAAAACGGCGAAAGGAAAAAATATATAATATTTAGTGTCATATTTTTAAAATAGTGATGGAAACGACTATAAAAGGTTGTGTACATGTTCATAATCATTGATGGAAACGTTTATAAATTATCGTACGATTATTAAAGGTTGTTTACATATTCCTGATAATCAGTGGAAACATTTATAAATTATTATGGATACGTAAAAACTAAGGTAAAATTATTACATTAAAATGAACTACAACAACTCGGTTTATCGTTTCCAAACGTTTTTAACCTTTAGGGTTATCAACCAGTCAAGCTTTATAAACTGATAAATGCTATAAAAATATTCTTATACACAATGATTTGATGAAAATGACCATGTGAAAGTATGATAGTAAATAGAGTTATCTCAATAGTGATGAAAAAAATTATAGAAGGTTGGTGTAAATGTTTCTAATCATTATTGGAAATGTTAATTCATTATGGATACTTAAAACCCAAAGATGTTCTAGAAATCCTAAATTGTCGAAAGTATATTTTAGGGTTTAAAGTAAAGCGTTTAGGTTCTGCCGAGAAATTGTAACATTATAAAGGTATAACAATGGATCACCAAAAGACACTCTAAATCCCAGATATATTATGAATGCTAAATCGTTGAAGGTTTTAATCAAATTTCAACATGTATAGACTATTATAAATTATTTATTAATATTAATTAATTACTATTTTTAATTTTGTATCTTTTTATTAAAATTTTTATTACAATTTGTAGTGATGTTATTGGTTTTACTATTTTGTTTACATTTCAAACTATATAAATGTTACATTAACTCTGCATATTGATTTTGGCTTTCATCGTATGACATTTATATGCAAAAATTTTGTTAATAATTATGGTTAATAGTACCTAAATTTAGAAGTATTTTAGGTTTTTAGTTTGTTTTATGGCTAGAATCTCTTCATGTTATTTTAAGCAGTTTTTATGGGTAAATTTTTAGTTTTGTTTATTATAAGCTTAATGTCAGCTTCAACAACTTCAAAAATATAGGAGTACTTTTTATAGAGTTTCTATCATACACTACTAAAAAACTTTTTAATACTAACGAAAAATTAACGACGGATTAAATCTGTTAACAAAATTATATTAGTTATGAAATATTGACAAATACTAACAAATGAGTTTAAATCAATTTCACTTATGATAATTACTACAGATTTATATTTCGTTAGTAGAATTAATAACGAAAATAATAATCTCTAAATAATTAGTGACAAAAATCTTATCCCTAGCAAATTACTAACGGAAATTAAAATATTTATCACTAGTTAGCAAGAAATTTAATAGTCCATTACTAAATTAAGTAGATCTTTTTCATATTTATATCACTATTTGCTAATGATTTTCTTTTTATTAGCAATTACCAACAAATACAATATTACATTAGTAATTACCAACAAATACATTATTACATAAGCAATTACCAACAAATACAATTTTACATTAGCAATTACCCATACTACTTTTTTTTCCTTTTTCTCGTACTTCTTTCTTTGCTTATAAGTTACCAACGGATAAAAACTTCTCCAAACTATTGACAATGAATATAATAATCCATAAGTATGTTGTAAAATGTTTTAATTAAGGCTCAGCAACAACCACTTGTACTACTACTACTTACTAACTACCAATAATTAACAAGGAATATCGCTTTTCATCGCTCATCGAGACCCATCATTACAATTTACAACTTTAAATTCTCGGTAAGATAACGGGGCACCTATCCCTTCGCGGCTCGGCAGCTTCCCTTGTACAAACAGAGAAAATACCTCTGAAATCGAAGTGCTCTCTCTACTCGCAGATCTGTACAACCTCAAATTTTATTTGCTCACAAATTTGCTCGTGAATCATTCGACCGAAGCTTCCTCTTTTTCTGTGGCGTTCGATCGAAACTTCATCTTCTTCGCTAGCGTTCGATCGAAGCTTCTTCGTCTCTGGTGGCGTTAAACCCTAGTTCATTCACTGATTTGTTTTCTCCTTAATTGGCGTCTTTTGCAACATCCTGAGAGTGAGTTAAACTGCTTTTCGCTGCAATGATCTTGTTTGCTTAACATTGTTCACTACAAGAAATTTGTTGAATTTTTAACATCTAAATAGACGCGAGTATAGTCTCTCCCAAAACTGTAATCTGATTTCGACGTTATGGAAATTTTGTGCATCTGCGGAGTAGAGACTGTGGTTATCGATTTAGCAAGGTGAGGAGATTCAAGCATCAACCAAGGACCGGCGGTGAGGATGAGTACGTATCATGAAGCATCGCCTCGAACTGGTGATGACAAATCTCGAGTGATAGCAAGCAGTATCATGTTTTGAAGGAGCTCCCTGAAAATGAGTATAATGAGTGTTCTCTCATCAAGTATCACCGGTCACATTATCTCTACTTCTATTTTTTTCCAAGGGTTGGAAGTTTTTCCTATTTCAAGGCTTAAATTCGTTGGATGAACTAACTTTTTTGTTTAAGTTTATCCATCAGATGACAAACCTAATTCTCTACAATTTGTGCTTCCTATCAAAAGCTTTTGAATGGTGCTGCCTTGTTTTGAATGCCTCAGTAATATTAGGAAGAGATTTTCCTCTATCTTATGTGCCGCAAGGTTTTATCTATGTTTGATCTTTTGTCGTTGTTGTATGTTAGGATTATGATTGAAAGAAAAGTGTTGTAACACCCAAGACCTGTCTAAGCAAGCTATGAAACAGGTAGGGAAGCAGCTGACCACATCAGTGATACATTTATAGAATTAATTGTCATACTCTTGCTGCTTCCATATACTAATATGAAGTGTTTGATATTCGAGCTTTTTATGCATTCTCTATCAGGAGCACTGTTGAACTATTGTGTGAGCAATGTGTAGGGATCAGAACTCTACTGCAATACAACAATGACTACCACTATATACTGTGGTTGGCGCATATTACTTTCATGAGTGAGCACAAATTAATTTACTATATGGCTAATTGCGTTGATAGCAGGGGCAATCTAGTGACATCAACTAAGAATTGAATCTTTTATGTATGGTTGTTTAAAGTCGATAAGTGCTTTTACGTGGAACAACTTCTCTGTTAAACTTTTATACTTAAATTTGTAGGAATTGTGGTATCTTCTGTACAATGTCATTTCATTTACATTAAATAAAAGATTCTTCTCTTTATTGAAGGAAACTGTTGCAACTGCAAGTGTGGATACAAATGCAGTTCTCTTTGATTGACCTTTGGGGTAGTTCATATCTACTTTTGGTGGTCACCATAAGAAGCAAGAAGTGCTTCCTCTAGTTTTATTAAGGGTACAAGTGCTTTCAAATGTGTATTATATATATGTTGGTATCAGTTGCAATATAGATTTGGTATTTAGGAATGTCCTATGCTCTCTTTTTTTTGGTAGGTCACAAGTGTCAAGATTATGCAACTACATTAGAGCTTTGTTATCACATATTTTGAAGTCTCACTTTTGTTAGAGTTCACCTAAATTGATTGGTGCAGTTTTTCGTATCTTCACTAATGAAGAGATGTATATGACCCTTGAAAATTTCTGATATAAATTTCTCTTTAAGGGCACAATTTCATGATGCTAATATTCTTTGTTTCTTTTCTCGCAGGATATATTGTATTTGCATTAGGGGGAGCTATATTTGATGGATTACTGTGAACAACAGTCTTTTTGGGGTGTTGTATATTCATTGCAGTATTTGTTGTAGGTAGCATGTGGTATGAGTGAAAAGAACATTGTGTTTGCTTTTGTATGAGAGAAAGCTTTGGGCATGGACCAAGATTTGCTGGAGTGAATAATAATTTGATATCAATTGATTCCATTTTGTACAGAAACGTACGTGTATATCAATATAATTATCAATTTGCATTTGAGTTCAAAATTGTATTATTTACATTTATAGGAATCTGGTGGAAATTGATCGTTTGTTTGTGAATAGATGAATATTGACAGAAGTGACATTCCGTTAATAATTACCGATGAATTAATGATCTAGTGAGGGTATAGTTAATTGCTAACAAATCAAAAGTTTTTAGGTAATTGCTAACGGATGTTAAATCCCAAGTAATTAGTAACAAAATATGATATATGTCTATTTATCTTAATTGACAACAAATAAATATTTTCCTTAGAAATTACCGATAAATTTGATTTATTCATCACTAAAATTTAGCGACGGGGATTACGCCAATAATTTTTTTTATCGGTAATTCGTTACTAAAACTGATTAGTGACGAATTTTATCATTTTACCGATGAATTATTTCGTCGGTGATTGCCTTCTTTCTAGTAGTGATATTTGAGTTTAAGATTATATTATAATTTTTGGTTATTCTAAATTTAATTGTGTATTTTATAATTTAGAATTAAATTGAGACTTTTAGGTTTATTCTATAATTTTATATTTATTTTAGTAATTTAAAATTTTATAATTAATAGATTTGTATTCTTTAATTACTATTATATTTCATAACACTATCATTATGCTCTAATATAAATATACAAAAACTCAAAACATTTTTTTACCGCATTCCACACTATTACAAAATTTTTAAGCAAAAAATGTTCAATAGACTGCCACTATATATAATATACAGAGATAGTACAACAGTTGAGATTAAAACTAGAAAAAAAAAAATGCAAGACCATGAATTGAATTCGTGTGACGAAAATTTACTCTCCGTCACAGAAGCCCCTCCGACAGATAAAGGAGTTTGCCGAGCATTTCTGCGTGATCATCGAAGAGAAGGAGCGGATTTGGGTAGAAGTAAAAGTTTAGAAATGAAGTTAAATCCCATATTGAAGTGACGCATTTGTTAATCTACTTATCGGATAAATATCTGTGTGGCTGCTGGGATCCGAGCCCAGGTCTCCACGGCCACAACGTGGAATTCTAACCACTAAACTACAGTCCACGGCCACATGTTAATAGACTATTTCTTCTTCTTCTTTTTTTTTGAAGCAGAGACTATTTCTTCTTCATATCTATATTGATTATGATTTTTCCAATATATGTACCAATAGCTTGGTTGCTACTGCAGGTCAGCAGAGATGGTCTGATTTTTAAGGCCATATTTGATGTTAATTTCACCTTTGAAGTTTCCCATTGATAGGAAAATCTATGAGCATGCAGGAAGTAAATTAATAGCCAGGACACAACCATGTGTTATATATATATATATACTTCGGTATATATCATAATAATTAAAGTATGTATCCCATACAATAATAATCATCTTCAAGAAACTATAGAAACAAGAAATACACTATACTTCATTAAATCATTCAAAGTAACAGGCATCTACTTTTTCTTCTATAAAAAATAATCTAATTATCATAGGTACGGCACTCATCAGTCTCGGGATTATCCTTGCAGTAAGTCTCCAGCGGGTCGGAATTCTCTTTCTTCCTGTCCCGAGCATGGCTAGCCGCGGCGCTTAGCTCCTCCACTTCATCCCAAGCTGCCACGCACTCCCCGCTCTTTGGGTCATCGGAGCAACTCTCCTCCGCTTGCTTGACGCTATCCGCAACCTTCTCCGACAGCTGCTGGTCTGGCCCAGCTGACCTCATGGTCGTCATCACTCGGCGTCGTCCGAGCACCACCACGGCTGCTAACCCAGGGAAGGAGGTCGCGCGTTGGTGCTGATGAGCTCGTAGGATTACTGGCGCCGTATCCCTTGACCCGGTTGCTGGTGTAAACCTTGGTATGGTTGCGGAGAGATTGATGGTAGAAAGGGTTGCCATTTGATGCTAGCTAGCTTAATGTATATCTTTCCTTTTTTTGGGGGGGATGACGGGGTTGAAACTGTTTCTTCTTCCTTGATTTGTAGAGGGGTCTGAATTGCACCAGTTATATATGTTTGAAACTTCGATATTAACCTCGACTGGAAAGTTGGTTGTGAAGATATATATGTAAGCTGTAGCCGGTTGATATTGGACACTCAATTCTTATCAAGTGGCGTGGCCTCTGGTGGGGTGACACGTACAAAGGTAGACTAGCGAAGATATTTTTATTTCTGATGTACGGTGTGTGATTTGCGTGTATAAATATCATTACGGTGGTTGTTCGACAAAAGCAACTCATTACAGCTTCACAATTTGCAGAAAGATCATAATACATAGAAAGAGCCAAACGCAGGACAAAGAAGTCTAGATTTTGGTGGTTAGTTTCAACTTTCACCGACTCGTCTACCAAGCAGTAGTTGTTGCTTTCGTTTTAGGCAAAAACTCCCCAAAATTCAATTTTGCCCACTCAATTACATAAAGAGACGGGTGCATTTCATTTACGCGTCGAATGAAAATATTTGTCAAATAACTGGAATGCGATTTACAATATTATTAAGGATATTTCTCACCGACCAGCCAGATCAAAATCACATTTGACCTTTTGTAAAATTGAGGGTTGAGGTTGACAAACGTGAATAGATATGTCAAGTAATTACATTCACTTTCTATCAAAGAAGGACTTGTCGCGGTACGCCAATATCACGTCTGAAATAATTTGAAATTTAGTCTCGTTAAGAGTTTGAGTATTATATTCTGCATAAACTGCAAAAACAAATAAGGAGATTGTTCATTTTAACTCCGTTTGGTTTTGAAATACACCTTGGAGTGGATGATTGAACAATTTGTTGCCCATACATGTCATTCTCACCTGGGTAGCGAAGATCATCACCAACTAAAACCCCAGCTTATCACTTACGTTATCCTCTCATTTATCAGAACATATTCGACAATAAGCATAAAGAATGTGATACAACTCGAATGAGTTGAGCCAAAGAATCTTTTACATAAAGGCATGGTTTGCCAAGTGCGAAGCTATCAAGCAAATATATGGAAACTGAAGAGACTATGTTGCCCAGATACCCAGGTACCTTCTTGCTATTAAAGAGTTTGTACATAACACAGTAGTGCACATGAAGTCTTTCATTGAACGAGATGAGGATGGTGTTGAGAGATTAGGAAATTTGTTCGCTGATTTTGGGCATCCGGCTATGCACTGCACTTATCACTTTAAGCCGATGCTTCAAGTT
This sequence comes from Limonium bicolor, assembly GCA_023374045.1. NCBI lineage: Eukaryota > Viridiplantae > Streptophyta > Magnoliopsida > Caryophyllales > Plumbaginaceae > Limonium > Limonium bicolor. The sequence continues at coordinate 78,105,853 of CM041779.1, read as the reverse complement.
GATAGGACCCACTTGTATGAAAATTTTGAGGGTAAGTTGTTAGTTGCATGTGCTCAAGATGGTAACTACAAAATCATCCTAGCTGCATTCACAATAGTTGAAGGGGATACAAATGAAGCACACCATTACTTTTTATACCATATTTGTGGACATGTGGAAGGCCTAAATGGTGTATCAATTACATTTGACTGTTGTCAAGGCATCATTAATACAATACATGAAAAGGTATAGTGTGGCTATCACTATTATTGCATTCGACACATTGCATCAAACTTCAATGCTAGATTTAAAAACAAGGAGCTGGAGGACATCTTCACTAATACAAGTACTAATTTTTAAGTCTTCATCTTTGTATAATTGTGAAGTTCAAATTGCTTTTGCTAACACACTTTCATTTGTCAGTTTTATTTATTGAAGCATATATGTTTTCAAAAGATAAAGTTGAATGTAGGATTGAACTCCTGAAGCCAGCTAAGCCTGAGATTGCTACTTTTTGGACCAGCTACCTCCTGAAAAGTGGTGTAGAGCATACAAAGAGAGAAGACCATGGGGGCTTATGACTTCTAATCTAGTGGAGTGTTTCAATGAAGGGATGAAGGGTGCTCGTATGCTACCTATAAAAGCAATTCTTTAGGAAAAAGTTATAGATTAATGAGGTATTTTGTTCAAAGTACTGAGACGTATAGTGAGCAAAGAAATTCAAATGCCAGGTTTACAGAGCATTTGGTGAACATGATATTAATGGCCAATTTGCAAGAAGGCATCATGTAAAACTCTGTGACACGGTTACACTTGTGTTCAAAGTTGAAGACGATGGTGACACTATGTCAAGACGTCCTCATGGGAAAGTCCAGGGTGGTGATAATGGATAGATCTTTCGATGTGGAGAGTGGAAGGCCTTTTAGTACTCGTGATCGCATGTAATAGCCGTGTGTTCGAACTTAGATTCACGTTGGTAAGACTATGGGGATGACATGTACAAGTTAGACACTATGATTAAAGCATTCGATAAGATATGATTTAATACTCTTGAAAATGAGAGTAACTGGCAAGAGTACAACGGCCTTCTCCTGGTATTGAATCCTGCGTTGGAAAGAAAACTTAAAGGACGTCCATCTCATTCTCGAATCCATACAAAGATGGATGAAACAGATAATTTGGAGCCTAGACATATTGTTCAACCTGTAGACAACCTGGTCATACACGGGAGTCATGTCCATTCAGGGTCGTTACCATTAAATGCTTTGTTTAATTGTTCTATGATCCAGATAGACCATTGTTGGTATGTTTATTGTGCCGAGAAGGGACAGTAAAACGTAGCCTACCTAGTGATGTAAATCACATAGACTCATAGGGTAAGGTAGACTAGTTCGAATGTGATTGTGCCCTGTACTAGGTTCAAAATGTGCTCCATGTCGACCGAATGTAGTTGCGTAGTTGATGTGCAACCTATAAGGATATGCCATTTTCGAGCAAAATTTAGCAAGAGGAGTTAAGAGAATGGTCGAAAAAGTTTGTGGTTCAACTACAAATGTATATGTATTTTTATAATGGGTTGATTCGTAATATATGTCAGGATGAACAACCTGGATGATGTGACAATACGTAATTATTACAAGGAGCCGAAAGACATTTATTGCTGAATTGTGTCTCACATATTACTGAATTGTGTTGTCACACCAAACCCATGAGTGAACAGGATCACATGTATTTTTACCCTTAGTAGTCCTAGCATATCCAAATAAGTCTGAACATGAGCAGTACTGCATTAATTATTACCCTAAACAATGTTACTAAATTATTGATTTTATTTGTACTCTACTAGGGTTAGATATGAACCAGACAATTGAAATACCCTGAACTTAAAAATGGTGATTAAATTATTCTAATATGAATTTTAGAGGCCTAATGATGCCTAAAGAGCTTTGGTGAAGAAAGTAAAACCAAAAGAAAAGAGAAAACACTTAAAAAGCGTAAAACGCAAAAATGAGCATTACGCAACTATAGGAGGTATATGACCTCGTTTAGAGTCCTAGATGGATTCCTAGGGCTTAAATATGCCTAAATAATATGTGGGAACAATTCCCGAAGAAAACGGATCCATAATGTGGACTAAAAACGCTAACGGAGCTTTAAAGCACGTTTTTTGAGAAAACCCCAAAACTTGACGTTAAGTGGTCAAATAGACCCGTAAAAATTATAGTTGACTATATAACTATAATTAAATATTAATGGAAGCTTAAGAACCATTAAAATTAAAGAAACGAGAAAAATCCGGAAAACGGGCCCGAATAGTGAATAGTGTCAAACCGGGTAAATTAACGAGTGTTTCTTGCAAAAAGACGAAAACACCCAACTTATATTTACTTAGGGGGCCGATTTTTATTAAATGTTCAGCACCCTCACTCAACTAATAACTAGCTACTAGTTAAAGGAAGAAACTTAAATAAAGCAAAAAGGTAACAAATACCCCTTTTGCTCGCTCTCTCTCTCTCCTCTCATTTCCTTTCCCCATCAGATTTTTTTCCCTCTCTCTCCTTCCTTTATCATTCCCACCGTGAGTGCCCTCCTTCTCCCCTGCTGGAACGATTTTTGAGCCCCCTTCAATGGCTTCCTCATCTTCCTCCTCATGCCCAAGTTAACTCAAAGCTCCAAATCCAAAAATAATTACATATTCTTGCTCCTCTCATCGAGAGCTACCTTCCACTATTTTCAAAATCCCAAATGGATGAAGTTGACCACCATGGGTATAGCACCATTGAAGGATAAAATCAGATTTTATGGAGCTTGGGAGCCTCCTCTTTCATTTAAGGTAAAAAGATTCAAGGAAAACCCCATTTTCTCCATTCCCTTGTAGTGGACCATTTTTGCCCCTCTTGATGCTTTGTTTATTATTTGTTGGATCATTGGTTCAAGTCTCCAATGGTGGTTGGAACTCCCTCTCGATTCATGACCAAAACAAATTCTAGGGTTCCAAGGTAATGCCCAATTTTAGTGTTTTAAGCATTCCTTGTATCCTTGAGTTAATTAATGAGTTAAGTGCCTTTACTTAATCTCATTTTTTCATTTAATGTTGGGCTGGAACTTGGCAATTGCATTGCCCCCTTGACCAAAAATGGAAAAAGAAAAGAGAAGAGGAGAAAGAAAGGCAAACTTGGAGATTAAGGTAAGTAGCTTACCTTAATGATTATCTTGTTTGCTTTAGAATGTTGGGATGGATAATGAAAAGAATGAACCCAAAATAATGGTGCTAGAAATGTGTTAAATAGACATGAGAGAGAATTGTGATGATGTTTAGTGCAATTGTGAATTGTTATGTTATTTAAGGGCCTTGGAGCCATGCAATAAAGATTATTGCATTATAGTGTATTTGGGTGAATTATGTGCTGGTAGAACCCACTATGGGTTTGGTTAGTTTTGAATTGAAATAGGTGATGAAGATATTGCATTTGGGCATGCTAGATTAGTAACGAAGTTATGGCGAAATTTCGGTGGAAATTAAGTGGTTTAGGTGACCTTATGAGCTTGGGAACCTAAGGCTAGCTAGATGTTGCTAGGAATTGATTTGGTGGAGTAATAACCTTGAAATGTAGTCGGAGAATGGAATGGAGTGATGTGAAAATCTGTAGCAAAACAGTGTTTTAGTGTTTTGAATTCCTAAGAAAGAACTAGTGTGCATGACCTTGTAATGGAGGATGGATTTGGGAGCTAATGATGCATTTGTCTTAGAAGAATTTGGAATGGTCAAATGGGTTGAGGATAAGGTAAAAGCTGTCAACGGAATATTGTTAATGCACTAGTGTGCATAAGTGTTGAAAATGGGAATAGAAATTTGTAGAATTAAGCAAGAATGGAGTGATAAGTTTGACCAATGATTTAAGGAGGTTTTAAAAGTGTTTAAGGTGTTTAAACATGTTATAAAACATGTGAAAGGATTAGGAAAAGATTGGGTATGAAATAGGGGCTGAAATGAGGTTGAAAAATGTAATGCTAGTAGCTTTTTAGTAGGGTCCGGGACTTAGGGGCCAGACCAAGTCCCGGACCACCCTTAAAAATGTCCCGAGAGTGAGCTAGTGTATTGGTCCGGGACCCTAGTCCAGGACCAGGACCCAGACCAGGTGAAAAAAATGGCCGAAAGTGAGAATCAGCATTGGTCCAGGACTTAGGGGCCGGACCAAGTCCCGGACCACCCCCAGAAATTCACCGTGAGTGTTTTAAAGGCCTTAAAAGGTGGGAGATTGATTGGTAATGGTTTTATATGATGCTTAGGACTTGTTTGGTGACATGTAAAGGTCCTTAGAAGTATAAAAACGTGATAGATTGATTGTGGAAGTAAGAACTTAAGTTCACAAGAGTAAAGATAAGGATAACGGGACAATGGGGTAAGTACGGGAGTAATAGTAGTTTACATACCGTATGATCATGATATTAATAAAAACATTTGAAATGATATCAGTTGTGCGAGAATTAACTAAGGAGCACGAGACGACGCGCTAAAGTAAATCCTTGGTGAAAGGTATGGATTTCTTGCAACTTGTGTCCTACCGAGTCCTCTCGGCTTGTGTGTTGTTTGCTTGTGTGCCGGCCTAACAAGATAAATGCATGAAAAATTGTTTATTGCATTGTTATGTATCTTGATGCATGTTGTATGTGCTAACCTTCCATGTTTGATGGCGTGGTCTAACTTTGAGTGTAGACCGAATCATGAATGATTAATGTTGGTTAGTGACTCGTAGAAAGAGTCGTCTCTCGTAATAACTCAAACGGGGAAAACACTTAAGAACTATCGAATAGCGAAATGCGATAATGCAACCTTATGAACTCACTAGAACGTGAGAGAGATGTACGGGATTAGTAAACTCTCGCTAACGGTTAGAGAACCGAAATGAAATAAACTGTCACACGATAAAACGCTCGTTATGACCGGCTCAACTCACGCCCAAGTTGATCAGTCTCGTTCCCCTTTGATCGCTTGCATAGGTTGTTCGCGCCCAACTCCCTTCAATCTTCTCCACGCCTCCACCTTCTTCTTCCTTCTGGATCTTTAACTTGAGGACAACCCAACTCGGATGTACAAGCACGTTTTACCACCCACACGGTAGCAACCCAGTCCAACACTACTCCGCTCAGGATTGGAGAAGTAGCGGGTCTACTTTACTGATGGGACAAAGGGGTAAGAAGCGGTCCTAGACCCTTCCACTCTAATGGCGTCTCCAAGGAGGAAAAGAGCCTAGCTCTCTTTGGGAGACTTAGCTATCTTTAGGGAGTGTGGGATTTGCCAAGTAACAAAGCTCTCTCTTTGTTTTCTCACTGAAGGCGCAGGTAATGGTGATCCCCAACCTCTGCCGCCTGCATTCCCTTTTATAGCAACCATTAGCAACTTCCTTTCCTAAAAACGTGGGGAGTTAAGATTCTCCGTTATTTCCTCCTTTGTTCAGCCCACACGGTTGTTGGAGATATTTGCTCAACAACTTCCATAAGGCCGGCCAACAAGAGATAACAAACTTCTCTTCTTCTAGGCGCCACAATTATAGGAAAGTTTGTTGCTTTACTCTTTCTGTCCTAATCGGTTACAAGGAGAGATCTTCTCAACAACTTTCCACTAAAATAGGTGCAGGAAGTTAGAGATCCAATCTCTAAAAAAAAAGTATTGTATTAAAAAGATATACACATAGTAGTGTGAAGATACATATTACTTTTAGTATAACAGTTCCACCACTACCGCGAAATGTTCGCATATGAGGTTCGCCCAAAATGGACACATGTATATTATTCTCCCTTTTTTAAAACAAAGAATTATTCTTTTATTGGATTGTGTACAAGTTTCATTTGATTCCGTGAACCGTTGACCGTTATTTACAAACTCACCAACAACCACACCACGAAATAGCCACCATGAAAGCACGACCCCCAATTAATACAAAGAAAGTGATGAACATGGAGAAGTATAAAATGAAATTGTAACCCTCCCTTGACATTGAAAGGGGAACAAAAGTAGAAAGGAATATCGCCTTACAGTACACGTTACAACAATATTTTAACAGATCAACAAAAAACAAAGGTGTACGTATTGGATTTTTCTTGTGAATGGTGAATATGACAAAAAAAAAAAAAAAAAGAAGCGTGCGTTAACCGCACCACCGACCAAATTAACTTTCTGTTGAAGAACCCATATTTGATCGTTTGATCTTTCTACAAATGTTATGAACAGATTAACTGCAATTCGAATTCTTCTCTCGTTTTAATCAGGTAGATAAGATAACGAGTGTAATTAAAGAAGATGATCATCAATCATCGACTGATCATGATCATACCTTCAACGCACACTCAATCAAAACATCACCGTCATCATCATCTTCCTCCTCCAGCTCCACCGCTCAAGACTATCCCTCAACCTCCTACAAAACATAACCATCACTACCCACAACAAACCCTTAATAACCCGCGCAACACCAATCGTTACCGTCAAGTAATACAACCACCACCCAACAAAATCCCCAATCCCAGCACCATCACCACTCATCATCCTCCCTTCCACAACACCCACCAACGACTCAACTTCATCTCTTAATCTCAACATCCACAACCATCCACAAGCCACCGCCATCCCCACTCTCTCCACCCATTTCTCCTCTCTTAAACCTCCATACACCGTATCATCAACCACAGGTTTCACCACCATTCGACTCCAATGTTGCATCGTCTCATGTAACCCTATAAAAAACACCACCCTGCTAAACATACTCCTCCCTCCAGACTCATCATTACCGTTAACCCACCTCCCGCTCACTCCGGCGGACACACTCGCTTCAATCCCCAACCCCACACACACCTGAAGCACGCAGAGGAAAATCCAAGCCAAGTGAAGTCTCGGTTTAGTTAGTTTCTTTCTCGTCTCCGGTAAGACTGTTGGATGACCGGATAAAGTGTGGACGAAAGCGGAGAGAGTGACACCAGCAACCAAGAAGTGAAGGAGAGTTGGACTAGTGTAGAGGAATAACAAGGAGATGAGATCGTAATAATAGCCTCTGTTGTGATTCAGCAGTGTTGTGTGTGTAGATGATAGGAAATAGTTCGCGGTTGAGAGACGAGCTAAGAGAAGGAATGATAAGGGACAAGAAGAGTTAACGTTATGACGGATGTGAAGTAGAAGATGTAAGTGAATCCGCCATGGAAATGATGATAAGTGGGTTTTATTATCTTCCACATGATGATCGATATCCGACAAACAGAGGAAATTAATTAGATGACAGATCAAACGGCGGGAGATTGAATATCACTCAGGATGGTTTTGATTGATATATGAAGAAATTCAAAGGGAGGAAGGAATGCTAGCTAAATGGGTGCCACGACCTTTCCATGGAAGAAGATTGAGGTAAAGGACGGTTGGTGGGTTGACTCTAAAATACAACTTGGGATTACGGTTACAAGGATATTATTTAAATTTGTTGTTTAATTATTAGAGATTGATGTGTACATGTTAGGAGGAACATCCATCCATCCATCCATCCAGGTTTGGTTTGTTCGGTTGTTTAAATGGCAATTATTAACCCTACGTACGATGATTTTGTAGTGCTTTATCTTAAGAGAAGACTGACTTGTGATGATGGTGATCGTCCTCCCTTATAACTAAGATTACAGAGGAGAAAGTTGAATAAATTAAAGTAAGTCTTTGTTCCTTGTTCTGTTGGTAAAGTAAAGAGTAATACTACCTTTCTATTTCGCTCTTTGAAGATAATCAATTTATATTTATAAAGGTATTTTACTACAAGGTTATTGTAAAATCGCAGTATTGACATTTCAACTTACACTCCTTTCATACTTTATATATATATTGTTCACAGTTGGATTTTAAAGCCCTTAATTAATGTCCTATTTTACCATTCACATAATTAATTTGTTCAGTTTTTGGATTTGATTGTTGTTGTTTGAGCTTTATATTGTACCTTTGATGTTTTATTATGATTTGTAATTATTTTATTAGGTTTTATTTGAAAATATTAGAAGGGTCTTATAGGCATAATAAGAAGCAACATAGCTTTAGTTGGATAAGAAGGTATTTGTTTATGATTGCCTCATCCTTGCTTGCTTGCTTGCTGTTAAGAGGTCAGCTAACTTGATGGAGATAGGATACCTGCATAATGTAGCACAACTAACGTTGTCATTTTTCTTTTTTAAAATTTCCTTCATTCATGAATTGATTTTTCTGAAAATGTGATATCACGTTATCCAGAGTTTCCTTTCCTTCTTAATAGTATTTTCTTTTTCATTTTATTCACATAAAAAGAGCACGTACTAGTCATTGCTTGGGCTTCAGAATAAATAGATGTTTCTTATTGAGAGTTTGGTAAGGATAACCCAGAATATCATACCCAGTTAATAAATCTATATGCTTCACATAAGTTGACAATGTTTTTCATTTGTTTAATCATTGTAGTCGTGAGTTTGCATAATGGTTATCCATATTGTTTTCCGACAAACCAATACATCTCCTGTATAATCGACCAACTAATGATATTATTAAGAAGAAAAATTAATTTGATTTTGAAGCCCGTAATCCAATGATTACGGAACCCAGCCAGGAAACTCAAAGACCCACCTTGCCAGATGAAGAACACAAGAACTCTCATATATAATCATCCCACTCGCTCCAATGGGAGCGAATTTCAGCAATCAATGCCAGCATAGCTACTACTGTAGGAACATTGACAACGGCAAGCAAACATCATTAAACGTGACAGTTTTTGTGCTTTTGGTTGCACCATTGGCAATATAAAAAATGATAATAATAATAATAATAACTTCAACTGGATTATAATCCAGCTCAAGAAGGAATTTAACTTGATATCAGGGCCCATAGTTGTTTGGTTACTGAACACCCTGGGAAGCTCAAGACCCACGCCAAACCAAACACACTAAAAACTTGATATTAGGGCCCATAGTATGAAAGCAAATTCCAAATATCGGTGAGACCTAGCTCTTTAACATGAAACCGTGACTATCCTTGGCTAAGATTCTAAGCTTCTCCCTGTTGGGTATATTAGGCCCAAGCCCAGGAGTTTAGTATTGTATAGCCCAATAGTGTCTATATTACACAGTGCAGTTTTGCAGGCTTATGAATACTTGATGTACAGTACCATAATACACATTAATACAACATATACATTTCTATCATCTCGTCACATATTATATGGTATCAAAGCTCTCTTCTTCGCCGGCTGGGGCGATCTACTTTCGATCTCCATTCACGCTTGCATCATGAGTTTCACTTTTGAATCTGAATCTGGATCTGGTGGCAATGAGACTCCTAGAACTCCGATCAGCAGTGCCCCTGCACAGACACAAACACATAGTACTCAATCAATCCTCTCTGCTGCAGCCAATTTGGTTAAGCTACAGCAAGATAATTTTCGCCTCTAGAAAGGAATGTTACTTCCCTTCCTCAGAGGTAACAAGTTGTACAAATTTTTGGATGGATCACATCCGTGTCCATCTCCTATTCTTAATGGTGATCTGAATCCAGACTATGCTAGATGGATTCATTAGGATCAGCTATTGATTACCATCCTATTTCTTTCCTTATCGCCATCTATTGTTAGTCAAGTGGTAGATCTGGAAACTGCTTCTCAAATTTGGAAACTGCTTCCCAAGTCTGGAAACATTTACATGAATCCTTTGCAGCTCAGACTGTTGCACATTTAGGACAGCTTCATCTGAAGCTTGCGAGTATAACTAAAAAGGCGGAGGAGGATATAACGACTTATTTCAATCAAGCTAAGGCTATTTCCTCTTCTCTTGCTATTACTGGCCAGGCAGTGACTGATAGGGAGTTTTAATCCTATATTCTAAGGGGGCTTCCTGCGATAACAATGACGAGTTTGGCACCAACTTTTTGATCTTTCCTTCCAAGGAAGAATACTTGTTCTTGGCCTTCAACGCGAAGATCATGCTCCTTTTCCATTCACCAAACAACTCGCCATCAAACTTCCAAGTCAAAATCGACCTCGGTTGATCGTTTTTACTGAGATAAAGTGGATCTCCGAGTTGCAGAGACTGATTGTTGATATGGGGGCCTTCTACTTCATCTCCTTCTGCTTAATTCTTTTGCGGTTGGATTGTTCTTGTTCTTGTTCTTTCGCCATTGAAGCTTAAGATCCGAGATTCACTGCCTAGCTCTGATACCATAAAGCATTCATGAACAACTTGACTACCGTGAAGAATCATGTTTACAAAAGAGATGAACGGAGATGAAGAATACAGAAAAGGAAAGTGACAAAAGAGCGCAAGAGAGAACTCACAAAGCCACTTACTGTATCTAACTATTACAACTTATATACTTAACGTAAGACTTAACAGAGCACTAATCACTAACTAATAGAATAGTTAATGTTTTCAACACGCTCGCTCTCTGTTTGACTCCTTTAGAGAGCGGTCGCTCTCGCAAGTGTTTATCACCATAACATGGAACACTGGATTCAATCTTCATCACCGCTTCCAAAACTTCATCAACCATACGCCTAGGCAACCTCTACAATCCATCTGATGGGGACGATCATGTCATTTCACGGCCATTATTGTCAGTTTCTTTACCACCATCACTATCATTTGCGCCGGTTCCTTTGCTAGCATCAGTACTCACTCTCACGCATCCAACTCCGAATGTGTAGACTAGCGGCCCGTACTTGCCTTCAGTCCTTTTGCACTGAGGTTGATGATATTTCTTTATCCGAAGATGGAATCAAAGTTTTCCTGTTGCTTATGGGAGAACAAGAAGACACGCAAACGAGTCCAGACGGCGTGGCAACAACCCCAATCGGGCAGCGTTTCATGACTCTGAAACACTTTACCCACAACACATTTGGGTCGGTGCAGAATATCAGTAGTATCATTAGAGCACGACTCTGTGCTAGCATCTTGGTCACTTGCAATGAAGTGACTATACATGAGACGTAGGTATTTCAAGAAATCTCTCGTTCCTTCTTACACATCCTTGTGCTGATTTGCAAACAAACGCTCCTAGGCGATTGCAGAGAGTCTCTGATGCTGAAGGAACTGTCAAGGGTTTAATCAATATCTTATGCAGGGGCAGTGCGCAGTTGTCCTTTTCTGGTTTAACATCATCAAAACAAACAATGCAGAGTTCCCAGTGGTGACAACTAACAACAGGTTTCCCCTTAGCGGTGAGAAATTTGGGTTTGCAGTTAGCAGTGAGATTTTCATCTTCTCAAAAAAAATTTAAGTACCATTGCGATCATCAAATCAAGAATAAAAAAACCCCGAGCATATTCAAACTCACCAGAGAAAATCGATTGAACTTGGATCAACCAACGAGACATTCTTTGTTTGTTATTCTTTCTAATGCCAATCAAATTTTATTATGCAATCATAAAACCACCAAATAAGATTACCAAAATTGGGCCTCCCTTTCTATCGACTATCGAGCACGTTAAGAGAGCAAACAAAAAATAGAAAACAATGGGACCAAGATTCAAAAACTTTCAGCAAGGCATCTTGAATCGGCAGAAGGGGCAAAGATGGTTTCTTTCAAGCCACGGGACGATGCACTCACTATGGTAAAAATGGCAGCAAGGCATCTTAACCACTTCAACCCCATCTCTCAACTCCTCCAAACAGATCGCACACTCTTTCCCTTTCGAACCGTCACCACCACCGCTACTAATCCCTACGACAACTTTCTCCAATCCATCAATCGCCGATCTCCTCGCTGGCACGGTCTCCTCTTCCTCCTGCATAACCACTCTTCGCCTTCTGTCATCCTCCACCATTGCCGACTCCATCCGGTTACGTATCCCCGTCGCTCTCTCAATCGGAATCGCCTTCACGTCTAACCTCACAGATACCGGAATCACCCCCTCCCCGGTGACATGGCTAAATCTGCGTGCGATTGTATCGATTCGGAACTTGAAATGCGTCGCCAAGTCATTTCGGATTCTTGACGGGACTCCGAGTGTGGAGAGGGATCGTGATATCAGCAGATTAGCGGATACCTGATCGGGCGCGGTATGTGGGACATCTAAATATTGCTCCGACACCGCGACCGGTTGACGATACTGGTGCTCGAATTTACGGTACACGAGTCCGACGCGGAAGAGACGACGATCGGTATTGGAGGAGGGGTTATTGGGTGTGAATGAGGAGGTGTCGTGTTCGACTGTAAAGTCGTATAAAACGTTGTCGTTTAAGATCTTCATACTTAATGATACCGAACCCTCAACGGGTGTTTAGAGGACGGTTTCAGGGTCTCAGCGGTGGGACTGAGTGGGAGCTACAAGGACAGGAGTAGATGGCGGTAGAGTTCGCCGGAGTGAGCTGAGAATATGGCGACCCGCATGACGGTGAAGAATTAAGGAGTTTCCGGGACGGAAAATTGGAGTGGTTTTGGTTGATTGAAGGAGATGAGAGCTATAATTATAGCTCATACACAAGTCCGTGGGAGACAAGAGGCCGTCCCCAAAAAGAGGTCTGTATTTTTTCTTGTTTTCCCGTTTTGGTCGATTGATAGATTTTTTATTCAAATCGATGATGGTTTATGTTGGGATAAAAAGGCGGCTGTTTGCTAAAACCCTAGAAGTACCACTACTGGCAGAGCAATGAAGAAAACGCAAATAGTACCATTGTTTTTATCTTTTCAGCTGATTCACTTCAGAAATAAGCAATTAGATATAAGGGCAAGGGCTTCTACAATTGTAGTTTTTCCCCTTTTTACTACAATTTTTAAGAAGATAATTTATATTCTCTTCATTCTAATTTGTTTGTTACGTGGATAAGTAAAAAAAAATGCATTTTGTAATGGATAGTTTATGAAGGTAAGAATTCATTTGAAAGTTTATATTATTAAAATGAATGAAAAATTACATTGTCCACTCATGACCTTTAGCGTATTAAGATTGTCCACCCATGATCTTTTATGATAATATCTTCTGTCACCGGTGACGGATCGATCCAAAGAGGGGGGCACCGTCCCATGAAGCTTTTGAAATTGTCAAATGCTCTTATAAATTTTTGAAAAAGTATAAAATGATATAATATTTTAAAGAGTGATAGTGTTAAAAAAAAAATTTGCCCCCAGACAAAGCTCCTGGATCCATCACTATTTGTCACACTTTTATAATTTTCTATTTTTCCATCCAATTTCTGTCATTGACCATTAACCCTCCTATTTGACTCACTTCTCCATCCAAATACCACTTCTATCTGTTGAATTGAAACTTTGTTTGACCTCTCTTTTCTTCTCCTCTATTGCTCGTGAATTCGTCCAGTGCGAGTATGTTCGTTAATCTCCCTTCTTGATCGCTATATTCCCTCGGAACATCCAAAAAAGCTAATCGCTATATTCCCCAACACAACCAAAAAGTTGATAACTAGATTGATATATTCCCCCAACACAACCAAAAAGATGATAACTTTATTCCTGTCTCGTCCTCTTCCCTTTGGACTGGTTGTTAATGCCCAAGCCTTGCCACCATTGTTAGGACCATCACGGGTAGTGTCTCGCCTTGTTCCCTTCATCTATTCTTTTTGGGTCTCCCAGATAATTTCCTTAGAAATGGTGGACGCAAATTCACGATATCCTTAGACCTTGATTTTTCTCATTCTCCCTCTACATATCCATCAACAAAGAGTGATTCACAGCTTCCCTTACAACCACAATTATGTTCTTTGTGGTGGAAAAAGCCTTGAACATATCAAAAGGTCATGTCATGCAAATCTCAATGTACTTACTCCTTTGGTGTTTGTAGAAGAAGGAATGATTAGATGGTGATTGTCTATTATACTATTTCTTTCATATAATCCGTCATTAACTCTATGGTCAAGTAAAGATCAGGATCTAACTCTTGTAGGCGAAACTTTGATCCTTAGGATATCTTTATAATATGACCTTTCATCTTAATATATCAATTTCCATCCAATAAACCCTGCTGTCAAGCAACAAATATGTGGGCAATTAACTGTAGACAGTAGTTACAAATAATGACAGGACAATAATTAAAGAACTAGAACGTGAAAACAAGCAAAACAACTGGTAATCGGAAAAAGCAGACATTAACACATCTAGAAATCTTACGCTAACCAATCAAGTAAACCAACACTCAAATTAGGACCAAAAACTCAAAAAATGGAGCCAACAAGAGGCAAATACCATTGCGAATTCTCACGCTAAGAATCAAGTCACACCAACACTGGGCTAGCGTAATTGGAGAAATCACACCCCCAAAAAATCCACCCCCGAAAATTCCAACAACAACAACTCAATAGCCAGTGAAACCCTAGATATAATTGAAATACCCCAAAACTTAATATATTAATGAACTATCTAATTAGGATATACTAAGGCTAGAACGTGCCTTAGTAACATTAGAAGAAGTGTTAAACAACAATTTACACCAAAACATGCTTTAGGAACAATTAGAGCAAAAGGTGTTTTAAAGAGTATAAATAAATTAGGGAACTACCAATAAGTTCCCAAGAGATTTCAAATGTGAAATACCTCAAAGATTAGTAATACAAATTAAGCGGAATTAGCGTTTAAACTAAAAACGCACCTTAGAGCACAAAAATGTGCTTTAAAGGAAAATGTGCTTTAAAGAAAAATGTGTTTTAAGCATGTATACAAGGAAAGAAAAGGCTAATGAGCCTAAATACCATAATGAGTTAAGGGAACACCAATTAAATGGTCATAGGAGCCATACGTATACACACAAATTAAGTATACAAAGTCCACAGTAAACAGGTACTAAACTGACGAAAGTCAAGGAGAAACCACTAAACGACTTGGTTTAAATTGGAATGAGCAACATGCTATTTCATGAACAAAGTTTCTAAAGGTGATAAATATATTAAGGACATATTTAAACTAGCCAAAACAAATTGCATAATCAATGTGAACCCGGAAGCACATAAAATGGTGTTTTAAGGCATTTTTGGCTATGTAACATACCTAACACATGGTATAAGTCCTTATGAACGATTAATCATCAAATGTTAATAAATACAAGGTAAAACAAAAAAAATCAGATCAAAAGAGGTATAGGCTGCCGACTCTGGTGAGTCATTAAGGACAAAATGCTTTAATTTCTACTATTACAACACTAAGACTTTCTTTAATTGCCAATCATCTTGTCCCCTTGGTGAATCATTAAAACTTACCTGTCATATGAGAGCTCCCAAGTCGTAGCTCTCCTCTCTTTGAAGAAGAAACAACACAAAACAATTCCAATGTTCTTAGTTTTGAGCCTTAAAGAACACCTTGCCTTGTAGAAATCATAACTTTCTCGTCCTAACTCCAAATCACAAGCTTGATAGCTCGTTGGAATCCTTTTCAAGAGATTTACAACCATAGCTCATGAGCCCCCAGATTCTCAGGAAAAACCAGAAGAAGTGCCTTTGATTCTCGAGGTAAAACATTGCCTTCTTGGAAACTCTTCTTCTTTGATTTTCATCAAGGCCGAGTGCCTAGGGTTACTAACCCATTCTTATTCTTCATCTTATTATATGATTTTGGAGCCAATTTCTCTAGCAAATTGCTGTCAAAATTTCTAAGGAAACAAGCTTAATATTAAGCTAAGGTTAATATACAAGGTAAATCCTACAACTACCTATTTCAAGGTTCTAATTGTTGATCTATATATGATCTAACATATTTCATCTTATTATTTATTGCCGAAATTTTGGTGATTAATATTCAGTTTTTAGCTTATTAAAAGTTAATGTTTATTAAATCTAAGAATAGATTTATACTCCTTATGATATAAGCTTCAATATAAGCTATCATAATATACAAGAAAAATTCATAAACTATGGTTTTATTATGGCCGAAAATTAAGGGTATTAATTGAGTTAGAAAAAATATCTAACTTAGTTAAATTAAAGGAATTAGTATAATTAAGAGTAATATGTAAAATTTAAGAAGTTTTAGTACCTAATGGTGATTACCGAAAATATAGGGTCAATATGGAATTTTTGAGAGTTTAGATGATGAGAAATAATTGTAGAATTAAGTTTACAATTTATAAAGAGTTTATAAGTGTTATAAGGAATTTATAAGGTTTTTGGTATTTAAGGTTAAAAAGATGGTATATATATACTATATTAGATAATTAAATCTGGTGTTTAGAGATGTTTAAAATGATTTTTGATGTTCAAAAATCTGTAGGAAAATTAGTTACGAAAATTAGAAATTAATTGGAGTTAAATTGGTTAATAAATGAGTTAGGATAAAAGAAAAGACCACAAGGGTAAAATGGTAATTTCCCTGGTCAAAATTGGTCAATGACAGTTTATAAAATGTTAGAGGAGCTAGAATAAAATTTGTAGCAAAAGATTAGATATTAAAAGGATAAAGGAATAAAAAGTTAAGTTAAATTAACTTTAGGGGTAATATGTAAATAATGGAAAGTTAGGGGGTTTGACCATAAAAGACTGGTCAAACTTGGGTATTTTTGGTAATTGACCAAAAGTATAAAGAAATTAATTAAGAAAGACTTTGGAAGAAATTAGAAATAAAAATAACAAGTTTAGAACTTATTATGAGTAAAATAGAGATTAAGAGAAAACTATGGGTAAGTAATGTAAATAACACATTTTTATGTGTTTAGAAGGTTAAGGAAATTAAATAAAGAATTTAGAAACAAGTTGTAAAAGAAACAGAGTTAAGACGGGTTAAACGAGACCCGTATATAAATTAAGGTATACGAGGGGTATACCCGTAATTTAATAAGTATAGGAGAAATCAATACTTAAAGTATTTTTAATGAAAATACAAGTTATATTGGAAAAAGAAATAAATACGTATGATACGGAGTATCATACGGACGTATACGAAAATTTTTGGTGTACATGAATAGTACGTATACGTGAATGTATACGTATATGAATAGTAAATACGTATACATGAATAGTAAATACGTATACATGAATAATAAATACGTATACATGAATAATAAATATGTATACATGAATAATAAATACGTATACATGAATAGTAAATATGTATACATGAATAGTAACTACGTATATGAATAGTAAATACGACGTATACGTGAATAGTAAAATACGTATATGAATAGTAAAATACGTATATGAATAGTAAAATACGGTGAATAGTGAAAAATACTAAAACCTAATACAAGGTCCGTATAAGTCTAAAGTTGCTAACTGTGCAACTAAATAACTACTAACGACGTTAGTATGTTAATGAATTAGAATTGAGCTTGAAAACGCTCCTAAATGAACGAACCCGTTTAACGGTATACTATTATACCCGGGTTAACCTAGGAAGAGGTTTAAGTTGAAAAGAGAACCAAATTAGTTCTAAGACACAGGATACTAGTTCTGGTTACAGATCTAGAAGTCAGAGGCGTTCGGCGGATTAGGCGAACGGGGATTAAGAGCTAGCCAATCTCCGGTGTACGGTATGGGATTCTTGTAGCTTGTTTGCTAACGGGTCTACCTCGGTTTGTGTGCTATGTGTTATTGTGATACCAACAAGATTAAGCATGAAACCGATTTACTATTGTTATTTGTGTCCATTGCACACTAACACGACTTGATTCAGAGCTTGTTCATTAACTATGTTTAGTAACAATTGTATAAGGTTATAAATACTCCCTGTTGTTAGTTGGTTAATACCGAGAGAGGTTTAACTAACAATTGTCAATGAGACTTCAGCTAACTGGAACTTGGGGAGAGGAATCCGGGACTGACTCCGGTCATGCATGTTTAGGTTAGGAGGTCGGCATCTGTATCAGATCTGTCTTCCGCATATGGCTCGTCTACGACTTGTCGCCTGTCGACAAACAGACCCGACCAGCTCGAGTGAACAGTTCGAGGTGGGAGGCAAATTCAGGAGGCGCGGGAGGGTCAAGCCTACACCCCTCATAACTTAAGAATTAATGTTTATTAACCCAATGGAGCTAATAACTCATTGGCTAGGGTTACCTTGACCCGACAAAAATAAACAATTCAGTTAGAGAACAACCAGTTCTTTTAAGAGAACGGTTGACACTTATAAGGTATGGTCAAACACGAGAACTAAACAATTCTCAGGCCTCAGGAGTTAAATCTAACTTACTCATTAATGGGCGTCCATTACGACGTTCGATTTATTTGAGCTGTGAATGTTTCACATAAATGTGTTGTTTGTTATCGTACTTCTTATTATTATGTATGAATAAACAATTGCATGTATACGACAAAGTAGTCGTGTGTAACCCTGCTAGCTTGTGGGCTGCACGTTTTCTGTACCAGCATATGCTGAGCCCCTTGGGGCCTGTGATTTAAACTTTGCAGGTAGGTACCAGACGAGGACTCAACCTGAGAGTAGGAGCGGGTAGAGTACTTCGGGTTGCTTTTACATTTGTTACACGAGTTGTGCATGTACACTCGTTTAGTATTGATGAGATGTTAGTATGATGTATTAGGATATGAGATACTCGGTATAAGTTGTGGTTTATGATTGTAATGTATAGATGCTCGAGTAATTATCCGGTTAGTCAGACCGTGACTTGTAAGAGAATAGGCCTAGTTAGTCACGTGGGTGACTAACGGCGGTAACACCAATTTAGTAGAACTTTTCCGCTGCGTTGTTAATGTACGAGATGGACTTAGGGCGACGATCATTGTATTTGGAGATGGGGTGTTACAAAAAGTGGTATCAGAGCGTAGTTACGCTCTGATGACTGGAAATTACCGAGCTTAGGAATTACCGAGTTAGGAATTAGACTTTGGGATAAGGGTTGAGTATTAGTGCGAGAGGTGCGTTAGTTAGGATTCCCGATGTGTATCGGATATCTATAATACCTGACCCGCCCTCCGCGCCCCTGGTTCTAAGATACCAGAAATGAACGCCAGAGAGATGACAAGCTTTCTCTTACTCGGGAAAACCCGATCTGGCAATTACTTAGCATATGCAATACGAAGAACACCTCGTTATGCAATAGTCTTTCAAGACTTGAAGGTCCTAATTGGAGCGCAACGTTGAACAGGCGCTACCAACGGAATCCTACCAATGAGAGAATAATAATTACCGGCAACTTGGGTTGACATGCTACGCAGTCGATATAACCCCGCCATACCAGTAAGAAGGAAAGCACTACGAGTGCAATGAGAGAACAAGAGTAGTGACAGAAACGTCGGACAACAGTCCTAGGGAGCACTAACAGTGGGATAATACCGCGCAAGAGCATAGGGACTACCTAAAAGTCAATTATGAAGCGGGTAACTCCGAACCTACAAAAAAAGGGGTTGCAAAGACCTAACTGCAATAGCCAGACGACTACAAATGCATATGTAAGTCATACTCCAAGATAGGACTACGACATAGTGCCTAAGGAGAGTCAATACTCGATAACCTCGACGAAGGTGTGGAAATGAGAGTGAGAACCATGGCGAAAGCAAAAGAAAAAGGGTTCCCTCAGAAAGAGGAATACCCTGAAGTAACTATACAATCAAAAGCAGTCAGGAAGCTGCCCAGATAATCAATTAACCAAAGCCAAAAAGGGCAAAGAAGGAGTCCCATGGACTACCACCTACATGGAGTTTAGGAGAATGTACCATTACCGACGTACACAGTACCGATAGCCCATCTTGCATGGCGCACTTGCCTTGGCAAGTGCGCCGCAATGAAGTTTACAGGAAGCCGTGAAGACCAAATGGTAAAAACCACAGATATAATACATATTAACACCGGATTACAAATCCTTAAGACTGAAGAGCGAAAAAATTGGGAGGGCCTGACGGCCTGACCATGACAACTAAATCAATACACCAGTCAGCAGGGAGCTGGACTTGGTCAGGAAACTAAACGACGATCAGCAACAACAGACAACCGACACTACAGGTAAGAACATACCCAAAACCAAGCCTAACCTTGAATGGAAGAACCGAAGAGATTACTCAACAATGTGAGAAGACCAGATGTAAGTAATAACCTACAAGGAAGGTATTACGACATACAATGAAGATGGAGGACATAACAACTTTCAATAAAAACGGGATGAATTCCCAGAATAATACCATTAACAAGCACTCTTCATTGAAGATGTTGATAAACCCCAGAAACAGAATCAGAGAAAACAAATTTAAGCAATGACCTACCTAGGATCAAAGACGTGCAATCACAAAGAGAGAACCTCAAAAGGACTACACCATAGAGTTGGTATAGTTGAGCAGAAAAAGACCCATAAACGATGGTTAGTATTGCTTGCCTAACTCATTAACACCCAAGTATGATTAGTCATTAACGGGTGGCGTAGTCAACGAAAGTTGAACAAAGTATTGACATGGCAGCACATGATAGCCAGGGTAAATATCCGACTTAGACACCTGAAGGCAGAGGCCTAATGAAAACTAATCCTTAATTGCTAAAAGACGCAAGTCTATGAGAGCGAAGGTATTGTCACAGACACTGATAAATCGGATTACCTAAGCGAACTTCCACAGCAGGAAGCGAGATACAAACTTATTGTGAAACCCAATATTACGTCCAATGATTTGACCCAACATTGACAGAGTTCAGAGAACAAGAGAATTACGTGGATAACCTACAGATGATTAAGAATACAACAGTGAACCGAACACCGGCTATCACTTGAGACTAATCAAGCATTAAGAGCCTACAACCCAAGGATGTTAAATACATCAGAGCTCGAGGCACAGGAAAGCATAAAAGGCTTATCTAGGCCATGAATGAACTACAACTCGTACATACGAGTGGTTATGAAAACCTATACTAAATTGAGGAGGAATTGCCAAAAAGGGCACCAATGAGAATGTTGAGATAGTGCTATTGACAGGGGTGGAGAATGAACCATTCCTTTTAGGGTGGGGATACCTCTCCTTGTTGTGAGGCCATGAGTGGGAATAAACCCTCAAAAAGGGCTTTCACTTCTTAGAGATTGAATACTCTCTATTGGAGAATGGGAACCGTAGACCTTGAAATTACCTTAGAACATTCCAGTTACACATAAATAATATGGAAGGCTGCAGAGACAGACCTCATATCCAACACCCAGGATTTAAGAATCAGCAATCGTCAGAGATAAACATTGTGAGTGCGCAGTATGACACGTCAAGTGACCAACGCTCAAAAGAGTTTGTGATTCAACGGATGACTTCTTTTGTAACCGGTTAAATTACATGGTAAATAACATCATAAAGGATGAAAGAATGTGAGAGAAATTAGCCTACTTACGAACCTGAGATTGAAGCAGAACACCTTCATATTAAGAGATAACCATTTTACAACACGATACGGCAACCGCCAAACACGAAATTAGAGAACTCCCAGTGGTTACACCATGAAAGGGATTGAAATAAGACAAGACGTTGAAGTAAAACAATTGAAGAATTGTGTCATCAATGGGCAATATGAGAAAGCTAAAGCTACTTCGATAGTGGAGGCCATGAGAATAATACCTATCAGGTAGATTAAGTTACAGTGTGCAGCAAAGCAACCACTATATATAAGCCATCAAATATTGACACGAAAGCAATCAGATTTATGAATTAAAACCGATGTAAGTAAGGTGATGAAATGGGAGAAACGAGTGCAAACCAGTAGCCTGGACCATGTGATGAAAGATTTCACAGGAAGCACATTGTTCATTCCGTAAGGAGCTGGAAGTGCATTCCTAGTAGATCAACATGAGAAATAAGATAAGAGGCTCTAAGGAAAGAGACCTCAAATTACTAAGGATCGAGTCCGTACTAAATACAGAAGGTATAATGCAGTTATGAACCCAGTAGATGGATATTCCTTGATTAAGTTCAAGAAGAACGACATGTGTTATATGGAATGATGAAAGAGGAGATCGACAAAGAATACTTCACAAATTAGCGTAACTAAGCGTGTGACGAACACTACGAGATACTTAAACGAGATGTGGGACGACCGCACTCCAAAGGAGCTTGTGGGCCTGATGGACTTATTTATAAGTTAGTCGGGTAAGTAGCAATGTATCAGTAAGGTACCCCATATATGTAAACGAGTAGTGTAAGGAACACGAGAAGTAGTCGACTGTACAGTCAGAGATGCAAACTCACCAGAACACAAGTTACCGTGAACAATGGAGGAGGAAGAACTCAGTTAAACCAATGAGATTAAAAGAGTCAGAACTCATTCCAGGAGGAAACAATTAAGATTATGAAGTGAGGAGCACTGATTAGTAAGTACGAACAGTTTATATGTCTCAAGATTTTCGAGGAAACTGTGAAGAGCAATAAGCACTGAACAGTAGCTCCAGATAATACAGAATCTCAGACTGAGGTCAGTTAGTAGGAAACAATTCAGACGCTGGAAGGCATAAAACAGCATGAACATCAGATCTCCAGAGAACTGGATAGACAAGCTAAACTCATAGAGACCGTGTATAGATAAAGATACCACGCGTCCATTAAGAGACTTTATTCCTAATTATAAGGATACAAAGGAGCTGTAAAACATATTGAAGAGGATAGGAAGGGCAAACTAAGCCCCAAGATTATCAGAGTCGCGCAGCAGAAGCTAGTGGACCGTATCTTAAAGGTTTGATATACCTAAAAAAGAGAAGAAGGAAGGATGTGTCTCACATCTTCCAGTCGAATAAAATATACGACTTATCTATCAAATACTTTGGAGCCTTAGAGACTACACTTGAACCAGTTGTAAGATTGGTATAAACACCAATAAAAATCCTTGATACAGAGACTAAGCCATTACCATGGTGAAGACCCTCTGACCCAATCATAATGTGAGATAGACTACATGGAACCTAGAATGCTCCATGACACATAAACATCTTGAACCTATGTTCAAGGATGATATAATGTTGATTACGTGGGCGTAATCCATTTTAAGGGGGGTAGAGCGTACAATCGCTTAGCCTATATTTCACGTATTGAGTACGTAACCTACAGTGTGCATAGCACAATACAATTAGTTGTGATGTTTGATACGTATGTTATATAAACACATGTATTCATTCTTATGTGGTTGTGGTTATTACGCACAATTAAATGTGAATACCAGATGTATTAGAGGACGACCTCGTTAACTTCGGTGCGAGAATTCAGGAAAAGAGGAGTAGAAACTCCAGGGGAATTAAAATCCCTATGATATGTATTGATATGAGACCAAATATGGTAATGTTATGAGGTATGAATCGGTATGAGACCGATGTAGAACCTGGTAGGAATTAAATTCTCTAAAATTGCTGAGAGGTGAATTAAGAATGACTGATGGACTGAGTTCCATAATTTGGAGATGTATTGATTTATGATTATGACTAGAAGGACTAAAAGATATAAAATGCTACATGAATAATTATTTGTGTTTGAAGTTGACGTGGGAGGTAGAACTTGATCTTGGCCAGATCAAGGAAAACTGAACACAAATTGGGGTGAAAGGATAGTTCAACACTGATGCTGATCACATCAGGGTCGGATGATTCCTGAAACTCCCTACAAGTGGTCACAATTAACCACGTTAAGAGTAGATGCAGTAGCATAAAGTGGAATTGGAGTTGACATGTATTTTCTGTATTACTCGCTCATGAACTCGAGGACATGAAAACCTTTGTCTCGGACCGGTTACTTGAGGAGTATACATCAAAGAATATACAAAGAGTATTTGATTACTAAAACATGCAAAAGACATGTTGTGTGTAAGTGTGGTAAATATATATATATATGGCACCTTATGAGTCAGAATGCCTATACAGATATTGAGTGATCTATATGATCTTTTAGTGTGAAGTTACCTGTGTGTTCTAAGAGATATAGATACATAGGAACTTTGGGGACAAAGTTCTTTTAAGGGGGGTAGATTGAAATACCCCAAACCTTAATATATTAATGAACTATCTAATTAGGATATACTAAGGCTAGAACGTGCCTTAGAAACATTAGAAGAAGTGAAACAACAATTTACACCAAAACATGCTTTAGGAACAATTAGAGCAAAAGGTGTTTTAAAGAGTATAAATAAATTAGGGAACTACCAATAAGTTCCCAAGAGATTTCAAATGTGAAATACCTCTAAGATTAGTAATACATTAAGCGGAATTAGCGTTTAAACCGAAAACGCACCTTAGAGCACAAAAATGTGCTTTAAAGGAAAATGCTTTAAAGAAAATGTGCTTTAAGCATGTATACATGGAAGAAAAGGCTAATGAGCCTAAATACCAAAAGAATAAGGGAACAACAATTAAATGGTCATAGGAGCCATTACGTATACAACAAATTAAGTATACAAGTCCACAGTAAACAGGTACTAAACTGACGAAAGTCAAGGAGAAACCACTAAACGACTTGGTTTAAATTGGAATGAGCAACATGCTATTTCATGAACAAAGTTTCTAAAGGTTGTAAATATATTAAGGACACATTTAAACTAGCCAAAACAAATTGCATAATCAATGTGAACCCGGAAGCACATAAAATGGTGTTTTAAGGCATTTTTGGCTATGTAACATACCTAACACATGGTATAAGTCCTTATGAACGATTAATCATCAAATTACATAAAACAAGGTAAAACAAAAAAAATCAGTCAAAAGAGGATAGGCTGCCGACTCATGGTGAGTCATTAAGCAAAATGCTTTAATTTTACTATTACAACAACTAAGACTTTCTTTAATTGCCAAATCATCTTGTCCCCTTGGTGAATCATTAATCAGACTCTACCTGTCATATGAGAGCTCCCAATTCGTAGCTCCTCCTCTCTTTGAAGAAACAACACAAAAATTCCAATGTTCTTAGTTTTGAGCCTTAAAGAACACCTTGCCTTGTAGAAATCATAACTTTCTCGTCCTAACTCCAAATCACAAGCTTGATAGCTCGTTGGAATCTTTTCAAGAGCTTTACAACCATAGCTCATGAGCCCCCAGATTCTCAGGAAAAACCACGAAGAAGTGCCTTTGATTCTCGAGGTAAAACATTGCCTTCTTGGAAACTCTTCCTTCTTTGATTTTCATCAAGGCCGAGTGCCTAGGGTTACTAACCCTTCTTATTCTTCATCTTATTATATGATTTTGGAGCCAATTCTCTAGCAAATTGCTGTCAAAATTCTAAGGAAACAAGCTTAATATTAAGCTAAGGTTAATATACAAGGTAAATCCTACAACTACCTATTTCAAGGTTCTAATTGTTGATCTATATATGATCTAACATATTGTCATCTTATTATTTATTGCCAAATTTTGGTGATTAATATTCAGTTTTTAGCTTATTAAAAGTTAATGTTTATTAAATCTAAGAATAGATTTATACTCCTTATGATATAAGCTTCATATAAGCTATCATAATATACAAGAAAAATTCATAAACTATGGTTTATATTATGGCCGAAAATTAAGGGTATTAATTGAGTTAGAAAAATATCTAACTTAGTTAAATTAAAGGAATTAGTATAATTAAGAGTAATATGTAAAATTTAAGAAGTTTAGTACCTAATGGTGATTACCGAAAATATAAGGTCAATATGGAATTTTTGAGAGTTTAGATGATGAGAAAATAATTGTAGAATTAAGTTTACAATTTATAAAGAGTTTATAAGTGTTATAAGGAATTTATAAGGTTTTTGGTATTTAAGGTTAATAAAAGATGGTGTATATATACTACTATATTAGATAATTAAATCTGGTGGTTTAGAGATGTTTAAAATGATTTTTGATGTTCAAAAATCTGTAGGAAAATTAGTTACGAAAATTAGAAATTAATTGGAGTTAAATTGGTTAATAAATGAGTTAGGATAAAAGAAAAGACCACAAGGGTAAAATGGTAATTTCCCTGGTCAAAGTGGTCAAACTTGGTCAATGACAGTTTATAAAATGTTTAGAGGAGCTAGAATAAAATTTGTAGCAAAAGATTAGATATTAAAAGGATAAAGGAATAAAAAGTTAAGTTAAATTAACTTTAGGGGTAATATGTAAATAATGGAAAGTTAGGGGTTTGACCATAAAAGACTGGTCAAACTTGGGTATTTTGGTAATTGACCAAAAGTATAAAGAAATTAATTAAGAAAGACTTGGAAGAAATTAGAAATAAAAATAACAAGTTTAGAACTTATTATGAGTAAAATAGAGATTAAGAGAAAACTGGGTAAGTAATGTAAATAACACATTTTTATGTGTTTAGAAGGTTAAGGAAATAAATAAAGAATTTAGAAACAAGTTGTAAAAGAAACAGAGTTAAGACGGGTTAAACGAGACCCGTATATAAATTAAGGTATACGAGGGGTATACCCGTAATTTAATAAGTATAAGAGAAATCAATACTTAAAGTATTTTCAATGAAAATACAAGTTATATTGGAAAAAGGAAATAAATACGTATGATACAGAGTATCATACGGACGTATACGAAAATTTTTGGTGTACATGAATAGTACTCATATATGTGAATAGTATACATATACATGAATAGTAAATACATATACATGAATAGTATACATATACATGAATAGTAAATACATATACATGAATAGTAACTACGTATATATGAATAGTCAAATACGAGACGTATATGTGAATAGTAAAATACGTATACGTGAATAGTAAAATACGTATATGTGAATAGTAAAATACGGTGAATAGTGAAAAATACTAAAACCTAATACAAGGTCCGTATAAGTCTAAAGTTGTTAACTGTGCAACTAAATAACTACTAATAAAGTTAGTATGTTAATGAATTAGAATTGAGCTTGAAAACGCTCCTAAATGAACGAACCCGTTTAACGGTATACTATTATACCCTGGTTAACCTAGGAAGGGGTTTAAGTTGAAAAGAGAACCAAATTAGTTCTAAGACACAGGATACTAATACTAGTTCTGGTTACAGATCTAGATAAGTCAGAGGCGTTCAGCGGATTAGGCGAACGAGGGATTAAGAGCTAGCCAGTCTCCGGTGTACAGTATGAGATTCTTGTAGCTTGTTTGCTAACGAGGTCTACCTCGGTTTGTGTGCTATGTGTTATTGTGATACGACCAAGCAAGATTAAGCATGAAACCGATTTACTATATTGTTATTGTGTGTCCATTACACACTAACACGAATTGATTCAGAGCTTGTTCATTAACTATGTTTAGTAAACAGTTGTATAAGGTTATAAATACTCCCTGTTGTTAGTTGGTTAATACCGAGAGAGGTTTAACTAACAAATTGTCAATGAGACTTCAGCTAACTGGAACTTGGGAGGAGAGGAATCCGGGACTGACTCCGGTCATGCATGTTTAGGTTAGGAGGTCGGCATTTGTATCAGATCTGTCTTCCGCATATGGCTCGTCTACGACTTGTCGCCCAGGGTCGACAAACAGACCCGACCAGCTCGAGTGAACAGTTCGAGGTGGGAGGCAAATTTAGGAGGCGTGAGAGGGTCAAGCCTACACCCCTCATAACTCAAGAATTAATGTTTATTAACCCAATGGAGCTAATAACTCATTGGCTAGGGTTACCTTGACCCGACAAACATAAACAATTCAGTTAGAGAACAACCAGTTCTTTTAAGAGAACGGTTGACACTTATAAGGTATGGTCAAACACGAGAACTAAACAATTCTCAGGCCTCAGGAGTTAGAAATCTAACTTACATCATTAATGGGCGTCCATTACGTCATTCGATTTATTTGAGCTGTGAATGTTTCACATAAATGTGTTGATTGTTATCATACTTCTTATTATTATTTGTATGAATAAACAATTGCATGTATACGACAAAGTAGTCGTGTGTAACCCTGCTAGCTTGTGGGCTGCACGTTTTCTATACCAGCAATATGCTGAGCCCCTTGGGGCCTGTGATTTAAACTTTGCAGGTAGGTGCCAGACGAGGACACAACCTGAGAGTAGGAGCGGGTAGAGTACTTCGGGTTGTTTTTACATTTGTTACACGAGTTGTGCATGTACACTCGTTTAGTATATTGATGAGATGTTAGTATGATGTATTAGGATATGAGATACTCGGTATAAGTTGTGTTTTATGGATTGTAATGTATAGATGCTCGAGTAATTATCCGGTTAGTCAGACCGTGACTTGTAAGAGAATAGGCCTAGTTAGTCACGTGGGTGACTAACGGCGGTACACCAAATTTAGTAGAACTTTTCCGCTGCATTGTTAATGAACGAGATGGACTTAGGACGACGATCATTGTAATTGAAGATGGGGTGTTACAATAATAGAGCCACACAAATTGATGAGATTCGAACACAAACCAAAGATAAACAAAAATCGCGAGCAAACGAGAACAGTCGTGAGCAAGAGAGAACAATCGCACGCAAGAGAGGAGATAACGAATTTACCCAGTGCGAGTGGTCAATTCACGAGCAACAGAGGAGCGGGAATTTCCCCACTTCTTTTTGTTCCACTTAGGCTTGTTTGGATGAAGGGTAATGGAGAAGTGAGTCAAACAGGAGGGTTAATGGGTAATGATGAAAATTGGATGGAAAATTATAAAAAAAGGTGATGGAAGATATTATTATAAAAGGTCATGGGAGGATATTGTTATTGTCAAAAGGTCATGAGTGGGTAATATTAATACACTAAAGGCCATGGGCGGGTAATGTAATTTTTCCAAAAGTTAATTTACTTTATATGTTAAATATTAAAATGAAAAAGAATATTTTTTTATAAATAGAGTGGGACAAAAAGAGTCATAGAATCACGGCTCAAAATGTTTTGTACTATGAGCCACTTTATTTATTTTCAAAATATATGAAGGGCATGTAACTGCTAGTGCTTACCTTGTATATTCACTACTAATTTTGGAGTACTTTATGATAACTTTTTGACAATACTAGCAATGATTTAGCTTATTGAACTATAATTCCATACATATTTGTACTATGTACTCAACAAGTCATTTACTTTTTTCTTTGGCAGAGTTTAGAAAAACTCAATGAGACTTTTGAGCTTCAAATACAAGAATAAGACTACAAGAGGGAGCTCCCACTACACGCACGTTCACCGGTCCACATCTAATCTAATAGAAACCACCAATATTATCAGTAGTTACCTGATTTGATGCTCTAGTAAGCAAAGATAAACAAACTATACTATGAAGCTTAAGAAAATGTCTGGTTAGAGATTATTGGCCCTTTAAGCAACCAGATGATCAATCACTTCATTATGCACACCATGAGGCTTAACTATAGCGCGCCTGAACGAGAGTGTTTTTCTTATATGACAAATTTTGTTAAATTTCAACAAAAATTAAATAAATAAATTATTAACATTACTCTTTTGGGCCCCATAACCAAGTCATTTGTATACATATGAGACAATGCCTTATTGTCAGTATTTCCATAAAAATCTTCTAAAAAATGCAGAATACATGGTTTTCAACTACCTTGTTTGTCTCACGTGAGTCCAATAGTAGTGACCTTATTATCAACTCTCTTTTTGACACCATCAACACTAGTTTTATCAAAGGATTTGAAAGTAATTTCATCCCTATCCATGCATAACAATATTCATCCCCATGCATAACAATATTAGCAATATCATTGCAAACCACTCGAAATGCATAATTAAAGATTTATTGCATTATAATACACATCTTAAAGTAGATGAAATGTGAATTAGGAAACTTGTCAACCCAATGAAATGTGTGTTTTTCTAAAGCAGATGAAATGCTGTTTTGGTTACTGTTGGTATGGTGTAATTAACGTCACCTTAACCATGTCATTAAGAGAACTAATTACACTTTTGTGTCTAAACATGTATCTTGACGAGGAGCCAACAAGCAGGATATAAAATGGCCGACCTCCAAGCACCAAGACTAGAAAGTCAGGTCCTTCCTCGTCTTAAACCCCAGGCTCAAGGGTAAGGCCAAACGAGGTTTAGCCAACCGGAATCAACCAAGCTTCATCGACGAATACCCCGGTCGGTTCTTTCGGTCAGTTTCCCCGACCAAATCTGAAAGCCCTGCTACATAAAGCACTCATGACTTAACGCACGCAGCGGTGGCATCTAGTCTCATCAGTCTTGTCAGACAACACATCGCTACCATTTGCATGCCTCCCTGATACTTCATTAAACACCCCAAGATTGATGTGTTCTCCTTCATAGTTTGCGAGCAGCCAGGACGCTTTGTCCATGACAAGAATACCCGAATGACATTAATCCTACTTCACATAGAGGTAGTCTACGTTGACAACCTGACTTGAAGGCAAGCAGCGAGCCGGCCTGGCGAGCCGGCCCATCTGTATCTTTTTCTATAAATAACAGCCAGTGCCTCATTTATTAGGATGCATACACGCGTCTACAAGACACATAAAATGCTCTCTCTCCCCTCTCTGTATTCTCGCAATCATAGTGAAACTTTTTTCCACCCCCGTGGAGTAGATCATTCAAGATCGAACCACGTAAATCCTTTGTGTCATCTCATTTGTCTCTAATCTCGGTTGCACAACTATAATCCACAACACTAAAAGATTATCTTAAAGCTATACCACAAATTACACTCAATCATTTGGCACCATATGTATGAACTTTTCTCACCATCACTACAAAGTTGTCTCTACCCATCACCAAGGAGAACCTCTGAAATGGTCATTGCACCACCATCGCAGGATAGAAACACCAGTGGGAGTGGCGGCCGACGTGCAAATTCCTTGGAAAGGCAAAAAAGATCATCCATCCTCATGATAGCTGGCAGGGGCTACAACATGAGCCGAGACCAAATCCTAGTGAACGATGGAAGGTGCACCATATCCTAGTGGATGATGGCAATGGGTTCAACCTAATCACAGTTGATATTTGTAGACGTCTGGGCACCCCCAAGGAGTGGATTAAAGACTTTAGCAGCAACCTTGCCGGGTTCTCAAGGATGGAGTCCCGTTCAAAAGGCACGGTCAAACTACGTATAGATGATGCTCGAAGATGGGAAACTTAGTCGCATTAAGGACATCCAGTTCCTCTTGATGGACGATCTCCCCGGATAGAACACCTTCTTAGGATGCCTTGGCATCCACACTTTCTACTATGTTCCAAGCGTGATGTGCCTTAAATTGATATTCCCAACCCGCTCGGGTAGGTCACCTCGGTGAAGAGCCACCAAAGGATAACCCAGATCTGCAACATGGAGGCATCTAAGATAAAGATCCCGGCCCACGCGCCTGGCCCAGTCGACACCCGACCACTCCCTTCACCGCCGAAGTCAGGTCACAGTGAGGACTTCCATCAGGTACACCCTTTCCCTCATTCTCCTACTAAGTTCTTGAATAGTGGCAATCCAGTTTGCTACACAACTCACACTTTGCTAATGGACTTTCTTGTCTCTGAAAGAAAAACCTTTGCCTAGACCCTGGCCGATATGCCAGGAATTTTCTTGGCCGTATTGCAGCACAACCTTGTTGTGGACCCAAGTCAGTTTCCCATCCGATGGAAGCAACATTTTCTTGGGCAGTAGCGAGACGCCACCATGAGAGTGGAAGTGGCCAAGCTCTTGGAAACAGATTTCATTAGACCCATTTCATACAACTATTTGCTATCTAATGTAGTACTAGTTAGGAAACCAACAAAAAATGACAAATTAGTGTTGACTTTAAAAACCTAAATGAAAATTGTCCACGAGATTTTAATCCCTTACCTTCTATAGACAAATTGGTCACTTCGACGACTCAAATCCCAGTCTTTAGTTGCCTTGATACGTTCTCGGCTATAACCATGTCAAAAGGAATCTGGTAGATGAGTTAAAAACAACTTTCCTAACTGTCGGAGGAACCTACTGCTACAAGGTCATACCTTTCTGGCTGTGAAATGCCAGGGCAACTTTCCAACGGCTCATCAACAAGATTTTGCTCCCAACTTGAATGTAACGTCGAACCATACATCAACAACATTGTCGTCTGGAGCACCACGGTCGAGCAACACCTAGAGGACTTGACGGAAACATTTGTGAACCTCAACAAGTTTGACATGAAGCTTAACCCGGAGAAATGCATCTTCGGAGCATCACAGGGAAAATTCCTCTGCTTCATCATTGGCCAGCACGACATCAAAGCCTACTAAAGTAAAGTCCAAAAGGTCTTGAATATATTAGTACCCCAAAAATCAAGGACGTCCAAGCACTAAGTAGGAAGCTCATAGCGCTTAGCCGTTTCTACACAAAGTTGGTGAAGAAGAGCCAACCCTTCTTCAAGATTGTCAGGAAAAACACCAAGTTCCAGTGGGTTGAAGAATTCGTCCACGCATTTGAAAAGATCAAGAAGGTAATCACCAACTTATCCTGGCTCGACATCCCGCTTCCAAGAGTTAACCTCATATTATATCTCTTCATCTTTGATTGGCCCTTGGCTTCTGCTGTTGTAAAAGATGACAAAAAAAATCAAGATTCTGGTTCACTTAACCAACAAAACCTTGTTTGACGTTGAATCCTGGTATCCGCATATGGAAAAGATGGTCCTTGCATTACTCATCTCCCGGTTGCAAGCTACAACTCTGTTTTTAGCACATTAGAGCATCGTTTGCACCAATTTCCCACTCAAGCAAAAGATCCTGAAGCCAGACCAGTCAGGCCTACTAGTCAAGTGGCACTGAAGTTGTCTAAGTTCAACATCATCTTCCAGCCGCGTCCATCCATCAAAGGCCAAGCCGTAGTAGATTTCCAAACAAAGACAAACTTCAGGGCTACTTCACCCTCCTCATTACCAGCCAACGTCACCCAATCTACATGTACAGCGCCAACATCCTAATCAAGTCACCAGACGGGAACACCACGAGGTATGCTATCCGGCTAAGATTCATGGCCACCAACAATGAGGCCAAATACAAAGCACTTATAACTGGGATGGAGCTATGCCTCACCCTTAGCACGAACCATGTATGGGTATTTAGCGAGTCCAAGCTTGTCACCTAACAATTGTCTACGGGCTTTAAGGCAAGTGACAAGGAAATAAAAAAAATATCTGCCCTGGACCACAGCCCTCAAGGACTCGTTCCTCTCCTTTCAAATAAACCATGTTCCGCGAGGTAACAACCTAGAAGCCAAAGCTCTCTCCATGCCGGCCAGTTCCAGTGGTGAGGTAACCGGCCAAGTTTTAGTCAAAATCAAGAATGTCTCAAGTATAGCTTCCACGAATATCCTCAACAGAGAAGGACCATTCAGACAAGAGAGCTGGATGACCCTGATCATGGACTACCTTATAGACAACACATTTATGGAAGACAGAGCTAAAGCCTAAAAGGTTCAAGCTGGCTAACAATTTTTTCCTATTACATAGCGAAGCTTCTTCAGGCTGGTCGTCCAGTGTGTTCTCCCTACGGTAGGCACCCGCCTGATCGAGGAGATCCACTCAGGAATTTGTGGAACACACTTGGGAAATTTAGCCCTAGCAAAGAAAGTTACCTGTGCCGGCTACTTTTGGCCAACCCTCATTTGAGACTACGAACATCGTGTACAAACATGCACTGCTTGCCAAATTGACACAAAAAGAGTCAATGCCCCACCCGTAGAGTTACAATCCAGCTTCAACCTATGCCCATTGGCGCAATGAGGAATCGACATAGTTGGCCCTTTTCTAACCAGTTCCTCAGGAGGCTTCTGATTCATAATCATCGTAATCGACTACTTCACCAAGTGGATTGAAGCCACCTCGCTCGAAGACTTCATATGAAAGAACATACTATGCCGATTTGGAATCCCCTGGATCATCGTCACCAATAATTACCTACAATTCGATTGTAAGTCATTCATTGAATTATATGAAACTTGTGCTATTGACTTCAGGTTCACCTTTATCTCCCACCCACAAGAGAACGACCAAGTTGAAAACGTAAATGACCAACTCATACAGGATCTAAAGAAGTGGATATCGGGTAGCAAAGGTGTCTGGCTCGAGCTTCTACCTCATCCACTTTGGTCTTACCAAACTAGCAAATGAAAACCAACCAAGGAAACCCCCTTCAGGTTGGTACACGACACTAAAGCTTTCATCCCGGCGGAACATGGCCCCAAGCACGCGAGTCAAAAATTTCGATGAACAGAGTAATGACAAAAAAACAACTAACCCGGTACTACAACAAGAAGGTCATACCCAAGGAGTTTGCACAGGGGGACTTATTACTATACATGGTGGATAACCCCTCAAATGACAGCCCAAATGGGATGGCCCATACATCACCTCAGAACGAAATAGCCCCGCATAATATAGGTGTAGCAGAAATATGTTACTATCTCTACCTAGGTAGTGTACCTATCGTTTTGTGGATTAATGAATTAAGTGGGGTTGTCGATCTCAGGGACCTCGTTCAATTAATTGACAATTTATTAACTAACTGAGAAAGAAAACAAGAAAATGTCACTTTTTACGGGTTACTCAATTTAACTAAATTACTAACTTAATGAACAAACATAAAAATAATAAAACAATTAAAATAAATTGAATAAATAAATAGAAATTAAAACTCTAAATCTAAGGAAGCACCCCCGGAATGTTCTGTAACCTTCACTTTATTAATCTATTAATAAACTCTTCCCTAATTCTACAATAAACTCAGGAATCTTAATTAATCCGTTGACCGGTCCCTGTACAATGAACTCTAACTAGCTGCAAACGATTTATTTGGTATATTAAAACCCAGAAATAATCCTAGAATTCAATAATTCAAAAGATCGTCAGGTTGCAAAAATCCCGGTCGAAATAGTATAGTAATTAAAGAAGCGACCGGGGTGTCAATCCACGGGACTTGATAAGTAAGTCTAGCCTTAGGTAATGGTTAACTAAAAAAAAAGGGTTTTGTTTTGGTTTTGGGTTGCAAATAAATAACAAGAATAGTAAATAGCAGATAAATTAAAGTGATGGTCTTGGGAGTGTGAACGGTACTCTAGGTTCAGGGAGTTGTTTCACTAGCTAGGTTCTGCATATTATACCGCTTAAGTGGAGACTTGGATCGGCTTGTAATTCTCAATTATCTATTCTGTATTAAGTCTTAATTCCAGATAGCTCATTTAGACAGGGCATGTAGTTCTAGTCTAGTCCTAGCAAGTATATTAGATTTTATCGCACAGAATTACTAGTCTGGTTTTAATCCGGACTAAAGCTCCTAGTGACTAAAGTAATCTATCCGATTGCAATTATCACAGGTAACAGGTTAATAGGACCGTCAATGTTAATCACCTATCTGATCATAACATGATTCGAGGGCTTATAATAACTTAGCAACGTTTATTAAAAGCACTTAAAAGCATTAACCTGATCAATCCAAATTGTCTCAAATAAGCAGTAACATAATGCAGAGTTTAGCTAATTACAACATCCCTTCCCCTAGAGTAACGTTCACACTCCCAAGACCATCACTTTAATTTATCTGCTATTTACTATTCTTGTTATTTATTTGCAACCCAAAACCAAAACAAAACCCCCTTTTTGAGTTAACCATTACCTAAGGCTAGACTTACTTATCAAGTCCCGTGGATTGACACCCCGGTCGCTTCTTTAATTACTATACTATTTCGACCGGGATTTTTGCAACCTGACGATCTTTTGAATTATTGAATTCTAGGATTATTTCTGGGTTTTAATACCAAATAAATCGTTTGCAAAATGGCGCCGTTGCCGGGGACTTGACTTTTGTCTAGTCCCTAGCCTTGGTTAATTCGTTACTTTATTGCAACACACTGTTTATAATTGTTTGTTTTGTAATATATTTTGATTTTAATTTATTTTGTGTGCCATTTTATACAATTGTTTTTCATTACTTTAAAACTCACTCATTTTGTTCCTTTCTCTCGGGCTGATTATAAGCACCTAGTGGATGCGAAGAACACGCTCAACTGGTCCCCCATACAGACTTCGATCCTGAAATCGAGAGTCTACCTCCAAGCTTTGAGAGCAAGAAGGCAGCTTGACTTCAATATGGCAGGAAATCATGACCAAATTGGAGCAGGTGCAGTGGCCCAATACACGATGGGAAGGATAAACAGACCACCAGCCACACCAAGACGAGGGCCAGTGGTTCTACCCAATCTAACTGCAGAACTTATAGCCGATTGGCAAAAGGTAAAACCTTCTCACCAATCCAATGCTGTTAGAAATCACCCTGCAGGTACTTTTTCAGGTGCAGACCCATCGGATGCATTGGACCATGTACATCGCTTTCTGTGCACTTGGACTCTCTTGGCTTATCTCAAGGATTGGAGGAGTACGCCAGATTGAGCCTGTTCCAGCACAGCTTATCAGGAGAAGCCTCGAAATGGTTCCACAGACTACCACCAGGCATCATTACCACCTGGGAGCAATGATGGACAAATTCTACGAGAAGTACATTCCCATCTCCCGGACACGACAAATGATTGCCGACCTGATGGCATTCAGACAGAAGGGTAATGAGACAGTCTGTGAGGCGTGGGACGATTCAAAGAGCTACTCCGCCAGTGCCCTCACCATGGTCAGGACATCACTTCACTAGCTCAGGGATTCTTCCAGGGGTTAAAAGACGAACACAGAGGCGAGATAAGATCCGCCCTAGGAGGAAACCTGCTAGCAAAAGTGGGGAGGATTTCATGGCATCTATGTGAGGAGCTTCGCCAGTGGAGCAGCAGTGGAGGACGAGTATTCTCGATAGGTCAGAGTTCTTCCAGAGCTCCAGACCCGATGATGGAACAACTAGCCTCCGAGCAAGCACAGATGAGGACCACGATGGGAAGCATGGCGAAAATGCTTGAACAGCTCACCATGGGGCCAACCACCAGGCAATCCGCCAAGAAAATCTCTACAACGAAGCTTGCTGCTCTCAGTGTGGGGATGCACACGACTATGAGGACTGCCCACTAGTAGCCGAGATGAGGCAAACCGAGGAGGCCAATGTAATAGGCCAGTTCAACAACAGGCAACCCTGGGTGCAGAATCAGCACCAAAATCTGAGGTATGGAAATCCTAACAATGCACTTAATTCACATCAAATGCAGCCTCAGAGGACGAATCAGGGGGACCACCCGGTTTTTCAAGGCCTCAATATAATCAATTCCGGCCACAGCAACCTCAAGCTCAGCAACCATCTTTGAGCTCAAACAATGCCAGTCTAAAGGAGATGGTGGATAAGCTGATGGCTTCTCAAGAACAGCAAACGGTAATCAACCAGAAACTAGAGAACGCCATGGTGGAGATGCAAGGAACAATGAGTCAGTTGACTCAATTCCTCATGCAGCAGAGACCTTCTGGATCATTGCCTTCCCAACCAGAAACCAATCCAAAGGAGCAGTTGAAGGCAGTGACGGTCTCAGACGAAGACTGTGAGGATTCTGAAGAAGCAGCAGCAGTCACCCTGAGAAGTGGGAGGAACTTAACAAAACAAGTGACAGGAGCCGTACTGATGAAGAGACCGAGCCTCTTTCTAATACCGCCGGTGCACCATCAGGGCATCCTGCCCCTCCTGAGGTAGTTTCTGAGGAGACCCAGGCTCCTATTCCTTCTCCTCTCTTTCTACTGCTGTTAAAAATAAAAAGGGAAAAATCTCAAAGAACTTCCATTTCCAAACCGTCTCAAAGAGCGAGAGCTCGATGAGCAATTTGGAAGATTTTTAGATGTTTTTAGAAAGCTGACTATCAATATCCCTCTTATTGATGCGATTAAGCAGATGCCAATTATGCTAAATTTGTGAAGGATCTGATTTCGAATAAGAGGAAATATAAAGAGAAGGACACCATCCAGCTGACCGAAACTTGTTCAGCAGCTCTCCGACAGATGCTGCCTCCAAAGCGTGGTGATCCTGGTCAGCCCATCATCCCTGTTCAATTGGAGACATGGATTGCGGATACGGTCTCTGCGATCTAGGAGCGAGCATCAACCTGATGCCATACACCATGTTTAAAAAGCTTCATGCGGGTGAGCTCGTTCCCATTCATTTCAGACTCCAGTTAGCTGATAGATCATCGATCACACCCAGAGGTATGGTTGAAAATGTAGTTGTTAGTGTGGGTAAGTTTTTCTTCCCCGCTGATTTTGTGATCCTTGACATGGATGAAGATGTTGAGGTACCTCTGATTCTAGGTAGACCTTTCCTCAGAACTGCAAAGACTGTTATTGATGTTGACAAGGGGAAGATTACCTTGAAATTTCATGATGAAGAATTAAGCTTTGATATAAATAAGATGATGCAGAAAAACACTTCTTCTCAAGCTGTTTTCTCTGCTGATTTAATTGATAATTCTTATGATCTTGATGATGACTACAGGAGTATTGATTCTTTTAATTCTTTGTTTAAGTTTTCTGATACTTTAGAGCAGGTAATAAGTCGATCCATTGAGGATGACAAAGACAGTTTTGAGATGGCCTCGGTCGTCCAGCAGCTGAATCACGGGAAATCATACTTTCGTTCCTCCTCTCCTCCTGTGGAAAAGTTGGATCGATCCATCCAAAGACCCATACCTTCAATAGAGAAGCCTCCTACCTTGGAACTTAAATCTCTCCCCTCCCATCTCAAATATGTTTTCTTGGCAGAGGGTAACACCCTGCCTGTTATTATCTCTGCATCTTTGTCTATTTTGCAGGAATCTAGACTTCTGGAGGTGCTAAAGAAACATAAAAGTGCCATGGGTTGGACAGTTGCTGACATCAAGGGGATCAATCCGGGTTTCTGCACACACCGAATTCATATGGAAGAAAATTACAAGGCAGTGAGACAGCCCAGAGAAGGTTGAATCCAAATCTAAAGGAGGTGGTCAAGGCCGAGGTACTAAAGCTTCTTGATGCAGGTATTATCTACCCTATTTCTGACAGCCAGTGGGTCTCCAGTCCAGGTTGTTCCAAAGAAAGGGGGGATAGTTGCAGTGCCAAATGAGAAAGGTGAATTGGTACCCCAGAGGCAAACCACAGGTTGGAGGATGTGCATCGATTACCGGCGCTTGAATGAGGCCACAAGGAAGGACCATTTCCCACTACCGTTTATTGATAAAATGTTGGAGCGGTTAGCTGGGAAAGAGTTCTACTACTTCCTTGATGGGTACAGTGGTTATTTCCAGATTCCCATTGCGCCAGAAGATCAGGAGAAGACTACCTTCACCTGTCCTTATGGTACTTTTGCTTACAGGAGGATGCCCTTTGGTCTCTGCAATGCTCCAGCCACATTTCAGCGATGTATGATGGCGATTTTTAATGAGTTTATTGAGAAAAGTATTGAAGTGTTCATGGACGACTTCTCTGTCTATGGACAAAGCTTCGATGTTTGTCTGGAGCAATTAGACCTGATCTTGGCTCGCTGTGAGGACACGAACCTTGTGCTGAATTGGGAGAAGTGCCATTTCATGGTACAAGAAGGAATTGTGCTTGGGCATAAGGTATCAAGAGAAGGCCTCCAGGTGGACAAGGCCAAGATAGAGGTAATAGAAAAACTGCCCCCACCAACTTCAGTTAAAGATGTAAGATCTTTTCTTGGTCATGCAGGGTTTTACAGGAGGTTTATACAGGACTTCTCAAAAATAGCTAAACCCCTGTCAGATCTTGCTACAGAAGGATATCAAGTTTCAGTTCACAGAGGAGTGCTTGACAGCATTTCAGACTATCAAAGAGAAGCTCTGCTCAGCACCAATTGTGGTCCCACCGATTGGTCTGAACCGTTTGAGATCATGACGGATGCAAGCGACTATGCTGTGGCGCTGCACTGTGTCAGAAGAAAGATAAGATGCTGAGGGTAATCACTTATGCTAGCAAACCTTAATTGACGCACAGAAAAATTATACTACTACAGAAAAGGAGTTGCTAGCTGTGGTGTTTGCTCTGGACAAGTTTCGACCATATCTGCTTGGAAGCAAGGTGATAGTCCACACCGATCATTCAGCCCTCAAGTATCTTTTTCAGAAGAATGAATCGAAACCAAGACTTCTGAGGTGGATCCTACTTCTCCAAGAATTTAATTTAGAAGTTGTGGATAAAAAGGGGAAGCTGAACGGAGTTGCTGATCACCTATCCAGACTTGATATCCCTGATGATGGAATCCCGATCAACGAATTCTTCCCTGATGAGACGGTGTTCAAAATTGGAAAAGTAGATGAACCATGGTATGCTGACTTAGTTAATTATCTTGCTACTGGTTTAATTCCTCATGACTACAGCTATAACCAGAGGAAGAAATTCTT
This sequence comes from Limonium bicolor, assembly GCA_023374045.1. Taxonomy (NCBI): domain Eukaryota; kingdom Viridiplantae; phylum Streptophyta; class Magnoliopsida; order Caryophyllales; family Plumbaginaceae; genus Limonium; species Limonium bicolor. The sequence continues at coordinate 78,065,790 of CM041779.1, read as the reverse complement.
GTCAGAAACCCGCCATTATATCTGGGAGGATCCATATCTGTTTAGGATCTGTGCTGATGGCTTGATGAGGCGATGTCTTCCAGATAAGGAGATCCAGAGTGTAATCGAATTTGTCATGCTAAAGCAGGTGGCCATCATGGTTATACAAGAACAGCTGCAAAGATATTGGAGTGTGGATTCTACTGGCCTACTCTACATAAAGATGTCCACCATTTCTGTTCCCATTGTGACCCCTGTCAGAGGATGGGAAACATCTCCAGAAAGCATGAGATGCCTCAGAAAGGTATTCTTGAGGTAGAACTTTTTGATGTTTGGGGCATAGATTTCACAGGCCCTTTTCCCTCATCTCATGGAAATCAATACATCCTGGTAGCTGTAGATTATGTCTCAAGTGGGTAGAAGCTATTCCATGCCACAATGCTGATTCCAAGACAGTGGTGAAATTCCTGAAGAAACACATATTCACCAGATTCGGGGTGCCCAGGGCAATTATCAGTGATGGTGGCTCCCACTTCTGCAACCGAGCATTCGACTCCTTAATGAGTAAATATGGGGTGACCCACAAGGTAGCACTACCTTACCACCCCCAAACTAATGGTCTGGCAGAAGTGACTAATCGAGAGCTGAAATGGATCCTACAGAAGACTGTAAATGCATCAAGGAAGGATTGGTCAGTTAAACTAGATGATGCTTTGTGGGCATACAGGACTGCTTTCAAGACTATAGGTATGTCTCCTTTTAAACTTGTGTATGGAAAAGCTTGCCATCTTCCAGTCGAATTAGAGCACAAAGCTTACTGGGCATTGAAAGCCCTGAATTTTGATATGCACACTGCTGGAGAGAAAAGAAAATTTCAACTATCTGAACTAGAGGAACTCAGAGAGCAAGCCTATGACAGTTCCAGAATTTATAAGAGCGCACAAAGAGAATCCATGATCAGATGATCCATAAGAGAGAATTCAAAGTAGGGGATCTAGTGTTGCTCTATAATTCCAGGCTGCGCCTCTTTCCTGGTAAGTTGAAATCACATTGGGCAGGTCCATTCAAAGTTGTGGGGATCACTACTTATGGTGCTTATGAGCTAGAGAATAAGACAGGAGAAGTATTCAAAGTAAATGGTGCTCGATTGAAGAAGTACCTAGGCGATACCTTTTCTCAGCCTCCGCACCAGGTATATCCTTGATTGAAAGCTCCAATTCCATAAATTCTATCTCTTCTATCTATTGCAGCACCACCTCCCAAAGCATCCAAGAAGCCGCACCGCAATGGTATTTCAGACTGAAGAAAACTATTGCTAGCTGCTATGGCGGCCCTCCTTGACCTTCTGTAAAGTCTAGCCAGAGACTTTAACTCCGGGCAGCTTGGTGGGAGGCAACCCACCGGTTTGTATCTCTTCCTTGGTTTAGTTAATTATTTCCTCTTTTTTCTTATTTAGCAGAGTGTTAATCACTATTGTGCAAATCGAAAGAGCCATGGCTCTTACTTTATAACTAATGGTTTTATCTGGTTCCACTTGAGTTCTTCTGGTTTTGCAGATTTAATCTTTCAGGTACTTCACTCTAATGCTAAACTGAACTCAAGTGTGAGGAAGAATCATGGCAAAGTTCACCAAGGATCAGGGAGTCCTAAACACTCTTGCTATTTAATTTCTGCATTTCGTGTGATTTTTTTATTTTAGTCTTTGTGTTAATATTTAATTTATATGCTTGAGGTATTTTAGAATAGTGATTTTTAATTTATTTTAATTTAAAAAAAAAATGTCTTTCACGTGTCCGGCTGAACTTAGCCGGACACAAATCCGGTCACAAAAATCCAATACACGTCCGGATCCGGACTGAATTCCGGACATAACTAAAACGCGGCTTCGATTTTAATTTTCTTTCTTCTTTTCTTCTTTTCTCTTCTTCTCTTCTCTCCATCGTCTTCTTCCTCCCGACGTCGCGCACCCAACCCTCACTACTTCCTCCATTTTTACCACCACCGCACCACGACCACTATCATCCCATCACCCCTATCATCCGGCACCTCCAACTTCACCTCTTCTTCAACGACATACTGCACCATCATTCTCTTCAACATTCATTTCGCATCGTCATTATCCTTGCATTCGCCATCCACACTCGCTCCACCACTACATGCGCCGTTCAAACGATTTATTTGGTATATTAAAACCCAAAAAATAATCCTAGAATTCATATTCAAAAGATCGTCGGTTGCAAAATTCCGGTCGAAATAGTATAAGTAATTAAAGAGCCGGGTGTCAATCCACGGGACTTGATAAGTAAGTCTAGCCTTAGGTAATGGTTAACTCAAAAAGGGGGTTTTGTTTTGGTTTTGGGTTGCAAATAAATAACAAGAATAGTAAATAGCAGATAAATTAAAGTGATAGTCTTGGGAGTGTGAACGGTACTCTAGGTTCAGGGAGTTGTTTCACTAGCTAGGTTCTGCATATTATACCGCTTAAGTGGAGACTTGGATCGGCTTGTAATTCTCAATTATCTATTCTGTATTAAGTCTTAATTCCAGATAGCTCATATAGACAGGGCATGTAGTTCTAGTCTAGTCCTAGCAAGTATATCTAGATGGTTTTATCGCACAAAATTACTAGTCTGGTTTTAATCCGGACTAAAGCTCCTAGTGACTAAAGTAATCTATCCGATTGCAATTATCACAGGTAACAGGTTAATAGGACCGTCAATGTTAATCACCTATCTGATCATAACATGATTCGAGGGCTTATAATAACTTAGCAACGTTTATTAAAAGCACTTAAAAGCATTAACCTGATCAATCCAAATTGTCTCAAATAAGCAGTAACATAATGCAGAGTTTAGCTAATTACAACATCCCTTCCCCTAGAGTAAATCCTCTTAGCTAGACATAGCGATTATAATAATAAATGAGAGAGAGTTAGAAGAAATCATCTGTTAGACGATCTTCTTGCTCGCTCCGTCCTTTGTCCTTGCGCTATCCTGGCTTGAAGGATCTTGGTGATAATGAAGTGAATTGGGTGAAATGGGGCGAAAATGGAAGTTTTGGTGAGTTTTTGTGAGGTGTCCGTCAACAGGGTCGGACGCGATCCGGACAAGTGTAAAATAGGTGTGTCCGGCTAAACCGGGTCGGACGCGATCCGGACAAGGGTCGGACAAGATCCGGACAAGGGTCGGACACGGCTAAATTCTGTGAAAAAGATTCGGAATGTGTTGTGGGTGAGCGCGAGTGATTACGGGGGGATTTTAGCGAGGATGAAGATGAACTGGGCTAATCGTGAATGAGATGTGCAGAGTATGGAGAGGTTTTATGAATGGAGATGGATGTATGTGAGTGAACGATGCAGTTTTGTGGAGGAAGCTGATGAATGGAGATGGAGTAGTAGAGAGGAGAGAAGACTGTGAAGTCAGGTACGATTTGAAATGAAGGCAGGAGATGGTTTATATAGGAATAGGATTCAGACATGTATTGGTGGAAGTTTGGTAAACAGGGTGAGTGGGTAACTGATTGACGCCTTGATTTGAGGATGGAGCGTAGTTAATAAATGCGCTGCTCGCCTGTCTTGTTAATGCGCCGTCTAATAATTCGCCGAAAGTGTGACGTCCGGATCGTGTCCGGATCCGGACGTGACACAGAGTTTTAGATCTGAAACTGAACTCTCGGATCTGGAATTTTAGTCATGTCCGGATTGCGTCCGGCCCAATCAGATCCGGACAAGAGATGTCCGGCTTTGTGTTCCGGCCAAACTGATCCGGACAAGACCAGTTTTTGTCTCTTCTCCTGATTTGTTCCCCGTTTGTGTGTTGTAATCCTTATGATGTATAATCTTTATTTCCTGGGTTTTTCCTGCATTTAACATATATAACACATCAGTTCTTATCAAAACATCAATCTTAGGAAAACACATAATAAGTGGGAAACATTGACTGAATTGTTACAAATTATAAGGTATTTAAACCCTAAAAAGCCTGTATGTTTCACACTTATCACTAGCAGAAATAACAAGCCGCAAACCATGCCCAAGTCAATTCTAACCAATCACTTTATAACCAATTCCTATTGGAGACAGATTAACCTATATGCAAACCATGCTTCTAGTAGTTAATCCAGTTTAACTTTCTATGTCTTGTTAACTAATCTCAGTGCCGCATTTTGATTAGAAAACTACAAATATTACTTTAATAATTGATCAAGAAGATTAAAGCACGTGAAGAACAGGAATTAAACTATTGCACTAATAAATTAGTGGAAAGATTACAAAACAAATATAAAGATCTGGTTTGCTACCTCAATGCAGGGAACTAAACTAACTACTCAAACATAAACATAAAAAAAACCGAGATATACATTAAACGAAATAAAAGAAAGAGTAGAGAAAACTCCAGTTAGCAAGTTGACTCCGGCTTCACACTCCGACTTCATCTTCACGTCGATCCTCCGGTAGAACTAAAATGTAACAATGATAATATGTGCAAGTGGTGGTGGACTGATGTGGTGATGATGGAGGTGGTGGTGTGGTGAAGATGAACGTGAAGGTGGTGTGGGGTGGTGGTGGCGATTATAAATTGAATAATGTGGTAAAATTTTGAATTGGAGAGAATTTGGAGGTGTAAGCCTCTCTGGTGAGGTGTGTTCACTCAACCCTTGACTTCTTATTATATAAAGCGGCGATTGATTCGATCATTTTATAAAAAAATTATCTTTTAATCCTGATGAATAGTTGCTGACTACTGGTAGCGCATAGTGATCACTAGAGTTTAACACCCGGATCGGGTCTACTCTTGTTAAATTCCAATGAGCCTGATTGATCATTGGTCAGAGTGTACTACTCTAGGTACATGGCTCCGGCCTTTTTAATGACGCCTATATTAGGAAAAGTGGAAGTCCCAGGATCTCCGAATCATTGGCAAATGAGCAACTTTGTGTGTACGTGGGGTGACTGTCCTCTAAAAGCTAATTATGGGTTGTCCTAACATGACACCCAACTGATGATGAGAGTAAACACGATGATGAATGATGGGGCCTTGAAGGCCGAATACGAATATGGATATGAATACCGTTCGCTAAAAGCGACTACACGTTTTATCACACTTATTCGATAGCTTTCGTTTATGCAATGATTGCTTGTGAAATGTAGTGAATGTGTTGATTGAATAATTTGGTGTTTACTTATGTTATTTACAGCTCTTATTATAATTGTAAACCGGACAGCATGTAATCAATCTCATGTCAAGATGACCAATTAACTTAAGTGACCTAAAGGGTCTAAGATCATGCTCTAGCATATTCAGTGTTTTGCTGAGCCTATACGACAACCCATCACAGGTACTTGATCGAGCTATGAAGCCAGAGTGCGGGACCTCGGGTAGAGGACTTTTGTTTATTTTGTTACCGCACTTTAGTCTCGGATTGTAGAGTGAAACTATGTTGTAAATGTTAGGATTGCATTATGATAGGATCAGGGTGCTGACCGAGTAGGTCTGAGGTGTTAATCTCAGACCAACTCTGCTTCAAGAACAAGAATTTGTAGGAGATAATAACGCGGAAGCTTTTGTTTAAATTTGACAAGATAGGATTCTGCTTGTATTGAAATTCAATGAGAATTACAACCTAGCTTCCTATCTTGGGATTCGACAGAAGTATTCTGTCTCATCCAACACTGGCTCTACTCTCGACTTTGATCAATGCGTAACAAGGAGTAAAGGGGAGTGTTCTATGTGTGCTCTCTAGGTAATAAATACCTAAGCTGATTGACTAAGTCTCACCAAGATCTCTCGGAAATGATCTCTCTCTCAATATGACTCTCTCTCTCGAAATGTGGAAGTGAAAGCTCCAAAGATTACAAATGACTTCTAGGTGACTAAATACTGATAATACCCAAAGATTCTACTTCCATAATGTGTAAACTGACGTTTCCACGACGTCTCACAACTTCCCACTACGCTTTGGGCAGGAAATATCTCAGCAGCTCTGCAGTGGGACTCGTTCTGACGCTCTTTCACCTTGACCGCCTTGATTTTTGGGCCTGATCATATTAGAACGTGTGTGACAGTTATTTCCTTGTTTTCTCCACATTTACCAATAGAGGTTCGCCTTGTAGCTTCTAGAACTTTCTAGGAGAATATTATATTGCAGAATGACTCCTTCCGCAGTCAGACTCCTTCGTCGCCCAGACTTGCTCTGATGCTATTATCAGTGATACTTCTTCTGTCGCCAGACTTACTCTGTTGCCATTATCAGCAAAACCTTAGGTTCCAACACATTAGATTCTCATTTGTCTTTTATGTTCGGATTTGGGATCGAGTCATGTGTATCTAAGTAGTAGAATATCTTGGTTCATCACACCGGCTAGCGTTTTAATTATTGTGATAAGTATTTGCATCTTTACTCACGTGGGTGAGTAATGGCATGTGACACCCAGTTGTAGAAGTTAGATTTATTTTCCGCTGCGAGCCGTCTTTAATTTAGTTACGAGCTTTATATCATTACGAGATTAAGAGTAGAAGTGTTACATAAATAGAAGGATGAGGGGGGGTTTTGTTCCTAATATGGCTTTAAATAGTAGTGAGAGATGCGTGTTGGGGTGACTTTTTGACTAATCTACTAGCTTCTAGGATTGGGAGTTGGAAGAAAAATAGAAAGAGAGTAATTAATAAATATAGGGAAATTTCATGAAATGCCACTATATTTTTGACTAATTCATGAAATGTCACTAAAAAAAAAGAAAGTCACGAAATGCCACTATATTTTCTTAAAAGTCCATGAAATGCCACTATAGATAGATAATGACAAAAATACCCTTACTAGTTAACAAAGTACTTTTAAAGTTCACAATATGCCCCTAAGTGTTACAAAATTAATAAAAATATCAAATACAATTAAAATATAAAAAAATATAAAAAATCATAAAAAATTAAAAAAGATTAAAAAAACAAATTTTAAAAATTAAAAAAAATTGAAAAAAATAAAAATATCAATAAATATATAAAAAAATTTCATTTTTAAAATTTATTCAATACCATAAAAATAATATTGAGTTCTAACAAATAATTTATACCAATTTTTTTACCAATTTAGTACCATAATTTATACCAGATAAGTACCATAATAATTTTTATCATACATTTTTTAATCATTATTTGCTAACAATTTAGATTATTTATTCTTAAAGTAAATAAATTTTTTTATATCGCTAATAAAATTTAAAAACTAAAATTCTAAACATAATAATTTATTTGAGATAGAGCGACTGAGAATATATATATATATTTAACATACAATATTAAATAGTAAAACTTGTTTGAAATATAGAATAAAACGTTTTCAGAATAATAATATATAGTTTATTCTTTCTTTGGTTATCATTACTTGCTCCTAATAAGTTGCATATTATTATTCGGAAAACGTTTTATTCTACATTTCAGACAAGTTACTATTTAATATTATATGTTATATATATATATATATTCAGTCACTCTATTTCCAATAAATTATTATATTTAGAAATTTTAGTTTTTAAAATTTATCAGGAATATAAAAAAATTATTTACTTTGAAGAAATAAATAATCTAAATTGATAGAAAATTATAATTAAAAAATGTATGATAAAAATTATGGTACTTATTTGGTATAAAATATGGTACTATATTGGTAGAAAAATTATTTGTTTATAACTCAATATTCTTTTTATGGTATTGAATACATTTTAAAAAAGGTAATATTTATTTTTTAAAATTTTTGAATTTTTATAATTTTTATAAATTTTTAAATTTTTTATATTTGTTTTGTATTTTGATATTTTTGTTAATTTTTAACACTTAGGGACATATTGTGAACTTTAAAAGTATTTTGTCAACTAGTAGGGGTATTTTTGTCTTTTTTCCATCTATAGTGGCATTTCATATACTTTTTAGAAAATATAGTGACATTTCGTGACTTTCTTTTTTTTTAGTGGCATTTCATGAATTAGCCAAAAATGTAGTGGCATTTTATGAAATTTCCCATAAATATATTGTCACTGAAAGTGGATGTAAGCAACCTTGGCTGAACCACTATAAATCTGTTGTTGTTCTGTCTATTTACATGTCGATTAGCTTGATTAGGAAGCGATCTTCTTCTTGATCCTCTAACACACATCAAGAAGGAATTCACACATGAAATTCTGTATAATTAAGGAACTTGGGGGAAGAACATGAGAATATTGATAATACAATAAAAACGTCTCAGATCTTGACCACCCGGTCTGGATTTCGGGAGTGAGTTCAATTTATATGGGAATTACAAACAATTAATGAAAACCAAACTTATTGATTGAATACGTCGGTAATTACTTTAATTATGTATATCCTAAAACACTCTAGGTATGTGATTATTTGAGATGGAAATGATATAAATTTTAAAGTAATGATAATGCGACGCAAGAAAAAGTGGGGGCCAAAAATATCAAAATAGTTGATATGTTATACTTGCTTTACAACAAGGTTCTATGGTGTAGTGGTTAGCACTCTGGACTTTGAATCCAGCGACCTGGGTTCGACTCCCGGTAGGACCTTTTTTTGGGAATGTATCGGCCATGATAAAAGTTAGGATAATCCTAGACTTATTGTGTAACTTCTCTAAATAGCAACGGAAGATTTTTAGGGTCTATGTTAGTCGCGTACCAAGAATGCTTTTCTATCACACACACAACGTTTTTTCTCAATTATGCATTTTATCAACACGAGTTACACATAAGACTATTATATAAGCTCATACAAGATAGCAGAGGGAGATGAGTCCACCTCTGATTATATAAAACAGTAGAGACAGATCTCAAACAACACAACCTTGCCACAATGCAATTGATAAACCAGAGATAGGAACTTCATTACTTCCTTGGTGCCAATGTTCATCGTACCAAAGGAGTTCTCCCAACTCCGATGTCCACCACCACTACTATCAAATCTGAAGATTTTGATCCCTACTTAGATCCGAAAAAATACAGGAGTATAGTCAGAAGTTTACAGTATCTCTCTCACTCACTCGTCCAGACCTATAATATGTCGTCAACAAGGTCTGTCAACACTTGCACAAATCCACGAGAAAGTCACTGGCAAGCGATTAAGACTTAAGAGAATTCTACGTTACCTGAATGGGAGTCAAAAGCTTCGAGTTTTCTTCTCTACTTCCTCATCCCTTGATTGTATGTTTTTTCAGATGCTGATTGGGCTGAGTCACCACTAGATAGACGCTCATTGTTTGGGTATATTGTTTTTCTTGGCTTCAACCTTGTGTCTTAGTCATCTCAGAAGTAGAAGCATGAAGCTCGTTTGTCCACTGAGGCTGAATACAAAGCTGTTTCAAGCGTTGTTGCTGAAGTAATCAAGTTGCAGAACTTTCTTGCTTAGCTTGGCATCTTTCTTCGTCACCCTCCTCAAATGTACTGTGAAAATATTGAAGCTACATTCCTTGCTTTGAATCCAGCGCTTCAAAGTTGAATCAAACATGTCTCCATAGATTATTATTTTTTCGGGAACGTATTGAAAATGGAAGCTTGCGAATTTCTCATCTGGCCAATAATTCACAAATTGCATACTTCCTCACTGAACCTACTTCTGCTTCTGTTTTCTTACAATACCGAGCCAAACTACCCCTTAGCAATAGGGTGTTGGGCTCACGGGGGTTAATTTGACTATATTTTTTTTGATAATTTAGGCTTTCGCCACTTCATTAACATGAACTAGAAAAATAGAGTCGGACCGGTATAACGGGCCTCATTAAAACCTCCTCAAGTAAAACCCGTTGGGAAAAAACATTGAGGAGGAAAAAGAGTGCCCACCATGTCCAAGTACAAACCTAAACACCAAACTAGGGAAAAAACGAAGTATCCAGAGAGAAACAAGCAAAACACAATTATAGCAGTGCTAATCAGATTGCACTACTTATACATAGTCCTTTAGGGAAGTCAAGTTGATAAAAACACTATATGGGCCCGTATATGTTTTAGGTATGTTCAATTGTTCAGTCAGTTCCAGATATTTTGTAGCAATCCACATGATTGTATCAATGAAAGATCATTATAAAACCATGACCAAAAAAAAAGATCATTATAAATACAGAGCTATAGCCTCGGGGATTATCATCTCCCTTTTCCCAGTATTTCCTCTATTTAACTTCCGTTAAAAATGGATGCAAGTGACATACAAAAAGAAAACATACACTCATAAGATAAAATATTTTTCTTAACTTGCAAAAGAAAGGGGTCATATATATCCATCTTGTTAAAAAGAGTGAAGATGCCACTGTTAAATTTCTTAAAATAAATATATGCCACCGTTATACACAGACCCTTTCTTTTTTTTTTTGTTAAACAATGATTCATGATAAATTTATTTGGAGCCAAAACACATTTCATTTATTTGCATGGGTGACAATTTCGTCAAGTTTCATCCAGAATAATAAACTTCTGAATTCTTGCCAATTAGTAGCTAACTGTATATAGCTAATATACGAATGGAGAGACATCTAGAAAATAACCTCTAACTTCCAATATATATCACCTTTTAGCTAAGTATCGGTGATATTATTTTGCACCTCTAATAAGATCTAGGTTGTTCTACAGTCTTCTTCTGTTACATGTTAGTGGTCCCAGTCTTGCTTAGCTGTAGTCTTTAGTTAGTTGTGTAACCTCCTATAAATAACATCTTAGTCTGTTGTATTCAATACACACTATACACTGTACACATGCTCTCTGAGCTTTATCTCAATAAAAAAACCAGATGTACATTCATTGACTACTCTCTCTCTCTTTCGATCGATCCTCTAAATTCTATATGGTATCAGAGCTTCAGCTTTGAATCATCATCCTTTCCTTCTTCTGCTCGCGTTTTTTCTCTTCGACAATGACGAGTGAATCGGCGAACACGTTCGAACAATTCTTGGAGACTATCAACTCCAACAGATCCAGAGAAGGAATCATAGACATGTCCGATCCGCTGTTCGTTGCGACATCAGACCATCCTGGAATGGTCATAGCAGAGAAGTTCAGTGGCGAGGGATTCCAGATGTGGAAAAGAACTGTTCTCATCTCGATGATGACCAAGAATAAAGTCGGAATTCTCGACGGAACCTTGGCGAAAGATACCGAGAATGAGAAGAAAGCCATCGCATGGAGCAGGTGCGACAGTCTGGTCAAATCCTGGCTACTGAATGCGGTTGACAAGCAGATAGGAGAAAGCTTAGTCTATCTTCAGACTGCGAGTGAAATGTGGAAGAGTCTCCTTGAGAGATACGACAGAGTCGACGGAACTCGACGTTTCAATCTGAAGCAGGAACTAGCAGCCTTGAAACAAGGTAAGGACTGCGTAAGTGTTTACTTTTCTAAGTGGAAAAGGATCTGGGATGAGATCGGCTCCGTTGTTTGTTATTCACCTTGCAAATGTTGTAAATGCGGTGAAACTGAAAAAATGAATAAAATGCTTGACGAAGACAAACTTCTGGATTTCCTCATGGGGCTCAATGAGGAGTTCGTGAATGTGAGGGGCAATATGCTTATGATGGATCCATTGCCATCTCTAGAAAGCGGTTATGCGCTGATTCTCTCAGAAGAAAGGCAGCGAGAGAGTAGCAAAAGCAAAAGAGGTAACGACAATGAAACAGCTTTTGCTAACTCAGCAGGAGTGAATTATAAACCGCAGCAAAAGCTAGAATGGCAAAATGATAGTAAGCCTGTCAAGATTCCATGTTCCTTTTGTGGTAAGATGGGGCACAACATAGAAACTTGCTACAAAAAGAACGGATTTCCAAAAGGTTGGAAGTTTGGGAAAAATAAGAAAAATTTTTCCAACAACGTTACTACAGAGGAGATCAAGCATACAGAACCTATTCCAGGCTTTTCGCAAGAGCAGATCTCTACCTTGATCGGCTATCTGCAGCAGGTTAGCGTCAAGGGAAAAGAAATTGGAGGATAGAATCAGTCTACTTACTACAACTTTGCTGGTAAGAATTCTATCTCCTCTATGATTTATTGTTTGGGAGCTATCAATGATAAAAAACAGATGAGATACTCTGCGAAAAGATGGATTTTAGACAGTGGAGCCACTGAACATCTCACTGGTGATAGGAGTTTGTTTAATGATTCAGAAAGATCAGATAAGTTTATGACAGTTAGCTTACCTGATGGAAGTATTCAACACGTAACTACAATGGGAAATGCTAGGTTGACAGAAAGTCTTTTTCTGACGAATACCTTATTGGTTCCCACTTTCAAGCACAATCTTATTTCTGTGAGTAAATTCATTGCTCAGATGAAATGCAGATTGGTTTTTGTTGAGGATTACTGTATAATGCAGGACCAAGTTTTTGAGATAGAGGAGCAGATTGGGACTGTCACAGAAGGATTATACATTCTGGAGGTTCCAGCTCTTGTCAAGTTTCTCGAAAGAAGAAAGAAGCAACAAGTTTCTGTCTGTAGTGCTTTAGTGAAGAATAAAGCTGTCTTTTGGCATAACAAGCTTGGACATGTCCCTGTAGAAAAGCTTGTAAAGATAGGATTGATAAAACAGTGTGATATACCTGTTGTTCTAGCATGTGATGCTTGTCATAAAGCTCGTGGTTGTAGGCTGCCTTTTCCAAGTTCTAATACTGAATCATTACAGTGCTTTGATTTGATTCATTTAGATATATGGGGGCCTTGCTCTGTTAAGAATCACGATAACTCCTTGTATTTCCTTAGCATTGTGGAAGATAAGAGCAGATCTCTTTGGGTAAAGTTGTTGCACAAAAAATCTAAAGCGATTGAGCAGATTAAGGAATTCATTCTGATGGTTGAGAATCAATTTGATAAGAGAATAAAGGTAGTCAGGTCTGATAATGCATATGAATTGGGGTTATCTAAGGAAACCACTGCCTTTTTCAAGGAAAGAGGAATTATACATCAAACTTCTTGTCCACACACACCGCAGCAGAATGGTGTGGTGGAAAGAAAGCATAGGTATGTTCTTGAAACTGCATGTGCTGTATTTTTCCAGTCCTGTTTACCTATGCATTATTGGGAAGAAAGTGTTCTCTTTGCTACTGCTGTGATCAATAGACTGCCAAGTTCCAGATTAGATGGATTAACTCCTTATGAAGTCTTGTTTAAGGAGAAACCAAGTTATGATCGGTTAAAAACATTTGGTTGTCTGGCCTATGCGACTGTCACACATAAGGGGAAGAAAAAGTTTGATCACAGAGCTGAGAAGTGTGTCTACTTAGGACCTAGCTTTCAAAGTAAAGGTCATAAGTTACTGCAGTTAAGAGATAAGAAGATAATAGTCAATCGTGATGTAAAGTTTTTTGAGAGTATCTTTCCATACGCTCAAAATCAGAATATTGAAGATGAGGCACAACAGATAGTACAGACAAAAATTGTTTTAGATCAGTCATATTACAATGATGATCAAGATCAGTACTACATGAATTTACATACTACTGGTGCTGCTCCTACTATGGATTTACCTGTTACAGATGATCCTGAACATCTTAGTAGTAATGCAGATGCTGCTACAAATTCACATGTCTCATCTGATCAATCGAATGAAGTTACAGAACATAGTTCTCCCACTGCTACTCTCTGAAGATCTGCTCAACATCACAATACCCCGGCTTATCTTCAGGATTACTTTGTTGGTTTTTCAGGAAACAACAATACTATTTTTGATGATTCTTTTTCAGAAATATTATCTGATAGACTGTCTTCTAGCACCAACGATCGTGTTGTGATGAATGTCAATTCATTAACAGATATCAAACCTCTTTACAACAGTGATTACGTCCTTGGTCTTGGAGTACAGTCTACTCAGAATTATCCGGTAGACTTCACAGAGCCTGTTACTTATTCAGAAGCTTGCTCCAAGCCTCATTGGCAACAAGCTATGACAACAGAACTTCATGCCCTTGAAGCTAACCAGACCTGGGAATTAACTCCATTACCAAAGGGTAAAAAGGCGGTGGGATGCAAGTGGGTGTATCGAGTTAAGTTGAAGTCAGATGGAACCTTAGAACGTTACAAAGCTCGCTTAGTGGTAAAAGGGTTCACACAGAAAGAGGGCATCGACTACACAGAGACCTTTTCTCTTGTAGTTCGTATGACCACCATTCGTTCCTTGCTCTCTGTTGCAGTAAAGAAAAACTGGAAAATTGAGCAGCTTGATGTGAATAACGCCTTTTTACACGGCACCCTCGATGAGGAGATTTATATGAAATTACCTCAAGGCGTGTTTCCTCCAGATCCCACCATGGTCTGCAAATTAAAGAGGTCGTTGTATGGGTTAAAACAGGCATCTCGCCAGTGGTATTCCCGGTTAGCCTCTTTTCTGAAACAACAAGGATATCGCAACTCCTATAATGATTACTCGTTATTCATGAAGAATCAATCTGGTTCTGTTGTGTTCATTGGAGTCTATGTCGACGATTTGCTAATCTGTGGAAACAACTCTACTGAGATAGAGTCTTTAAAGCTAAGTCTCGATGCAGAATTCAAAATCAAAAATTTGGGTCCACTGCATTACTTTCTGGGTTTGGAATTCCATCGGAACAGTTCTGGTCTTCTCATTACTCAAAAGAAATATTCTCTTGAGCTTCTTCGTGAGTTTGGTGTCGAACACTCCAAATCTGTTGCTAGCCCTATAGAGATTGGAGTGAAATTGTTACCAGATAGTGGGACTGCTTTACCAGACCCCGAAGTTTACCGAAGATTGATTGGAAAGCTAAATTACCTCACCAATACTCGCCCTGATCTTAGCTTCACTGTCCAGCACTTAAGTCAATTTCTTCAACAACCTCACAGTGAGCATTTGGCTACTGCTCTTCATGCTCTTCGGTATGTTAAGGGAACATTGGGGAATGGTCTGTTTCTGAACAGCAAACCCATCTATGACTTAGTTGGTTTTTGTGATTCCGATTGGGCAGCATGCCCATTGTCACGAAGATCAGTGAGTGGTTTCTTCATCCTCTTTGGTGGCTGTCCTGTCTCTTGGAAATCGAAGAAACAGATTTCGGTCTCCCTATCTTCAGCTGAGGCTGAATATCGAGCCATGCGCAATATCACCACAGAGCTAGCCTGGCTAAGTCGATTGCTGTATGAGTTTGGGATCACTGATATCACTCCAATTCCCTTAAAATGTGACAATAAATCTGCTGTTTTTATTGCTAAGAACCCCATCCTCCATGAACGCACAAAACACGTGGAGATTGATTGTCACTATGTTCGGGATCAAATTCGAAATGGATTAATATCTGTTTCTCATATTCCCACTCAACTACAGCTTGCAGATATGCTTACAAAAGGGTTGAATGGCAAAGATTATCAGTCTCAATTCTCTGCTATGGGACTACAGGATAACATCGAGTCAGTTTTTAATTCCAAGTCTTGAGGTCTTTTCTCCCCTCTACGACTTGAGGGGGGTAATAAGATCTAGGTTGTTCTACAGTCTTCTTCTGTTACATGTTAGTGGTCCCAGTCATGCTTAGCTGTAGTCTTTAGTTAGTTGTGTAACCTCCTATAAATAATGTCTTAGTCTGTTGTATTCAATACACACTATACACTGTACACATGCTCTCTGAGCTTTATCTCAATAAAAAAAAAACCAGATGTACATTCATTGACTACTCTCTCTCTCTTTCGATCGATCCTCTAAATTCTATAACCTCTGGGAAGCTTAAGAAATAATACACTTCAATTTTTGCACAACTAAGATTTATATCAGCTATGATGGTTAGATGTCGTACATCCAACAATGATGGTAATGGATAATACAACAAAGGAGACGGTCTATCACGGAAACTGTTATGTCCCAGATTTTTTTTATTTTCTTTCTGATTCGCAAAGGGAGTTTATGTTAATTTATCTTATATTAGTATGTCTATGACATTCTTCTGTTTGTTATTTTGTTAGCTTGAGGGAGGATGGCTACAGATGTCATTTTTGGTTTGTCATTAATTAAGAAGCTAGGAAATTAAATTCCCTTTTTGTTATTTACTAACTTTCCTTCCTTATTTCCTAATCCCGATTAATTAATTTCCCTCTCCTTCATCTCTCTCATCGACAGTTCTCTCGTTTATCATCTTCACGTATAATTTCTCCTCCCTTTGCTCTCTTTCATCATTCCTTCCTCAATCTCATCCAAATGTTCGAGTGCACCGATTCATGTTCGTGGTTGAGTCCGTGAGACCTCTAGGCTGAGGATCTCGAGTTGATTAATTGTTGTTTCTTCACTTCCTCCTCCCGCGTGGGTCCTCTTCTAATTTTGATCGAGTGTTAGTAGTCGAGTGGAGATTCGAGGAGTCGGATGTGTAGAGTCTGTACAGATTGCATTGCTTCGGATGTGAGGTAGGTGGTAGACGGATTTGGTTGCGTGTGTTCATCCACGAGGATTTCCAGTTTTGTATGTTTTCCGTATATGTTTATCTGATTGTCTGACTTGTGACGAGTTTGGTCGGTTTCTGATGTGTGTTTTGATGTGTTAAAACCCCGTGGGAAGTGTTAGTGTTTTGCGTATTTTGAAATGTAAGATTATGCTATAACGATTGGTGATTTATGGCTATACCTTGATCTCCGTTCGCCATTAATTTCTACAAGTTTTGTCGTGTCCAGATGTATGTCTGGACGTAGCGTCTAACGTCTCTGTATTTCCCTGTTTTGTGTGATGTTTGGACGGGATGTAAGGACGAATTTTAGATTTTCCTTTTGACTTGTGTCCGAACATGTAAGTTCGGAAATGTTTTTACTGACTTTGGGGCTCTGTCCGGACCTGTAAGGTCGGACAGAAGTCCGGATGCCCCTCTCTGTTTTCAACCTGGACTTGCGTCCGGACTTGTGCCTCGACCGTAAGTCCGAACGTGTGTTAATTTGGCGCCGGTGTGCGTCCGGACTTGTAAGTCCGGACACATGTCCAGACACCTCTGTTTTGTGTCATGGCATGCGTCCGAACTTGTAGGTTCAGACACATGTCCGGACACACCTCTGATTTTGCATAACTTCTTCGTTTGAGCTCCGTTTTGAGTGTTGTTTACGGCATTGGATTCCTCTCAGTGTACATTAAAGTTTTGATATGTTTTGGCACATGCGTATGTGTATTTTGATCTGAAAGTCTTCAATCAGCCTTCAAACTCCGATTTGCTTTGAAAGTGTGTTTCGGCTTCTGAATTCGTTTTGACCTTCTATATTTTGCTAGTCTTGGGTTAAGACTTCTGTTTTAGCAGTGATTTTGGTTCTGGTTGTTTTTAAGGCCTTGTACCTTGGTGTTTGTGCTTCACAACACCTTCTATTCTGTTATGATTGAATTTCTATTTTGGGGACCTAGTATCTATGCATTCTGCGCCGTGGAAGGCTGGGTCGAGCTATCCCGTAGCATGCTATGTAGACATCATTTCTGAGTGTTGGGTCATTCCCATTTATGTCATGTGGGGTCGACGGGCCCTTTGGCATTCGAGTCATTTCTGCGTTACCAAGGGATCTGTTAGATCCATGGGTCTTCGACCCTTTCTGAGTGTTGTGTCCGGTGCTAGTGTCCCATCTCTGTTTATAAGTGATTTTGCTTCCATCTGTTCTGTCCATTTCTGATTTCTGATAGACTACTGTGTGCTTTCTGTCCTCTGAAAGTTTCTGGTTTACTAAGTGGTCTGTTTCTGTCTGGTCTGCCTGATTTTGACTTAAGATGACCTGGTGTGTGCTTGTCGTCTTCTAAGAAGTCTCTGATTTGCAAAGCTTATGCCTTCTGATTTGTCTTCTGCTGCTCCTTCTGATTTGACATCACTTGTCTCGTTCTGCTTTTGACCTCTGTCTGTTTAAAAGGCTTCCGCTACGACCTCTACTTCTGATTTTGTTAAGCTTCTGCTTGTGGATAAGCTTCTGACTTTGCTAAGATTCTGTTTCTGCCTTCTTCCTCTAAGGCCTCTATTTCTGGTTTCACTATGCTTTCATATAAGTATAAATGTATGTTCAGTATATGCTTTGAGTGTGCTCAGCTGATGAAGTTTATCACCTGTTGAGCTATAGTTTGGCTCACCCCTATTTCCGTCTGATTTGTAGGTTTAAGTTCGTGTTTGGAGATTCGGCTTCTGCTTTCTCTTTTAGCTTTCAGATTTTATATTTAGTTGTTCGACTTTGAGGCCCTCTCTTGTATTTAGTCTCAGTTTTGTATTTTGGCTTCCGTCTTGCATTTGTAAAGACAAGTTGCACATTATTTGATTATCATATGAGTTTCAGTTCTATTTTGGGAATTTACTAGTGTAGTCTTGTGTGTCTTAGGTAATAAGCGTGCGGCGTGTAACGGTCTCTCAACCAGGGTGGTTTTGGGGTCGTTACAGAAATACTATACCTTCCGCCTCTAATGTTGTAATCTCAGACTACCAAGCATACTGGAATCCACCTAGAAAATTGAGCAGCTCTGTTTCCAAGATCAAGTGTTAATAACAAGGACGATGATGTTGTTCATGTCCTTGTGCGCTCTCTGTTTATACCTTCTGCGATAGATATCTTATTATAGTAAATTGAAGCTCTTTTACACTAGTATGAGTATCTGGAAAGACTTTAAAGAGGTACATTGATTACTATCATTAGTTTATATACATATATAATTGGGGTCATTTGACAATCACCACTTAAGTGGATAACGAGAAAACAACAAAATAAGAGCCATATTTTGACCTTCCTACAATTGACCTTTCTTATCGGCTAACTATCCTAACTCTGTGAATAGTCGTCCTTTTTCTTCTCCAAATCCTCCCATTTCATGTATGAGTTTTTCTAATCCAACGCTTATATATAGAAAAGGTTTCTTGCTTCCTTCTTCGACATAGCTTGAAGTACAATGTTAGCTGAAATTTTACTTGCACTTGTTTCCTTCTCCATTTCTGTTATACGTCATTCCAGATATCCTTTCCTGGATTCTAAGTATTTTGCCTTGAAATATTTCAGAGCTCGTTTCTCATCACAACTTCACATCCAAGTTCCTTAACTAAATCCAAAGCTTCCTTCTTTTCGTTCTTCACTTCTATTCTATTGGGGTCCCTTGTACTTTCTTTGATAGCTTGAGGATCCTCATCGTCTCTCGAGACAATATATTCCATAGAGACTAAGGGCACCTGGAGGGAACTCTGGATTCTCGAACATCCTTCGCAGGTCATCACTGTCTTTATCATCTCTACTCTCATCGCACTCTTGGCCTTCTCTCAAGACACCTTCTACATACATGTTAACCATCTTGCAGCCCGAGATATCATCCCCTAACATAACGCCTGAAAATATACGATTGGTTTGTTCACCAGGTTGACTTTGATCTAATCTCTTCATTTAATCGACAATTGGGTCAATTCCCACTATCACTAGTGAATACTTTGCAACCACGATATAGTGAGAAATGAAAGCTAGTAATGACAAGTAGGAAATTCCACTTAATTCTATGAGTCGATACATTCTGATTCAATGTGCTATGTACCCAAGCATCCATAAAGCTGGTAAAGAAGTCAACACGGTTAATCCTCCTCACCAACTTATGCTCGACATTTTGATCAAGTAAGCACACTGATAATAGGCCATATCAGAAGAAGATCCATAAGAGTAAGTTTAAATGTTAGTCATCAGTTTACTTTTACTAACAAGCTAGAGTAATAATTTGATGCACACTTCAAGTAGGAATGACAATATTCAGTGGGTGACAACTATACCTGGCCAGCTACACTTGGTTCTCCCGGTCTGAATAAACGGGTGAAAAGCAGGTGAAACAGTGATAATTCTTTTATCGGAAACTCTATTCAGTCATCAAATTACTTTATTCAGTCACAGACAGCCGACAGTAGGCTACAAGCCCTCTAGCCAACTAGATGCTAGAGACCCTGCAGCCGACCAACAGCCATAGAGGCTATAGCCGTTGAGCGGCCACAGAGAGTATAGCCGCTAAGTGGTCAAAATTGTAACTTTATTTTATTTTATTTTTATGATGTTGATGGTGATACTATATATGATTATATGATGATGAGGTAAACAAAATTATGAATGGCCATAGAGGATTTATACGTGAGTTCTTTGTTGGTATATTTTGGGCCGCTCACCGGCTATCCATATGGTTAGCCGTTGGCTCATTACGTGGCTTCCAGCCGCTAGTCAGCTGTAGCCACTAGTCGGCTATCCTTGTCCCAACCTACTTTCGGCTGCCTCTTCTGCATGAAAAGTGACTGCATGAAGTAAAATGTTGACTACAAATAACACTTCTCTTTTTGTATCCATCACCCTGTCCATCACTCATTTATTACCTTATTCATCACCCGTTCATAGTTTGGCCTACGATTTCAAAGAAATTATAACTATATCCTTAGAATTTCCAATGCATCTCACTAATCAATGAAAATATATGTGAACTCTATTTAATTCTTTAAAATTACTATAAGTTTATAAATTAAACCTTTAATACATTATATTAATTATTAAAATATAAAAGAAAAAATCTGTTTAATCCACCTACGAATAACAAGTGAACGGATGATAGTTAATGGGTGGTAGTTAATGGGTGATGGTGAAGCGATGGAACATGGTGATAGACATAGATAATGCTCCACCTGACTCATCGCCCATCTAACTCCAACTATGTAATTACCTTAATCTCATTATTGTAAAGCTCCTGCCAAATTTTCTTTCTGAGTGGAGAAACGGTGGACTTCACATCCATTGTATGCGTTACATTAACAAGAAATGGATGAAAGAAATATTCTCATCCCTACACTTCTTGGAGCGTAATAATTACTAACTTTCTTATTAGAGATGATAACCGATTAAGGATAAGGCTAGTTCATATAGTAGCTAGGATCAATCCACCTACAAAGTATAAACTCAACAACATTTATTCATGTATTTAGCTATTGAATTCCACTTCTAAAAGTTGAAACCATGAAAAAAGAAGAATATTTCTCCCTAGTAATTGGTCCAAAGGCTATCATTTTTTACTGGCAAGTTTAGCAAAGCAGGCCATGGTCTAAGCTTCCACACTAGATTGGTTTTCATATGTCATCCCATGCCCCAGTTTGAGTAATCCTCTTATTATGATCTCAAATAACATGGAAAGCTTGGTAAATTTTGTTACAAAATGAATTGAGCAAAATCCTTAATTGCTTTCCTTACGTAGATATAGATCAAAATGTCTCTTCCTATTTTACCAAAAAATTGATCCTCCCTCCTAAATGTAAAGGTTAAAGCTTCATTCCAAACTAGTATTTAGTTCACTCTTTTCTAGAGTTTTATCCTACCATTGACCAAACAATGCAAGTCATTTGCAACTTATTCTCTTGTTTTTCTTTTTTGGTAGTTTTTATGGAAGTGGGTTGTCTTGTCTAGATATGAATAATCTTCACTCCCAACCAGTCATGAAGACTTGCCCTTAATACTCTACATAGGGATGGAAACAGGTCGAGTTCGGGTCAGGTGACGCTCCACCCGCATCTGTCACCTGTTTTCACCCGCACCACCCAACCCGACTCGTCACCTAAAATTTTTTTACTTGTCACCCGTTTCACTCGTTACCCGCTAATGAAATGGGTGAAATTATCACCCATTTTTTCCAACAAATATGTTCCTTGTTCACCAGTTAGGGTTGCAAAATTACCATTAGTGAAGAGAATGAAAAGGGAAGAGAAAAATCATGTTATGTTAACGGGTACAAGTTCATTTTGGAGTTCAATAGCATACAATAGAGGATTAGAGGTGCTACAAACATGAGAGAAAAAATCACTATGGCGCAAGTTATTAGGGTTGCAAATTACCGTTAATTCAGAAGGATTTGTATAAGTATTTGTTTTTTTATTTATTATAATACATTCGGGTGAACATATCAAATAAAGAGGTCACCGGAGAAAAACGTTCACCTGATCCATCACCCATTTTTTACAGCGTTTTCACCTTTTTTACTGTAGCAAATGATACAAATACCGAATTGTCATCCCTAACTCTACACCTTTTGATTCCTATTCTCGTTCTTTTTACTTTCACCCCACCCTAATTTTCTCCCTACATCCTGATATTCAAATAATTAATAACCACTTGGTCTCTTTTATAAAAAACAAAAACAAAATTATACTACCCACTTTAAACAAATACATAATTCACCCGTATACTTTTCCAAATGGGATGAAATTGACTAGCTGAGATAACAATTACTTTAATAGAGACGAAACTAAAGATAAAATAGTGCACTTTTCCACAATCCTTAATAAAATTAGTGCAAATTTCTCTTTAATTTCCAACTATAATCTCATATGACACAAACAGAAGGATTTTTTTTACTATTATGCATTATCAAAATGCTCCAATAGTACAATATCTACTTAGATATTTAATTCCACCTTATTCTCATAAGTGCATGGGTGACAGTTTACTTGTAATTTTTAAAATTCATAGATGGGTCTCCGCTATTTCACGAGTGGTCTGGGTAATTTAAAAGAAAAACTCTTCAACAAACAATTCATAACCAATCTCAACAGCTATACATCAATGACTACTGAGCAAGGGGGCCATATACACAGTAACGCACATACATTCTTGAATGACCATGACAGATTTAGATATACCTTTTCAGTCAGAATACTATTCAAAATGGCAACTTATATAAAGAACAGTGGAGTATTCCTATTCAAACTGAAATGTTGAATACCCAAGAGCCGCATGCAACAATTGTAGGGTATAGTCTGTAACTCACATATTCTTACGTCACTATCATTCTCACCTTCAGTACCACCCGCCACGCCACCCCGGTTAATTCAGCTGCAAGAGTCAATTTGAGTTGCAAGGAATACATAAGATTCAAAGCACAATAATCTACTATTATATCAAAATAACTCATTCTCATTCTCCTGCATCTCGAGAACAATGCTGGCCACCGCTAGCCTATAAGAAATGGATCTCAAATTTCTGATCAGAACAAACACCTCTTTCCTCTTGTTTAGCTTTCTACTGCTCAACTGCTCTTGTCTAAGGCGAGCAAGTGCTGTTGCTTCACAAAATCCCAACGCCACAGGTTTCTTGCTGCAAAAAATTAGCATCTTACCTCAAGTGGAATGATATAAACAAGAACAAGTGCAGACCAGCAGGGAGATAATGATGATAAATACAAACCTTCCCCGAACAAACCCAGTTGTCACAAAGCCTAGCGGATGTCTATATGATTCAGTGGACATAGAATCGTCATTGGGTATGTTGAATTCCCACTTGTCAGGTAATTGTTCTTTGAAGTAGGAGCGCAAGGAAGACTGAGGTATGTGGAGCTTCGCCTCAGTAACTTCTGAGCTGAAAAAGTTCATTAAACAAACAAAGATAGAAACAGCTTCAACCTCATGGAATTCTCACCTCAGAAATACGCATGAATGGAACTTTCTTAGCACTAACAGTAGACAAGATGTTCCAGGAGGTACCAACCTAGACTTCAACAACAATACGTCTGAAATTTGAGGGGCGTAAATAACTGCTCCCTCTTCAAATACTCCATCCCTGAATGCATGTAGAAGAACCCTAAGGTAGCATAGCTTCTTGTTCTGATTAGGCACAGACTCTGATCGAAGCTCTTCACAGAACTGAATTTTGTCACGCACTGTTGAGGTTGAGTGAGCCGGAGTTTGGTTGGCCCATAAAATCAATTGGTTGTAACATGCTTCACCACAAAATTGAGCCAGAGCATTGGGTGTCCGGGCAACAACTACTTCCATGGAAGAATTTTTCATATCATCAGACCGATCACTCTTGTTGCCTTGAGTTAAGACTTTGTTATAGATTAAGGTGCTGCACCAAGGGGGTAGGATTGGAACTTTAAAGGGTCTTACTTTAGGTGGACGAAGTGACAGTTTTTCATTCATTGAGATAGCTTCGGTTTCTTTAAAGAAATCGTATGCTTTGCAGTCAGGGAAATCTGAAGGGAAATGAGGCAATCCATTCTACAAAAACAAAACACCAAATTAAACAGCTAAACTCTAGCTCAATCTTATTTGAGCTTTGAAGAAATGCAGTAAGTCACATACATCACAAGCAATCCAGCGCTTCTCCCTCAAACCAATTGCATGTGCCCCACTGGTGATGAGAGGGTTCCAAAAGGCTTTAACCCAACTGACAGGAAGTACAATTGACCATCTGAACATTATTTGAACAAGCACTAATGTCAGACAGCAATCTTTCCAACTAACATAACATGTAGCATACCGCAGTTGGGACAAGAGACAGACAAGTAAAGTCAGAAGCAGGATGATGAGAAAAGAGGGGAATACCCTTTCAGTGAGTCTGAACTGTATGTGTTACTCAAAAGCAGAATAGGACAGAATGCAGAACCTTGACTTTTTTCAGGCAACTCTGAACCTGTATCTTTTAGAGAAAAAAGATTCAGCTTGTTACGGTGTCTGTTAGTGGAAAGAACACTCTCCTCCATGGGTAGAGAAACCCCGCCATTGGCAATATCCCATAAGTCATTGCAGCCTGACAGAGCATCACCATTCATTTCAGAGTCGGATACTGTACCGAGCAGTGTGTCACCACCATACTTCACAACATCCCTCACATGAGGAAAAACCTGCTTGTTCTCTTGTTCTTGGACTATTTCCGGATTACTAGGCAGCATATCTGATCCAGGGCTCATTTTCTTCCTCTTATTAGATATGAAACGAGGATCTGAGACCAGAAGAGGTACAACTGCACCAGGAGAGAGCGAATTATCCTCCAGGACTATTTCCTGCTTATTCTGACAGGCACTTGCAGTCTCTTCGATTGAACACCGCCGCAAAATCCCTCTATGCAGCGAAGATCTGCAAATATGAAGATAATGCATCATATGAACGCCTAAAACTCATCTGTTTCTTTCTAAGACTCTAATGAGCATCATAGAGTCAAAGGCTCTCACCCAATAACAGGATGCAGTATCCTCTGAAGTAATGAAAATCCCTTCAACCCCATGACATCCAACTTTGCAAGCTGGCCTTCAAGTGAGAAACATTTAACCACATGACCAGTGTCATGCATCTGATTATTATGAAAAATATAAGAAAGTAAGAACCAGAAACTAGTCAGTGAAGCACACCAGGTAGGAAATTCAAAGTAAACTTCATAGGAAACATAAACAGAAAAGGATTATATATGTTCGTGATGCTTAAACATATTCAGTGTTCATAGAATCCACCTTCTTCTGACAGAAAGATTTTAATGCATTATAGCCTTCATCAAAAGCTGAAGGATGCATCCATATCCACAACTGACGAGAGGAAGTACAATGTGCTCTGTTATTGTCATTAGTATTAGAGCTCCCTCCACTAACACTTCTACATTGCTGGTGAACAGGCCTCCACATATATATTGCAGGGCAAATTGCTTGGGAGAGAGTTTCTTCAAAATGATGAAGCTGCACAAGGGCATAAATATCAGAGTCAGAAACCGAGGTCCACTTAGCAATTACGGAATGGAGCAAAAAAAGGAATAGAGAAACAAAGTGAGAGGTTTAACCTACAATAGAGCTGCCATGTACGGCCCCACATAGCAAGCATCCTGACTGTTCACCTTTGGAGCAATCCACAGAATGAAGCAGAGGAGGCGGCTCCAGCATCGAGGACATAATCGATAACAACATCTCCTGGGGGGACCAAACATATCATAGAAGGTTAATTAAGGCAACAATGTCCATAAGAGTGCTCTTTCTAAGCTCCTGACCCTCACCTCCGAACCCTCCAACTGGACAGCACTGAGGTAGCTCGCATCATGTACTACTGCACCTTCTTTGTACCATTTTAAAACAGCCCTCGATCCCCTTCCGCTACATCAATTGAAACAGTAAAAATTATCAAGGGGTAACTAACAAATCCTACTTTTGAAGCGAAACATATCCATGCTGGCTTAAGAGGCATGGAAAAATATGCAAAAAGTATCAGAGTTTCCTCCTTAGCAAATAGGTGTTCGTTTTCAGTTACTAACGCGCAGGAAATCCTGATCAGGTACAGCAGAATCGCCCAAAAGCATGCAAGCACTATACGATGTCATAGAAAATTGCTTATTTTCCTGTTCCACGATTAGCTTAATGGAATGAAAAGTGTCAAAATAACTCAGCTTCGCTAAATTGGTAAGACAAACAAAATTTCCAGTCTGAGATGATGGTGCTTATGTTATGTAGTATAGAGTGACTGAAAAAGACACTACGATGATAGTACGAATAGGAAAAGATTATACCTTCCGTGCAATCCCAGGGGAAGATGGAAACCCCATAGCTTAGTCATAGTAAACCTCTTGGCGTGCCAAACATGAGTCCGAAGCCTCCTTGTCCCATCCCCAGTAGTAACGAATCCACATTTTGGATTCTTCTTCAGTTCTATTCTTCTCCTAATCCGTCGTGGAAGCTTCTTCTTCTCACCCACCTTCTCTTTTTCCGCTTCCTCCAGATCATCGAACTTACTCATCTCCCCGTCCTTTACACCCTCGGCATCTCTTCTACGTCTCTTCTTCTGTCTATCCCTCCCGGCTCTGTTATCATAACCCGTCGTTCGCCTCCTTTTGCTCCTTTGCGATCGGAAATCGCCGTCCAACCGGGTGGAGACGAGCGAGTGCAGAGATTGAAGCTCGTCGGCGCGCGAATGAGCAAATTTTGTGACGTTAAGAGTGCGTGGCGGCGGAGGTACCGTAGTGCCCCGCCATTGTGTGGTACTCTCTGCCATTATTAGCAGGAATGG
Source organism: Limonium bicolor (assembly GCA_023374045.1). Classification (NCBI taxonomy): domain Eukaryota; kingdom Viridiplantae; phylum Streptophyta; class Magnoliopsida; order Caryophyllales; family Plumbaginaceae; genus Limonium; species Limonium bicolor. Next base: position 78,039,105 of record CM041779.1, on the reverse strand, counting down.
AGTCGGAAGCGTTTGATAGTAGAAGCACTACTAGCATGTATACGGGTTGGTGGTTGTGACAAAAAGTGTGCGTATGTGAACATAGAAGATGAGGAGGGAAGCGATTGCTTCGACGGCGGCGTCTTCACCCTCAAGAAGCAGAAAGGGGCAGCGGCTGGCCTACCTCTTTCTGATTGAATACTTAGCAATACTTGCTATTAGAAATAGGCCTGGCAAAAAAGTAACAAAGTAACGAAAACGAATATACGACCCGAAACACGACACGATATTAGTATGTATAGATATTTAATTTTATACACGAAACCAATTTCGTGTCGTGTAGCGTATATACATGATTTATTAACGTGTCGTGTACCGTATCTAATTGTATACATATCGTGTATACACGAAATACCTGTAAATAATTCATGTAGACGTATAATTCGTGTACACATGTAATTCGTGTATAGATGAATACATTTTGTGTTACTTATTTATTTCATTAATTCGTGTAAATATAATGTTTAGGTATTTTTTATATACGTGTTAATTATTTATTTCATTAATTCGTGTACACATGTGATTCGTGTACACATGTAATTCGTGTATACACGAATAAATTTCGTATATTTCGTTTCGTTTACAGTAATGGTGGCCATCGGGTCCGGTTCTACCCAGAACCGATTGGAACCGGAACCGGCCGGGAACCGGTGGGAACCGGAACCGGAACCGAACCGCCTCAGCCGGTTCCGAATACGAATACATGTTTTGAGATTCGGGCCCGAACCGGGCCCGGAACCGGAACGGAACCGGCTGGAACCGCTTGGAACCGTCGTCGGATTCGGAACCGGGAACCGGAACCGCAACCGGTGGAACCGGAACCGGAACCGCCCTGGAACCGGTTGAAGTTACCGTTGGAATCGGGCCAAAATGACATCGTTTTGGGTCTCGGGCGCGCGCTCCTCTGAAGAAAATAGTCGTTAGATCCTAAGCACGCGCATTGCAATATGAAGGCCAACATCATGATTGGTATGAGATGAATGGGGATAACACCACTTAGGACTTCTATCTTCTATATTTTAGAATGTATTAGTAATTTAGTATTACTTTCTTTCCATGTAATCTTTTTTTTAAGACTTGCAAATTGAAATCATGTAACCTCTTAGTAGCTGTACTCTTTTTCCTTATTAAGGTTTTCTCAAAGGGTTTTTACCTAATAAGCTTTTAATGAGGCAGTGAATCATATAATAAAATTCTCTTTGTTCCTTATTTTTTGTAAATTCAATAAAATTTCCTAAGTCTTTGTTTCTTACACATTTAAGATTATAAACTTGAAGAATAACCTATCTAGGAGTAAAGTGGATGAAAAGAGCAACGTGTGCGCTCAAACGGATCTCAAATCGGAGCTAAAATGAAGCAACTGGAGCCGATCGAATCTTTCCGGAACCGGTTTTTTGACCGAATCCGAAGCGAATCCAGATTTCAGAACCGGAACCGGAACTAGAACCGCCCAGACCGGTTCCGAATACGAATACACATTTTCCGGAACCGGAACTGGTGGAACCGGAACCGGTGGAACCGGACCCGTGGCCACCATTAGTTTACAGGTATTTTGAATTTCGTATTCGTATGTAGAATTCCATACACGAAAATATTTTCGTGTAGTGTATCGTGTATCTTCATGTAAATTTCGTGTCGTGTATCGTTTCTATCATTTACACGATACGAAAATACGATTTGATAGGCCTAATTAGAAAGGGCATTGTATGTTAGTGATAATTGAATAAATTGATGTTCTTTGTAATAAAACTTGTCATTTGCGAAAAGTAATATAAAACTCATCATAAACATGTTTAGACTTAAGGTTTTTATATTTCATATTTGATATGTGTTTTAAAATGTGTATTTTATTCATTTCTAAATTTAATCATCTTGAAAGTTATAATTTTACCTTATTTAATATAAAACAAACATTTATTTATTTGTTATTGGACAGATACAAATTAAGAGCACTTAAAAATATTGTCTTATTCAACTATAAACTATCTATCTGGTTATTATTATTATTATTATTATTATTATTATTATTATTATTATTATTATAAATTACTCAGAACCCCCTTAAGGATTTGGGATATTACAGTTAACCCCCTTGTGTTTATCATAATTATTGGTAACCACCTCAAGATTAAGGTATCTTTGACTATGAGCCCCAGAACTATAACTCTGTTATCAGAAAGTTAACTACAGAAAGTTAACAATGTTGATTAAGTAGTGTTTTTGTCGAGCCTGACATTATTAATGTGATTAAGCTGATAGGTCAACATGTAGTTAACTTCCTGATAACAGAGTTATAGTTCGGGGGCTCGTAGTCAGAGATACCTTAACCTCGAGGTGGTTACAAGTAATTATGATAAACACAAGGAGGTTAACTGTAATATCCTAAATCCTCAAGGGGGTTCTAAGTAATTTACTCTTATTATTATTATTATTATATTATTATTATTATTATTATTATTATTATTATTATTATTATTATTATTATTTTAGTTATACGATTTTAACTGTATATATTAACTTGAAAATTTGTAAAAATATATTTGATAAATAATAATTGAAAAAGTTTATTTTCATAGTTATAAGAACCTAATTAATAAGTCAATAAATTTATTCAAAATTTTCATCTTTATTGTGGATAATATATTAAATTGTCATGAATATAAAGTTGTAATTATTCGCTATGGAGAACTAAAAAGAAACGTTAAACAAATAACTAGTTCTTTTTATAAGTAAAAGCAATACTTAGATTTAAGTACATATATATATTCGCTTATAGTCAATAATTTCAGTATTATAAAAAAATTGAAATTTAAGTCTATAACTTTATTTTTATTTAGTATTAAGAAACTATATAAAAAGCATCAAAGAGATTCAAGCCATAAAATAGATTAATAACCATAAATTATTAAAAGACTTTATACTAATTATTAATTAACCACATGTTTATTTATGAAACTAGGTTGTAAGTCAAGATCACATACCATTAATCATAAAGCTTAGAAGAAGTCGATAAAGATAGATAGTGTAAATTTGTAATATAAACATTTGGAAACGATATACTGAATTGTTCGAGTCGAATTTACGTATTCATTGAACTTGGGTTGTACGCATCCCCGATAGTTTATAAATGTTTCAACTGATGATTATAAACATGTACATAACCTTTATAATCGTTTTCATCACTATTTCAAAAAGGATGGCACTAACTATTATATGTCTTTTTATTTGGCTATTTTTATCTAATCATTGTGTACAAGAATATTTTCTTACTCTTTATCACTTTACAGAACTTGACTGATTGATAAACTCGAAGGCTATAAATGTTTGAAAAGATAAACTGAGTTGTTGGAATCAATTTTACATATTCATTATGTAACGACCCCAAAACCATCCTGGTTCTGAGACTGTCACATGCCACACACTTATTACCTAAGATACGCAAGGCTATTCTAACGATACCCAAAACTAAACAAATATCTCACATATTAAGTAAACTAAAGTTTACAAACTATCATACAACTTACAAAGTGGAAGCTACAAATTCCTATGGGCCACAAAGCCAATAATTCAAATACAATTCGAAAGCAAATATAACAGATGGAAGTCGAAACCTCCTGCTCAAAATGCTAAAACCTGCAATTCAGACGGATATAGGGGTGAGAAAACCACAGCTCAGATGATAAACTTCATCAGCCTGAGCATGCTCAAAACACTTTACATAACATATTATACTTATAATATTTGTTTAGCAAATCAGAATCAGAGGCAAAGCAGAAGTCCTTCAAAACCGACCAAAGTCCAAACACAGAGCAGAGCTAAACGGAAGTCAAAACAGAAAGCTAAACAATGGATGTCATAACAGAACTCATAAGCCTTTCATAAAGCATAAGTTACTTAACAAACTGTCAGATGACAAAAACAGAAGCAGGAGCAGAATTCATAACAAAGCTCAAACGCAAAGCAGATCGAAACCTTAGCATAATGGAAGTTCATAAATTAAAACTGTCAAACTCAAAAGCAGCACAAGAGACATAAACCACAAATTAGAGAGTTCACAAAACATAACGTTCTCAAATTAGAATGGAGATCAAGCAGAGTGGTTCACAATAGATCACTTTACAAACAAAAGAGGGACCCTAGTTTATTGCACTTGCATATAGAAGGGTGAAGGCCCTGTGGATCCTACACGGAAAGGATAGAGATCCTTGTCAGACTCATCGATCGCTAATCATCCCAGGTGAACCTGAGGAACAGAAAACAGAAGGATTTCCTGCGCTGCATGCTACGGGATAACTCGACCCAATCATCCACGGCTTAGAAGGCTGTTTAACTAGGTCCCAAAACAGAGGCTCACTTTCAGAACAAAAGGTGTTGTAAAGAAGAGACAACACAGTATAATAAGTAGCTTTACATAACGAGACAGAAGTCTTTGCCAAGGCAGAAGTCATACGCCAAGACTAGCAAAGCACGAAAAGCCGGACATAAATTAGAGGCCGAAACACACTTTCAGAGTAATTTAGAGATCAGAAACAGAATGGATACTTGCAAAACAAAAATGCATGTAAGCCATACTAAAACATGCCAAAATTAGCTTATACAACCTTAGGAGATCATAACCCCACAAATGGAAGTCAAAACAGAGCTCAAACAAACAACTTAGGCGAAACAAAAGGTTGTCTGGACATGCGTCTGGGCTTACAAGTCCGGACACATGCCGAGACTCGAAACAGAAGAAGTTTGGACATGTGTCCAGGCTTAGAAGTTCAGAAAAAAGTCTGACAAAACATACGGGGTGATATTCGGACATGTGTTCGGGCTAGGAAGTCCAGACACAGGCCGAGAGTAAAATTTAAAGAATGTTCAGACTTGTGTTCGGGCTTGCAAGTCCGGACGTAAGTCGAACTGCAAACCCTGACTCCGTCCTCGCACCCTGTCTAAACAAAACAGAAACAGCCAAAAAACAAAGGCGTTCGAAGCCCTGTCCAAACGTACATGTCCAGACAGAAGTTCGAACGGAGCAAAAACTGCAGAATTTGGAAACAAAAACAGATGAAACCAAAGCCACAAGTCCACCACTGAATATACATATCTTTCCATAACAAAGTAGTCAATCGAAACACATTCCAACAGGGTTTTAGCAGAGCGAAAACACAACTCAAAATCAACTTAGATTCATAATGAAATCTGGGAACAAATCAACACATTCAGAACCAAAAGAAACCTACAATCCCCATGGGTGAACACTGTAGCAGAAATATGTTACTATCTCTACCTAGGCAGTGTACATATCGTTTTACGGGGTATAGTGTTTAAGTGGGTTTTCGATCTCAGAGACCTCGTTCGGTTTACTAACAGATTATTAATCTAATTGAGAGAACTAAATTAAACTACCCAACAGGAAAAATATCACTTTTTGAGGTTGAATTAATTAATCAAAATTAAAGGCTCAAGTAACAAGCTAAAAGCTAACAAATATCGGTATAGAAATCTAATGAAGTAAAAACGCTCCCCGGGTTATTCCACTCATCTAATCCATCAAATTGAATTAATGACAATTCTCACTATTATAGCAATAAACTCAAAAATTATAAATAGCTCGTTGACCGGTCCTTGTACAACGAACTCTAACTAACTAAAATAACAAGCCGCAAACCATGCATAAGTCAATTCAAGTTAATCGTAGTAAACACAATTCATTTTGGAGACAGATTAACCTATAGGCAAACCATGCTTCTAGTCGTTAATTCAGTTTGACTTCCTAAGTCTAGAACTTAATCTCAGCACCGTATTTTGATTTAAGCACTACAAAAATCACTCAGAAAATTAGCTAGAAAATCTAAGCGCATTAAGAACAGGAACCAAACTATTGCTTTACTAAAAAAAGTGAACACTTTACATAACATAAATTCTCTGGAAAAGACTCTCTTCCCAACCTGGAAAGCTAAACTGAACTACTCACTCATAATCTCAGAAACACAATCAACGAGATTAATAAACATAAAACGAATTAAAACAAGGGTAAGGGATGACTCCAGTTCGAGAGGTGCTTCAAACCTCTGCTCTAGAGTCTAGACCCGTCTCTCATTGGCGATTATGACTCGGTGAATATATGAAAATAACGATGGTGATGACGGCAGCAATTCGGTGATGATCCGGATGTGGAAGTATGGTGGTGTTTCTTGTAATTTCGATGGAACAATGGAGCATAGTAGTCTCTTCTGGGGTGGCTGGTTAGGGTTTGGACGTCTCTGTTCTGTTCCTTATATAATAACAACCAATTTTTATCTTTAACGGCTCCTGAAACGCGGCGCGATACGACCTGGTCCGGGTTTATAAACCCGGACCAGGTCTAAAACACGGTAGAAACTTCAGTCTTCATGTGGTCCGGGTTTGTAAACTCAGAAGCAAACCCAAGCCAGGTGCAAAACACGCCAGAGAGTTCAATATTCATGTGGTTCGGGTTTGTAATCTCGGTCGCAAACCCGGACCAGGTGCAAAACACGCTAGAGCGTTCAGCCCTCATGTGGTCCGGGTTTGTAAACCCAGACGCAAACCCGGACCATGTGCAAATCATGGCAGAAGGTTATCTCATGTATGGTCCGGGTTTACAAACCCTGACACAAACCCGGACCAACCTTTACTTAGGCACAAATCCTTTGTTTAGCTCCGTTTCGCTCCTCGTTTGTACCATTGCTCTCCTTGAGGTCCGAACTTCACATTTCCTATGCTTCTTCCTGCTTTTAAAACATAAATACACATCAGTTATAAATCAACAGAAACAAAGGAAAAATACAAGATAAGTGTGAATTTTACCCCGAATCATCCTAAATTAGAAGTAAGATAGCTCTTACAAGTATATAAATTTCACACTTATCAAACACACCCAAACTGAATCCATCTACCACCTACATCAATCCAAATGACCCACACAACTCGATGGACTCCACACAACACACTCTTCGAATTCCACTCGAACCTCAACAAACTCTCGACTATATTAACCCGAAGTCAAAAACAAAATCAGAAACAGAGAAGACTAAGCAAAGAACAAAACAAAACTAAACCCAAATTCTCCAAACCTGGAAGATGACCGACTAACAGAACAGAACTCCACAAGCAGATTCACACAAACGATCAAATTGTTGGAAGCGGAAGCAAAGGGAGAAGAGGAAAGATGAGTAGAGGAAGGGAAAAGGCAAAACAAAAGTTGAGAGTAAGGAGAATGAAAATCAGAAATGAGGGAAAAAGAAATGACGTGAATAAAGAAGACTCTTTCCCTAACTTATTAATTAATAACAAAGGAAAAAGACACTCTCGCCCTTCTTCCCTTTAAAGCTAATAAAATATGTCACAAATGACATAACCTCACTAGAATAAGACAAAAAATGACATATGATTCCTTTGCGAACCAGAAACAAAAAAAATCTGGGACGCAACACATTAATCTCTATTTTACGTATCCATGATAATTTATAAATGTTTCCACTGATGATTAGAAACACGTACAAAACCTTTTATAGTCGTTTTCATCACTATTTTAAAAAATAAGAGACTAACGGTTATACATCTATTCATTTGGTTGTTCTCAATTGAATTATTGTGTATAAGAATGTTTTCTTACAATTTATCAGTTTACATAGCTTGAATGATTGATAAACCTGAAGACTATAAGCGTTTGGAAACGATAAACTGGGTTGTTGAAGTTAAAATTACGTACTCGTTAACTTTAGTTTTTACGTATCCATCATTTATAAATGTTGCCACGGATGACTACAAATATGCACATGATTTTCTGTAATTGTTTCCATCACTATTTTAAAAGAGATGACACTAACTTTTTTTATCATTTCTTTTGGTTGTTCTTATCAAATCATTGTGTATAAGATATTTTCTTACCATGTGTCAGTTTATAGAGCTTAACTGATTGATAAACCTGAAGGCTATAAACGTTTGGAAACGATAAACGAAGTTGTGGGAGTCGATGCTGAAAGGAAAATTGTAGGGAAAAACTATATACAATAAGAATAAAATAATAAACTAATCCTACAACTCTACTACGGGTAGCAAATAAAACCTGGTCGGAGTATAGTGTAAATATTACGACCGAGAGTATCGAACCCAAGGGACTTATAGAAAACTAGTCCTAATCCGGGCAAAAGCCTATTCTATAACAGGGGAAAAGTAAATATTGATTCTAAACTAAATAAAATAAACTAACTTTGGCTCGAAATGATAACCGAAGTAAGAACAAGTATAGCCATAAGTCAAACTACTAAGTCTTGAATTTAATCTTGCCGAAAATGTACGTGCCGGCTGTCATGCCGGATCTCATATTCCCAGCATATTCAAGAATTTTGAACGTGCCGGACATCTTCTGTAACACCCCTACTCTGATCGGCTCCTAATCATCTTACTTAACAATATAATCGCAGCGGTAATCTCAACTACTGGTGTCACCGTTCTCACTCGCCCATACGAGTAATAACGTGCTTCCTGATATATTCTTACATACGAAACATTTTCTCGCAGTGACAACAAGAGATAGATCTAAACTTCCCAAACCAAAATGTAATACATTCACAGTGAGCTTTCTAAGTATCCAAAACCTATACACGTTTCTAGGTGCGTATCAAAATGCAACAGTGCATGTTCGAATAACTGTAATCATACTACCCAGCGCATCACTCTCTTTGCCGACACCGGAAGTTGCATACCTGCAAAAATGGTAGTTTGTGGTATGGAATCAGCCCCTGCTGAGTATGTTATTACCTGACTGTCATGCACCCTCGGACCATTCAGTTATTTGGTCGAGAGCATGCAAACCATTTTCATGCAAATAGTTTAATATTAAAACTGTAAAGCAACATTATATTTTGCAGTAAACTCAAATAACAAATAAGCCCCCGGCTCCACACATCGCATCGTAATAGACCACTGAAAGCGTTATAACGCTTATATGAGTACGTAGACTCCACTCCAACAACACCTGAAAGTTCATAGTTGAGTACGTCGACCCGTTCGACGAACAATCCACAAAATCCACACACGAGCACAGTGACTCGACTCATCCAGTTCACACACAGATATAAGTACAGTTTATTTAATTAATCCAATTCACAACACACACTTATGAGTACAACGACTTATTCAATCAACACCACCAACATACCACACATAACCACACATATAACCAGTGAACAACAAGGCGAAACAACGAGAATTATAAACGAGTACGAACTCTCGTTTTGGCATGCACACCCACATAATGTTCGCCTAATGTACGAGTTATTATAATCGTTCGTAATTGTTCGGTCATGTCTAATGACAACGTCTCATTAGAACGACGTGTCTCTAAGTTACCCATCTTTGGCGGGTCACCCACGGCAGTAGCCACTCCAGCGGTAGAGTCTCCGTCCTACGAACAATCTGTAGTTCGTTGGAAATTTATCCTGATACTTACAGTTACCACACGGTATCCTAGTATCGTTAATGGATCACATTTCACATCAAGGGCCACATCCTCTTGATAACTTATCTATACCATCGCATCGTTTTATTACTTCTTTTAACACAATAGACTAAGGTCGTTAGTCCAATCCTGAGTATGTCAACTCGGGATCCAGTGTTAGATACGAGAGCGGCGTTAGAGAGGCCAATGCTCCGTATATAAGTCTCAGATAATATATATCTTATTATCCTGATGCTACAACGTTAACTTACGTTCCTTATGTTACATATACAAGATAGCATCACTGCCGCTAGTTCGTTTTATAATATGTTCATATATATGAACGGTACTGTTATCGCATGACAGTAATAGTAAAGCAGCATTAATACACAACTCAAGCATATTAATTCACACAAGCAGACATTCAATCTTATCACAGATTTTCACACAATGTCTGAACTGAGGGAATCCTCAGAGACAATCAAGCCACATAAATAACATACTGTTCACCCTGGTGTATTACGGTGGAGTATGAATCAGCAAGATCCTATGCTCCGTGTGTCGTCTCTAACAGTCTATACAATACATAATGCTACTGATTAGCATACTGTATAACAACACAAAATTCTACGGTACCCCGTACCGTCACAATAACTCCCGGTTAACCCCCCGTTATTAACTGTCAATGTTGGTCGGGCTTTCGGTTTAACTCGAGATTGGAAAAGTGTTACATTACATGCGTAGTCTTATCTCGTATATTAACATACTTATTGTTGGACTTTGTTATCGCATGTAACTTAAACGTATATTTGTAGATCGTATAGTTTGTTTCTTTATTGCATGTATGATTCTTCGTCATGCACTATACATCTCACCTTAGTATTTATTTTTCTAAGGTTAGTTTTTCCAAGTGTAATGTTGTATAATTCATATGTACAAATACTTTGAATTATATAAATCCTTATTATTTCATGTACACTCTTAACATTAGAATTCCATATCCAATGTTTATAATTCTTTCCCTTCATCTCATATCATTTTAATTGTGGTAACATAGTTATTGAACTATATTAAAACTTCATTCCAAAATAGTAATATTTCCGAACAGCACCTATAATTCCCAAATATTTACAAAATCCACCACATAATTTATATAATGTTATATTATAGTTATATAACATATATTATGACATTTAAGTCATTAAAACAATTATAACCTATAGTTATATTTGTTATAAAATCCAAACAGCACTTAAACTCTCGGTTTTTAATTAATTCCCACCAACTTCCATAACTTACAAATCAATCCCAAAAATATATTCCATTGTTACACTTATAATGTATACCTTATATTATAATCCTTAAACCTTAATATAATTATAACCCATAGTTATAATTTCTCCAAAATGCCGAGCAGACCCCATGGTCTATTTAAATTTAATTTCCACCACTTAACTTTCTATATTCACCAATTTACCCCATTTTTAAACATATAGTTTCTAATATCACCAAAACTATATATTATACATATATCTTCATAAAACCTATATAATCCCAAAAATTACCAAACCATACCAAAAGGTTATAAATATCATTATTAACCTTATACTTCCTCTAAATCTCGGTTTTACCACATATGTTACCCATGTGTAACAATGTTATGAAATATCTTATAATATACCTAGATAATTCATATAAACTCCAAATTTACCCAAATCAACTTCTAAAAATCCCTAATAATCTAAGGTTTGTACTAAGCTCCATTTAGTACCCCTAGTTTTCGGAAATCACAATACCACCCCAAGACTTATAAATCTTTTACAATTTAATTACTATCTTAATATAAGGTAGTATTTTAATTCCTTAAATTCTCCAAACTTGGTCAAGGTCTCCTACATAGTCAACTTTGACTACTAATACCAATTGGGACCCAAACTTTCGGTAATTACCAACAACACCCCATACTTTTCTATTTTTACAATTTTTACCCAAAACTTTATAAAATGTTATACTTCTTATTAAATTCATTTAAAAACCCTAAATTGCTCTTAATTTACCCACGGCTTTCTAATTCCTTAATAATTACGAATTGGCCCCAACTTTAATTATAAGCATAAATAAAACTAAATAAGCTTATAAACTTAAATTAAAATGGCCTAATGACATGGCCTTATTACAACCTTGAACTTGCAAAATAAATTACACAATAAATGTCTCAAAATATCACATATATATTCGGCCTCACTTAGGTTTAATTATTTTTCCACATAATGTCATAATTTGACCATTATGTTAATTAAATCCCTTAAATGACTAGCTTAATTTATCTTAGCCATTTTTTTCCATTTTTAGGTCAATATGACCTATATATATACATTCACTCTCGGCCATATATATATATGCTTAAAAATTACAAAAATCATAAGTTTAAGGTGTTTATACCTTGATTTATCCTTGTATAGGCTCGGTCACTTGTAGGAAAATTCACCACTTGATTTAGACATGTTTAATACACAAAAACAAGATATGGTTACACTCCAAGCTTGAGCTTAACCATAAGGAATAATTAATGTAAGATTTAAGGCAAAAATCACCTTAAAAATGCAAGGGAAGTTCTAGGTATTTTCGACCTGAACCAAACACACCACAAGGTGTTAGATCCACCATATTGACATAGGAAATAGTTAGATCTCGAAATACTACCTTGTTATTAGGTTTTACCTTGGAAAAATGCCTTAAAAGAGAGTATTTCTCTTGGATCTCGGTCACCCTTGCTCCAAATGGCTAACCAACAGATTCCACATGAAAAGGAGAAGAAGATGAGGCTATGACCAAAGTTTCACAGCCAAACTCGAAGGGAATCAAAAGTTATGAGCTTAAAGCACATTTTTACCTTAAAATGTAGATTTGAACAACCTTGGTCCCTCTACTGGTCTCAACCGAGTTTAGCTCTTGTTCTAACCTTAGAACACTGAGAATAAGCCATAGGAATTGATGAGCCACGAAATTTAGGTGTTGGTGGTGAAGAGATGAAGAAAAAGAGCTAAAAATGACATTAAAACACTTACATTAGGAGCTTAGGAGTTAGGCTTGCCTTCCATGCTCAAGAACACACTTGGAGAGCTTGAGAGGAAGGGAGAACTCGGCTGGGATGGTGAAGATCGGACAAGGAAGGAAGGAGGAAGGAGGGAATGATTGGTAATAATGAAAAAGTAACTTAATTTTGAAAAAGTCATGTATTAGGTAGCATTATTTGTCAATCAATGACTTATGCTCCCTCCTCTCTTATTGCAGCCGGCCTCCATGGTCCAAATGAGTCAATTAATTGACCATTGACCATGCTTGGTCAATGTTGACTCATGCGGGCCCCACTTTAGGGTTTTATTAATATTTTAATATTAAATTTGTAAAAATTCGTAAATTTCTGGAATTAAATTCCTAATATGATATAATATGATAAAATATCATATTTAAGGATAATTATAATTTTTAAGCCCATTAAAAATCAATTTAAAAGGCAATCTCACAAAAACGTGCTTTAAGGAGTTTTAGCGCACATTTTTGTGTCACAGGATGTTCCTGAGCTTAGTTCTCTTTGAGAATGGTTTTATTGTGTTCCTTGCTTCATTATAATACTTAGGAATCCACTTTGGATCCTGCTTGGGGTCATACAACCTTCATGGTGTCTTAAAGCACATTTTTGGCTTTACCGATCTTAAGGCGTGTTTTGCCTTGTTGAGCTCTTTTAAATTGTTCCCCAATAATATCCGGCTGTCATGCCGGATCTCAGATTCCCAGCATATTCAAGAATTTTGAACGTGCCGGACATCTTCCATCCGGCAGTACACCCGGCGCAGTCAAATTGTGAAGGATACTTCCATGTTTCGGGTCTGACAACAGGAATTCATTATCTATCATCGAATCACAGATATTTCATGTGTGAAACGAACAAGATAATGGAAGAAAGATAGACCAATTCAAATCTTAAGTCTTGCTCCCGCTGAAAAGCAAAAGACAACGTTAAAAACCAACTAGATTCCTCAACCAATCCTATTTTTGTCTTTTGAACCTCAAACAGGATTTAGAAGAAAGAAGAATAAGTAGCGAACTCATTCTACTTCACAAAGACCAGAATCGTAGTTTGTGAAACTTGCAATTTTATTAATAACCATAAGAGAGTCTTACAAGGAAAACCATTCCTAACCAAAGACCTAACAAGGAAACCTACTTCACCATCCACTCAAATAAAGAAGAAATACATAAGGGAGAAGGAGACTGATCATAGCCTTAACCCGAAAAAGGAAATCTTCTCTTCTTCTTTGTGGATGGATCCGTAGAAACACCTTGGACACCAACAATGGAATGTAGGTGGAAATGAAGTATGAATGGCGTGTTTGTGGTATGTTGAAGTGTGTTAATTGATGTAGACTCTCGGCCTATTTATAAGCCTCAATTGTGTCTGTTGTTGGACGTCGTGCCGGATCAGGAGTAGCCGGCACATGTGGAAAACGTGTCAACTGCTCAATGGTCAAAACCGTCAAATCCACGTGAAACGATGCATATGCCGGGTATCTCCTACCCGGCATCAGCCAAATCACCAACGGTCAATAACTGCCATTGTTTGGTCAACCGTGACAACTCCTTACTTATGCCGGATGGAATGTACCCAACATCGTGTCCGGCAAAGCCTCTTTTCTGCTCTATGCTTGTGCGTGCAAGATTTATCCGGCATTGAGTCCGGCATCAATAGTCTTTCTGCCTAGAGATTCGTTCCTTGCATAAAAAAACATATAAAACATAAGACTGAACAAATAATATACTTTCATATATAATATAACATAAATAACTTATTTAGATAGATATAATCCTAAATCTAGTGCATAAAATATGATAAGTCTGCGGCTTATCAAGGCCCGACACTTACCTTTTGCTAGTCCTCGAGCAAAATTAGATTAGAAAGGAGTAATTACTTATGCACAAAATAGATAAACTTTAGAATGACAAATAGATAAATATTCCCAACTGCCTGACTCTATTTCACAAGTATCACTTAAACATCCTTATTCCATCAGAAACTTGCTAATGGATATAAAAAATATAAGAATTTCAAAACCGATCAAAAACTTTTGGGTTATTTTGCATAAGGGATTTTGTAATCTCTCCTTTTTCCGGTATCATTCAGCTCTATTTTTCAAGAGTTTCTGAATGTGGCCAAGACTCTCATCGATGGTTTTTATATGTTCAGCCCTATTTTGCAAGGGTTTCTGAATCAACCATGATTTTTTTTCATTGAAGAACAGGGAATTTAGGAGAAGAATAAAAGGAAAAACTCTCATTTCTTACTTTTATTCCTAGGCACCTTTTTCAACCTCAAGGAATATAATGCTTTCCCTTTGGAAGAAGATTTTTTTTCTTTCTCTTTGTTTCTTTTTCTTCTTCTTCTTTCTTTTCACAAAAACCCTTTTTAAGATTTTCACCCAAAAGATCTTTCACAATTTGAAAAAGGAAAGAAAATAATACCCAGAAGTAAATAAAGGAAAGAATTAGGAGAAAGATCATATACTCATGTTAATAAAGAGAATCAAAAAGTTAAAAACAGGAATCTACAAGTCATTAGAGAGCTTACCTCTTGAGAAAACAAGCGTTTATTCATTCCTAATCTTATCTCAATCAAAAACATGCAAAAAGTTTTAGTAAAACATTGATAAACTCACAACTTATGCATATTAGAAATAAAAAACTTATTTTTTAATTTTTTAAGGGGGATCCCTGCCCTACACTTGGCAGGAACACTGTCCTCAGTGTTCAAAATACGAAAGAAAAAGTGCAAAAAAAAACCTTTTTTTAAGAAACTAAAAACAATTTAATAAGAACTAAAGAAAAAGAAGACAACTAAAATAAACTAAATCAATTAAAGGGGAATAAAAAAGGTAGAGGGACTCCCCTGTGGTGAGAAATGCGTGTGGAGGAACCGCCCTACACTTAGCCTTTTAGGCTACTTGGCAGTATCTGAGATCCTTGACAGAATGGTGACCGAATTCGCATGCTCCCTTGGATTGACCTGAGTTTGGGATGGGAGTTGACCTGGCTGTCTAGGTTGTGCCAGAAGTTACTGCAACTGCAACATTTTGTGCTCCTTGCGAATGGTCGAGATCTCATTGTGAGCATCTTGGGTTTTATTCATCAGGGCTGACATCATGTCTCGAAGTTCAGCCATTTCAGCCTCTGATGAGGATGCAGGATGGGATGGTCGGTATTGTCTCTGACCTCCCTGGTAGCCGGCTTGACTCTGGAAGTTGTGAGGGAGTTGGTTCCCCTATTGCCATGGCTGCCTGTACCCTTGGTTGCTCACAAAGTTGGCTTCCTCAGCATTCTGAAAGTCTGGCATGTCAGGGCCCTGAGCGTGTGGTCGTGCACTAACTATGTTCGCTTGCTGAGGAAGGTTGTTCATTGCTAATTGCTCCACCACCTTCTGTAGAGCGCTAACCTTCGTGGATGTTTGAGCATTGCTCTCCAACAACTGCTCGTGACTTTGCATCAATTTTTCAAATTTAGCGTCTCTCTCGCCTACTTGATATAAACCAACGGTACCACCCCTGGTTCCACCTGTGGCCCAATCTCTAATCTCTTCGCAAAGAGATTCAATTCCGCCGAGGAATTGATCTCCAGGCTTCTTCGGTATGTCTGCACCAAGGGAGGATAGGATCATCGTCTTGCATTGGTTGACTAATCCTTTGTAGAAAACTGAGATAGTTGTTCTTTGGTGAGGCCGTGGTGTGGACACGTGCGCAACAACCCCTTGAATTTGTCCCAAGTCTCACAGATGTTCTCCGAGCCAGGTTGTCTGAAGTTGTATATCTCGGCCATCATCTCCAGGGTGCGACTTGGAGGCATGAATTTGTCATAGAACTTGGTTGCCATGTCCTCCCATGTGGAAATAGTATTGGGGATCAGACTATGGTACCACTTGCTGGCGTTCCCCGTGAGACTATGGGGAAAGAGGGAAAGTCTGGTGTGCTGGAGTACGTTATTTGTGGAGGTTAGGCTGTTTGTATGTTGTAGAAATTTGGTGATGTGGAGCAAGGCATCATCCGGGTTCGACCCGTCAAACATACCTAACTCCTTGATGCATCAGATCTGATGATATGGCTCAAGTTTTTGCCATTCTTCATATTCGTTCTGTGCAAGGAGGGGGAGGTCGATTGCTGGCTTTTGGCCTTGGTTGGAAGGCCGGTTTATGTTTCGGACGGTTGGTGCTACCATTTGTGTAGGAACTGCTTCTTGTAGGGTTCGTTGTTGCCTTAAAGTACGAAGCAAGGTTCTCTCGATCTTGGGATCAAGGTTGAATAAATTCTCTAGAAGACTGTTTGATCGTAGATGCATTCACCAAGATAACTTCAGGAGGAGCAAAAAAAACATGTTATAATATTCGTATTAATATTTATCAAATTAATTACATAAGTAAATTTACGAAATGAAGAGAAAAATTGGTCATGTCGGACTCATTGTCGGGTACGGGGCGCCCGGCATTGGACTTCCTCCAATACTGTCGGGTTTATTTTACCCGGCGTTGCGTCCGGCTTGTTCAAACTTGAAAAAGAAAAATAAGAAAAACACAAAAGAAGGGAAAGACAAAATAGAAGTGCAATAGGACGGAATATTTATAAACAACTCTAAAAATTTGAAAAGAACATGCAAAATAAAAGTTGAGGCTGGAAGCCGGGTTGCGCGCCGGTTGATTCTTATCCGGCTTAGGACTTCCTCCAAACTGCCGGACGTGTAGAACCCGGCATCCTACCCGGCTTGAATTTTGAAAATATCTTGAACGTGCCGAACATACGGCCGGGTAAAACCTGTCCGGCATCAGACTTCCTCTGATTATGCCGGCTATTGTGTGCCCGGCAATATGCACGGCACATTCAAGTCTGCAAAAACTTAGGTGAAATAAATCAAAGAATAAAAGAATAAAGAATAAAGAATAGGGTGTTTTACCGAATTTAGGACTTGGACTAATTCCAAGTCCCCGACAACGGCGCCAATTTGCTAAAAGGAAAATTGTAGGGAAAAACTATATACAATAAGAATAAAATAATAAACTAATCCTACAACTCTACTACGGGTAGCAAATAAAACCCGGTCGGAGTATAGTGTAAATATATTACGACCGAGAGTATCGAACCCAAGGGACTTATAGAAAACTAGTCCTAATCCGAGAAAAAGCCTATTCTATAACAGGGGGGAAAAGTAAATATTGATTCTAAACTACATAAAATAAACTAACTTTGGCTCAAAATGATAACCGAAGTAAGAACAAGAATAGCCAAAAGACAAACTGCTAAGTCTCGAATTTAATCTTGCCAAAAATGAACGTGCCGGCTGTCATGTCGGATCTCGGATTCCCGGCATATTCAAGAATTTTGAACGTGTCGGACATCTTCCATCCGGCAGTACACCCGGCGCAGTCAAATTGTGAAGGATACTTCCATGTTTCGGGTCTGACAACAGGAATTCATTATCTATCATCGAATCACAGATATTTCATGTGTGAAACGAACAAGATAATGGAAGAAAGATAGACCAATTCAAATCTTAAGTCTTGCTCCCGCTGAAAAGCAGAAGACAACATTAAAGACCAACTAGATTCCTCAACCAATCCTATTTTTGTCTTTTGAACCTCAAACAGGATTTAGAAGAAAGAAGAATAAGTAGCGAACTCATTCTACTTCACAAAGACCAGAATCGTAGTTTGCAAAACTTGCAATTTTATTAATAACCATAAGAGAGTTGCAAACGGTTAGGTTGATATATTAAATACTAAGAAATATTCCTAGAAGACAACAAATCAATAGACCGTCGGGTTACAAAAATCCCGGTCACAGTAGTATAGTAATTAAAAAGCGACCAGGTATCAATCCACGGGACTTGAGGTAAATAAGTCTAGCCTTAGGCAATGGGTAACTAAAGAGGGGTTGTTTTGGTTTTGGAATTTATAACAGACAAGAAAATAAATAGCAGTTAAATTAAAGCGATAGATAGGGAGTGTGAACGGTACTCTAGGTTCAGGGAGTTGTTTCACTAGCTAGGTTCTGCATATTCTACTACTTAAACGGAGACTTGGATCAGCTTGTAATTCTCAATTATCTATTCTGTATTAAGTCCTAATTCCAGATAGCTCATCTAGACAGGACACGTAGTTCTAGTCTAGACTTAACAAGTATATCTAGATGGTTTTATTGCACATAATTACTAGTCTGGTTTGGTCCGGACTAAAGCACCTAATTGCTAATGTAATCTATCCGATTGCAATTATCACAGGTAACGGGTTAATAGGACCATCAATGCTAATCACCTTATCTGATCATAACATGATTCGAGGGCTTATAATAAATTCATGACGTTTATTAAAAGCACTTAAATGCATTAACCAATCCAAATAGTCTCAATAAAGTAGTAAAATAATGCAGAGTTTAACTAATTACAACATCCCTTCCCCTAGAGTATATCCTCTTAGCTAGACATAGCAATTGAAAACATAAATAAGAGAGAGTTGAGAGAAATCATCTGTTACGAAGATCCTCTCGCTTGCTCCGCCCTTCGTCCTTGCGCTACGCTGGCTTGGAGGTTGAATTTGGTGACAATGAAGTGAATTTGGTGAAATGGAGTGAAAGTGGAAATTTTGGGCAAGTTTGTGAGACGTCCGGATGGGGTGGGTCGGACACAAATCCAGACGCAAATCCGGACGTGAGATTTTGTGTGGCGTGTGTGCGAAGTCTAGTGTGTGATTTTTGTGTGGAGAAATTGGAATGAAAACGTGTTTGATGTGATGTGTGTTTGTGTTTGAGTATATGTATGGAGATGGAGTACGGGGGAGTTATTGTGTGAATGACCAGTGGGATTGTATCATGAATGGAAGGATTAGTAGAGAGGGAGAATGGGAGTTAGACTGAAGCGTCTGGTGCCAATTGAAATGAAGGCTAGGGAAGGGTTTAAATAGGCTTAGGAGTAAACATAGGTTAGTGGTGAGTTGGGTAGGAGATTGATTGAGCATGGACATCGTTTTAATTTACATGGAGTATGGGCTAAACCGCCTGATAATTGCGCCGAAAGCATAATTATCAACGTGATGATTTTTATTTTTCATTTCTGTGTGACGTCCGCATTTGAGTCCGCATACGGACAGGGGTGTCCTGACGAGATCTACACGCGTCCGCATTTCTGTCCGCGTACAGACATGACTGTCCTAATGAGATTTACTCCTGTCCGTGTTGCGGACATGACTGTCCTGGCGAGATCTGTGTACACATCCGCATGGGTGTCCGTGTTGCGGACATGGAACAAAAGGGACTGTCCGCGTTTCTGTCCGCGTATCAGGACAGGGTTAAAGGCGAATTCGATCTGGAGCTGTCCGCTTCTGTGTCCGTGTCTTCCCATCCGGACTCATATTCGGACATGTGTAAATTTTTCTCTTTTTGTTCCAAAAGCTCTTAACTCCTTCCTAATCACGTCCTAAGCCAAAATAACATGAAAACAAGAAGGTAAATGCATAAATCTAAGTAAAAGAATATGGAAAACAAGGGTTCAAAGCACTCAAAAGATAGATCAATAATCACTGCATCAAATTCCCCCACACTTATCTTTTGCTTGTCCTCAAGCAAAATAGAGAATAAAACTATCTTCCAGGGTGCAACATTGAAACTCAGGGTTAAACAGATGCAGACATAAAGCAAGAAATGATGATGATCAAAAGAATAATTCTGGTTCGGGATGTAGGTTTTCGCAGTCAGTGAAAAAGAAGAATTTTTAAAAGCATGGAGAAGTCAGAATACAAAATCTGGAAGTAGATTAACTTGGAATCTTCCACTATTCCTTTCCTCTAACCTTTGGATGTCAAGGGGTGTGAAGTAATGCCTTATTCCGCAATACCTTTCAACACCACGTACTCATGATCAAAATTTAAACTACAATCTATTTTTCGCATGCAAGAACATTCTTTTTCAAGAGATATATATATATATAAAACAATCGAATTATTGCGAATTGTAGAGTTATTCCGTAACCCAGACTTTTCTCTCTATCCATGTAACGGTGTTGGGCCAACTATCCCAGATCCCGAGACCTTAGGTAGATAGGTGTTAAGGCACCCTTTAGACTTAATAACCGGATAGACGAGGCCTGCTTTTGTTCGGAAAATCTTTGTTTGATCAGTGGAGTACCTTGACTTATCCTTTTCATTCCAAACTTTCAAATCATTTCCAAGAGTCCCAAGCTAAACTAATTCAGTTTCCGTAATCAACTACTCCATCAAATTTTAGTGAAAATAGATTAATTTTAAATAAAATTAGATGTACAGACACCCTAAAGTAGAAGGATTCTTGAGGTAGTCAATCTGCCTTGATTTCTAAATCTGCTTGAAGAAGTGATTTTCTTGAAAGCAAGTAGACAAATAAAGACAAGTGTGACATTTAAACCCAACTTGAACATTCAGATTGATTTTTCTACTCTTAATTTCCCCCCACACTTGAGAAGAGCAATGTCCCCATTGCGTGGAAATCTAACCCCAAGTAAGCATGCAGTATAACGTAGAACATTGGTAAGCAAGTAGAGAGAACAAAAATGTAAAAAGAGTACTCCCCAATGTTCCAGCAAATCGTAAGTTCGTGTGCAGTTGAGGTTTATTTGTCGTGCTATACCTCTCCTCGAGTGCATAAGTGTTGAGTGAGTGAAAAATAGAAGAGGCTGCACAACATATCATTAGAGGAAAACAGAATAGAAGTTTAAACATTAAAACAACTGCAAGTTAGTTCGGACAGTTTACGACACCGTTTACCCTTGAAAATAAAATAAAATAAAATAAAGGTAAAAACATCAAAAGAGTGCAAACTAAAATAAATAACAACTGAAATAAAAAACAAAACAATAAATAGATGATCACTATGATGGTCCCGAGGGTGGTCTGTGATCCAGGTGGCCCATGAGCCTCTCGATGAGTAGAGCTGTCCGACTCTGAACCTCGTCGCTACGCTCTATGCGCTGGGTAATCCGATCCTGGGTCTGGCGCAGCTCGTCAATATGCCCGGCCATCTGCTCCTATCTCTGCTGGACGGCACCGACCTGCTGCTGTTGTAGGATGGTATCCATCGTGGTCTGCAGCTCTGGAGGAATGCTCATGACCGGAGGAACATGTGGCTGCATGGTAGTAGTGGCCGCCGATGTAGAGCCCGAAGTCGAGGATGATGCAGTAGCTCCCATGCCAGAGCGGCCGCGTACCCAGCTCCCATCTGCTAAGCGCATGAAGCCCCACCTCTTCAAAGTCTGAAGAGAGATAGGGCTCTCGCCCTCTCGCACGTCGACCCCGGTGAATACGTCGTCAGGGAGCACACAGGCGAGGTGGTGGTGGATAAAGAAGCGAAAGATGGGCGTGATCTTCTTCCTCTTTGATCTCAGGTATGTGACCACCTTGTGCAGCTGACGGAACATGATGTACGGGACGGAGATCTGTCGTTGTGGGGCGGGAGGCGGTGCTAGGAAGTAGTCGATCAGCACACAGTCCTCGTCAGTAACATCATTTCCAGCACGAGGCCGGATCTGATGGCTGAGGATCTTTGCTACCAGTCGCTACATGAGCGATGGGAGGCTGGTGTAGGGGATGACACCCTTACTCTCTTCTCCCCTGTGTCGAGACGTCTGACCAATCTCCTGGACCCATCTAGTCCTAGTGGTCCTCAGTAGCTCCTCACCCATATCTACATGGGCTTCCGCGTTATCTGGAAGCAGAAAAACGGTACTGAATGAGGTGGGAGTGATCTCAACCCGGTGGTGGCGCACGTAAGAAGTGATGACATTCAGCGTATCATGCGCCTGGGCGTTCGCGTAGAACTCCCGGACTAGGTCAGGAGAGAATAGGCCCTCGCCCATCCTCAGTACTGCGGCCATCCAGAAACTCTCAAAGATAGGCTGTATATCTGTGGCGTTGATCACCTCTGATGTGATGCGCCTCTCCATGACGAATTTCCCGCCCTGGTCATACCAGGCACGGGCGGTGGCGGAGATGAACCCATCCTCACGTAGTGGAGAGGGCGGTGGTGGGGGCGGTGGAGGTGGCGCATTTGATGTATCATCTGGGCGCGGGGCTCGCGAGGAGCGTGTGACCCCACCTCCTCTAGTATGAGGCATCTATTTATAGTTGTCAGACAAGAAATTAAAGTTCAATAATAAAGGATGCAATGTTGAAAGTTAAAGAACACACAAACTGACAGAAACGAGCCCATAGCAATTTGTGTTCCCAAAAGTTCTTTATCGCTTGCGAGTAAGGAAATGTAGGGCTTAACAATCATAATTCTAAGCTTAACTAACCACACACATTAAGGTGTAAAGCCAGAAATAAATTTCAAAATTTTTTTGCAAAATTTCAACATGTCTAGACTCATGTCCGGGTGGTGCTGCGCGGACGCAAGTCCGGACGGACCAAGAACCCTAAAAAAAATCGCGGTGACAGAAATTGCCCACAAATCACACAAATTTCACCTTTCTACCACAATTTTCACAAATTACCTATCCTAACTTGCAAGTAACAACCGAATATACTCAAACATTATCTAGTTTAATAGTTTATGTTCGATGTGAACCGAAATTTCCAAACGAATTGAAAAACCTGGATTGGATTTTCGTTGCGGTGGATGTCAGCGGCGGTGATGGCTGGGCTGGGTGCTGCTGTTCTCCTGGTGGCGCCGGCGCTGGTGTTGGGCGTGAAAGGTGGTGTTGGGGCGGGTAGTCGCGGTGGTGTGTGGTGATTGCGGTGAAGGTGTTTGTCGGGTTGGGTCGAGTTCGACAGAAGTAGAGAAATGGAGGAACGAAGAAGAAATGAAGAAAGGAGAAAGAAAGAAGAAGAAATCGGGTTTTTAGACACGTCTGTGTTTGAGTCCGTATTGTGGACGTGACTGAGTTGCCCAATGTCTTGATTGCGGTCGCTTTAATGGACAAGGCTTAAAATTGAAAGAATGCGTCCGTGTGGTTGTCCGTGTTACGGACGTGAGTGAAAATAGAGAGGCTGTCTACATATGTTGTCCGTATTAGCGTCCGTTATGCGGACATGGTGGTTTTATAACGTGTCCGCGTGGGGCTTCACGGACGCAATTCCGGACACGTTGAAAATCTCCCTCTTTTTTTATATAAAATAATTTAAATTTTAAAATTTTAAAATGGTAAATCACCAACAATATCACAGAAGACTTGATAAAGGCTTAACTAATTAAATAATAGCAGTAAATCAGGCAAGATCAAATTAAGCACACATAATACAGAAAGCAAAGAGTGAGGGTGTAAGAATTGCTCCCTGATCTTTTAAGGAGTAATGCTTCACGATTCCCCCACACTTGAGTTCAGCCAAGCACAAATTTAGCTAATTGAGAGTTTTCGAATCTGCAAGGCCAGAAGAACTCAAGTGGAAACACTCAAAGCCATTAGTGAAAAAATAAGAGCCAAGGCTCTTGCAATATGCTCAACATCTGTTAACATACCATAAAATAAGAATAAATGGAGTAGAATGAACAACTAAACCAAGAAAGCGAAGAGATATACAAACTGGTGGGTTGCCTCCCACCAAGTTGCCCAGAGTTAGAGTCTCTGGCTAGACTTCGCAGGTAGTGTCAAGGAGGGCCGCCACAGCAGGTAGCAATAGCTTTCTTCAGTCTGAAATACCATTGCGAGCGCAGCTTCTTTGATGCTTTTGGAGGGGGTGCTGCAGTACCGATAGCAGAAATAGAATTAATGGAATAAGAACTTTCAATCAAGGATACACCTGGTGTAGGAGGCTGAGAGAGGGTATCGCCTAGGTATTTCTTCAGTCGAGCACTATTCACTTTGAATACCTCTCCTGACTTGTTTTCTAGCTTGTAGGCACCATAGGTAGTGATCCCCACGACTTTAAATGGTCCTGCCCAATGGGATTTCAGCTTGCCAGGAAAGAGGCGCAGCCTGGAATTATAGAGCAACACTAGATCCCCTACTTTAAATTCTCTCTTATGGATCATTTGATCATGGATTCTCTTTGTGCGCTCTTTATAAATTCTGGAACTATCATAAGCTTGTTCTCTTAGTTCTTCGAGTTCAGATATCTGAAATTTTCTTTTCTCTCCAGCACTGTGGAGATCAAAATTCAGGGCCTTCAATGCCCAATAAGTTTTATGCTCTAATTCTATTGGAAGATGGCAGACTTTCCCATACACAAGCTTGAACGGAGACATCCTTATAGGAGTCTTAAAGGCAGTCCGATATGCCCACAGAGCATCATCCAGCTTGATTGACCAATCCTTCCTTGACGCATTAACAGTATTCTGCAAGATCCATTTTAGCTCACGATTGGTCACTTCTGCTTGACCATTAGTTTGGGGGAGGTAAGGTAAGGACACCTTGTGGGTCACCCCATATTTATTCATCAAGGAGTCGAAGGCTCAGTTGCAAAAGTGAGAGCCACCATCACTGATGATCGCCCTGGGTACCCCGAATCTGGTGAATATGTGCTTCTTCAGAAATTTTACCACTGTCTTAGCATCAGCAGTGTGGTAGGGAATAGCTTCAACCCACTTTGAGACATAGTCCATAACTACTAGGATATATTGGTTTCCATGGGATGAAGGGAAAGGGCCCGAGAAATCTATGCCCCAAACATCAAAAAGCTTCACCTCAAGAATACCTTGCTGAGGCATCTCATGCCTTCTAGAGATGTTTCCCATCCTCTGACAGGGGTCACAATGGGAACATAAGTGGTGGACATCCTTATGTAGAGTGGGCCAAAAGAATCCACACTCTAGTATCTTTGCAGCTGTTCTTGTAAAACCATGATGGCCACCCGCCTCTTTAGCATGACAGAATTCTATTACACTCTGGATCTCCTCATCTGGAAGGCATCGCCTTATCAAACCATCAGCACAGATCCTAAACAGATAGGGATCCTCTCAGATATAGTGGCGGGCTTCTGATAAGAATTTCTTTTTCTGATTGTAGCTGTAATCGTGAGGAATCAACCCAGAAGCAAGAAAGTTTGCCAAATCCACATACCAAGGTTCTTTCACCTCTCCAATCATGAACACCGTCTCATCAGGAAAGAACTCGTTGATTGGGATTCCATCATCAGGGATGTCAAGCCTAGACAGGTGATCAGCAACTCCGTTCTGCTTCCCCTTTTTATCCACAACTTCCAAATTAAATTCTTGGAGAAGCAAGATCCACCTCAGAAGTCTTTGTTTCGATTCATTTTTCTGGAAAAGATATTTGAGGGCCGAATGATCAGTGTGGATAATCACCTTGCTTCCTAGCAGATATGGTCGAAATTTATATAGGGCGAACACCACAGCTAGTAACTCCTTCTCTGTAGTAGTACAATTTTACTGTGCGTCTATCAAGGTCTTGCTAGCATAGGTGATTACTCTCAGCATCTTATCTTTCTTCTGACATAATGCGGGGCCAACAGTATAGTCGCTCGCATCCGTCATGATCTCAAACGGTTCTGACCAATCTGGTGGGACCACAATTGGAGCTGAGCAGAGCTTATCTTTGATGGTCTGAAAGGCTGTCAAGCACTCCTCAGTGAACTGGAACTTGACATCCTTCTGAAGCAGGTCTGACAGGGGCTTAGTAATTTTTGAGAAGTCCTGAATAAATCTCCTGTAGAACCCTACATGACCAAGGAATGATCTGACATCCTTCACTGTAGTCGGTGGGGGAAGCTTCTCTATCACCTCCACCTTAGCTTTATCGACCTGAATGCCCTCCTTAGAAACCTTGTGACCCAGTACAATACCTTCCCGTACCATAAAATGGCACTTCTCCCAGTTCAGTACGATGTTCGTCTCCTCACATCTCCCCAATATCTTATCCAACTGCTCCAGGCACACCTCGAAACTCTTTCCATAGACTGAAAAGTCCTCCTATATGCGAATGTCCCATATGGACAGGTAAAGGTAGTCTTCTCTTGATCTTCTGGAGCAATAGGGATCTGGAAGTAGCCACTATAGCTATCGAGGAAGCAGTAAAACTCTTGACCAGCCAACCGCTCCAGCATTTGATCTATGAATGGGAGCGGGAAATAGTCCTTCCTGGTGGCATTGTTGAGGCGGCGGTAGTCGATACACATTCTCCAACCTGTCGTCTGCCTCTGGGGAACCATCTCCCCTTTCTCATTGGGAACTGCCACGATCCCTCCTTTCTTTGGGACAACCTGGACTGGAGACACCCACTGGCTGTCAGATATCGGGTAGATGATGCCTACATCAAGAAGCTTCAGCACTTCAGCTTTGACCACCTCCTTTAGATTTGGATTTAATCTTCTCTGGGACTGCCTCACTGCCTTATAATTCTCCTCCATATAAATCCGGTGAGTGCAGAAACCCAGATTGATCCCTTTGATATCAGCAATTGACCACCCCATGGCACTTTTATGCTTCTTTAGCACCTCTAGAAGTCTAGTTTCCTATGAAACAGACAAAGATGCAGAGATAATAACAGACAGGGTGCTACCCTCTGCCAAGAAAACATATTTAAGATGGGAAGGGAGAGATTTGAGTTCAAGGGTAGGAGGCTTCTCTATTGAAGGAATAGGCCTTTGAATGGGTTGATCCAGCTTTTCTACTGGAGGAGTGGAGGAGCGAAAATATGACCTCCCTTGATTTAGCTGCTGGACGACTGAGGCCATCTCAAAGCTTTCCTTGTCATCCTCAATGGATATACTCAACACCTGCTCTAAAATGTCAGAACACTTAAACAAAGAATTAGAAGTATCAGTACTCCTATGGATGTAGTCATCCTCAAGATCATAAAAATCTTCAATTAAGTCAACAGAGAAAATAGCATGAGAAGAAGTATTTTTCTGTATCATCTTATTAATATCAAAACTTAGTTCTTCGTCATGAAATTTCAAGGTAATCTTTCCCTTGTCAACATCTATAACAGTCTTTGCAGTTCTAAGGAAAGGTCTACCAAGAATTAGAGGTACCTCAACATCCTCATCCATGTCGAGGATCACAAAATCAGCTGGGAAGAAAAATTTACCCACACTAACAACTACATTTTCTACCATACCTCTGGGTGTGATTGATGATCTATCAGCTAATTGGAGTCTGAAATGAATTGGAATGAGCTCACCCGCATGAAGCTTTTTGAACATGGTGTATGGCATCAAGTTGATGCTTGCTCCTAGATCACAGAGACCGTATCCACAATCCATGTCTCCAATTGAGCAAGGAATAATGGGCTGACCAGGATCACCACGCTTTGGAGGCAGCTTCTGTAGGATCGCTGCTGAACAGGTCTCGGTCAGCTGAATGGTGTCCTTCTCCTTATATTTCCGCTTATTCGAAATCAAATCCTTCACAAATTTAGCATAATTTGGCATTTGTTTAATCGCATCAATAAGAGGAATATTGATAGTCAGCTTTCGAAAGACATCTAAAATTTTTCCAAATTGTTCATCGAGCTCTCGCTCTTTGAGACGGTTTGGAAAAGGAAGTTCTTTTACAGATGTTTTTCCTTTTGTATTTTTAACAGCACTTGAACGAGAGGAAGAAGGAATAGGAGCCTGGGTCTCCTCATGTACTACCTCAGGAGGGGCGGGATGCCCTGATGGTGCACCGACGGTATTAGAAAGGGGCTCGGTCTCCTCATCAGTATGGTCCCCTGCCACTTTGTCTTTGATTAAGTTCCTTCCACTTCTTAGGGTAACTGCTGCTATTTCTCCAGAATCCTCGCAGTCTTCAATCACTACCGCTTCTGAGACCGACACTGCCTTCAACTGCTCCTTGGGATTGGGGTCTTGTTGGGAAGGCAATGATCTAGAAGGTCTCTGCTGTAAGAGGAACTGAGTCAACTGACTCATCGTTCCCTGCATCTCTACCATGGCATTCTCTAACTTCTGCTGACCAGCTGTCAGACTCTGATTGATTACAGTTTGCTGCTCCTGAGAAGCCATCAACTTATCCACCATTTCCTTCAGACTGGCATTGTTTGAGCTCAATGATGGTTGCTGAGCTTGAGACTACTGTGGCCTGAATTGATTATACTGAGGCCTAGCAAAGCCGGGTGGTCCTCCCTGGTTCGTCCTCTGAGGCTGCATCTGATGTGAATTAGCGCATTGTTTGGATTTCCGTACCTGAGGTTTTTGGTGCTGATTCTGCACCCAGGGTTGTCTGTTGTTGAATTGTCCTATGACATTGGCCTCCTCAGTTTGCTTCATTTCGGCTTTTAGTGGGCAGTCCTCATATTCATGTGCATCCCCACACTGAGAGCAGCAGACTTCATTGATACTTGTAGAGACTTTATTGGCGGATTGCCTAGGGGTTGACCCCATTGTGAGCTGTTCGAGCATTTTTGCCATACTTCCCATCGTGGTTTTCAGTTGCGCTTGCTCGGCGGCTATCTGTTCTATCACCGGGTCCGGAGCTCGGGTAGAACTATGACCTATTGAGAATACTCTGCCCCCATTGCTGCTCCATTGGCGAAGCTCCTCACAGTAGGACTCCATAGCTGCCATGAAATCTTCCCCGCTTTTTGCTAGTAGGTTCCCTCCTAAGGCAGCTCTCATCTCGCCTCTGATTTCATCTTTTAACCCTTGGAAGAATCCCTGAGCCAATGAGGTGATATCCTGACCATGGTGAGGGCACTGGCAGAGTAGTTCTTTGAATCGGTCCCACGCCTCGCATATTGTCTCGCTACCCAGCTGTCTGAATGCCATCAGATCGGCAATCTTATGTCGTGTCCTGGAGATGGGGATGTATTTCTCGTATAATTTATCCATCATCTGCTCCCAGGTGATAATGATGCCTGACGGTAGTTGATGGAACCATTTCAAAGCTTCTCCAGATAGGCTGTGCTGGAACAGGCTCAGTCTGGCATACTCCTCCAATCCTTGTGATAAACCAAGTGAGTCTAAGTGCACTAGGAATCGATGTATGTGGTCTAGTGCATCCGCTGGGTCGGCACCTGAAAAGGTTCCTGCAGGGTGATTTCGAACAGCATTGGATTGATGGGGGTTTTATCTTCTGCCAATCTGCCATTAGCTCTGCAGTTAGGTCTGGTAGAACCACTGGTCCTCTTCTTGGTGTGGCTGGTGGTCTGTTTATTCTTCCCATTGTGTACTGGGTGACTAGACCTCCTCCCAGCTGGTCATGGTTTGATGCCATGTTGAAATCGAGCTGCCTTCTTGCTCTCAGAGCTTGGAGGTAAACTCTCTCGATTTCAGGGTCGAAGTTTGTATCCGGTAGACCAGATGAACACGTTCTACGCATCCACTAGGTACTTGTAGTTGTAACAGTAAAAGAGAAAGGAACAAAATGTGTTGAATTTAGTAATGAAATGACTATGACAAATGAACTTATAGTACTTGAAAATTAAATGACAGAAAAATTATAAACTGAAATTAAATGACAGTAATAAAAAACAAAAAAAATGGCACAAAAATAAATTAAACCCTAATTATGCATAATAGACAAAATAAATTACGAAACAAATAATAATAAACAGGGTGTTGTAATAGAGTAACGAATTAACCAAGGCTAGGGACTAGACAAAGTCAAGTCCCCGGTAACGGCGCCATTTTGCAAACGGTTAGGTTGATATATTAAATACTAAGAAATATTCCTAGAAGACAACAAATCAACAGACCGTCGGGTTGCAAAAATCCCGGTCACAGTAGTATAGTAATTAAAAAGCGACCAGGTATCAATCCACGGGACTTGAGGTAAATAAGTCTAGCCTTAGGCAATGGGTAACTAAAGAGGGGTTGTTTTGGTTTTGGAATTTATAACAGACAAGAAAATAAATAGCAGTTAAATTAAAGCGATAGATAGGGAGTGTGAACGGTACTCTAGGTTCAGGGAGTTGTTTCACTAGCTAGGTTCTGCATATTCTACTACTTAAACGGAGACTTGGATCGGCTTGTAATTCTCAATTATCTATTCTGTATTAAGTCCTAATTCCAGATAGCTCATCTAGACAG
The DNA here is from genome assembly GCA_023374045.1 of Limonium bicolor. NCBI lineage: Eukaryota > Viridiplantae > Streptophyta > Magnoliopsida > Caryophyllales > Plumbaginaceae > Limonium > Limonium bicolor. The sequence continues at coordinate 78,008,632 of CM041779.1, read as the reverse complement.
GACACGTAGTTCTAGTCTAGACTTAACAAGTATATCTAGATGGTTTTATTGCACAGAATTACTAGTCTGGTTTGGTCTGGACTAAAGCACCTAATTGTTAATGTAATCTATCCGATTGCAATTATCACAGGTAACAGGTTAATAGGACCATCAATGCTAATCACCTTATCTGATCATAACATGATTCGAGGGCTTATAATAAATTCATAACGTTTATTAAAAGCACTTAAATGCATTAACATGAACAATCCAAATAGTCTCAATAAAGCAGTAAAATAATGCAGAGTTTAACTAATTACAACATCCCTTCCCCTAGAGTATATCCTCTTAGCTAGACATAGCAATTGAAAACATAAATAAGAGAGAGTTGAGAGAAATCATCTGTTACGAAGATCCTCTCGCTTGCTCCGCCCTTCGTCCTTGCGCTATGCTGGCTTGGAGGTTGGATTTGGTGACAACGAAGTGAACTTGGTGAAATGGAGTGAAAGTGGAAATTTTGGGCAAGTTTGTGAGACGTCCGGATGGGGTGGGTTGGACACAAATCCGAACGCAAATCCGGACATGAGATTTTGTGTGGCGTGTGTGCGAAGTCTTGTGTGTGATTTTTGTGTGGAGAAATTGGAATGAAAATGTGTTTGATGTGATGTGTGTTTGTGTTTGAGTATATGTATGGAGATGGAGTACGGGGGAGTTATTGTGTGAATGACCAGAGGGATTGTATCATGAATGGAAGGATTAGTAGAGAGGGAGAATGGGAGTTAGACTGAAGCGTCTGGTGCCAATTGAAATGAAGGCTGGGGAAGGGTTTAAATAGGCTTAGGAGTAAACATAGGTTAGTGGTGAGTTGGGTAGGAGATTGATTAAGCGTGGACATCGTTTTAATTTACACGGAGTATGGGCTAAACCGTCTGATAATTGCGCCGAAAGCATAATTATCAGCTTGATGATTTTTATTTTTCATTTCTGTGTGACGTCCGCGTTTGAGTCCACATACAGACAGGGGTGTCCTGACGAGATCTACACGCGTTCGCATTTCTGTCCGCGTACGGACATGACTGTCCTAATGAGATTTACTCCTGTCCGCGTTGGTGTCCGCGTTGCGGACATGACTGTCCTGGCAAGATCTGTGTACACGTCCGCATGGGCGTCCGTGTTGTGGACATGGAACAAAAGGGACTGTCCGCGTTTCTGTCCGCGTATTAGGACAGGGTTAAAGGTGAATTCGATCTGGAGCTGTCCGCTTCTGTGTCTGTGTCTTCCCATCCGGACTCATATCCGGACATGTGTAAATTTTTCTCTTTTTGTTCCAAAAGCTCTTAACTCCTTCCTAATCACGTCTTAAGCCAAAATAACATGAAAACAAGAAGGTAAATGCATAAATCTAAGTAAAAGAATATGGAAAACAAGGGTTTAAAGCACTCAAAAGATAGATCAATAATCAGTGCATCAAGAGTCTTACAAGGAAAACCATTTCCTAACCAAAGACTTAACAAGGATTCCTACTTTACCATCCACTCAAATAAAGAAGAAATACATAAGGGAGAAGGAGATTGATCATAGCCTTAACCCGAAAAAAGAAATCTTCTCTTCTTCTTTGTGGATGGATCCGTAGAAACGCCTTGAACACCAACAATGGAATGTGGGTGGAAATGAAGTATGAATGGCGTGTTTGTGGTATGTTGAAGTGTGTTAATTGATGCAGACTCTCGGCCTATTTATAAGCCTCGATTGTGTCTGTTGTCGGGCGTCGTGCCGGATTAGGAGTAGCCGTCACATGTGGAAAACGTGTCAACTGCTCAATGGTCGAAACCGCCAAATCTGCGTGAAACGATGCATATGCCGGGTAGGAGATACCCGACATCATACCCGGCACCAGCCAAATCACCAATGGTCAATAACTGCCATCGTTTGGTCAACCGTGGTGACTCTTTACTTATGCCGGATGGAATGTACCCGACAGCGTGTCCGGCAAAGCCTCTTTTCTGCTCTATGCTTGTGCCGTGCAAGATTTATCCGGCATTGAGTCCGGCATCAATGGTCTTTCTGCCTAGAGATTCGTTCCTTGCATAGAAAAACATATAAAACATAAGACTGAAAAAATATATATATTCATATATAATATAACATAAATAAATTTTATACAACCTTATTTAGATAGATATAATCCTAAATCTAGTGCATAAAATATGATAAGTCTGCGGCTTATCATTCGATTTACATATTCATTAACCTTGTTTGTACTATCCACGATAATTTATATACGTTTTCATTGATGATTAGAAACATGTAACATCCTTCTATATTCATTTTCATCACTATTTTAAAAAAGATGACACTAATTGTTATATATCTTTTTCTTTGGTCGTAGTTGATTTTACATATTTAATAACCTTGGTTTTTATGTATCCATGATAATTTATAAACGTTTCCACTGATGATTGGAAACATGTACACAACTCAAAAAAGATGATACTAACTTAATATTTTCAAATAAGACAAAAGTAGTATTTTGATTTATCTTATATTGAATATTCTTAATTTACCTGAAAAGTTTTTTTTATTATTATTGTTATTATTATTATTATTATTATTATTATTATTATCTATTCTTCCAGAATCAATAAAAAAAATTGATATTACAAACAATAATTTTCTAGTATGATATATATAGTGATATAGTAAAAAAATAGAAAACTTCCATTTTTATAGTTTCAAATTATAAACTAGTAAAAAGTTTCCAATTATTTTATGAAAATTTACCACATGAATAATTTGATAACTATAAATAACATTTCTTCAAAATAATTTATAACAGGAGACTGACTAAGATAACTAATAAATAAACTAAAATTATATAGGCCCCATTCTTTAGTCAAAGTTTCAGCAAATTTATGTATTATCAGTTGGGACGATGAGCTCAGCCCATTCTTTTAGGTGTATTATTGAAATACCCCGAACTTAAATGTGTTAATAAATTGTGTAATTATGATACTCTAAGTCTAATTAAGTCCTTAAGAACATTGGTGAAGAAAGAGAAACCAAAAAGAAAAAGGAAAGCGTGTAAAAGTCACAAAACGCAAAAACATGTATTTAATTATTTTAGGAGGCATATAACCTCGACTAGGATCCAAGAGGGATTCCTAGGGCTTAATTAGGCCTAAATAGTATGTGGGAACGATTCCCGAAGAAAACAAATCCAAATAATGAGTTAAAACTCTAACGGGGCCTTAAAGCGCGTTTTTCGAGAAAACCCGAAAACGTGACTTTAAACAGTTAAACGACCCCGTAAAAATTATAGTTGATCATATAACTATAATTAAACATTAATGGGAGCCTAAGAACCATTAAAATTTAAGAAACGAGAAAATATGGAAAACGGGTCCGGTTAGTGAATAGTGCCAAACCGGGAAATTTAACGAGCGTTTCTTGCGAAAAGACAAAAAACGCCCTTACTTAAATAACAATGGGGGACCGATTTTTATGTGTAACTCAGCTCTCCTTACTAATTAATAACTATCTAGGAAAAAAAATAAAGCAAAAGCAACCAAAAAGTACAATCTACTTTTACCTTTCTCTCTCTCTCTCTCCTATTCCCATTTCTCTTGTCTCTCACGTTCCCTTCCTGTCTTCCCCACTGGTTCCCTCCTCTCTTGCTCCAGCCATGGCGATTTTTACAGCACCTCAACAAGCTCAAGCTTCCTCTTCCACTTCCATGGCTTAAACCAACTCAAAACAATAATAAATACATATTATTACTCCTCTCACCTTGGAGATTCTTTCCCTCTTTTCAAAATCCCCAAACTCTAAAGTTAGTCTCCATGGAAAATCTCCATTTGAAGAAAGAAGTAGCTCATTGTGAGCTAGAACATCTCCTTGTTGTCTTAAGGTAAGAAAAAACTTCAAAATCACCTTCTTCTTCCTATTCCCTTCATGATTGATTTTCCCCATGTGTTGAACTCCCTCTTCTCCTTGCCCAGCCGGATTTTGGCATTCAAGAAGTGCTGGAGCTTTCCTTGTTCAATTTCCAAGACACTTCATTTAGAAGTTTGAAGGTAATTCCCTCCTTTTGTGATTTAAACCTTTCCTTGTATTCTAGGGTTAATCCTAGAATTTAAGTACCCTCTTGATGCTCATTAGCTATTGGTGGTTATTGGTCTAGTGTGGTGGCAATGGTAATGCCCATGACCGAAAATCAAGAGAAGAGAAGGAAGAGGGGTAAAAGAGAAACCTATAAGCCTAAGGTAAGAAATCTACCTTAAGGACCATCTTAATGTTTTAGAAGTTGTGGGATGGGTAATTTAAATGAATGAATCAAAAATTGTGTTAGAAATGTGTTTAGTGAATATAAGTGGAAATTTGTGATGATGTTTAGTGTTTCGTGCAATGGTGAGTTGTGTTTTGAATTAAGGGCCTAAGTGCCAAGCTATTTAAGTTAAAGTGTTTTGTGAAGGTTTATGTAAATGTGTTGAACCTTGTGTGCTGGTAGAATCCATTATGGACTTGGCTAGTTGAGCTGATTTAGGTGAATGGATGATGAATTGTGACTATTTTGGTTTAGGTGGTGAAGATGATGAAATTTGGATGAGTTAGTATAGTAACGAAGTTATGGAAAAATTTATGTAGGAATCAAGTGTTTTTAGGTGATATTGTGAGTTGGAGAACCTAGGGTTGACTAGGTGTTGATAAGGATTGAATTGGGTTAGTTAGTCACCTTGAGGTGTTGGTTAAAGAAGGATATTGAATGGTGCAAAAATCTGTAGCAAATTGATGTTTAGTGCCTTGGAAGAGCTAGAAAGGAGCTAGTGTGCATGACCTTGTAAATGGGGAGTGAACTTGGTTAATTGAGATGCAAATGACTAGGAATGAATGGTTATGGACAATAGGTGAATTGGTAATGATTGGTAGAAGGGTAAACTGTCATGGGAGTGTTTTGATGTATTAGAGTGCAAAGTGCAAAGTGTGAAGATGGAAATTTTGGTGATTGATCAAGAAATGAGTAAAAGAGTTTGATCAATGTTTTAGGAAGTTTTGAAGTGTGTTTATGGTATTAAATCATGTGTAGATGTATGTGGAGAGGTTAGGAAAGAGGTGAGCAAGAAATGGGGTTAGAACAACAATTGAAACTGTCAAATTTTTGCAGGAAGTAGCAGGGTCCGAGACTTGGTCCTTGGACAAGGTCCCGGACCACTACCAAAAAACTGCCAAAAGTTCACTTATAACATTGGTCCGGGACTTGGGTCTAGTAGGAAGTCCCGGATCACCTCTTAAAATCAACCGAGAACGTTTTCTACACTTGGTCCGAGACTAGAGTCCAGGACAAGGTCCCGGACCACCTCATTTTTTCACCTGAAAGTGCATTCCAGTGTTGGTCCGGGAGTTAAGACCGGACCAAGTCCCGGATCACACTCAAAATTCAACCGAAAGTGTTTTTCAGCCCCTAAATGCATGGGGATTGATGGGGGTTGGTATTAGATGATGTTTAGGACTTGTTTGGTGGCATGTGAAAGCCTTTAAAAGTGTAAACAAGTATCAGATTGAATATGAGAGTTATGAACTTAAGATCACAAGAGTAAAATTAAGTATAACGGGACAACGGGAGTAACTATGGGCGCACTAGTCGTTAAATAATCGTATTTCCCTGATGTTAATCAAAACGATTGTAATGTTACCAGTTGTTCAAGAATTATTCAAGGAACATAAGATGGCACGTTAGAGTGAACCCTTGGTGACAGGTATGGTTTCCTTGTAACCTGTGTCCTATCGAGTTATACTCAGCTTGTGTGTTTGTGTGTTTTATGGATGTTTACCACTTTACAAGATAAAGCATGTAATGAGTTTACAGTAATTCATCTATGTACCGCGTTGTTCCCGATACCGTCTAAACTTGAGTAAGCGTTAATCCCGTTAGCTAATTCAACCCTAGGATAACGTAAGGGATCGGTATTCGGGTTAACGTCCCAACCTAAGGGAACGTTCTAATTACGGTTATCTATGTGTTAATTGTGAATTATTGTGTGTAAATATGTCTTACCTCCCCTGTGTGTATAACTAGACTTGTAACATTATAACGTGGCATGTTGTGATAAGTTCTATAAGGGAACCTCTAACCAATGTATAACTTGAGGGGTGAGAAATCCGGGTGTCCGGTCGTGCGTGTATGTATGGGAGTTGATCGCTATAGCAAATTTTGACTCTCTCCCTGTTTGATTGTTTTCCTTCTTGGAATTCAATCTCCCACGAGCCTCATAAAGGCTCTCCTACCTGACTTCTGATCAGGGTAGGGGGATATGTACGGTGGATCGGGTCTATATTATGACCGACACATCTAAGTAAAGTAATTATTTACGGTGTGTTCGGATCTATATTATATCCGACACATCTTAAGTAAAGTGTAGGCTCTCTAAGAAGAACGGTACTATATAATGGGCCCGACATGAGAATGAGGATATTCTCTAGGCTCTATTAAATTGGCTAACTCTTATTTTGGTCTGAGTCCTCACGTGACTCGTTCTTAAGTTATGTTTTATGTATGTTAACGTGTGATGTATGTTATTACGTTTGTGTATGTTGATCACTGAAATCAACCCTATGTTCACTATGAGAAATAACTACGTGTAACCCGACTAAAACAGACAAATGTTGACTAATAAAAATGAGGTTTTGTTAAGGTAAAAACCCTCAAGGGCCTAAAAACACCGTAATGTAATCTAACCAGCAATGATGTGTTAGTTTTATTATTTGTATTCCATTATTTGGATATGTGTTGATTTTGAGTATGATGTGTGTTTATAGCGTTTCACGCATGATTAAAATAAATTAATCGCATGCTCAGACGACAAATAGTTATGTGTGGCCCGGTAGCAGCGGGTTGCACGTCTACCATACCAGCAAAGGTGTTGAGCCCCTTAGGGGGCCACCCATTACTTTTCAGGTACAATGCAGTTGCTTTCATGCGAGAGTAAGACGGGAATTGCGGTGCATGGGTAGTCTGTATTACGTTAGGTGTATTTGTTAGTAGAGTAAGACCGAACTTGTTCTCGGCAATAGGTTGTAAACACTCGGTACAGTATGGAATGTAAGTGTATTTTTGTCGGTTTAAACATGAAGTGGTATTGTAAAGTTTAATGCTCGGTAATCTTGTCCATCAGCCGGTACATTGTGTATGTATTAGCCTTGTTAACCACGTGGGTGGCTAACGGCGTGTAACACCAGTCGAGTGAGTTAAGTGTTGTATAGTATTCCCGCTGTGATCAGTTGTTAATTACAGTGGTTATAGTTGGGGTGTTACAATTATAGTTCATATATCATCTACCCATAAAGCTTATTCAAAGCAGTATTATAAGTTGGTTTACACATTATCAGCCACATTATCAGTTGGTTTACGCATTGTCAGTCACATTATCAGCTGGTTAATCAGTTCAAAAACTCTAATACAAAAAGAAAACTTATATTGATTTTTACACAATCATCTAGTTTTAAAATCAGTCATCAATCCATATCAGATATCAGCTACCAGCTTCTAAAATGCAAAAGAATGGGTCATAGTATTTTCCGTCCTGCTGACGTAAATCTTGAGTCGGTCACATAATCCCCGCCCATATAAATGATCTATCAACACGAGAGTGGGCATGAAATTTGATAGTTTAGAGACTTTCACTATTTGATGGATTATAGAGATGGACTGGAGACATTTAGTTTTAGGATTATAACTTTATTTTTAACTCATTTGTTAACATTAATTATCATTAGTTTATTATGGTTGGTTATTAAAGGTTGAAGTTTTGTTGCAATGTTTATGAGAGTGACGGTAACACTAAATTAGATAAACACTTCAGCTGCTGAATAGTTTATAACCTTAATCTAATACGCGGTGTAGAAATATATATATATATATATTTTTTGGTAGCGACTTTGGTATCTTTAAACGTTGAAATTTATTTAAACAGTTGAAGTTTCTCTACAGCAATCCCGGCAAAATACATGGCCAAACTAGAAGCTAGATTGGTTGAAAGGTGCACTAAAAAGTTATAAGTGCAATTGATATTATACAAACCTTTGATAAGCCATAGATTATTCTTATATTTCATCTGTTCTAATATATAAGTCGTTACGCTTACTAAGAAAATTTTAAATATGACACATAAACCTCTATTTATGTACCAAAGTATTAAAATGTTTCTTTAATCAAATTTAAATGTTAAAATGACTTATATTTAGAGGGAATAAACAAACACCAATTATGTGAGTACTACTACTAAATGTTGATCACAACACCATAATTACAATATGTACAAAGTACAAACAAGTAACACTAGCCACTAACAAGACACATGGTATAACCCAAATGTATCGTGCAATATTTCTCTTCTGAGGAACTGAACTGTAGGCAACAACCAAACCCTTACAAGAATAGGGAGGAGAACACAAGTATACAACCAAACAGTACAGAACCCACACAAGGTGTCATTGAACCATAAAAGAGCAGATTACACCTGACAACTGGGACAAACACGAAAGACACCCTAAGCACTTTTATGAATTCTTTTTTTTTTTTTACTACAAAGTTCGCTTATGAATTATATCTTTTATAATTGATACATACATATTAACGCTTGCCTCAATCTACAGCCTTTCAAAGTTTCAACCTACACTGTGGTTTCGAACATTCGTAAAGAATCAAAAATCAGCCCAGGGAAAATCTCCAAATATGCAAATCTAGATATCCTCCTACAAGGGAAACAAGTCCCAAAGAGAGGGAAAAAAAGAAACAATTTCAAAGACGACTGAAGGACACGCCAGGGTTCTTGAAGAGTCGCAATCCTATGAACACCGATGAGCAAAACGCGACAAGTGAAAGGAGAAGTGAGAAGGCCACAGCTGCATCCCATGAGTTGCTTTTTTGAGATAGAGTTTGCTGTTGTTGTTGAGCAAGAGAAGAGGCAGAAGTAGAGAAGCCATCACTACCACCACCAGAAACAATGCTCAAGGATAGCCAATCACAGCTGGTGCTGAAGTGCTCCGAATTGCTCCATGGCTTCCCATCTACAGGATACCAAAAAGCAGCTGAGAAGTTGGTTGACTCACCTATCTTGAATTGAACATCCTGCAGTGTGATAACGGAGACTATTTAGCATAGCCAGAGCTTGCGTCTTGAACCAATGTAATCAAGAGAGTTGTATACCCAGATCTTTTAACTTTTGCATCTTAAAGACACCATATTGTCACATTGCAACTGAAATGGAGAAGAGACTAGCAGTTGAGGACAACCTCCCAAAAAAATAAAGCAAAAGTATCTCAATAAATGCCAAAGATCTGAGATACTCAATATTCCTCTTCTCCAGCTTGGAATATCACAATTGCAGCCAAGAGAATAGTTTGATATACAGAATGAGCAGCATTTTTACAAACCTGTTGAAGATGGTCCATGGTTCTCAACGGTCTTGAAAATTCAAAATAGTAATTTCCCTTTGTCCCTTCTGATCTGTATGGGCTGTCAGTCTTCACATAAGCTGCCAATCAACAACCCCCATAAAAGTAAGATTATGATCAGGAGTATATAGCGCCAAGAAAAGAAAAATAAAAGTTTATACCGGAGTGATTACTGAGGCTGCTGTGCCACCACGCTCCTTTCCAATCATTATGCGCACTGGTATCATTTCCTGACAAGTGAGACCAAACAGAGGCATCATTGAAATAAAGATACATGGTACTTCATATCAAAATCTTATTTTTAATTATTCCTGGGAGAGAGTCATATTAACTAGTTTCTTACCAGAAGGTCCAAGTCCATCTGTGTATCGACAATGAGGATTCCAGGCATACACGTCAACCAGATGACCAAACCTATATCACGCCGAGAGGCAAAGCACAGAAAGTGTCCAGATCACCGTTTGTTTTTTCATCCAAAGCATATAATAAAAGAGGCAGCTTGCTCTATTTAGTATCTAATGCACCAACAATACCTATCACCACCGTATCCTACATCTAGAGGGTTGCCACCATACAGTCGCCCTGGAATTGTTTTCCCTAACGAGAAGTGCATTATGTCAACTTCATATCCACGGCATGTCATATTTGTGCAAGTTCCAGGCATATCTTTACAACCACCCATCTGACATTTCATAGACAATCAAGTGAGAGCAGTCAGACTTACACAGCCAGTTCAGTATTAACCAAGAGAGAGGAAAGAAAGACTAAGGATCACAAATCACAGTGTATGAAGGGATATTTAAAAAATCTTACATTGTGATAGGTAGCCTTTTCACCAATCTGAAACATGAGAGCAACAGAAGGGCACTTATTATCTTTGCTGCATGAGTTAAAGGGGGGCACATAGGAAAATAAGAAGAAGCATATCAACAACTAAATAGAGCAGCTGATTACTAAGAGCAACCACAGCAACAAAGTGGAATCCACCCATTAATATATTACTACTATTTTACTTATCCCTCTCACAACTGTCTCTCTTTTATCAGTAAGAAACCCTCCCATACAAGTTCTTAGTTAAGAACTCATTTCACCTTCTCTCTGCCACATATTGATTTTCCTTTTCTTTATTTTGCTTGTGTCAGGAAGAAACAGCTAAGCAACTCCTCTAAGCGGCCTAATTTGACAAAAAGAGACTGTAAAAACCGCACCCTTTCTAAAGTGTATGATTTTCAAAGAATTGCGATTCGGACGAGTGTTCACTTCAGTTTTGCTTTGTCAGTGGACATTATAAGTGAATCTATCAACATGACTCTAATATTCTTCCCCATAAAGAGTACGAGGTCGAATTATACAACACTTACTCAGCGGAGAAGGCATAATCTCCGTTGACTTGCAGCAAGAAGAACACATCCCTGCCATCATGTAAGACCTGCAGAATAAAACAATAGCCCAGAGATCAAATCCAAGGCAAAACGATGCCCCCAATCTTCAAAACCACTTCATAACGATACCTTAGCAGCAACACAACCAGAAGTAACAGATAAGAAAAGTTATATAGACGCAATCACCTTAACTGTCATTTTCCCACCCTTGTAGGCATCATCCTCGTGCGGATCAAGGGCTGGGAGAAGGGGGAACTCGGACCCTTCAACGTTGTTCCAGTCTTCTGCGTGACCATCGAGAGTGATGGTGCCAGGTTCGAACTTGGCAACGAGGTGGTCGGTGGAGGAATCGAGCGACTCGCAGCTCCACTTTCCCGACTCGTGGTGTGAATTTACGAGTAGCACTAGAGTCAGCATCAACGCCGTCAAAAGGATCCGCATCTCTTTCCCTTTCGCCGAGCACTCTGGGGTTGATTGGCTTCCGACTCGTGATGAGAGTACAAATTAGATTTGAGTTTTCAGGATGGATACTGGAGACTCCAGTGCAGGGATGTCAAAATCTGTTTCCCCTGGATTGACCCGAACCCCGAACCCGAACTATTTTGAATTTGAACTCGATATGAAATCAATATATTTCTTCGACCTGAATCTCAACTGTTTTTCAATTTTAATTTAATTTTTTAGCAGTTTGGATTATTTAATGAATAAAAATAATATTTTAATATTATTAATCATTATATATTGTATATAATCATAAATTATTTATTGAATATTGAATTTAATCATAAATTAATCACTAAACACTAAGTTAAGTCATTAAGTATAACATACTAACTCCGTCCCGTCATAAGTGTCATGTTTGCTTTTTGGCACGTTTTTCCACCTCTATATTAAACATATAAGGTAAAATAATTTTATGAAACTAAATTTTGTATTATATAGTTTACCATGTAAGGAATCATATGCAAAATTTAAATTTTTAAAATTAATTTATCTTATATGTTAAAAATTGAAGTCAAACGACATGTCCAAATAGTAAATAGGACGGTCAAGGTTGGACGGAGGGAGTATGTTCTATATTTAATTTTTTAATTTTCTGGGTGCAGGTGACAGGTACAACCTGAACCCAAAGCTGGTTTTAATGACAATTAAACACGACCTGAAAATCTTTTTGGGTCAAAATCTCAACTCGAACCCAACTTTTTACGGGTTGGTTTCGGGTCAAGATTGACATCCATAATCTAGTGTGGGGTTAGAGTGAATCTGAATCGACGAATTGTCGCAACACACAAACTAGCGTTCGGTGCTAACATAAGAGTGACATTTTTGCACTTGGCATAAATGAGGAAGTTTCCATTTATGCCCCTTGACTGTTCGACGAGAGCATGTTTTCTCTAGGGCAGATTTATGCCATCATTCTCTTTGCGTTGTTCTTCTTCAGTCTCTTTTCTTCTTCTTTCTCCCTTTCTCTATTGATCTTTGTTCTCGACTTGGCTTTGTTGATCTTCATTCTCGGGTTGAATTTGTTGATCTTCGTTGTCAACTCTCTTTGATGAAGAGACCCGTATCTTCCCGTGTAACTATCGTCTCCGGTACTCACTCGATTCATCCAAGTAAGTGAAAGGTATGTGTTCCTCTCTGATCTCTTCTTCACTCGTTGCTCACTTGCATCTGCCACGCGGTTACTATCGTCTTGGTTTGTCACCGATTGCTCCTTCTCCCCTAATTTATGTTCAAGCTCTCTTCACCGTCTATTGTTCCTTGTATCTTCATTTTCCATTCGAGCTTCGTTCAACCTCTTCAGAGTTTGATAAGTGCATCATGCTAACAGAGAAATTGCTAGGATAAACTATATATAAAAAGAATAAAATAATAAACTAAACCTACAACTCTACTACGGGTAGCAAATAAAACCCGGTCGGAGTATAGTGTAAATATTACGACCGAGAGTATCGTACCCAAGGGACTTATAGAAAACTAGTCCTAATCCGGGTAGAAGCCTATTCTATATAACAAAGGGGGAAAAGTAAATGTGATGCTAACTAAGAAAACTAAATAAACTAACTTGATTTGGGAAGATTATCAATGTAAGGGAAATGTAAGACCAATAATCAGGGTGGCAAGTCTCAAAGAGGATTTGGTCTCACAAAATGCATATGCCGGGTGACATGTCGGACCTCGGATACCTGGCAGATTCATGGCCTTGAATGTGCCGGACAACTTTCATCCGGCACCACATCCGGCATCGTACATTTCGTAAATAACACTTCCAGAATCGGGTCTGAATAAAGGAACTCATCATCCATACTTGCATCGTGCATAGCCAATGCCGCGAATACAACCAGAATAATGGGGAATTAGAGATTAATCCAAAATCTTAGCATTTGTTGCCCACTTTCCAGGACAACAATATTAAAGATTACCGAGATCCTAATCTATCCTACTCTTGCTTTTGAAAGCCTTAAATAGGACTTAGAGATAAGAGAATAAGTGGCTGACTCATCCAAACTTGTATGAAGACGAGAAAAAAACACCTCCGTTAAGAAACTCGTAAATTCCATATATGATCATAAGAGTTTTAAAGGAAATCCATCCGCTAACCAAAACCTAACAAGGATTCTGCATCACCATCCACACAACTACAAGAAGAGAATACAAAGGGGGAGAAGGAAATGTTAATAGCCTTAACCCGTCAAGGTCTTCTTCTTCTCTCACGTGGATGGATTTGCAGACGTTCCTTGGACACCAACAGATGGAGTGGGGCGGAAATGAAGTGTGAATGGCGTGGATTTGGTATGTTGAAGTGTGTTGAAAAGTGTAGCCCCTCGTCCTATTTATAGGCATCACATTCTTCTCGTGCCGGATGTCATGCCGTGCAAATTATATCCGGCATATAATAACCACGTGCCCAACTGCTAACGGTCGAAAACCGCCGAATCTGCACGAAAAGGGTGCCGGACAGGATATGTCCGGCACCATAACCGGCATAGGTTGGTTTGGCAACGGTCATTAACTGCCATCGTCTGGTCAATCGAGGCGACTTTTCTCACGTATGCCGGATTGGATATACCTTGCCACGTATCCGGCATAGAGTGCTTTTATGCTCCACGCTTGTGCCGTGCAGGTATGATCCGGCCTTATGTCCGGCATTATGGTCAGAAATGTCTCCTTGTATGAAAAACATATAAAAACATCAATCTGAACAAATAATAGACTTAATACATAATATAGCATAAATATTAATTATTCTAACCTTAATTTGGCTAATAATCTTATAATTAAGTATACTAAACATGATAAGCCTGAAGCTTATCAAGGCCCTACACTTACCTTTTGCTAGTCCTCGAGCAAAACAAGATTAGAAAGGAATAAATACTTATGCACAAAACAGATAAACTTTAGAATGACAATAAGATAAATACTCTCAACTCCCTGACTCTATTTCATAAGTATCACTTAATCATCCTATCCATCAAAACATACTAATGGGTATAAAATAAAGACTTTAAAAATTGATCAAAAACTTTTGGGCTATTTTGCATAAGGGATTTGTAATCTCTCCTTTTTCCGGTTTCCATCATTCAGCTCTATTTTTCAAGAGTTTCTGAATGTGGCCAAGACACTCATCATTGGTTTTTACTATTCAGCCCTATTTTGCAAAGGGTTCTGAATCAACCGTGATTTTTTCTGCATTGAAGAACGGGGAATTTAGGAGAAAAATAAAAGGAAAAACTCTCGTTTCTTGTTTTTATTCTGAGGCATTTTTGCAACCTCAAGGAATATAATGCTTTTCCTTTGGAAGAATATTTTTTCTTTCTTTTTTTTTCTTTTTCTTCTTCTTTCTTTTGCACAAAAACCCTTTTTAAGATTTTCACCCAAAAGATTTTTCACAATTTGAAAAGAAAAGAAATAAATACCCAGAAATACATAAAGAAAGAATTAGGAGAAAGATCATATACTCATGTTAATAAAGAGAATCAAAAAGTTAAAAACAGGAATCTACAAGTCATTAGAAAGCTTACCTTTTGAGAGAACAAGCTTTTATTCATTCCTAATCTCATCTCAATCAAAAACATGCAAAAAGCTTAGTAAAACATTGATAAAACTCACAACTTATGCATATTATTAATAAACAAAATATATATTTTTTAAGGGGGATCCCTGCCCTACACTTGGCAGGAACACTGTCCCCAGTGTTCAAAAAAAATAAAGAATATATAAAAAAAACTCAAAGAATTAACAAATGGTTTTGTAAAAATAAAATGAAAAATACTCCCCGTGTGGAAGAATGAGGGCACAAATGCCCTACACTTGTGGTGAGCCGCGGAGTCAGAAGTGTCACAGCATGAGCCAACTAAAATAAAGGCAACTGTAATAAAAAACTCACTAAAATATAAAGCTTCCATAATATGTAAGAAAGAGTTAACTTAGAATCCAGTAGGCATACAAGAATAACAAAAGCAAATAAAACTAAAAGAAAAGAAAAAGGACAATAAAAGGAAATGGAAGAAAAGATAAGATAAAATAAAAGAAATAGAGAAAGAGAAAGAACTAAAGAACTGCTGCCTGCATGGAGGATGGTGGTGGAGAGTCTGAAGAAGAATCAGGGGAAGCATCGGGAACATCAGAAAGGCTAGACGAACTAGGGGTAGGAAGCCCCTTCTTCTTCGCCTCTCGACGTGCCTTCTCTTCTCCTTGTCCCATCGTAGAAGACTCTTAACCAAAGCAGCTATGGAACAAGAAACCCTCTACTTCATCTCCTTCCTTGCCTTCTTTCTGTCGGCCGACATTGACTTGTTCATTTCAGCTACAGCCAACATGAGACGATCATCAACCCGCCTCTCCTGCTCATCCTGGCGCTGAGATATACGCTCCTCAAACGCCTCCTGTCTCTGCCCAACCTCAGCCTGCTGCTGCACAACAGAGTCTACTCTGGTAGTCAAATCTGTGCGCATACCCTCATAACTCTGCCAGAAGGAATCAAAATCACCCCACGCGGCCTGCGGAGCGGCCTGGAAGGCCTCCATAGAGTGTCGCTGCTGCTGGAGCTCCTGACGGAAGTGATCGAGCTCTGCAGCCACTCTAGGGTCTACATCTGAAGTAGAGGTAGGGGGTGGTGAGGTGGCGATCGGAGGTGGTGGAGGTAATAATAGCTGATCACCATCCCCCTGATAACTGGGGTAGTCCTGAGCAGTAGGGGTCCGGGACCTCCGATCTGGGGGAACATAAAGGAACTCCCCTGAGGGTGACTCTCTGAACCACCAGCGTCGAATGAGAGCACGATCAATAGGGGCAGACTCGGGCTGAAAATGTAGGCCTCGAGGGATATGAGTACCCCTATCGTCTGCATAATATGCTGGTGAATGAGCATGGGGAAGATGGGGCGCTGTCCCTCTCGATGCATGATGGCGCGGACCAACTGCGCGAACATCAATCTCTGGACCGGGAAACACGAGTCAACTGCTCCTTGAGCTGGTCCGAGAAGATACTGCAGCAAGGCGCAGTCCATATCATTCAGCTCGTCATGCTTGCACGGCCGAATGTTATGGCGGATAATCTCCATGGCCACACGCAACTGGAGATCGGTGATATAGGTCAAGGGGATCACCTCGCGATCCTTAGTATGAGCTCTATCCATATAGCGAGTGCGTGAGCCGAATCGAGAGCGGATAGCGGCATGAGCATCTGCAAGATCTGTCGGCTGAAGGATCTCTGTCGAGGGTCAGCGTCGATGCCCAAGATCTGTGCGATGCTCTCTGGTGTAATGATGATACAACGTGTAGATACAAATGAGCGGATCAGAACTCCTGACGTCTGGGGGGCCCCACGGTGCTCAGAGTTGGCGTAAAACTCACGCACCAACCCGGGGTAAAAGTGTCCATGACCAACGTCTAAGATCCCCAACCAACCATGGCGCTCAAAGAGCTCTGAAATCGCAGATAGTATGCAGACCTCGAGATGCACTCGCCTCTCCCGTACCCACTTACCTTTCATCTTGGACTGATGAAAGTACTGAGCAGCAGAAGGATTTACAAATCCTTCCTCATCAAAAGTTGGTACGTCAGGAATGCGAGGAGGGAGAGGGAGAGGTGTACCAAAATCATCGTGCTCTGGAGCAGAAGAAGTAGATCCAGGGCCACTCTGAGTCTCTGGATAACTCCTCTTCTTCCTCTTGCCAGCCCTTGTCTTCTTGGCTGGAGGCGGCGCCGCACTGCTGGAGGCTGGCTCCTTGCCTGCCCGTCTGGTATATTGACGAGGTGGCGCTGGTGCAGGAGAAGCCTCCTCCTCCTCCTCTAAGGTGGCATCAGCGAAGGTTGCCAGCCTGATCGAAGAGCTCATCCTCCTCTGAGTCAAAACATGAAGCGCGTGGAGGGGTAGTGGCTCTTCTGCGAGTCATCTATAAGAAAATGACAAAGGAAGATACCACAGACAACCCAAAAATGTTAGCTCATTAGTTTACTAATAATTTAGAACCTAAAAGTTTGGAGCTAAAAAGAAGTGGCATATTCCTGTAAATTAGATGGCAGTTGAACAAAATCGTAATAGAACAATACCCTACGTATCCCATCAGAAGAATATAGCCAAAATGGGCAAGAAAAAAATCAGGGCATTGTGCCGGGTAGGATGCCGGACAGTATCCACCCGGCATATTCAACCTTTTAGAAATGCCGGATGCATTGTACCCGCATATTCATCCGGCATAGTCGACCTAAACCCAGATTTTTACAGAATTCAAACAGAACACCACTATAAGTTTACAAGGACCCCACGCAAGACCTATGCGCTTTCTAGTTCAATTTTCGATTCATAAAAACGTGCAGAATAGCAACTCTATTAAAATCTATCAAAATCGAAATTCTAAGCAAGGAAACACAAGCTAAAATAGAGGGGAAGAGAGAACCTGGTCAGTTGTTTATAATCGACAAGGATGTGGCAAGAAGAAAATTCGAAATGGAGGTGGTGAGAGTGTTAGAACTCGAAATGGTGGTGGTGGGTGTGTGTTGCGGCGCCTCTGCTCAGCCCTTTTCTGGTTCGTATTTGGTAGGGTAAAGAAGGTGAGAGAGATAGACTTACCCGGTGTGGAGGGTGATTTTTCGGTATGAGGGGGTCTATCTAAATATGGTCCGACTAAAAGCCTAGATCCTAGAAATTGCCATTCTGTGGAGGGTGGAAACCCGTTATTCTGGCAACCCTCAAATACCTACTAAATCGTCCGTCTTTCCCAGAAAGCATAAGGGGAGTGTAAGTGAACACTACACCCGCTCTCGATGCGCCCCACGCGGACTTATGCCTCTATAAGGCGGAATTGACTAGAGTCGCCACCTAGTTTGACCTATGATAACTTGGAAGGAAGAGAATGAGGGTTCTAAGAACCGTTGGTTGACTCTGAAATTGCGGATAGGATTTATCTGGTCATGTCAAAGATTCTATATGGGTTCGCACAGGGTTACACCCCTTAGAAGTGGCAACGACCACGACTTCGGATTGGTGCCCGAGGAAACCTCGGTCTCCAATTGTCGGGATTGCCTTCTTTCAAAACCTTTTAGAGAGATTCAATTAAAGCCAAAGGATCGGATTGAATGGGGATTGAGGAGTAGGTGATTTTGAAGAGTTTGAGGAGACAGGCTGGTCTCGAACTATCGGTTTGTGGGAATAGTCGAAGGGTTGAGAGGTTTTGATTATTTTTGAGGGGTTTGGATTTGTCTCGGCTTTTGTGAGGCTAAGGGCACTTTGGTCATTCTTGTGGAGTTAAGGGATGTTTGGATCATTTGTTGGGGTTGAAGAGTTTCCCCGGTTTGTTAGGTTCATCTTTCAGAGTGGTCAAATTTTTGAGGTGTTTTGGGAAATCGAATGGGTTGAAGAGGAATTCGGGTTTTGAGTATGATTGAGTGTGGGAAAAGATATTCGATTTGCAGATGTTCGTTTCTCGAGGATGTTCCGGGTTTAGATAATTAAGGTCGTCGGGAGTATTCGAGAATCTGAGGTTCTATGCGATTTAGAGTTGGTTCAGAGGAGGATTTAAGGAGTATTTTTGTGACCTGAAACTCTAATGAAAGGGTTGGATTGGTGTATTCAGAATTGTCTCTCTTGAAGTTTTTAAAACTGGAAAATCATCTTTTTGTTTGTTGTAAAAGGGCGGATATATCTCGAGGGATTACCCTATGTACCCCCTCGAACACGACACTTAATTAATGTAAGTGCCGAGGCTCGAAAGATGGGGCAATGAATTTATGTCGAAAAATAGGATTCAGAGAGAAACACCATGAATGAGATATTCTAGGTCGAACCCCAATAACGTCTCTAACTCCCGGGTTTTAAAACATTAAAAACCAAAAACATTGAAATCGAGCGGAAGGGAGTTAGACGATTCTAAAATCCCGGTGCAACTAGGAAGGTCGTTTCTTCCCTAGCACCCCGCCTTGTAAAAATCTAGGCTACAATTAGGGGAGGTTTGTCACCCTAATGCCCCGCCTAAAGAGATCCAGACCGCGACAAGGGAGGTTATGACCCCAGTGCCCCGCCTCGGATTTTTATTTTGGGAAGGGAGACAAGCGATGTTCTAACCGTGGAGGAAATGTTTTTGAAGGGGTTAGACATTTCTTGCTCCCCGAAAATGGTTTATTTTGGAGTTTGAAAACTGAGTTAGAAAATCTTTGAAGTTGTTCGGAATTCTTTAAGAAGAAACACTGATTTTGAGAAATGTTTTGGGAGAAAACTTTCTGTATATGTGGGAAGAACTTTCTGCAATAGAGAAGAGTTTCCTGTGATGTGAGAAGAGTTTTTCCTTTAAAATTCCACAAAATGGCTTCTTTGAAAACTTGATGAAGCTTGAATAAAATGATGATTTTGAGACTCTTTTTGGTTTTTGGATTTTGAAAGGAATTTACAAGTTGAAAGTGAATTGAAAAGGGATCGGGCTTGAAAAATGTGTTGGAATTGATTTGATTTGGTTTGACTTGTATTGGAAGATGAGTCAGGTCAACATTCAGGTTTGGTCAATGATTGGGTCAAGGTTTTCTGGTCAAGGTCGAGGTTTTCTGGTCAAGGTCAAGGTTTTCTGGTTAAGGTCAAGGTTTTCTGGTCAAGGTCAAAGTTCGGTCAAGGTCAACATTCGGGCCAAGGTCAAAGTTGGACCGGGTCAAAGTGAGGTTGGTCAAGGTCCGATCAGGTCAAAGTTTGGGTCGGAGGTCAATTTTCAGGTCAAAGGTTAACCTTCGGGGCAAGGTTTGATTCTTGTGGACTTAACTTGATTTTTGTGGACTTAGGCTTAATTTTTGATTTTGTGGACTTAAGCTTTGTGGATTGGGTCTTTGTGGACTTGGGCCTTTTATGGTTTTGGGCTTTTCTTGTGGACTTTGAGTCTTTTTAGGGTTTTGGGCCATGGGTTTGATCTCGGGTTTTGGGCTTGGGCTTGATCTTGGTTTTTGGGCCTGGGCTTGATCTTGGTTTTTGGGTTTGGGCTTGATCTTGGTTTTTGGGCCTGGGCTTGATCTTGGTTTTTGGGCCCGGGCTATGGGTTTTGGACTTGGGTTGCGGGACGTGGGCTTGGGCCGAGTTCTAGAGTTGGGCCGAGATGGGTTGTTGGGCCGAGATGGTTTTGGGCTTCCCTAGTTTTGGGCCGCGGCATTTTTTTGGGTTTTGGGTTGTGGGCTTCTTGGGTTTCGGGTTTGGGCTGATTGTAGACTCTCGGGCCAATTGTGGGCATTGGGCTGGGTCAAGACGATTGGGCCGGGTTTGAGTTGGTTTTGGGCCATGGGTTTTTTGGTTTTGGGCCATGGGCTTTTTGGGTTTTGGACTCGGGTTGAGGGACGTGGGCTTGGGGTTTGGGTGGACTTGGACCGAGATGTGGACTTTGGGCCGAAATGACTTGGGCCGAGGTTGGATTATTGGGCCAAGGCTGTGGGTTCTTGGTTTAATTTGTGGGCTTGAGCTATTTTGTGGGCCTTTGGGCCAGGTTTGAGTGGGTTATGAACTGGGCTGAGCATTTGGATCGGATTTGAATGAGTTTTGGGCTTCGAGTTTAAGCCTTGGGCTTTGGTTGGGTAGAGTAACGGGCCGGATAGAGTAGTGGGCCGGGTTCTTGGGTTTTCTGGGCTTCTGGGTCGGGCTGAGCAGTTGGGCAGAATCTGAGTAGGTTTGGGCTTCGAATTTTGGGCCAATCGTGGGCATTGGGCTGGGTCAAGAATTTGGGTCAGGTTTGAATTGAACCTTGGCCGGATCAAAGCAATTGGGCCAGTTTGAAGAAATCAGAGAAGGTTTTGAAAAAATAAACAAAATCAGAAAAAGAGTGAGTGACAAAATAAGAGAGACAATTTGGGCTTGGTTTAAGCTTTAGAGGATTTGAAAAGAACAATGGATCGAACTAGAATGAATTTTGAGCAAGGTGTTTAAATTAATACAAATTATTACAAGATATGGTTTGGGTTTAGGGATTACCCAGCTTATTAGGTGGGACCATGGCTCACCTAAATCTTAGGGTTCACCCTCTATCCTAAGGCTTGGTCTTAAAGGTCTAGTAACTAGGGCTTAGTAAATAGATAATATATACAAGGATTTAAACATAAAAAAAAACTATAAACATGTACAAATAAGGGGTAGAACATGTACAAATAAAGCGCAGGCCAAGAACATGGATCAAAACAGAAAATTATAAGTGAGCAGAAAGCTGTGAACAAAACATGTACATGAATAGCCAGTAAGCAAAATGATTTGAAACTTGAATACAGAGAAAGTCATTGGTCATTTAAACAAAGCAGGCAGAGACTTAGAACAATTAGATCAGTTTTTAATTCCTTCCTGTCTAAAGTTCCTTAAAAACAATATTGAGTTGTCTGTGAGCTTAATAGAATGCAAAAAAAAAGGGGTGAGCAGTTTGAGTTTAACTTAGATTTCCAGCGAGGTTAATAAATACACTTCCAAACGGCACAGAGAATTTACCCAAACCAACCGCATATAGAGAATTAAGAAACAGGCATAAGACAGTCAATGTTGTACTGGTGAGTTCAACAGATAACAAGGGTTAGAGTTTAGTACCGGGAGAGGGTATAGAAATCCCCTGCAAACAACACAATGAAACTCACAGCAAACAGCAAAGAAGGTCAGATGTACAACAGTGTTAATTCCGAAAATATAGAGCAAATAGGCAGAGTCTGGTAGGCAATAAAACTAGACAGAGGTCGGTGTAACACATGTCTGATATGGATCTCGCCGAAATGTCTAATGGGCAACGAATAACCCTGTTGAGTCAGTTCCACAAGCCAGGAATACGATGTGCACTGAATACAGGCACCCTCACAAGTTTGCAAACAGAAGGGTTAATCACAATCGAAAGAGTCAGTGGACAAAAATCACATGGTAACTCAAACTTATACAAAGCCAAAAGCAAAAAGCAGTTCAACCCTCAGAAGCTCGGGTAACCGACAAGGAGAAAGGGATTAGGGTTGGAAGTGACCAGTTTCATCGAATTACAGAGCATAATGGAAAGTGTAAGTTCAACCGATATTCCAGTCCATTTTCGACCTGGTGAGTATCTCATACAGACAAACGGTATAATATGAAAACTCATAGAAGGATAAAACGCTAGCCATAGGGATAATGTTCGAAGGATCAGATTCTGGACTGCCACTGTAAAGAGGTGGAACATATGAACACAAGGGTCAGAGAGGAACTCAAATACGCTCAGATTCTCATCCTGTCCGCGGACTTCAAGGTCCGTACCAGGTCTATGAGTCAGGGAAACGGTTTAAAACGTATGTGCAGAGGGAAATATAAGGGCTCGCGCTCAATATCAACACAAAAGAAACCATGCCCATTCACATTAGTCGAAAAGAAAGAACACGAATGTAGACGAAATTAACAGGTTCTATGAAATCCTTCAAAACCCAAAACATGCAAAACCAACATTCGCAGTTCTAGTTCTAGGATCTTAACAAAACCGAAAAAAAAAAGAGAAAAGTAGCACAAATTAAATATGAGCCGAAGTAAACGACAGGCAAGAGGAGATAAGGGAGAAGATTCGAAGAACAAAACTAATGAGGAAGACAGTAATATACAGAAGATGAGGTGGAGTAAGGCGAGAACCACCGGCATGGCAGAACCGATGCTACTTACTCTTCTGGCGATCGAGATAAACCAGCGGAAACGTCGGGTTGGCAAGAAGGTGGAGGCGGTGAATTTTCAGGGAGATTACGATGAAGATAGTGATCGGAGTTCGGAGGTAAAAAAAAATTGAGTTGAGTGGTGACGGTGAAGCTTTCGGGTGCAGACCAGGTCGAGAGGAAGGCTCAGGTTTTTTTTTGTTTTTGAAAACTGCCAGTAAGAGAATGTTCTAAAACAGGAGGTTGTCGGCTTGTAATCACATCTGCACAGTAGGTAAAAAATTTTGCGAGTTTGCATTTGCCCAGACTCGAACTCGGGATCTCTGGATAGTCCCTGCCGTACCTTGTCCAGCCAAGCTGTGATGCGATTCGATACATAACAGGACTAACAAGGGTAAAAGCTCTGGCGTGAGCTAAAAACGGGAATAAAAAGACCATCGTCCCTTGCCAAGGATCGAACCCGCAACCTACGAGTTTGTGTGGCGAGCACCTTAACCGTTACACTGGATTGAATTCAGTACGTCATGGGAGAAAATAATACAGAGTTCAAAATTTGACTGGATAAACCCCTCTAAAGACCTGAGAATCCAAAGAAAGTATATACATAAAGATGAGACGATCAATCTAATGACATGAAAGTATGGAATATAGCTGAAAATAAGATTCAAAAACGTAATGAGATAAAAAGTAAAAGAATAGCACATGTACATGAAATAATGAAAATTAATGCTCGTGATGAAGATAAAACAATTAAAATAAATGGAAAATGATAGTAGTGCAGACACACGTAGGAATAAAAATAGTGGCGATAAAACGGAGAAAATCAAAAAGAAAATAACAAATAATAATAAAGTATAAATCGATCGAACACGTAAAATAATACATGGTAAAATCAAAAACCGTGAAATGTTTTAAAAAGCAACAAAATATGTATACGAAATGAAGTCAGTTAAAAACAGATTTCAACAAAAAGCTCGTGCTCCTTTTCTCATAAGGAATGTGAGATTTTAAAGATTAGTAAAAGGAAATCCCTTTGATCGAAGCGGGGACGACCACCTTGTTTTGGTTGAATAATAAATATGAGGGGTGAGAATTTTTGGTGTCCACACCCGGTTATATTTTTTTGAATTTTCGCGACATGCCAGGTGCAATGCCGTGTAGTGGCAGTCCGGCACATGGATTTTTATGATGCCGGGTCTACGATACCCGGCCTTCAGCACGGCACATCTCTCTGGAATATCTCCTTCTGTAACCGCCACGTGCCGGGCGTGTAGCCGGGTGATGTCAATCCGGCATCCGAAATTTTTTAGTAGGCTGGAGTATGATACCCGGCCTTGTGAACGGCATTGGTTCAACCTGCAGCAGTTTAGTTATACATATATATAAAAAAATAGGCATTTTAAGTTATGAGATTGAGTCGAAATGATTAATAATTGATTAAAAACAAAGGTACATAAAGAAAATAACAAATTATGCAAATGAATTTGGAATTCAACTAAAATAAAATCAAAATTTAGAACACGCCGGATCCAATGCCGGCTTATAACTGTCCGGCATGGTACATCCACAGCTAATGCCGGATTATATTGCCCGGCTTTACATATGGCGTATTCAACTAGAAAAAAGAAATGAACGTAATAAAGGATAATAAAAGTAAATGGATAAAGAATAGGGCGATTACCATTTTTAGGACTTGGACTAATTCCAAGTCCCCGGCAACGGCGCCAATTTGCTAACAGAGAAATTGCTAGGATAAACTATATATAAAAGGAATAAAATATAAACTAAACCTACAACTCTACCACGGGTAGCAAATAAACCCGGTCGGAGTATAGTGTAAATATATTATGACCGAGAGTATCGTACCCAAGGGACTTATAGAAAACTAGTCCTAATCCGGGTAGAAGCCTATTCTATAATAACAAAGGGGGAAAAGTAAATGTGATGCTAACTAAGAAAACTAAATAAACTAACTTTGATTTGGGAAGATTATCAATGTAAGGGAAACGTAAGACCAATAATCAAGGGTGGCAAGTCTCAAAGAGGATTTGGTATCACAAAATGCATATGCCGGGTGACATGCCGGACCTCGGATACCCGGCAGATTCATGGCCTTGAATGTGCCGGACAACTTTCATCCGGCACCACATCCGCATCGTACATTTCATAAATAACACTTCCAGAATCGGGTCTGAACAAAGGAACTCATCATTCCACTTGCATCGTGCATAGCCAATGCCGCGAATACAACCAGAATAATGGGGAAATTAGAGATTAATCCAAAATCTTAGCATTTGTTGCCCACTTTCCAGGATAACAATATTAAAGATTACCGAGATCCTAATCTATCCTACTCTTGCTTTTGAAAGCCTTAAATAGGACTTAGAGATAAGAGAATAAGTGGCTGACTCATCCAACTTGTATGAAGACTAGAAACCTCCATTATGAAACTCGTAAATTCCATATATGATCATAAGAGTTTTACAAGGAATCCATCCCTAACCAAAACCTAACAAGGATTCTGCATCACCATCCACACAACTACAAGAAGAGAATACAAAGGGGGAGAAGGAAATGTTAATAGCCTTAACCCGTCAAGGTCTTCTTATTCTCTCGCGTGGATGGATTTGCAGACGTTCCTTGGACACCAACAGATGGAGTGGGGCGGAAATGAAGTGTGAATGGCGTGGATTTGGTATGTTGAAGTGTGTTGAAAGTGTAGCCCCTCGTCCTATTTATAGGCATCACATTCTTCTCGTGCCGGATGTCATGCCGTGCAAATTATATCCGGCATATAATACCACGTGCCCAACTGCTAACGGTTGAAACCGTCGAATCTGCGCGAAAAGGTACCTGTGATGGACAGGATATGTCCGGCACCATACCCGCATAGGTTGGTTTGGCAACGGTCATTAACTGCCATCGTCTGGTCAATCGAGGCGACTTTTCTCACTATGCCGGATTGGATATACCCTGCCACGTATCCGGCATAGAGTGCTTTTCTGCTCCACGCTTGTGCCGTGCAGGTATGATCCGCCTTATGTCCGGCATTATGGTCAGAAATGTCTCCTTGTATGGAAAAACATATAAACCATCAATCTGAACAAATAATAACTTAATACATAATATAGCATAAATATTATTATTCTAACCTTAATTTGGCTAATAATCTTATAATTAAGTATACTAAAACTGATAAGTCCGAAGCTTATCACATCACGACTGTGGTTTCACCCTACTTCACAATTTCAAGGTGTTATTCCCTTTTCTGATGAATTTGAGTTCACTTGACCATTTCATTGATTCAGCTCCTCTGTTGTTGATGTGTCGTCCCTGTGTAAATTCTTACAATTTTCTCGAATCTAGAATCTTGCTAAGGTACATGCCTCTGTTATATTGCAATTCACTGTCTTTGGGCATCATTTTTTTGCTATTGTTGGATTTGAGTTACACATGTTGCCATGGTTTGGTCGATTTGACCGACGCTTCTGTTGCTTTGAGTTGCATTGCTCCCTTGTTTTTGTTTGGTTTGTGGTTGATT
The DNA here is from genome assembly GCA_023374045.1 of Limonium bicolor. Taxonomy (NCBI): domain Eukaryota; kingdom Viridiplantae; phylum Streptophyta; class Magnoliopsida; order Caryophyllales; family Plumbaginaceae; genus Limonium; species Limonium bicolor. Next base: position 77,982,182 of record CM041779.1, on the reverse strand, counting down.
ATCGACACATTTTGTCGATAAGTGTATATGTTGGCCTTGTCTTGTCGATTGACAATTGCTCCTGATCGATTTGAGTTGCATTTGTTGCCTTGTGTTTGATCGATGACCGTTGACCAACGTTCATGTTGGATTTGAGTTAGATGTGTTGACTTGTTCTGGTCGATTGACCAATTGCTCTTGTTCGATTTGAGTTGCATATGTTGTCTTGTTTTTGGTTGATTGATCGACGCTTCTGTTCGATAAAAGATACTATGTGGCCTTGTGTTTGGCCGATTGACCAACACTCCTATCGGATTTGAGTTAGATATGTTGCCTTGTTTGGTTGAGTGACCAATGTTCAGATGGATTTAAGTTGAACTATTGGTTTTAATGAGTGGACAGGATACCACTGACGGAAGTGAGTTGGTGCTTCTAATGAGTGTTTTGGTGTTATACCGTAGCTTTAGACATTAATTACTTACCCATACGTGTTGGTGTTGCTCAGGAACCGAATGACCCATGTTGACGTATTGAAAAATGCCCATTGATTGTGGATTAGGGTTAGAAAACCTATGTAAGGGTTAGTCTACAATTCACAAATTAAAACGGTCGCCTACATTTTACGATTATCCTTAACGATCTTGGCCCAGTTAAGAATTATAAGATAAGAACAATTTACATAATGAAAGGATAGTCCTACTATAGTAGTTGTGGTAGTTTTGATTTATGATGCGTATGAACGTCACCATTGTTGTCTTTCTACCTTAGTTCACTCAGCGATGATGAGGGAAACATACTTTGAGCTGAATAGTCCTGAATGTACCCGTTTAGCGATGATGAGGGCAACAAAAACCAGATAGTGATGATGAGGGCACAATTACTCTAAGCTGAATAGTCCCGTAAAACACATTTATGTTGCATTGATGCATTGTGACGATCAGATGAAGACTGTAACACCCCATATGGGCAACTGAAATACCCCAAACCTAGATATGTCAATTAAATGATAAACTATGGTATAATAAGGCTAAAAAGTGCCTTAGAAATGTTTTTAAGCAATTTAAACCATAGTAAACACAATAAAACGCCATTAAGACAATTTGGGTAAAAACATGCTCTAAGCTTGGGATAACCTTGGTTAGGACCCAAAGAGCTTACCAAGGCCTTATTAACATGATAATGGACATGTTAAACCAATTACCAAAGAAAACCAAGCTCAAAAACGAGTTTAAACACAAAATGTGCTTTAAGGAGCCTTAAAGCACGTTTTTGAAAAATTGTCTTGGAAATGGGTTTTGAGTGACTAAATGCCCATGATTACACCTTAATCAATATGTGTACTACTTAGTATCACATTAGGAAGCCTAAATCAAGGAGAAATCAAAATTTTCACAAATTTGTGCACTAATTATGAATAGTACCCAAATAGTGCCCAATGTAAGTCTTTAATCTCCTTTAAGTGGTCAATGGTCAAACTAGTACCTAAATAACATAAGGGGGCCATTTTTTTACAAGGTGACTCATCACCTAACTCATTCATCAAGTTTAAAATAAAGGAAAGGAGGAGGAAGTTCACTATTTGGAAAGTAACATATATTTACTTTCACTTTACTCTCTCTCTCTCTCTCTCTCCTCTCATTTATTTTCCTCCCAACCAGTCACAACCTTCATCCTCTCTTCTTCCTCCGCGTAAAGGAACAGACCCCCATGGTTCTTCAGCTTCTTCAAACTCCAATTCCTTGCCAAATCCAACTCCAAGCTCCAAATCAAAAACTAAGCACATATTTGTCTTAGTTGAGTCAAGGCCTTCCATCCTCTCTTTTCAAAATTCCAAAACAAGAAGTTGGACTCCATTGAAGGAGCTCCATTTGAAGAGGAAAATCCAGTTTCAAGAGCTAGTATATGCTCTCTTTGGTTTAAGGTAAGAAAAAGCTTGAAAAATCATATCTTCCTCCATTTTTGTTCTTGGCTGAAAATTACCATTTGAAGTGCCTTGCTTTACTCATTGTATTAGCCTTGATTCAATCTTCAAGAGCTTAGTTGAATCCATGCTTGACTCCTTATCAAAGTGTAACACCCCCGAACCGGATGTCACAGATGCCAACCACCCACGTGGTTGACACTACAACACTAACAACACTAAGCTGCGGTCTGAACGACTGGAATTATAACCAAAACCAAATCCAAACGTAAACTGAAATTACAACCGAGTACCGAGAGTCTACAACATAGTTCTTAATTAGATTACACAACCGAAACATAACCCAAGGTCTAGTGGTACATCATCTCAATCCATACATTTAAACATGCTACATAAAAGCCTTGCCCATATGGGCTATCCCTAAGGTGTTCACCCGTGCCTACTCCGCCTGCTTCTCGTTTCATACCTGTAAAAATAAAGGACTCAGCAAACCTTGCTGAGTATGAACGTGTGAAGCCCGCATGTTACCGGGCTACACGACTACTTGGTCTAATATGATTAAGTTCATTTTGCATGCTATAGTAAAGCAATAACACCCAACATACGACATTACATAGCACATCATTACACCACATCAACATAGCAACACCCACATACAATGTCAACATAGCAACAACCAACATATTAGGCATATAGTTAACAGCAAGCACTACAAATATTGTAGAAAAACAAGTCGAGTTATGAGAGAATAGTGATGATCCTCACAATGGGATCATTCAACGTGAATGTTTTCATTTCTTTTTCCTTTGTTTTCATCATGGGTACTTCTCTTTCTCCTTCTCGCACCAGGTCTAGGAATGTAGGTTAGTTCCCATGACCATATAGTATATGGGCTTATCTTCTCTTACTTCTTTAAGGATTTATTGTGAGTTCTCTTATTACCGCACGTTAGAGGACGTCTCCTCCTTAGTTCATACCTTAGTTCATACCTCCATTCCCGGCGTCGTTCGTCGAGAAAGAGGGGTCGTCTTTAGACCCCAGGTTATGTTCTCAATTAGCCGATCCTCCAATCCCGACGTCAGGTCGAGAAGAGGGGTCATCTTTTGACCCCAGGTCATGCTTCCCAAATTGCCAATCTCCAATCCCGGCGTCGTTCGTCGAGAAAGAGGGGTCTCTTTAGGCCCCAAAATGTGCTCCACAATGGTCCGGTCGAAGGATCTGATGCAGATACCAACTCCCGATATACATTCAAGTACCGCGCGGCCCGAGATGTTGTCTTCCCGGGTTATCTTCATGTTCCTCCAGTTGATATTTACATTAATGAACAGACACCATAGTGGGTGTCATGGTACGTCCTCCATGGTTAGGGAGGAGTTCCCTTTTATGGTATTTTCTTTGTTTTCATAGTTCTCAATGATTCATCTCCAATCCCATAAACGCGAAGGGACTAAACTACTGTGTGCGCGCAAATCACATACAATAATGATATAACAATCATGCAACATAATAAGTAAGCAAACTAGTTTCATGCTTTAATCTTATAGTCTTTTCACACAGAGCACTCAGCACACAAGCCGTGTAACACGGCAACATACGAACCACACATGTCCATACCTTTTTCGCTAGTTCGGGTTGTCTCACACTCGGAGTCCCTGTCGAAGCACGCTACGATCCTTGTCTAGGAGTTAGTTTTCTCCTTGGATTTCTCCTCAGTTGGGTTTGGCCGTGTGACACAGGATTTCAGGCCCCAGCTCTTGGTTCAGTTTAGTGTCTAGGCAGTTGCTCTTGAACCTATCCTTGTTGCCCACCAGACTTCAACTCCCTGAGACATTCGACACAGCTGGTTTTTGTGATGGGTTTAGCACAGAAATGGGATTTCTCCCCTGGAGAGCCTTGGCACTTGGCAGCTCCTCAAGGAGAATTTGCTTTTAGAAGTTTTCCCAAGGCTCCAACTGTGATGGCTGGTGTGCTAGGATCAGAGATGGTGGAAGAAATTCCTGCCCATGCAGAAACGTTGCACAGCAGGAAAGTGGAGGGTAGCTGAGCAAAGGGTATTAATCGGAGGACAGTGGTCATGGCTCTAAATTCCTAGAGAGTATGGGTGTAGCAGAAGAGCCAGGGTGCTGTCTCCTTGTCTGTTTCCTAACACAAATCGACATAGTAGCATGTTTTAGTAGCCTTGGAGTTGCTGTTAGAGAGGCAGTGGAGGGGAAGGTTGTGGAAGTTAGGAAAACCGGTACTGGCACGTGGGAGCTTGAAACAGTACAACCTCTGATATGTATACTGTGACTTGGGTTACTTTTGTTGCAGTCAAAGATGGATTAGGAAGTGTTCGTGGTCTCAGATTACAAGAAGGAAAGGGGGAGGATGTCATTCCCGATCAAGAATCCAGTGTAACTGCTGATGTTTCTCATTGTATCCCCTACACATTCACGGTATTTGGAAACAGACAGCATAAGACATTGCGGACAGGATTTTTTTTTGTCTCGGGCAGACCCATGGAGTATGGGCAACTGAATAGAATAGGCTGTTGCCTCTGAATTGGAGCAGGGGTATGAGCTGAATCTTCTTGTTTTCCGTTTCTTCACTCTTTTTTCTTTTTCTGTTGTTCGATGCCGTTGTCTCGAGGGAGAAGAAGGGCGTCAATGCTTCAGGGAGTGCGTGACTGCTTCTGTTGTTTCTTTTCTTTTCATTTACCTTAGTTGATTTAGTACTAATTCCAATTAGTGTGAGTTAGTAGCTGAAATTGAGCACAGCTCACCCAGTTAAGCACTCGGAACAAGTATAGGAGGTCCCGGGTTCGAGCCTCAACGGGAGCGTCTTTGCTCCCTTTTTCCTTTCTTTTTATTTGAATAAGTTATATATGTTTACTTATATATATGTGACAGTATATTATTTTTGTGTTGTTATTATTATTATTGTTTTCTTTCGTTACGAGGTTAGGTGACGACAATGTCACTTATCGACAACGTTACGTTATATGTGCGACGATACATTATATCGAGTTGTTAAATATTTTGCAACAAAGTTATGCGACGTTCATTTTTATTACAACGTTACGATACCGTAACGTTACGTACATATGTTTTCGTGTTCGTACATATATATATGTACTAGCTTTAATTGTTCGTACGTTATTTTGTGTCCATATTATAAAGCGTGTTATGATTCTATACGTTTAATATTTAGGGGTATTTCACAAAGTCCATTCCAAACTCCTAAGGTAATCATCTCATTTTAGTGCATTAATCACTCCTTTGTAACCTAAGGATGATTCCATGAGTCTAGGTGTAATACTTAGTACTCATTATGTCTATTTGTACATTGATTAAAAGATTAGCAAGGGAGCAAACTCCTTGGCCGATTTTCAGTCAAGAAAACCAAGAGGAAGAGAAAGAGAGAAAGGCTTGAAACATAAGGTAATTTGCTTGCCTTAGTGTTTTAATGCCTTAAGGAAATGGTATTGGATAAATACCAATTGTAGCCTAGAGCTTACCTTGATGTATGGTTTATATTAACCTAGGAAAAATATATGAACAAGCTCATGAACTTGTGACTAAAGAGCTAATGGTATATGAGTTAGTAAAATAACCACAAGGTGGATTATAAGGGCATATGAGATTGATGTGTGTATTTGCAGGTTGAAAGCAATATATATGTGGGAAATTCAGTGTTTAAGGTTTATGTTATTTAAGGGCCTAAGAGCCATGTCATTTAAGGGCCTAAGTGCCAAGCAATTTAAGTTTATGCACTATATTGTGATGTAGTGTAGTTTAAGTGTAGTTTGTGTGTAAGAACCTTCATTGAGGATGTTAATGTCTTTGGCTTGTTTAAGGATGAAAAACTAAGTGTTTGGGTGTAAGAATATACTAGGGAAGCTATGGCAAAATTTGGTTGAGAAACCAAGAGTTTTAAGTGTTTTGATGAAGTGTTGTGACCTATATTGTACTAGGGATTGTTAAGGATTTAATTGGTGGAGGTAAGTGAGTTAAGGTGTTTTTGAGTGCTAGGATGACCTAGGTGTTGTGTTGGAGGATTTAGAAATCAAATGGGTGATTTGGACACACCAAAGTCATGGAATGAATGTTGTTAACACTTGTGCAAAAGTTGGTAGTAAATGAGGTGTTAAATCTTGTAAGGACTAAGGGTTGAACTAAGAGGTGGTGATATTGAGAATTATTGAGTTAAGGAGATGAGGATGATTGATGATGCATTAGGTGTAGCCAATAAGTGAGTTGGTAATGTTGGTAGAAGGTTGAGAAACACCAAGAGAGGTTGGTGATGCACTAGTGTGCATAAGTGTTGAATATGGAAATTGAAATTGGTGGAATTGAATAAGGATTGGATGATGAGTTTAACTAATGATTTAAGTAGGTTTCAAGAGTGTTTAAGGTGTTTAAACATGTTTAGAAAACATGTGAAAAGGTTAGGGAAGAAACGGGAGGAAGAACGGAGTTGAAACGAGCCCAAACGAGTGTTTTCTGACTTCAACCTACCCAGGGCGTTGGGTCGGTCGGGCTGTCGAGTGTTTCTGACTTCAACCTACCCAGGGGGCTGGGTCGGTAGGTGGGTCAGTCGGACCCAAAAAAAATTAATTTAATTTAAATTTGTGCCATTAGCAGTACACCATTAAGAGATAATGAGGAGTAAGTGATTTACATGATTAAAATTAAACTACAAGGACTTAGTGGTTATTAATCGAAAATCATAATGTGAAGTTAAGAACTAAAAGTCTAAGGTTAATGACAACATTATAAACTTTTAGATCACAGGTGTTACTTAATAAGAAACCTTGAAATAAGGTGAATAATAAGTGTGAGGTTAATGGAATGTAAGAAACGACAAGAGGACGTCGTACATTATGACAAGTAGTCGAAATTAATACAGAAATTGACCATTCCAACTGAATTAATTATAGGAACAAAAACTAGTCGAGATGGCTTCCGGGACTAAGAGGTCGCCATGTAAGGCTAGTCATCCTCAAGGTGACAGGTATGGTTTTCTTGCAACCTGTGTTCTACCGGATTACACCGGCTTGTGTGCCAACCTATTTTTCTTGTGTTAGGCCACCTTGCAAGATATAGCATGAAATGAGTTTACAGTAATTCATTATGTGGCGTATTTAGTTTCGATACCGTTTAACCACGAAAGTGTTAAACCATAGCTAACCGACTCTAGGACCACATGAGAGATCGGTATTCGGATTAACGACCCAACCCATGGGAACGTTCTAACTACGGCTATTCGTGTGTTAGGTGTGTGTTGTTGTTGTGTGTAAGGGTGTTTACCCCTTTTGTGTAACAACAATTGTTTGATCGCGTAAGTCGTATGGTGACTTACCTCCCTTGTGTGAGTAACCAGGTTGTAACCCCAAATGGTGTCTTGATGTGAAAGGTTCCATAAGCGAATTTCTAACTAACATATATATATTATGGGGGGTGAGGAATCCGGGAGTCTCGGTCGCGCACGTATGTACGGGAGTTGATATCCATAGTGGATTCAACTCTCTCCCATGTATGGTTGTTTTCCTTATTGGAATTCAATCTCCCACAAGCCTAATAAAAGGCTTTCCTACCTGACTTTTGTTCTGGCTAGGGGGATTATGTGTAAGGTGTGTTTGGGAGTTGATGTCTATATTTGCTTTAACTCCCTCTCTATTATTGGTTATCTTTCCTTCTTGGATTACAATCACCCACAAGCCTAATAAAAGGCTTTCCTACCTGAATTTTGTTTGGGCTAGGGGGATTGGTGTATGGTGTGATCGGTTCTATATTAAGACCGACACTTCTAGGTAAAGTTATGGTGTGATGGTGTGTTCGGTTCTATATTGAGACCAACACTTCTAGGCAAAGTTATTGGGTAAGATGTGTTGAAGTATACGTTCTATAAGAAGAACATAAGTTATTGTGTAACGAGCTTAACATGAGACTGAAATCATTCTCTAGGCTTACCAAGTCTAGCTAACTAATGCTTGATTCGTCTCCCTCAAGGGATTCGTTCCTATTATGTTATGTGTATGCTGTTGCTATTGCAATGAGTATTGTTATGCTTATTGGTGTTGTATGTATGTTAATGTGTTATGTGTTATGGTTTTACATGCATGATTTAATATAATCAACTGCATGCTTAGACGACAATTAGTTGTGTGTGGCCCGATAGTATGCGGGCTGCACGATTACCATACCAGCAAAGGTGTTGAGCCCCTTTGGGGTCACCCTTTTTCCTTTCAGGTACCATGGAGCTGGAAGTCGTTCGAGAGTAGGACGGGGTGGTTGTTTGTGCATGGGTAGTTATTTAATTACTTATGTATTGTAGTGTAGTAAGACCGAAACTGTTATCGTCATTTGTTTGTAAACTCGGTACAGTTGGAATGTAATGTTTATTGATTTTTGGAAATGGAACAGGATTGTATTGTGTAGGTGCTCAGGGATCAGGTCCATCAGACCGACACAATGTATAAGTATTAGCCTTGTTAGCCACGTCGGTGGTTAACGACCTGTAACACCAATGAAAACTAGGAACTTTAGGCCCTTAATCCTTACTTGGGCTTGAAAGTGGAATGTCTTGTTATTGTAGTCAACCCATATGTATTCTTATAAACCAATAACTTTACTACTCATATCCCGATGTGGGATGGGTATACTCCCCCACACAAAGAAAACAACGTCCTTGTCGCAAGCCTAACATCCAAGTCCCAAGGACCTCCTCAGTAGGTGTCGGGTATTTCATCCCGACACGGTCCCGAGTCAGCTCTGATACCATTTGTAACACCCGATATGGGCAATTGTCCAACAACCTAGCTTCCAAGTCATTCGAGCTTGAAAACTAGCCACTTTAGGCTCTTAATCCTTACTTGGGCTTAAAAGTGGAAGGCCTTGTTGTTGTAGTCAACCCATATGTATTCTTATAAACCAATAACTTTACGACTCATATCCCGATGTGGGATGGGGTATTTTAGACATTAATTACTTACCCATACGTGTTGGTGTTGCTTAGGAACTAAATGACCCATGTTGACGTATTGAAAAATGCCCATTGATTGTGGATTAGGGTTAGAAAACCTATGTAAGTGTTAGTCTACAATTCACAAATTAAAACGGTCGCCTACATTGTATGACTATCCTCAACGATCTTGGCCCAGTTAAGAATTATAAGATAAGAACAGTTTACACAATGAAAGGGTGGTCCTACTATAGTAGTTGTGGTAGTTTTGATTTATGATGCGTATGAACGTCACCATAGTTGTCTTTCTACCTTAGTTCACTCAGCGATGATGAGGGAAAACATACTTTGAGCTGAATAGTCCTGCATGTACCCGTTTAGCGATGATGAGGGCAACAAAAACCAGACAGTGATGATGAGGGCACAATTACTCTAAGCTGAATAGTCCCGTAAAACACATTTATGTTGCATTGATGCCTTGTGACGATCAGATGAAGACAAGCAACATCGGGAGATGTCTGGCGACCTGACAAAAGTGAACAACAATGATGGAGCAGTGGCGAGCCGTCGAGAACGAGCATTATTCTATATATTAATTAGTCGTAGTTATTAGAAGTAAAGTTACTTGTACGGATGCAATTACACAATGTGTTTAAGTATTAAGTGCATTAAAACTTTGTATAGTTACAATTGTTGTTAAAACTTAATAACGTCTACTACATGATCTTGTTATACTTATAACACATTACTGTTTAGTACATGATTTTGTACAAAGTTAAACTGTTGAAGGTTATTAAAATGGAAACTGTTTAATTTTTATTATGTGACTTTGTAATTAACTGTAAATTTGAACTAAGCTTAGATGACATCCGAGCAATGCAAAAAAACAACTAAGGCTAGAAAGGAAAAGCAGTAACGAATTACTTATCTGAAATACCCCAAATATTTATTACCTTAATTAATAAGGCATTAATTTAATAAAAGGGATTAATTAAGAATTAGTCACCTAATGAGCAATATTCTTATGAATATTATTATATAATGTATAATTCTAAATGGATACCAAACTATACATTAAATCTCTAACCAAAGAGAGAACATTATTAAGAAGAAATCAACTCCTAAAATTAATACTACATGTAACATATTATACATGTATTAATACCACAAATATTACTCATTAAATTATACAAGAAAATATTTTATATAGTCAAAACAAATTATAAGTGCAATAGCCACTTATATATACACATTAAAACAAGAAGTAACACATTAGCATTTAACACAGAAATAAGTCCATAATACACTCATTAATGTCACAATTAATGTATAAAAAATTCAAATCTCTCCCCCACTTATGGGTGCAGCCGGCCACATGAGAAGGAAAAGATGAGGGAAATGAAAAGTAAAATAAGAAAGTACAAGCAAGTACTACACTAGTCATAAAATATTGTTACTTTCTACCACCCTTTTCCCATTCTTTCCCTATCTCTCGGCTGAAGTCTGAACCATTCCTGTTTCCTTCCTTCCCTTCACGGCAGCAGCTTCTCCTCCCTCCTCTCTCATCTTCAAGCTCTAGCCAAGAGCTCCCAAGCTAGCCATTAAAGGTGTAAGGACAAAACATGGTAAAAACCTCCATTTTACCCCTTTATCTTGCGTTTTCTTCATGACCTTCTCCCATCTGATTTTTCTTCACTATCTAAAGCATAAACAAGTCCTTGAAGACCCCCATTATTGGCTGAAACAAACCAAAAATCTAGGAGGACTCCTTTGAAACTTTAAGGTAAGAAAACAAACTTAAAACGCCTTTTTTCTTCTTCCTTGGTATATGTTCGAAAATTACACCTCTTTTACACCATCTCTACACCATTTTGTACACAACATGAAGGGTTTCCAGCTCCATTTCATGAGCCAAAGAGCTGCTTCAAAGCACTCCTCAAGGAGCTTCAAATGAAGGTAAAACCGAGGGCTTACCATGGCAGTTTAAGCTTCTTCTTTTCCTTGCTTTTCACGGAAATAAAATCAGTATTTTCTCTTCAAGATGGCCTAAAATCTAGCTTGAAACTTCATCAAGTTTCCAAGGTAAAGACTTCCTCTTTAAGGTTCAAAAAGGCATGCTTTAAGACTCTCTAAACTAGCCATCTTGTTAAGGCATTAACTTAGCCATTTTTCCTTGTTCATATGGTGGCCGAATGGGATCTGATTTAACCATGAAGTGCCAAGTTGTTTGGAGCATTTTTCCAAGGGAATAATCTAACTTCAAGGAGGTAATATATTAAATCAAGTCTTAAGGGTTAAATGGTAGTTAAGCTTAATTTTAGAAACAAAAAAACTAAATTAAGATTTTGTTTATATCAGTGCCGTGAAGATTGAAGGCTGATGATGTGGATTTCCTTATGATAATAACAAGGTAAATATGCTTAAAACCCTTTTTAATGCATTAAGGTTAATTATGTGGTAAAATTAACTAGGGCCAAAAGTGTGTATGGGTGTGGGTTAATTAAACCCTAAAAATGTGTATTAAATTATGGTTAAGTGCTTGGTTAGTGAACATGGGTGCTAATGACTTATTAAAGTCAAGTTTATAAGTTAAAAGTGAAAGAAAATTGATTTTTAAAAGGTTAAGGAAAATTTGTAGAGAGAAGCCGTGAATTATAGGTATATTTGGGACAATTTAATGTCATTTCATGGTTAAGTTTACATTATGCTTAAGGCCATGTGTTAGGCCATTTCTATTATGGTTATTTAAAGCTTTAAATATTAATTATTAAGCTTTTGGGGTGATAATATAAACTAAATAAAAATCTAGTGTAAAGATGTGATTTTAGTAGAAATAATCACTTAGTAACACCTATTGATGAACTTAGGTGTTACATAAATTAAGTATAAGGTTATAAATATAATATAAATGAATTAGAAACCTTATAAGTGTTTTAAATGAGCAAAAGGTTCATTAGAAGGATCAAAATGTAATTAAATAAAGTATAGGGTGTCAAACATTCATGTATTTAAAGTCGTAAGGGGGCTGTTTGGCAACTATAGAAACATAAAATATTAATTTTATAAAGTAAAGTATTTAAATGTAAAAACTAGTGAAATAAATGTGGCCAAATCTTAAATTATGTAAGTATGGGTCAAAAGAATACTTTGAGTGGTCAACCTTGACCACATGTGAGGTTTGAACAAATTAGGATAATAAATTAATTGATTGGTAATTTAATAAAGTATTAAGTTAAAAATACAATTTATGAAACTATTTGTGGGTTGTTTGTGAAATTTCCAAAAATTAAGGGTTGGAATTGAATTATGAAGACTCTAGGGGTCTGTCCAAATTACTGGAGAAAATTTGGGTTAGATTTGAAGATTTAATAAATTAAGGAGTCAACATATAGTTTTAAGATTAAATTGTAACATTCATAAAACTTGTGGGGCTATTGTGTGATTACGAAAATATAAAGAGCTGGATGGAATATAAATATCAGGGACCTTGGGGTCTGTTCAAAAATCTTAATGAAGATAGGAGTTGGTTTTGTGATTGATTTAAAGTTAAGGATTATAATATATAGTTTGAGTATTAAAATGTAACATTTATAAAACTTATGGGGTTAGTATGTAAAACCCAAATTTTGGGCTGAAAACAATATTAGAACAGCCTAGGGCTGTTCAGAAATTTAAGGAAAATATTTGGGTAGTTTTTGAAATTAAATAAGTTAGTATGTATAATATAAAGTTTTAGTAATAAATTGTAAGTTTATAAAATAAAGAGGGGCAATATGTAATTAAGAGAAAGTAGTGGGTGAAGAGAAGAAATCTGGAAAAGAATTAAGGTGCTGTTTGGATGTGTATGTATGTATATTATAATGTTTGGAAGCTTTAGGTTATGAATTAAATAAGGTTAGAAATGTAACAAATATAATGTTTGGGTGATTTTGTAAATAATCAAAAGTTAAAGGGGAAAAGATTATAAATACCGAAAGAATTATGGGTAGGTTTGGAATTAATAAACCCATGGGCAGATTATATTATAAAGTTTAAAATGATATAATGTGACACTATATCAAAGTATAAGAGAGTATGTTATAAGAGGATTAATATGGTATAAGTATACCTTATAAACAATCACATAAAATAATGGGCTTAAGTTGTGGAAAATTGGGAAGTGTGCTACATGGTTAGAAACCTTATGATATAAGGAACATGGTATGTATAAAAAACATTGCGTAACATTAAGATAAATTCTTAATAAGGGATTTGTGAATAAATGACACAAATAAATAAATGTGTACTTCACATGAGATAATGAATTAATTCATTATGGGAACCTTATAATTCACATGGTATGAATTTATAATATAAGGTGAAAAAATGTAATATGATTGATTAATCATATAAGTTTAATGTGGAAAGAATTATGTGTTGGAATATAATTATAAGTGTTATAATATGATGTAGTATGAGTTACTAAACAAATATTGGATATAATGAAACACTGACTTGAAACATTGATCAAGTCAAACTAGATTGACCAAACCAACACAAAGTGACCAAGCGGTTAAATTGACCGATATATAAAAAATATGTAATTAAAAGTTGGAATATAACTTGATCAAATAAAGTATAGCAATAGACTATATAATATATGTGGGTATATAAATATACAAGTTGGGATATAGCTTGGTCGAACAAATATAGTAATAAACTATATATGTAGATACGTATGAGTATATATATATATATCGGTACGTATGTGTGTGTATATAAATATACAAAGGATGAAATATACCCTTGTCAGATAAAATATAGTAATGAACTATATATACGTATATATATACATATAACAGTATGTATATGTGTATGCAAAACACAAATCAAATAGCCTTGATAAATAACATGGGTTGTTATGAATTAAATCTCTAAGTAGTAAACATTATCAAGCTACTAAATATTATACTCTTACAACTATAGAGTATGATTAAATTAAATCCCGAGTTCTAATGAAAAACCCGAGCCAAACAAATAACCGGTTAAGGGTTAATTACTGAGTAAGGGTTAGAACTTATTATGGGATGATTAAATACACCCGACACGTGAGTATTGTGATATTGAGTTATATATTCCAGAGATACGGGTTCGAGATACGAGCTTCGAAAGAGATAGAGGATAAGCGTGATACGTCACATTAGCATTTTTCAACGGTGAACGGTATGTTAATTGTGTGGTCTGAACGTCCTGAGGGTTTCCTTGGGTTCAGACATTATGTGTTTCACTGTTTAAGAGTGATATCTATGATTTATGCATGTGATCATTTAAATTGTATTACTCAACACCATTGTGTTTTATTATACACAAACGTCTTTTAGACTGGAAGTTTATACATCTAAACTTGAACATGACTTAGATGACCTTTAGGTATCATGAGAACCTAACTGGCAGTCAAGTATTGTAGTCTCAAACCTAAATATTTGATCTTAGGTTAATGTTTAAAGGAGCTTAGTCACATGACGGATTTGGAAAGGAAAATCCAGGATGCTCAGCGTGATCACTACGAGGACTACTATCATGAGTCCACTCAAGGATTCCATACATCCATATTCGATGATGGTCGGACCAGGTGGCACACGGGCACCATGTTGGTGTAGGCTTCTGCCGAATTGGACGCCTTCAAAGGCAAATGAGATAAGTCAGACCAAAAGGTCGGCTGACAAATGGTTCCATTTATTGGTTCCCAGGGACTACTGTGTCGTGTTATCAAACACTAATAAGTTATTAAGGGTTGTCCTAACTTGACACCGAGTTGGTATATAACTAAGATAGTTAAGTGGTTGGTTAAAAGAATAATGGGGCCTTAAGGCCGAGTAACGAGAACGGTTAGTTAAAACGTGTATCTCGTTTGGTATTATTTTTATTCATTGATTGGTTGTGTTATGTGGTGAATTTATTGGATGAACTGTTGTGTGTTTACTTAAATCATTTACAGTTTTTTTGTTGTAAATCGGAAAAACATGAAATGAAAAACGCATATTAAGATGACAAAATGACCTAAGGAATCCAAATGATTCTAAGATTACCACTTTAGCATACCAGCGTAGTTTATTGAGCCCGTTTAGGGCCATCACATTACAGGTGTTCGTGTTGATCGAGTCGTGAAGCCGGAGTGTGGGACGCTGGGTAGTTAGTGTATTTTGACATCACACTTTTAGACTTGGTATGTATTATGTTTATTGAGATTCAGATGTATGGTTAGTAGCTCCACTTGTTCGGTGTTTTTTGGGATTGTGTTGTAAACTATGGTTGGTCAGTATCTAGTCATCACAACGGCTATGTATTAGGTTTGAGTATAGGTATATGTGTGTGGCCGCCTAGTTACTCAAAGGGTGTGAGTGACGGGTGTGTAACACCAATGCAACACCAGTTAGTAAATAAATTTCCGCTGCGAATTACGTCTTTAATTATGCTACACACTCACGATAATACGATATTAGGATTAGGGGTGTTACATTACTTATAACAATTGTTTAGTGGTTACTTATTTATTACAAAATAGTATTTTAAAATGTAAATTAATATTGATAATTATAGCACAAAAGGGTAAAGACACTGCACATAACCGAACTTATTAACTAATGCTACAAAAATGTCATATTGCCAAACAACAGTTTCAAAATAGCTACAAATATGCTAACACACAAACACCAACAGATTATGCTACAAAACAGTAAGAAAACGAAACAACTACCAACGTATGCTACAAAACAACTGAATTCTAATTCTTGTTGTTCGGAAATAAATAAAGGCAATTAATGATATATCTGTTTTTCTTTGTATCATCATCCAGCGAGTTGAAAACATGTTGTAAACAATGTTTTGTGATCTATTTCTGTGCGATCCCATTTCTCCTAAACTTTATTCAAACGCTGCATCTAAACACAGTTGCCATCAATTTTAGTGTCGTCTCCTCTATTCAGACAGCTACATTTGACAGCTGACCATGAGATTAATATTTAATAAATCTAATTAAGCAAACCTTATTTATTGCATTTTATTTATAATTTAAGTTATTATATTTCTGGAATTTAATTATTAATACAAAAAAATTAGTTTTCCTAATCTTTTAAATAAAGATAATTGTTTTTAAACTATTACTTCATTTAACCTCAAGTAAATAAATTTATAACATAATATTCCCCTATATTCGCATATATCTCTATTAATAATCTTCTCACATAAAATGATACTATGCTCTCTTTATGTATATAAAAAAACCATTGTATTCCTGGTTTGTTAATTCATACACCCTTCAATCCATCTCTTTTTGTTCTACTCTCTACCATAAATATTCGCAAATGCCATAAGAAAAAAGGGGAAAGGAAAACGTGAGAATATGATTAGATGTTCCAAAAGGAACAAAAAGTTTAGCAGGTAAGTGTCGGATAGCCTAATCCAACTATGGCCTGTCCTGCTTCGCCCTTCCCTTCTCTCATGATCTTATCTCAATCTATCGCCATCGTCTTCCCTCCGCCACCCTTTCTCTCCATCCCTCAAAATCTCCCTTTTCCCCCTCGCCTCAGATAATCCAATACAGGTATGGCCTCCTCTACTCCCACTCCCTATCACTTGGAGCTGCGTCCAAAACCTATGAGACACCTCCATTTACCACCGGCAACCCACTCACCACCCTCGAAACTCTCGCCGCTTTACCAGTCAGAAGGTCTCCCTCGCCCCTCTACATCGGCGGCCATCCCTCTGCCAGAACCAAAGCCAATGCCTCCACCAGGCCAACCGCAAACCCTCTCTCTAGACCCAACAATTTTTTCCCCAACTTACCTCCCGCCGCCGCCGCCTCTATTTCCGGCCAAACCCGCCAGCCACCCCCTCTCCACCGATTTCTCCGGGAAAAAATCAACCCGCTTTGTTTCCAAACTCCATTACAATCGACCCAAGTCGCTAATTTGTGCCAGACACACTTCCGCTGCAGAAGAGGCTCTACAAGCTGACTATTGAGCTACCGGGCTGCGATTCTGGGTACAGAACTTGTTGTTGACTACCAATTCAACAAGCTTAGCGGTTCTGATGATTACAATTTTCTGCTCCGGGAGCTGGGTAATAGGGGTGAGTGCTCGAAGGCTATGCATTGGTATCAATTGCTGTGCAGAGGGGAGAGGAGGACGAATGAGAAAGGTAATTGGCTAGCTCTATGATCAGTATACTGGGTAGGTTGGGGAGAGCTGTATTAGCCAAGGAAGTGTTTGATGTCGCTGTTAGAGAAGGATACGGTAACACTGTGTTATCTTACTCCGCACTGATTAGCGCTTATGGACGAAGCGGGTGCTGTGTGAGGCTGTAGGGGTGTTTGAGATGATGAAAAATAATGGTCTCAAGCCGAATCTAGTTACTTATAATGCCGTGATTGATGCTTGTGGTAAAGGGGGTGTTGATTTGAACAAAGTTTTGGATATCTTCAGTGAGAGATGCTGGTGAATGGGGTTTCTCCTGATAGGATTACCTTCAATTCACTCCTAGCTGTGTGCAGCAGAGGAGGGTTGTGGGGGGAGTCAGCCATGGATTTGTTCAACCAGATGGTCTACAGAGGGATAGATCAGGACATATTTACCTATAACACTCTCTTGGATGCGGTTTGCAAAGGGGGGCAGATGGATTTGGCTGTTGGGATAATGTCAGACATGGCCTCCAAGAATGTGATGCCTAATGTTGTCACTTACAGTACTGTGATTGACGGCTATGCTAAGGCTGCTAAACTGGATGATGCGCTGAATTTGTTCAACAAAATGAAGCTTCATGGTGTTGCTCTGGATAGAGTTTCTTACAACACATTGCTTTCAATTTATATGAGACTTGGAAGGTTTGAGGAAGCTTTAAACATTTGCAGAGAAATGGAAAGAGGGGGGGTTAGAAAGGATGTTGTAACTTACAATGCACTCTTGGGTGGGTTTGGGAAACAGGGAAAGTATGGTCAAGTCAAATACGTGCTTGAGCAGATGAGCTCTGAACGGGTCATGCCTAATTTATTGACTTATTCCACACTGATTGATGTGTACTCTAAAGGAGGAATGCACCAAGAAGCGTTGCAGGTTTTCCAAGAGTTTAAGCAAGCTGGGATGAAATGATGATGTTGTTCTATATAGTGCACTCATTGACACCCTTTGCAAGAATGGGCTGGTGGAATCTGCAGTGTCTTTGCTTGATGAGATGACTAGAGAAGGGATTAAACCCAATGTGGTTACATACAACACTATAATTGATGCACTGGGTAGGTCCGCTGCTGGAGCTTATGCGGTCAGTGGATCAGATGCTACCAGGGGGAAAAATCTTGAGAATAATGGTGGTGATAACAGTAGCATCATACAGATTTTTGGGCAACTGGCTACTGAAAGATCTTCTGTTGCCAAGAAATTTAACTGTAGTAAGCAAGAACTTTGTGCATTTTAGGAATCTTCTATAGGATGCATGAATTGGAGATCAAACCGAATGTTGTCACCTTTTCAGCAATTTTAAATGCCTGCAGGCAAGTATCAACTCATTTCTCTATATCATTTCATGGGGCATTTAAATTTATTTTATCTTTCTTTTAAACTGTCAGTGATGATCATTTTAAATCTGCTACTGGCTCATATCTTGTCTTTTGGCATTTAATGCAGTCGTTGTAATTCATTTGAAGATGTGTCTATGTTACTAGAAGAACTCCGGATGTTCGATGATCGGGTCTACGGTGTAGCTCATGGACTACTCACCGGCCAGAATGAAAGCATCTGGGTGCAAGCTCTATCCCTTTTTGATGAGGTGAAACAGATGGACACATCGACTGCATCAGCATTCTACAATGCTCTAACTGATGTTTTATGGCACTTTGGTCAGGTAAATATCATCCACCCAGAAGGATTAGAGTAGTATTGTATGAGATGAAGTTTATCAAGATGCTTGTATAAAACAAATTATTTGCAATAAAATACTTGTCTGACGGCCTTCTAGTGCCCAGAGGGTAGTGCAATTCTGGTAATATTTGTGCTGTGACCTGACCAGACCGTTGATACTGCTAATGATATGCTGCGGCGAATTGGTACTAACTGTTTTTGCTAGAGAAGTCATTTCCTGGCTAGTGAGTGATGTTGATGTACTCTACTGCAAGTTCTGCTGGTCTGGGCTGAAAATTAACTTCTAAGAACCATGGTCGAGATTTAGCTGATGTCATGTGAACGAGTGCTGCTTATGTTGATGAATGTTTCTTGAAAATATTGATTGAACCTTTGATGGCCATAGAAGTTTTCAAGCTGGTAACAGCCGAGTCTAGTAGACAAAGGAAAGATGTTGTTCAACCTTATGTGATATTGAGTTTACTTTAGAGTTTTCAACAGGTTTGACTACGTAAGGTGTATTATAAATTTTATGGTGTTAGCTAAAAAAAGTGTAATGTCATAATGCTTCTAATCTAGATCATTTGTGAATTGAAATGTAATTTTCTTCTTTCTTTTTAATTTCGAGACTGCATGTGAAGTAAAAAATTTACTGCCTGCTCATTGCAATCTTTCGTTTTCACCAGAGACATGGAGCTCAGCTGGTCGTGCTTGAAGGAAAACGCAGGAATGTTTGGGAGAATTCTGGTCTGAAGCATGCCTAGATTTGCACCTAATGTCCTCTGGAGCTGCTAGGGCCATGGTCCATGCTTGGCTGCTCAACATCCGCTCTATTGTCTATGAAGGCCATGAGCTCCCAAAGCTGTTGAGGTAATATTCAGTTGCAATCCCTGTTGCTCGTTTTACAAAAGTAAGCTAGTCATTGAACAATAATTGACATGTGATGTGGATATTTCTTGGAATCGTGAGCAGTATTTTAACGGGGTGGGGGAAACACAGCAAAGTAGTCGGTGATGGAGCCCTGAGACGAGTGATTGAAGGGCTGCTGAGCAACATAGGTGCACCCTTTCACATTCCAAAGTCTAACCTGGGAAGGTTCATATCAACGGGGACTTTGGTGGCAACATGGCTAAAGGAATCGGGAACACTGAAGCTGCTGGTATTGGAGGATGACAGAAGAACCAATCTCCCTTCTCATGTGCAACTTCAAGGGTCAATACAGGAACAGACGGCCTGTTTGCAAGCGCTTCCCTTGTAGCAGAGATCCCATATATAACTATATGAGATTGTATAGTATGCTGTTGATGTGACTGAGACCAACCTGTAACAGAGGGATGTGGCCTGGATGGACGAGAAGGCAAATGGGGAGGGAAAGGGCCTTTGTTATTGTTGATAACAATACTGGACCTCGGTAGTCTCGTGGGTTGAAGTGAAGCTCAAGATTCCACTGAGACAACTTGTAGGCCCATGGGTCCCAGTTTTGTTGGAGTTCTTTGTGCTCCAATCTCATCCCTCTCCTCGCCCCGTTTTTGGTGTCTTTCCTTTTTCACTCTGAGGAGCCAAGGGATATATTCTCATATGAGGTGGTCAGGGGTTGGTGGTTACTGTTTTGAGGTTTAACCGGTTTTTGTTTTGACTCCTTGAAGTTATTGGGCTCCCTTTTTGTACGAAAAGTAAAACCAGGCAGCTGCTTTGTGTTATCTAATGTGGGGGTATGGGATCTCATACGTTTCTTTCTGTCCTCCTCTTATGTATGTAGTGTCAAATGCCGCTCCCTCATGCCATCAAGGTTTAGCTCGAGTGCAGACGTCACTGCAGGATCGAAAGATTGTATTTATCCATCTGTTAAATATCAATGGAAGGAGCCTTTCACTTTTAAATTTGCTGTTGGTTGCTTGATTTCGTGTACTCTGCAACCTATAGGTCTGGTCTTCTGAATTCTCCTTGGTACTAACACCTGAGATAAGCTTTGAGCTTTCTTCCTAGAGAGATTTGTTTGGATTTTGTGCAATGAGAGAGTGGTAACTGTTTATGACAACCAGGGATGACAAATTTGATTGGATAACGGCTAATCCGATCCACTCGCTTCAAAGTTGATGATAAGTATGACAATTTACATCATCAATTCATCACTGGTCCATTCATTAAAGAGAATTTTCACCAAATACCACTGAGTTTTTGCTTAATTCACGATATACCATCGTGTTTTTAAAATTACACAAGATGACACCGAGTTTGTACGTATTTCATCAGATAACACTATGTCTCATATTTCATTAACTTTTGTGTTAATTTTCTTGGAAAAATGACAAAAATACTCATGTTATTAATTAATTACCTGACAATGAATTGTCATATTGACAAACTCCATAAGATATCACCTTAGTTTTGCTAATAACAGGGCTAGTTTAGTCTTTTTTCTAGGGATATTAGCCGAGCAGTTAATGAAATATGAGACATAATGTTATCTGGTGAAATAAGTAAAAACGCGGTGTTATCCTATGTAATTTTAGAAACACAGTGGTATATCATGAATTAAACAAAAACTCATTGGTATTTGGTGAAATTTCCCTTCATTAAAAGATGTGTTATATTAATTTTATTTTTTAATGATCAAATATCATTTGAATCCCATAGATTAGTGATTTCTACAACATGATCAAACATGTTTAGTTCAAATTTGTGCATATAGATTATGATAATAACAAACTTTCTATGTTTCTACATTAATTTGATACATTATGTTACATAATGACATTTTATTTAAATAACCGTTCTCATTCTTTCTTTATTGATTAAGTGCTTTGAATTTTAAATAGATATTCTCATGTTATCACTATAGAGCTGATCAAACCCAACTTGGAGACCCGGCTCGGAAAAAAACCCGAAAAACTGGGTTTGAAAAAAAAATTCGGATGAGCTTGGATAAAAAATTAGGCCCCGGGCTCCAGCAAAATTTTGGGCACGAAACAAAGAATTGCCAGAATTTAAAATATAATACTATTAAAAAAATATAAAAAAATATATATTTTTAATGTAATATTTTATATATTATATATAAGTTTTTATTTAGAACTTTATAATTTTTTTAATATTTTGTGTTGAATTTTCTTATTTATTTATACTTTTATTTAGACTTGATTATTTAGTCAAATTTTTATTATTATTTTAAATAAAAAAAAAAAAAAATCGGGCCGAGCGGGCTGGGTAGCGGCAGAGCCAGGAAAAAACCGGGCCTGGCCAGACCCAATAAATAAAATAACCGGGCTTGGATATTAAAAACAGGTCTGACAAGCCTAAAATTCTTTTCAGGCCCGGCCCGAACCCGGCCCCACCCGTCCATTTGATTAGCTCTATATCACTACAATCTCTCTTATTAAAAATACTTGTCGTTTTAGAGATGAATCTGGACTTAAATAAATCTGTTCACATTCATTTATAAAACAACATATATTTTGAATAGAAGGGAGTATGTTTTTGATAAAAAAAATTTACAATAAAGTTTTTATATTCTTCATTCTTGAAAACTACATTATAAAAAAAACTTATACCACATTATCACCCCATCAACCAAAATCACTCAGCAAATGGCAGATGGATGAATGACGAGTAACTCGGTGGTAGATGAATAAATGAATGGATGATGCGGGTGATGGATGCGGGATGCTTCACCTGATCTGAACTCGCCATTGATATATCTAATGAAGGTCATGCGGCTGTTGCAGCCCAACTCCATTATTATTGTTTGTTAATTGGTTAGTTATTCTTGATCCCCCGTTTAATATGACGAAGGTCTTATTTTTGTCCCTTTGAAACTCGACCTGATTACGTTTGATTTCAGCCGTCCATTTTGTCACATGATTTTTTTTCTAAAATGTATAATATACCATATTCGCGATGTATCCTGATTTCAAAAACTCGTTTTTCTTCATTCCTACCTTATTTCGTGAAATAACATTTAATAAAAACTATTTTTCGCCAGACATTACAGATCATGTTTCAAATTCAATATGCCACATTTTTTTAGTCATGGGCATTCCATGAAATTTCCAAAAGAAATATTAAAATATTACAAAAAATAAAAAAATAAAAAATATTTAAAGAAGTAATAAAATTATAAACAAAACTAGAATAATATATAAAATTGGAATAAGCTAATAATTCCTAAATATTAAACACACACATCAAACAAATCAATTTTTTGTACTCTTTGTTTTTAACTTTCGACTAATTATCATTTTCTTTTTCATTAAATATTTACAATTAATATCATAAATAAGAATATATCTATGAATTATAAATAAAACTAATCCAATATAAAATGATGTAGTTGTGCATAACTTTAATTTGAAAATTCAACCATGGGGCACATTAATTTCTTTTTATACATTAATTTGAACTTTTGTTTTTCATTTATTTTTTTACTATGTAAATAATAGTACAAGAAGTAAAATTATTATTAGTTTGTTGCTCCCCTAAATATTAATCTTTCTATTCAACTATAATATAACTAAAAACCACTCAACATGTATTAAGATATTTACTATTATAGATAAATAAAGAGATTATAATTTATGGGGAACAAAAAAATGATAAGAAATTTCTTGTACTATTATTTAACTTATTAAATAAGTAATAAAAGTGCTAATTGATGCATTAAAGAGAAATTAATGTGTCTCATGGTGGGTTTAGTTTTCTAATTAAAATTATATACGACTACCTACTCTTGTGTTGGATTATTTTTGTTTATAATTTTTGTTTTTATATATATCCTTATTTATTTTATTTAATCATTATCTACCATAATTGTAAATATTTAATGAAGAAAAAATGATAATTAGTTGAAAAAATGTAAAAAACAAAGAAAGAAAAATTAATTTATTTGAAGTTTTATGTATGTTTAATATTTTGGAATTATTAATAAGAGCTACTCTCAAATTTTATAAGAATGCACTTAATTATACTATTCCAGTTTTAAATAATTAAAAAAGAGAGAATAATAATTAAAAAAACTAGGTACAAAATTGACAGAAAAATTATTTATATCAAATAAAATAATAAATTACATTATATTAAGGTATTAAATGAAGAAACATATTTATAATCTGTTAAAATTTATTTTGTGAAAAATAGAAATATACTTCTAACAAATTTTAAAATTTTATCATTGTCCCCCACTCATTCCGCTGGTGGAATCCACTTTAATAAAGCCTATTATCTACCTTCCCAAGTTCTCTTATCTCTGTAACTATGCAAGTTATCATATGAAAATGCTGTTTCTGGTGGGAGTAAATTTTCCCTGAGATTATAACTTCCCTATTGACAAAATTACGGTGTGAGCGTATATTCCCCAAGCATCATAAATGTTGGGAACTTTTTCCTTATTATATTCACATTACGTGTACGCAATTAGCGGGAGTTATGCTTCTTCCCCCGTGTCTAAGATAAAATGCTTGTCCCGAAATGTCTTACACTGTAAAAAAAGTCCAATTTCAACATTCATTACTATTATTGGTGTTCATAAACGGGTAAGCTAGTCGGTTAACTGAATCCCGGTTAATTGTATTACAAATTGGGTTCGTTCGGGGACAGCTGCAGGGAGCTGTTGTTGGGTTCTGCTGCTAGAAATTAAGAAGTTGTCTGTTGATGGTTTTATAGAAGCTGTCAGCTGTTGGTTTTTGATGTTTGGTGGAATGCCTGCTGATGGTTTTAAAAAGCAGAGACAATTGTTAGGTTCTGCTGCTGAAAATTGAGAAGCTGTCTGCTGATGATTTTGTAGAAGCTATCAGCTGCTGGTTTGGGTGTTTGATGGAAACCTACAGATTTTAGAAATTGAGAGTTGTCTGCTGCTGGAAGCTGTTCCCCAAACGAGCTCAATAGATCTTATGGGTTATTGGATAAAAAAAAATAAAATGTAAAAATATGTGGTGGAGGAGAGGTGTAATAACTCTAATTTTAGGTTCAAAAGAACTTTTTAAGAATCCATTAATGGGATCCACCATTTTTTCCTCTAATTATAATAGGGGGTTGCTATTCGCAGTACAAAATTACTAATCACCGCAGTACAAAATTTTTTTAATTCATATTGACGTTGTACACATGTAATGATGTGTCGCTGTGTTTTTTTTTTCAAAAATGATATCTGTAAGTAAATTTACCGAAGTAGTTTGTAGTTGATTAGTAGCGAATTTTACTAGTTACTTTTTGTTGGAATCAATACAGGAACCTTTTTTTTGTAAAAAAAAGGTTGGATTACATTTTTATGTGTTTATATTACATTTTTATGTGTTTATACTATTAATTTGACTTAAAATTAATTTGTACTGCGAATAGCAAATACTTTACTATTCACAGTACAAATTTTTTTTCACCAAACTTAGTTGAATAAGTTTGAATGTTACGGGGGGAGACACTTTTTTTTTTTGAAATAATAGATGTTTGAATAACCAAATTTAAGTCAATATGAGTAAAACAACAACTAAGTTAAAGAGAAACTAAGTTAAAACAACTAATTTATAGATAAACTAAGTTACAACAACTAAGTTAAAGAAAGACTAAGTTACAACAACTAAGTTAAAGAAAAACTAAGGTACAACGTTGATCCAACTATCTAACCTAGATTGTAATTGATGAATCCAAGGTCCGACAGTGTTTAGATCTCTATAAGCGAACCACTGCGGATAGACTGGGGGGAGTGGGGAGTCATGAACCATGCCGAACCTTATGAAATGACCCTGGGGCAAATTCCTATGTGGATCTCTCCTCTTGGGCTATCACGATCGGTATAATTATCGATGGGAAGGTATGTGGCACTTGCCGCACCCCCATAGACAGTAGAGTAGAAAACTACTATCGAAGTGTACCTTGTCGCGATCACCAACCCCATTTCCGTGTGCATCCATTTATGTGGAGGTGCTGGCTCTCCTAAATTCCAATGAAGCGCTCTTAACATGCCGTTGTACGGTCCTTCATTAAAAATGGCCTTGTATAGTCCATTCGCGGTGCTTGATTCTTCATGTGATTGAACAATGCTACACGGACATCTTTCCACCTCTCTTCGTCTGAATATAGGTAGTCAGCAATGACCTGAAACCACAATTCCCATCTCCACGAACATCAATATACCCAGTCATATATTGATATAGGTTGGGGTTGAAATTCTGGTAGTATAGGAAGTCGTCAAGGGCTGGAATCGACTCGGATTTGATGATCCTCTATTACGTGATCTTCTATTTGATGGCGCTCCTTGTGACTGGCCTGCCCTTGGTCGGTTACGTTCCTAAGACGAAGGTTCCCGTCGGTTTGGTCTTGAGGGCCCGGTAGGTCTGCCAATCCCAACCTGTTCCAATGGCTCTCCTAATTGGCACACCATATCTGGGTGAAGGAAGTTTTGGATTTGACTGTAACATTTCGCCATCATAGTAGGATCATCTGACTGTGCTACCTCAGAAGCTATGTCTCGCCATCTATTCTGTTCTTCCTCCATGTAGGATACCATATCAATTGTCGATTCATGTTTCTCCCAGCTTAGGGTATACCAGAAACGATGTATATCCCTCTTCGAGCATAGTATACCACTATCCAGCATGTAGTTTAATTTACAAGCGCAAGGTAATCCATGAGAGGTTACCTTGTCACATCCACAGATTGAGCTGTCCATTTGCACATAATTCGCTCTTCCAAGCTCCTTGACTAGCTCATCTAAGCAAAGGGTACTAACCTTACCGATCAGGTCAGCGATTGGAACCCTCATGTGCTCTCTTCTGTGTTTTGTCCTGGCTGCCTCAAAATCCTTTTTTAACTCCCGGATGCTTGTATTCACATGATCGTTAATCTTTGGAAAGATTACATCCAAAGTGTGTCTAGCACTCCTTAATCTCGCCTTTAGAGAAGAATGTGCGCTCTCCACCCTATCAATGTTTAAGTAAGTTTATAGATCTATAACAATCACTGTATTATCTTAAACATTACAAGATTAACAATTTTACCTATTTGTCGATGTGTTGCCGAAGTGCAACACATTCTTGACCCAAGCCTCCACAAATTTTCCTTGTATTTCTCCCAGACTGATGCAACATACGTAATGAAACGTGGGTAGCTTTGGTATGTGTTCTTGAAATATGCGTACCTCTCGTTGTAGTTCTGCTCTGTGCTCGAGTAGACAACCGAAGTCCACATTCGGACTGCAGCCGCCGCCCTTCCTCTATCACCCATATAAGTCTCGGCTTTCCCCTGAACGTTCCTACTTATGTGCCACCGACATAGTAGATGATGAGATTCAGGAAATACCTCATCTAAGGCATTCATCAGGGCCAGACATCTGTCGGTGATAAATGTAGAGGTTGTAGTCCGCCCGAGGAGGTCCCTTAATTGTTGAAGTGCCCACACATACATGTCTGTTGATTCTGATACAAGGAAGGCGAAGGCAATGCTGAAGTTTTTGCCTATACTCGTCATCCCGATGAACTGAACCAAAGGCATTTTTGCTATGTTTGTTTTATAGGTAGCATCAATGCCTATGACATACGGGAACGCATGGAGCAGTAATCTAGATGTAGGGTGTGCAAAGAAGATGGACCCAAGTCGTGTTTGATCATCTAAATTGTGAAATATAATCATGTTATCTATCAAATTAAGATGAAACCTAAATGATTGAAGTTATTTGAGACATACTGAGTTGACTTACTTGGATCTGTAGTGTAATCGTAGTAGTAGTTATTTTTGTCTAGGTCACTCAGCAGAGTCTGCACCATAGATCGACCATCTCTATTTACTAGTTTTGTTTTTGTATCCGGTTGTATATATCTTTCCTTGTTGCTGACGTTTCTGGGTTGATTGTTGTGAGCTCGGAATAAATTGCACAGGGGGGCACACCGACTCTGGTTCTCTGGTCGATCATAATCTCCTCCGCCTCAGTCAGGCGTTTTCCCACAAAATGACCCTCTGCCCACTCTGCGAGATCATGGTTATGCCATCCGTTACCCACTTGCAAGAAACACCCGTAGCTTGTGTAATAGCCCTTAATTTTAAAAGGGCAACACCATTTCTTTGAACCGATGATCTGCGCCGGTTGATGACACCAGGTCGTGATGTCCTTTGTGGTTTCCAATACCTCTCGCATGTTATGTGGAAATCTTGGCCCGCCGAGAACTTTGAATTATGGTGTAGATATGGTTGGGATGGCCAACACTATCTACCCAAGCTTTCGCTTCTTCTTTACCCCTAAAGGCCTGGTTTGTTTGAAATAAGTAACATGTGTCCACCACCGGAGCTCGATTATACATCTCTTGCATGTAGTCATCCATCTGTGCATAATGATCCGGAACGCCTTCATCAAATTCATCCCAATCTGAATCAGTGGTTGAGTCACTATCCTGCAATAAGGGTCGAGAGAATGTTAGATGAATATTGAAATATGAAATGTTAGTGCGAATATGATTAACAAAGACAATAAACTAAATACTTACTGGGCTTGATATTGGAACATACTCATGATCGGAATCTGAAGATTGACTCATGTTTAGAGAGAGAGCTTGCACAGTTTAACGAAATAAGTGTTGGAAGAGAGTAAGGAAATAGAGAGCTTCGAGAATATGGAGAGAGAGTGTGTGAAGATGAAATGGAGGAGGCATCCCTTATATAGAGGTTGGTCATGAACTAGCCACAAGGTTACAAGTTAAAAAAATGGTAACCTGGTACGTGTACAGTGACCTGGTACGTGTACCTTACCTGACAAAAGTAATTACCTAAGGTAACTTTGAATTCACTTTGTACTGCAAACGGTAACCTGGTACGTGTACAGTGACCTAGTACGTGTACCTTACCTGACAAAAGTAATTACCTAAGGTAACCTTGAATTCACTTTGTACTGCAAACGGTAACCTGGTACGTGTACCTTTCCTGACAAAAGTAATTACATATGGTAACTTTGAATTCACTTTGTACTGCAAACGGTAACCTGGTACGGTACAGTGACCTGGTACGTGTACCTTTCCTAACAAAAGTAATTACTTATGGTAACTTTGAATTCACTTTGTACTGCAAACGGTAACCTGGTACGTGTACAGTGACCTGGTACGTGTACCTTTCCTAACAAAAGTAATTACTTATGGTAACTTTGAATTCACTTTGTACTGCAAACGGTAACTGGTACGTGTACAGTGACCTAGTACGTGACCTTACCTGACAAAAGTAATTACCTAAGGTAACTTTGAATTCACTTTGTACTGCAAACGGTAACCTGGTACGTGTACCTTTCCTGACAAAAGTAATTACCTATGGTAACTTTGAATTCACTTTGTACTAGCCGTTGAACTAGCCATTGGACATGTAGTGTTACTCAAATATTATAAAAGTGGGTATTAGTGTCCCAAACATACTCATTCCTTACCCCGTGCTCTCAGAATCTGTCTAATTACATCTTGCTTGAACTCTTCACACCTTAATTCCCATTTCGCTCTCAAAATCAGATGGAGTTTCCTTTCTGTTTGCACGTTAATTATGTAGCTACTTTTGGTCGTCATGGAGCACAATTGATAGAAGAATGGGGCACAGACGCGTAGAAGTTACTATGCCATATCCTAGTATCTCCGGGATCTACAACGACGAGTAATACGGGCACTACAGTCCCTCCTTGGCAGAATAAACATAACAACAATGGTGTATTTGGGGCTGGAGGGCGACTACGAGTGGACTTTTATTCATGTACGAAATGATACATCAGTTCGCGGATGATGGAGAATTACATGGAGTATAATGATTTCATCCCTCATATTCCATTACTTGTTATTTATGATCCTATTGAGCCCGATGATGATGATTTTCAACACCAAGAACCAATTTATGAGATGAGACGTAATGTAATAGCACGGGGAATAGAGAGACAAAGGCTAGGAAATAATTAGGTAATTGGTTATTGTGTAATTGATCTTGTTAGTTATCGTTGGTTTATTAATTCGGCATTTATAATCGATTAAAAGATGTTTGGACGTGGAATAAACGTGTTGTTATAGTTATTGACTGTTAATTATGTTATTCATACGATTTGGATTCAGGGACTTTTCTTTCTTAGGAATTTCTACATTTTGATATATTTCATTTCTCGTGACATATACAATCTTTGGTACATGTTAGATATTTCATTTCGACACTATCATTGCTGGAGAACATTCAACGACCAACAAAGAATTTAGACCACCCAGATTGGCATTGATCTTAACAAGCACATTTGTCAAATACTGATCGTTAACTTTGAAAGGAGCCATGCATTGTGTGACGACACCAAATTCTACCAAATTCTTCTTCTGCCAAGGCCCATAAATATCACAATTCTTTCCACAGGCAGCAAGCTCAACAGAACAAAGGCATTCCAGGAAGCTTAGATTGAAGTTGGTCACACATCTTTTCTTTCTTAGGAATTTTACATTTTGATATATTTCATTTCTCGTGACATATACAATCTTTGGTACATGTTAGATATTCATTTCGACACTATCATTGCTGGGAGAACATTCAACGACCAACAAAGAATTTAGACCACCCATCTTGGCATTGATCTTAAGAAGCACATTTGTCAAATACTGATCGTTAACTTTGAAAGGAGCCATGAATGCAGAAACGATGCATTTCTAGAAAATTTTTGGCATAGTCTCCCCTGTTTTTCTTCTCCACCAGTTCTAAGAACCTCCACAAAATCAACCAACAGATCATCAACAAGGTCACCAGCATTGTCAGCAATAATTCCACCATCACCAAGTCCACCAGAAAAAAACTACATCCAAACAAATTGTACTAGCATCTAACACACCAAGTCAAAATGAAAGAAAGACAACAATAGTTCCAAGATGATACTAAAGTTTATAACATCCAAATCCAAGATGACAAGCACTAGGGTGCACCATGCTGGCGCTGGTAACTATCCCATATGTATAAAGAGCTGAACACATCCACAAGACCATCAGTTGCATCCCTTGTTCTTCTTCTGGCATCCCCTGACGATAGTATGACCAGTCCCATGCATTGTTCTCTTGGTAGTACGGGCGTGCAAGCTCACTTGCCTCAGACAGAGTAGTAGCTGTAACACACTTGGTCAGGTAAGTACACATAAAAAATAAAAGTGATATTTAATGAAGTACTATGACAAAAAGAACTTACTAGACAGGAATCTGGACGATGAACCAGGGTGGTCTGATAAGTCTCAGGGTTTAGGATCTTCGGGTGTGTGTGCTTGGTGTACCAATCTAGGTAGAGTGGGTCACAAGCATGCAACCCGCGCATTTGTGCGCGTATACCCTGGAACCAGCAATTTAGGAGTGGTTTTCCCAAAATATTACATGGGGGGGTATACACAGGTGTAGGGTTGGGTTTTTTTCCTCTTTTTAGACCTTGGGTTGGGTCTAATAGGAGGTTCAGGGATATCCTGAATGTAACCAAACTGGCGTAGACAGCGACCAGGCATGTATGGCTCATTCAACCCCAAAACCGGTATGTTACCTCTATACCATGTACGCCCTCCATGAACATTAACATTATCTCGGACCGTAGGGCAACCAATCAATCTACAATGAACATTAATAGTAAAATGTAACCAACAACGAAAGACAAAAATAATAATGGTTCAATGTGTTAGCAATACAAACACTTACATTTAGAGCAGTCAAAGCATCTAGATGCTCACGATATATCCTTGCAGTGAACGATGATCCTGCACTTGAGAGGTAGATCTCACCCATCTTAGAGCCTAAGGTCTATCATCATTAGCGCGCCAGTCCGGGGCTAATCGCTGGTCTTAATGTAGGGAAGTACGCATAAATCCAGCACTGTGCATGTAACAAACTAGAATGATTAAGCTAGTACCAATTATTAATACTCAGTGAGTTATCATATACTAGATGCACATTAGGAACATACCTCAAGTAACGTCATAGAACCACCTATCCCACTGGAGTCGGCACGAGATGCTATCCCTAGCTGGCGATATAACCATGCAAGAGTACCAGCTCCCCATGCATATTTACGAAGCTTGGTACCTTTCTTCACAGGAGCTACTAAACTGAACAGCTGTGGACTCAGACGACCATTTGATTTTCCAGAATATGGTGGTACCAATCAGATGATACAACCAACCACATGCCTGCTTCATTGCCTCTTCATTTTCATCCCTACATTGCTGCAACAAGCTCGAAATTGATACAGCACCGGTATTCCACAGTGCCTCTGTCATACTCTCAACATCTGCCCCAAAATTAAGACAATCAGCCATTACCTCCTTCAACTCAGGGGTGGATGAATTCGCTGTCAATGAACGACCGACGATGGGGATTTGCAGTATCATCCACACATCATGCAGGGTAATCGTCATCTCACCAAACGGCATATGGAATGAGTTTGTATCAGGCTGCCACCTCTCCACAAAAGCACTGATCAGGGACATATTGTTGTATGGCATCGTAATATCCTGTAGGTGCTCTATACCAGAATACTCAAGCATCTTCCTTGTTCTTGGTTTAGAAATTTGATCTTTTGGCCAGCAGGTAAGCATCACCCTACGGGATTTGAAACTCAAAACCCCACGATCCTACATAATGACCAATATTTAACACTTACAAAACGTAGTATGATATTAAATGATCAAATACAGGAGAAGATAGAGAACATACCTTAGCCGAGGTCCATAAGTCAAGCGCCACATGACCCCCGAAGCTAGTGATAACACTAGTGAGTAGTGGACCGCCAGGAACTGGCACCTCTGTCAACTTCCAAGAGGTAGGAATGACTGGAACCATCGCTAGCGCTGCTTCCTCGTCAGTGTCATCCTCCTTATCCATGACTTCATCATCTTCCTTATCCTGCTCCTCATCCACGTCGGGTGAGTCCTCATCATCAGCACCACGACCATCGTCATCAGCATGTGGCGAACGCTCAGTCATCACATGGTCCTCAACAGCACGGGCAGGTGATGGGCGTGGTTGACGTGATGAACTACCACCGCCTGACGGAGCAGTCTGGTGGCTTGATTGCCCTGAGATATTGAAGCTAGAGCTGTGCTGTGCAGTGATCTGTCAGAAAAAGCACTACTGGATGATGACAACTCTGGCATGCGTCTCCTCGGTATATTGAACACCGCCGAGTCATCCTCTGCTACCATTGGTGGTGCTGGTACTTGAAACGCCGGGTCGTTGGAAGATTGACCCGGATGGAAAGATGAATGGCGTGCTGCTTCCATGCGGGGGGCAGGATTACTCGGCCCTTCACCAGGAACATGTGCACGACGACGGTACGAGGCCGTCATAGCCTGCTCCGCACCCCGGTCTTTATTCTTCCTCTTCGTGACATGTCTCACTGCTTTTTTCAGACGATCCATCACTGCATACGAATATCACACAGTTATATCCCTCATTCATAACATAAAAATTCAAACATTTATAATCATATCATTCACAATATTACAATTCAAAAAAAAATCAAATATTTATAAATCATTCACAATATTAGTTAGAATTCAAAAAATAACAAATTAAAACATTTAAAAATCATTCACAATATTACAATTAAAAAATAACAAATTAAAACATTTAAAAATCATTCACAATATTATTAGAATTAAAAAATAAACAAATAAAACATTTAAAAATCATTCCAAAATATCTAAAAATTGACCGGGAGCATCAGCTCCGGGGGGTACTCGCCGGAGCTACACTCGAGCATCACCAGTCCTCGCGGTTGCGATGGAGCACTCGCGGTTCTCGCCTGTCTCCGTGTAGAGCAGCGGTGGTGCTCGACTGGGTTTTTTTTTTTTTTTTGAAAATTTTCGAATTTTTAATGCTAGATCTAGCTCAAATGATGTTGAATTTCAAAAAAAACACCGAATTCATACTCAGGACACCCAAATCTATAAGTTGCAAAAAAAAAAAAAAATTCGAAAACTCACCGGAAAATTTTTCCGGTGTGGTGGTTGGTGGCGGCGGGTGGCGGCCCGGGTGGCGGCTCCGGCGGTGGGCTCCGGCAGTCAGAAGAGAGCTTCTTCCTTAAGAGAGATAGAGGAGAGAGAGTGAGGAAGTGAGAAATGAATAATCCAAGGAAGGTTAGGCTATATATAGTACGAGCGTTTTTTACCCGAAATTGACGTTTTCAACTGCGATTTCAATACAACGTTCTGAAAGTGTAACAATGTTTGTAATTTAGTCAAACACAACATAAAATGTCATTAACTTATGTGGAGTCACAATTATAACGTTTAAATGCGATTAAAAAGGGTTTAACGTCTTTTATTACAATTAGAATTTTTCACCCGAAATTGGCGTTTTTAACTATGAATTGAGTACGGCATTCTGAATATGTACCAATGTTTGTAATTTAGTCAAAAAAAAACGTAAAATGTCGTCCAAATTACGTGGATTCACAATTAAAATCATATTGACGCAATTAATACGGGTTTATAATGTTTTGTAACAATCAGAGTGTTTTTTACTGTTTACGCTAAAAAATTATTTTTTTAAAAAACAAAAGTTACAACACGACATCATTACATGTGTACAACGTCAGTATGAATTAAAAAAATTTTGTACTGCGGTGATTAGTAATTTTGTACTGCGAATAGCAACCCAGATTATAATATAACAACTATAAATAATTAAATCTTATATATTTTAAAATCTTAATAGTTTAAAAAACTAATAAGAATATAAATAAACTAAATATATCAAAAAATTTTAAAATCCCATTCTCTATAAAATGAGGTTCATATCGACTATGTTTTTCATATTTTGAATGTATATTTATTTTAGGGGTAAATAGTACTTATTATTTGTATTTTGGTGATATAAAAATGTAATATTAAAATTTACATGAAAATATAATATATACCAATGTATTAATTTCAAACGTTATTATAATATTTTAATCCTAAATATCGAGTGAAAAAATAATAAAAAATGACATTAATAATACATAAAATAAATTGTATTTTTTTTTGTTTCAAAACTATAAAAAAACTTTAATTATACATAAAATATTAAGTTAATATTATTGTGTATTATTTAAAATAGTTGTAATAATAATTAAAGATTAATATTTGTATCCTTATAACTTAATAAGTAAAAAAATAAAACGATATGGCAAATGGGGAGAGTTTAAAACCAAACGATGGGTTCTTTGATGTTGGTAAAAATTAGACATGATTCTTAAAATGATGTGTCATTGAGAGAAATAAGAAAAAGAGTGTGAAGAACTCAAATTTGGGTTCTGTGATAATCATGCTCTTGGTGGTTTGATTTATTTAGAATAGTTAATCGAGCCCAAATTAATCGAGACCAGTTAATCGCTAGTTTCGGGTGTGGTTTTACCGGTTTCACAGTTTACCAAAATGCTGTAAATTTATGTTTTTTTCTTATAATAAGTGAACAACGTATGGTTTTAGTTTAATTATAATCATTAACTATATAATTATATACTTCACTTATTTTTATAAATCTAATCATTAGTCATATACTTTCATACTTATACTTAAAAAAATGGGTTTTCTGGTTAACCGGATTGCATAAAATCATGGAAAAATTCATAATATGCCATAAAAATGTTTCATAATTCACGATATACACTGATTTTGAAACT
Organism: Limonium bicolor; assembly: GCA_023374045.1. NCBI lineage: Eukaryota > Viridiplantae > Streptophyta > Magnoliopsida > Caryophyllales > Plumbaginaceae > Limonium > Limonium bicolor. Next base: position 77,946,860 of record CM041779.1, on the reverse strand, counting down.
CGTTCTTTGTACCATGAAAAAGTTTCACAATTCACAATATACCCCTGATATTGCAGATTATGTATCAAGTTCACAATATGCCACTTCTTTTGTTTGAGACATTTTAATTTCATGAAATGCCACTGTATTTTTGGTTAATTCATGAAATGCAACTAAAAAATCACAAATTGCCACTATATTATCGTAAAAGTCCATGAAATGCCACTATATAGTCACAGGCCAGATGGAAAAAAGACAAAAATATCACTACTAATTAACAAAGTCATTTTAAAGTTCACAATATGCTCTTAAGTGTTTCAAAATTCACAAAAAATTCAAAATACAATAATAATATATAAAAATTTATAAAAATTGAAAAAATGAAATATTATAAAATATAAATATATATTTCATTTTTTAAATTTATTCAGTACCATAAAAAGAATATTGTGTTCTAAACAAATAATTTATACCAATTTTTCTACAAATTTATATGAATAAAGTACCATAATTTATACCAAATAAGTAGCATAATTTTTACCATCCATTTTCTAATTATAATTTTCTATCAATTTAGATTATTTTCTCAAAGTAAATTATTTTTATTTTTTTAACTTATATTTAGAAATTTTAGTTTTATTATGTTCTACTTTGCATATAAATTGTTTTCAAAATACAATAAAAATATAAAATTATTAAAAACTAAAATTTCTAAATAAAAGTTAAAAATATAAAATAATTTACTTTGAAGAAAAATTGATAGAAAATAATAAAAAAATGTATGGTAAAAATTATGATGCTTATTTAGTATAAATTATGGTACTTAATTGGGATAAATTGGTAGAAAATTTGGTATAAATTATTTGTTTAGAACACAATATTTTTTTATGGTACTGAATAAATTTTTAAAAATGAAATATTTATTTGTTCTAATATTTTATGATATTTTACTTTTTCATTTTTCAGATTTATATTTTTTAATTTTATATATGTTTATTGTATTTTGAATTTATTGTGGATTCTTTGTGATTTTTTTAACATTGGGACATATTGTGAACTTTAAAAGTATTTTGTTAACTAGTAAAGGTATTTTTGTCTTTTTTCATCTAGTCAATGACTATTGTGACATTTCATGGATTTTTTTAAAATATAGTAACATTTTTCGACTTTCTTTTTTAGTGGCATTTCATGAATTAATAAAAATATAGTGACATTTCATAAATTCTCCTTAATTTTAAAGATTAAAGTACTACAAAATATAAGTAATTACAGAGATATGTAAAAAGGGTAATAAAATTATAAAAGAATAACTTAAAGTAAATAAAAAATAATTCTTAAAGATTAAAGATACGAACAACTTAAATTAATTTTTTCTAAGTGTTGTTTACCTTTTACAACTCATTATCATATTTACTGTTTTGTTTAGATAATGATTAAATACTATAAGTAAGAATATATATTTCAATTTATAAATAAATTTAATATGAGATAGTTGTATATAATTTTATAAATATTTAAAATGATAATTAGTTAAAGAAAATAAAAAATTTAAAAGAAGAAAAAAATTATTTTAAAAAGTTTTGTATATGTTTAATATTTAAGAATTATTAATTATAATTTAATTTTATATTTTTTTAGTTATTTGACTTAATTTTATTATTCTTTTAAATATCTTTCATCTGTTTATTTTTTTATAGTTTTTTTAATATATTTTTTTGAAAAATTTCTTAAACTATACCGAATAAAAAAATAACATATAGTGAACTTATAACACGATTTGCAGATTTACAATCATTATTCAAGATCATACAAAATAGATGTATATTGTGAAGTATGTGTCATGACATATGAAGAAGGAATTCCAAAATCAAAATATATTGTCTATTATGAAAAATTTTCATGATATTATGAATTTTCCCTAAATTCAATAACAATAACTGAAACAGGCTAATTAAACATTCCCGATAATCAAACCGGTAAACCAATTAGATTAAACAAAGTTTCCGGTTTCAGTTTCATGGTTCCCATTGTCCTCGCGTGTCGGTTTCGATGAATACCCAAATGGCTTTGGATTCGCTTCAGGGCCTTTAGGTGTTCCCTGATTCATTCTGGATTAATTAATAACCATTAGATTAGGAGAAGTATATATGAAGGGTTTAGATTTTATCTTGTTTGTTTTAAAAAATCAAAATTATAGTGGCATTAGTTACACCGATTTTGTGGGAATATATTATTTTATATTTTTGAAGATTACCAACAAAACCATTACAGATTAAATATATCTGCCGTCTTCGACAAATACGCCATATTTTTTTTTATTCTCCTGTGAACTTCGTTTCAATTCACCATTAAACTAGAATTCACGCGTGAACACCAATAGATACTGAAGCGAATCCATACCCATATTGTGTTTTTATTCTCCTGTGAACTTCAATTTGCCGGTCGCAGGAAAATGGAATTCATGCCCCATATATATATATATATATATATCTTTGGTATTTCATAAACTTATTTCACATATAATAATTTATACATTGGTTTTATTTATATCCGTGAAGGTATTAATGAGACCAACGGTACAACTTGTAGGTATTTTGCTATAGAGTTCAAAGATGTAATAATGTTGGTGTTTGAACAATGGTACATTGGTATGTTGTAAAACAAATTATATAGTAATTTATAGTTACGGAAGGATTCTGAAAATGTAAGATATTACATTTGGTACATCATAGATGTTTCATTGGTATTAGATTAACGATGGTGTGGTACTTGTATATATACGTTTTTGGTATTTAGTAAACTTATTTCGCATATAATTATATTTACATTGGTTTTTATTTATGTTTGTAAAGGTAGTAAATGTACAACTTGTCGGTATTTTGCACAGGGTTCAAAGATGTAATAATTCTGGTGTTTGAACAATGGTATATTGGTATATTGTAAAACAAATTATATAGTCATTTATAATTAAGATAGGATTTTGAAAATGTAAGATATTACACTTGGTACATTATAGATGTTTCAATAGTATTAGATCAATGATGTGTGTGGTACTTGTATATATATGTGTTTGGTATATCACAAACTTATTTTGCATATAATTATTTTTACATTGGTTTTTTCATTTACATTCGTGAAAAGATGCAACTTACAGTTATTTTGTAATAGGGTTCAAAGTTATAACGGCCAGTCTTGGCTACAAGTGGATGTAGCCAACTGGCTACATCACCCCGTCCAGCGTTGTTTTTTTTTTCAACACCCGCGCGTTTTTATTTCTTGTTTTTTAAATTTTTTTCCTTTTTATTTTATTATTATAAAAACTTTAAATTGTTGTAATTTTTAATATATAAGTCCAAAATGAAAAAAAATTATATCATTGTTCATCTAAATTCAAACTCTTCAAAACAAGACCAGTCATGGATATATTTTGACTACTAAAAAAAAAAATTTACATGTATGGAACACAGAACGTAAAAGAAAATTTGTACAGATTGTCATACAAACCTGTACAAATGTTCACTAAAACATGTACATCCTCACGTAAAAACATGTACATCCTCGCATTAAAAACATATAGATAGTCATATAAACCTGTACGAATAATTAAATATGTACATCCTTAAATTAAAACCTGTACATATAAGAAAGAACACTTGTACAGACGGTCATACAAACATGTACAGATGTTCATTAAAACATATACAGTCTCATAATTGAACATGTACATTCTAACATTTGAACATATACATCGTCACATTAAAACATGTACATTCTCACATTAGAATATGTACATTCTCACATTAAAGTATATAACGTATGTACATCCTTAAATTAAAACATGTACATATAAGGAAGAACACTTGTACAGACGGTCATACAAACATGTACAGATGTTCATTAAAACATATACATTCTCATACTTGAACATGTACATTCTCACATTTGAACATGTACATCATCACATTAAAACATGTACGTTCTCACATTAAAATATGTACATTCCCACATTAAAGTATATAACGGTTTCCAAATAGATTACCCTAATCTCACACACCTTAAAACCCACCCTAGAAAAGCTAAAAAACGTTGAAGGTATTTTTAGGGTTTGTAGTGGCAGGCCCTAAATCCGTGACCACAAACCCTAAAAACCTGTCGAGTTAGTTGCTACAATGTAAAGTATAGAACGGTTTCCAAATAGATTACCCTACCGCCCAAAACACCCCAAAACCACCCTAGGATAGCTAAAAACGTCGAAGGCATTTTTAGGGTTTGTAGTTGCGGGTTTAGGGTCTAACGACCCTAAACCCGCTACCACAAACCCTAAAAACCTGTCGAGTTAGTTGCTACAATATAAAGTACAAAACAAATTCCAAATATTACCTACCCTACCCCCCCAAAAACACCCCAAAACCCACCCTAGGATAGCTAAAAAACGTCGAAGTTAGACCCTAAACCCGCCACTATAAACCCTAAAAACCTGTCGAGTTATTGCGATGGATGATGTACACGTTTTTACGTGTGGATGTACATGTTTTAATGAACATTTGTACAGGTTTGTATGACCATATGTACAAATTTTTTTACGTTTTGTGCATTATACATGTAAAATAATTTTTTTAAAAAGTTGTCAAAACATATTCATGATTGGTCTTGTTTTGAAGAGCTTGAATTTAGGTGTACAATGATATAAATTTTTTTCATTTTGGACTTATATATTAAAAGTTACAACAATTTAAAATTTGTATGATAAAAAATAGAAGAATAATAAAATATTAAAAATGGAAAAAATGAAAAGAAAAAAAAACGAATCAACGACTCAGCGAGCTAAAGAAATGAAAAAAATGAAAAGCAAAAAAAAAAAAAAAACGTAGCAACTACTGTCCTACTGCTGCGCGCGTGTTCCTCCTCTCTTTCTCATATGTAGCCAGTTGGCTACATTTAGTTGTAGGTAAGAAGATGCGAAGTTATAATTCATGAATGTTTAGTATTTAGGTTTTGGGTATTAAATTGCATAGTAAATGCAATATATTGTAGTACCATAAAGTTTCATAGTATACACGATAGTGAATAGTTCAAAAACAATATTAAACACTATTTTTTCGTAAAAAGAAACACATGTATACCAGTACAACCACCAATTCAGACCTAACTGAATACCATACATATATGAATGAAGCATGTAAGGATATATCACATAAAACCACGGAATTAAAATGACATATAATTCTATGATATGATACCAGACTATCTACGATATGATACCAGACTATCTACGATATGATACCAGATTATCTACGATATGATACCAGACTAAAGATTTGATACCAAACTACCTACATACACCACCAAAATTATACAACTATGTCTTGCAGCTTGTTGATGATGGGTATCACCGTGGAACCTAGTGGCGCCTCCGATGCAGAAGATAAGGTAGACGAGGGCTCTGGGGACCGATGAATTCTGGAGCTCAACGGGCATTGCTTATGAGTTTCGATGGATCGGAAAAGGGAAGATCAATAAGATGAAAAGACGTCATTGGAGTGAACTGTATTTAGCCTCGTCTTCGATCTGGTATATGACAGACGACTTCATCAAAATATAGACATTCAAACCGCAGTCTATGACGAGAATCTGTTGATGATACACACATGACATGCAGCAGGATTCAAGGAAGGTCATGTTATAAAGAGTAAATAACATCTTGGTTTCTTTTCCCGTGAAATTTCACCTCTGGCTGGATTATTTCCTTTAACAGGAGCAGTTGACTGATTAGCAGGTGGGCCATAGTTCTCCTCTTCTGTCCCTCCGTTGCAGAACATATTTTTCAAAGTTGCTGCCGCAGATAACCCCTTCTTGCTCCGGCGAAAACCGTATCAGTAACCGAGCCTAAATTTTCAATATTTCCTGATCCAGATGACCCAGGCAATCGAAATGGAACCAAGAACTTGATTTCGGGTTCAAAAAAATCAAAATTTTCTATTATTATAATCATCAGAGAGATAGAAGATGAGTCTGAGTTTATTACCTGTTCTTGAATGAACGGTTTCCAGCCCCATCTTCAATTTGGTGTGGGAGATATAGTAATTTCATCGATTTATCTCTGTATAGGTGCATTCGCAACAAGAGAAGGACTAGAGCCCCATCTTCACTTAGATTTCACCTACGAATAGACAAACGAACAATTAGATTTCACTATGAATAGAGATTTCACTACTAATACCCACACAAATTCCTGCAGTGACTCGGTGACGGCTGAATTCAAATTGAAAAGTCTCGGCTTTGTCCAACTTGAATTTGTTTGGTATTTAAAACCACAAATCGCATAAAATATGCCAAATCTGTTTTAATCTTCTAAATTCACAAAATTAATACCAGTTTTAATCTAGACCCTTCATTGTTGTCTATTCTAATCCAATGGCTAGTAATAAATCCAGAACCATCACCACACATTTGTAATCCATAATATTATCTATATTCTACCCCCAAATCACTACTGCCTTATTGTTGTCGTCTATAAAAACGCGGACATGTTCACTCCTTACGCTGCACCACCGCTCCTTTATAATTTCACTTCTTCGCGTAAAGAACAAACAGCGGACACTGTCAGTTTCGTTTTCCTCTGTTTCTTCTTCTTGGCGAAGAAAAAATTAAGTTCAACTTCCAACCATGACTCCATCTCCAAACGACGACTCAGCGCTCCAACTCATCAATCTCTCTGACGGAAAACTAACCTCAAAATCGGTGACACTTCTTTCCGACATTCCACCGAACGTCTTCTTCACACCCACAACTTCCCTTCTCCCCCCATCACCACCCAACAACACCCCTCCATCTCTCTTCCACTCCGTAAATCCACTTCCCACAGAGGAGGATTTCTAGGGTTCCAAGCCAAACACCCCTCCTACTTCGTAACTACCTCAATTGGTGGATTCAATGATCGATCATTTCTCAGCATCTTCCGGTTCAAAACCTGGTGGTCAACACAGTGGGTCGGCAACTCCGGTTCCGACATACAACCCGAAACTCAATGGATCCTTCTTGGACATCCATGAGACCAACTCCTATGCGCTCATCCTCCCAATCATTGATGGGAAGTTCCGTTCCTCACTCCATCCTGGAGACAAGAACAGCAAGTCCGGAGGAGGAGAGCTCATGATCATCGGGGAGAGTGGGTCGACTCAAGTGAAGGAATCGCTGTTCAAAGCAATAGCTTACGTCCACGTCGGTGAGAATCCGTACAGTCTAATGAAGGAGGCATTTGCGGTGGTACGTGTTCATCTGGGCACGTTCAGGTTGTTAGAAGAGAAGTCGACACCGAGTCTGATCGACAAGTTTGGGTGGTGTACGTGGGACGCTTTCTACTTGCTGGTAGATCCGGTCGGTGTAGCTCAGGGAGTGGAGGAGTTTTATGAAGGTGGATTGCCGGTGAGGTTTGTGATTATCGATGATGGGTGGCAAAGCATTAACCGGGATGATGATGATGACTTGAATTGTGATGCGGCTGGACTGATTGACGGTGGGGAACAGATGACGGCTAGGCTGCATCGATTGGACGAAGGGGACAAGTTTAGGCAGTACAGAAGTGGGACTATTCTGGGAAAGGATTGTCCGAGGTATGATCCTCCAAGTAGACCTAGAGAGGTGATTTTCAAGGCAAGGGAGCTTGCACGGGTGATGAATATCCGGAAGAAAATGGTTGATCAGGAAACAGATACCCTTTGTGGGATTGATGAAAGAATCGAGAGGTTAAGGAATGAATTGAATGAGCTTGTGATTAAGGGAAAAGTAAAAATTCTCAACAGCAGCAGCAGCAGCAGTATATATGGCGGTACTGAAGAGACATTTGGGTTAGGAGCTTTTACGAGAGATTTAAGGGCTAAATTCAGAGGGTTAGATGATGTATATATGTGGCATGCTCTGTGTGGGGCCTGGGGAGGGGTGAGACCCGGATCAATTCCTGATCTTGAATCAAAGATCGTGCCCTGTGTACCATCGCCCGGGATAAGTAGAATGATGGGGGATCTTGCGGCGGATAAAGTCGTGGAAGCTGGAATTGGTCTTGTTCATCCTCAACAAGCTCATCACTTCTATGATTCCATGCACTCTTACCTTGCAAATGCAGGGATTACTGGTGCCAAAATAGATGTGATCGAGGTGCGTGAGTGTGTTTGTGTTTGATTAATTAGCTCTTTCATCTTTCTCCTCCGTTGGTTAATTATGTTAGCTACTTACCAGTAGTTTTAATTGGTTCATTCTGATCTGATTCAACCTAACTAGATGATTCATTAATATTTCAGGCACTGGAGTATGTTGGTGAGGAGTATGATGGGAGGGTGGACCTAGCCAAGGCATACTACGAAGCGCTATCATGCTCCATGAAGAAGAACTTCAGTGGAACCAACATCATAGCCAGCATGCAACAGTGTAACGATTTCTTCTTCCTAGGAACAAATCAGATATCAATGGCCCGAGTAGGGGACGATTTCTGGTGCGAAGATCCACACGGTGACCCATCGGGTGTATTCTGGCTGCAGGGTGTACACATGGTTCACTGCTCCTACAACAGCTTATGGATGGGTCATATTATCCACCCAGACTGGGACATGTTCCATACCGACCACGTCTGCGCCGAATTCCATGCCGCGTCGAGGGCGATCTGTGGTGGACCGGTCTACGTTAGTGATCCGTTGGGTGGGCATGACTTCGATCTGTTAAGGAAGTTGGTGCACCCGGACGGTACCATACCCAGATGCGAAGCTTTCGCGCTGCCAACAAAGGATTGTCTGTTCAAGAATCCATTATCTGATGGGAAGACTGTGTTGAAGATCTGGAATTTGAATGGGTATGGTGGTGGGGTGGTTGGAGCTTTCAATTGTCAAGGTGTTCGGTGGGATCAGAATGAACAGAGATTTAAGGGGGAGAAAGCGTGCTACGTGGCGGCTGAGGTGTCGATTCGAGTTGATGATATAGAGTGGGGGCAGAAGCGGTTGGGTGACGAGTACGCAGTGTATCTCGGACAGAGGGGGTTGTTGTGTCGGATGACCCGGAAGTCCGAACCCATTCGCATTCGGTTAGACCCGACGTCATTTGAGCTCTTCACTTTCGCACCTATCGAGAAAGTGAATGACTGGGCTGAGTTTGCGCCCATTGGGTTGGTGAACATGTTCAATTGTGGTGGAACGATTCTGGAGTTGAAGTATTCCTCCCGTGAGGAGAAATTAAATGAGGGTGAAAATGGCAACTGTGTCAAGATGAAGATCAAAGGAGGCGGTCACAGGTTCTTATGTTACTCAAATGTGTTGCCGAGGGCATGCTTTGTCAATGAGAAAAGTGTGGAGTTTGAGTGGGAGAAGGAGATGAGTAAGCTGGTGGTGAAGGGCATTGGTTGGGATGAACAGGAAGCTGGTGTTTCAGAGGTCATTGTCCAGTACTAATTCATATACATGTTTGAGAGATGTAGTTCTTGACCGAGTTCGGGCAATGTAATGCCTGGTTAATAATAGAGTTTGTATAATGTATTGGTAGATCCGTGATGTTGCTCACTAAAAAATTCAAGGTAATCTAAGAAATTATCTCTTCCATTCATTCCAATAATGGTTCCAATGTGTTCATCTTTGTATTTGTTGTTCTCCTTTCTTAAACTTTCTTATATTTATTTGGGCTGTCTGAAATCAGTATTCATATGCAAATCTGTCAAAAGAAAGTATATATTTACGCCTGGGAGTAGTATGTTTAATCTGTTTAGACCATTTTTTGTGTTTAAGTAGTTGTTAGCTAATAGATCATATTAACTGATATTGATTGACGACTGAGTTAAAAGAATGGGCTGAGCTGGTCAATCCAGTCAAACCTGTGTAAATAGTTGTTAGTTTTTATGGATTAATGACTAATTTTTAAAAGAATGGGCTGAGCTGGTCTCCTCACCATTGAGATTAACTCGTAAATTTTCAGTTAATCACCATGAATTATCACACTCCATGATTTTCTCTGAATGTTGGTACTAATAAATTATAGAAGAGAATAAATCTTGCGAATTACTTCAAGCTGCTTTAGAGTTTACATCATGTTGTGCTTTCTACAGAAGTTAATTATGCATTCTTGTATAACACGTTGTAGCTTTATTAGACAAAAAACTGCTTAGTTTTGCAACTCTTTTACCTCTAAACATAATTAGATAAGTAATGCGTAGATTCTTGCTGCTATTTATATATTTGCTTTTCTACATAGAATTGATGCCATAACATGAAGGTGCAAGTTTATGGTTAATCATAGTTATGGATGATTAAGTTTATGGTTAATCATAGTTATGGATGATTAATCGGAAAGTCATGTATATGTAGTCATTATCCCTCTTATCTTTCAAAATTAACCAATGCTCTACTTATTTCTCAGCACCGATTTTATCTCTACCTCTGAATTACCTCTGTTTCTTGTTCCCTTTTCTCTATATATTGAATTACTTTTGTTTTTTATTCCCTTTTAGTTGTTAATTCTTTAAAGGATATGCTTACTCCTCAATAACATGTGTTTTGATTTGTGCTCATCCGTTAAACAGGTGCACTCAAGATTGAAGTAGCATGCTCTAAAGGCTGAGCCTATTGTTAGCGTATTCTGCCTTTTAACTATGCTGTATTTTTTCAGTGGAGTATAGTATACTCTTATGGTGAATACTATGGTTGATTGACGATTGTAAAAGCTGTTTTGGTTTATTTGATGTGGAAAATTTGTAAGAATATTGATACTTCTACACTTTTGTGTCATTGAAAGATGGATGCATCATTTGTCTTACATGTATGTGCTTTAGGTTATCTGGTATGATTTTCAGTTTTTTTTTTTAAATAAATTTTGGTTATGTGGTTTATACCAACACCCATTTATGTTAGAATTGTATATGCTATAATTTGTACCAACACAGGCTATATGTAAGGGGCGGCCTATACTATTTATTGCTGAAATCCGTTGTCTTTCTTATTTTTTTCCCAGTTTTATGCTTAATTGAAGTCCGCATCTTTATCGACGAGAAAATGTCTCCAAATATCTTGTTTTGATGCTTACATGACGGGACTTGATCTAAAGAGAATTCGGTGCTTTGTGAAGGAATGTGTTCAGATTGTACAGGTGTACAGCTCTCTGTCCGGCTCTATTGACCGAGACACACCTTGTCCGACTCTATGTCCAACCCACTAGATTCAGACTCACGTATTGCAAGTTAAGATGTCACTAGCTATAGACGACCGACTCTCTGTTTGACTCTGTGATATGGACATCTTTAGTTTCGACCACGAATGAAGTTCTACAATGGACCGGACCTATGTCCGGTTACACCTCGGACTTGTTGACCCGGACACCACACAAGCCTCAAAATCTCACCCGGTCTCGTTTGTGTCTTGTCCGACCTTCCTACCCAGACACAAGGCCGGACAGGACTGAATCTCGCGTAGAATTCTTTTAAAGTAAGGCAAAGTCGAGGGAAAAAAATCATCAATTCACGAACTATTTTTCACACCTCCACCTTCGCGAACAGGAACCCCAGCAGCCGCAACACACAAAAAAGGAGATCTCCAGCGCTTCCACCAACTCCATCTTCATCTTCAACCTCAAGTCCCACAATTCTTAGATCTAGATAACGAAGCACTATCGGGAGCTTTCTCAATCTCTATGAACTCTCCAGTGTCTTCTTTTATTCTTTTCTTTAACATGTCTGGCTAAGTAGGATTAAACTCCGGGGGATAGTATTTGTAGCTTAAGATGACTTTGTGATTTCCATACTAGTTGATTTGAGATATATTTTGCATTGTTTACAAATAAATATATTCCTTGTGCTTTTTAAAAAATTACGAGTTTGTTGAATTGCTTTATGAAGTCTATTATGATCATATCAGTGATTAATAGAAAGGTCAATTAATCTGTGAACTTGTGGAGAACTAAGTTAGGTAAATTAGGTTTTCCCTCTGGTGCAAAAATGAATTCCTTGTGCTTATCCATCTAAACGTGTTTTGCTTGGATTTGGATTAGATCTAGCATGTTCTGTAAGATGAGCTCTCTAGAGGCTAGGATTTAGTTCTAGAGAGTATTTTAGGAAATTTGCCAATCCGAGTCTCAAATTAACTAGTGGAAGTTGCACTATAATAAGCGAAAAAGATAACCTGAACCCAAGGTTTCACCTCAACCACTTTATTTACCCACTTTCTTTAGCTTGCTTATTTAGCTGCTTTCCCTTATTTTTAATTTATAAACCAACAAAAGCCCCTCTGAATTGTCGTTGCTTTTAGAATTAGACTGATTTATTTTCAAGTCCCATAGTTTAATACCTGGTTGCTACGTTTTCTATATTGTAGTGACTGGGATTTTGCAACCCGAAGGTGATTGATTTGCTAATTTTTAGGTTTATTTCTTAGTTTTTAGTTTATCAATTTTTCCTGTTTGCAACTATATGTAGGTACGGTATGATCAGCCGCACCTTAAACCGTATTACCAAGAACATTAACCACATTTCTCCTCATAACCACATGTTTATGATAAACAAGCCAACATTCAAGATATGGAGACCCCGACTAGCAAGTATCCCGCCTAACAGACATCGAGCCTGAAAATCGGCAACTCCATCGCCACAACCAGAACCACCAGTCACATAGCCAACCCGCCCAAGAACATCGACCTTGACAATGCTCCACCACCATGCATCGGCCCCCTCATAGCGAGAACAACCACCAAGACTGTCGGCAACAAAGCCATCTCTGACAAACCACAAGAGAAAGAAACAAGGGATAGATAACCTACATAGGCAATAAGGAATGGTGCGATGATACCCTTTGCGCCCAACAGTATTTATAGCCAGTTGAACCCAATGGTCAAGAGTACAACTCTCGCAACCATCCAACTCAACCCTCGAGTGCTCCAATTAAACCTGGCCATGTAGCCCACTTCAAACAGTCGCCACCGTCAAAAGCAATGACCCAAACACATTGGTAACTCATCCACAATTACTGACCCACAACCTCACTCCAGCCCTATCGCCTCACATCAGACTCATCACCTCACACCAGTCCCGTCGCCTGATGCTCCATTTTCCAAAGCACACTTAGTTAAAGCCATATGGAACCCCCTCACCACACTAAGTATCACACAAAATAAAAACATAAAAAGTTAGACTTCCGGCCTAAAGTTGTTGAAAAGTCAAACCTGCGGGACTAGTGGACACTCGGAACCACCTGAGCACCCGGGTAAGACCCCCCTACGTCTTCCTCTTCCAATTTTTTTACAACTTTATTCCAAAAACCCAAAAAACCTTCTATAAGTCTAGATTCCCTTGAAAGCTCTAAAAGCAAGACTTGGGGGACTATTGTTGGTATGGTATGATCAACCACATCTTAAACCGTATGACCAAGAACATTAACCACACTTCTCTTAATAACCACAAGTTCCCAAGTAACAAGCCACCATTTAAGATACAGAGACCCCGACTAGCAAGTATCCTGCTTAATGGACATCAAGCCCGAGAAGCCAATCCCGCCAGGTTTTGAAACCCAAGAGAGATAGCCGGGTACCACCAAGGGAAACCCCGTTCGACTACCCGCGTCACATGAAAGCACTCATGACTTAGCACACGCCTCTATGAAGTCCTATTCAAGTTGCTGATATTGACCAGGTTCTTTGGGGTTTTCTATACAGTCTTTTGGTTGTTAGGTCAGTTAGGGTTGAAATACTTATTTTAATTTTTCACATGAATAAGATAAAATTGGTGGGTTACTGGCTGAACTGAATCTAACATATATTTTTTTCCACAGAGGGTACTTGAGTAATACAAAGACCCAAATAATCGAAGTTATGGAACAAAATTTACTTTTGTTAGTAAGTTGGCTAAGGATCCATGCAAAATTATGTTTTTCAAACATGTAATATGATGCTGTTTTATTCTTTAGACTATGTGTTAGTTACCCCCACACTAGAGATATTGCATTTATGGTTTTCAAGGATGAACATAGCACTTTTCTTTGAATAACTGAAAATTGACTTGTTGGTAATCGGTGGATAAACATCTTTGTGGGTCCAAGCTTTCAAAACATATCTATGTGGTTCAATCTCATACAACCTATTTAAGGATCAACAAGCTGCCACTCTCTTTTGGCTTAATGCTATGCTAAGCGTGTCTACTAAACTCTATTTATGGCATCATATATATTATTGAATGCTCTATTTTAAAATATATTGTTTTGTATGTTGTCAATGACTACTAGCTTGAAGTTGTGGTATTGTTGTGTTGTGGTCTTATGAGCAGGATATACAAGTAATGTTGCGGTCAATTTATATGAAATCTTAATTAAGTATATAATATTCATTTTAAGTATTTCCATCCAACTGACTCAAGGATGTGAGTCTATACCATGTTTATATCATTTCTTTTTTTTGGTCACCCCAACACTCGATACAGAAGTATTCATGAATCGTGATATTTGGGGACGTTTGTTTTGGGGTAATCAGGAAAGAGAATCGAAATTCAATTCCCTTTCATGCTGCTTGTTTTGCCAGTTTTTTCTATTTTTAGGAAAGGGAATGGGATTACCCTAAAACCCTTTTTCCTGATTCCTCATCCCCTACTAGGGAATGAGATTCCCTTTCCCTAGTACACTTTGACCGACAACATATGACCATTGACCAATGACTAATAACCATTGATCGGTGACCGGTGAATGTTGATCGGCAATTAATGGCCATTGACCGGTAGCCGACAGCCTTTGACCATTGACTGCCGGCCTTTGATCGGTTATTTATTTCATTTCCCCCAGCTCAAACAAATAACCGGGAAAATCAAAGGAAATTCTTTTCCATTCCTCTTCATTCCCTTTCCTGATTCCATTCCGTTTCCCCCGCTTGAAACAAACGCCCCCTTAGTTACTTCTTAGGTGGGGCATGATATCTAATGATCAAGAAAGGATGGGCTTGGTATGCTCCCAATCATAGCTAACTTCTTACGTCTAAAACAAACTTGTTTCTTGCACTTATTTTATTGCTTGTCCTATGATATCAAATTATTGGAAACAAGCTTCCACGGATAAATTGCATGACCTCAGAGAGGTACCATTATTGTTATGCACACTAACATACTATTCTTCATCTTGACTTGATCAGTAGAGTTTCTCTTCTGGACACTGTGACAACATGTTACAATTTTAGGAACTAGATCACTGTGTCTAGATTAAAGGATTTTGTGTTTGTGACATCCCTTGTTCCTAATTCATTATTATGTAGTTAATCCTTGTGATTCAAATTAAATAACCCGTTGTTAGCAACGAAAATTAACTCTATAGGATGCCACCGCCTATGTACACCTAATGCACAACAAGGCTACCAAAACTAATATAACACAAATTATGAATGAAATTGTATTGACACACATATATACAAACACTTAATACTTTGTTCCTACCTGTGAGCAAAATACAAACATTTTTCAAAAGGAAGCATATTCCATAATAACAACCTATACCTACACAACCCTGCTCTCTTGAGTATCTTTATCTACATACTTGTAAAAATAAGGTTAAAGAAGTCAGTCCAACCACTGAGTATTATATTATTATGCAACCTTTATACTCCTTTGGAATACACTTAAGTTACTTGGTCAAAGTTGACATGCAATCCAGTTTATTACATGCAGGATTCTAAACCTAATAAACACGCCAGCATATGAACAACCAAAGTCAGACATAAGACATTATTCACCACATAAACTCATATAGCATATATCATTCACATAGATAAACATAAGTAAAAGATAACCAAATAGAAGTTATCATTTAAACGATCTTAAGCTTAATAGTACTCATGCCCTACATATATATCATCCCTAATGAGATTTATGACTTTTATTCATTATCTCATAGTATATATTCAGTTTGTAATTATACTGTAAGGATAGCTTAGATCTTATTATTCATTTTCCATAACCTTGATGTGTCACCATGTTAGAAGATGACACATCCCCCTGTTATAAGGCGGGGAACCTATAGACACTACACCTGCACCAAGACAGCGGTGATCTGACCAACGTCCTATTAGAACTGTTTGGATTTTCAACCTGCAGATGAACCTATTATAACCATCCACTCGTGTACACAACGCGTGAATAAGTTTCCGCTTGGATTTCTCACATACAATAATAAAGTCCTCATCATTTAATAATAATCTCAATTATAGTTACCCAAGGAATGTACTTAAGTAATTTATTGATGAATATATGATTCAACATTCTCTTGCTAGCTTTTTATTAATGGATTTTCATATCTCTACCTAGAAATATATTTAGATAATTATATAATGGATGTCAAATCCAACACTTTTATCATATCTTCTTGCAATATCATAGTTTTACTCATACCATTTATGTATAGTATAGTTAGTACTTGTATTATATAATATATACATATAGATACAAGGTAGAGCATTCCATTCATTTCTTCATTACACGATACCACTTGCATGAATAATCATATTGTTGAATAAATACACACATCTTCTTTCCATTAATTCAAAAAAGCACACAAACACAAGGTAACCCTCAAATATTCAGATTACACAATAACATACTTTGTGTTCGTGATTCAGGAAAGTGTCCTAGCTCGTGCAGTTGATTACCCAAGAAAAAAAAAGATTGTAAAGGAGTGACAAATTATTAATTTTCCATTACCCTTGGTTCAAGACATGTTATTTCCTTTAATTGTTTGTTCCATTAAATTAAATTTATAATAAGGTCCTTAAAATAGATTATTTTTAGATTGAGTTAGTTAAAATGACATTTTTATTAACCGACATCCTTGACTTATTCACGATAAGTCCATATAAATCGGGCCTTTGATTATTTTTCTGTTTAAAAAACTATAAATCATCCTTTAAAAGTTTGATCAAAGGTTGTAATTTAAGTTCTTTGAACTTCTTCTTAATGTATAACAATCTATGTGAATCAGGCCTAATGCCTATGACCCAATTCATATCTCATCTCCAATTCATATCTCATCTTGATCCAATTCATTTCCCTGTAATTATTTTTTAACTTAGTATGCCCAAACCTTGGGCCCTTATCTTTAGTTCACTTCAAAGTAAACTTATACTAGTTTACTACCCTGGTCCATTACAACTTATTATTAACGCCCATGTATTAAATTCTTGTTAAGTTAGATTAGTATTTTCATTGGATGCAAGACTTCTAAATAGGCCCAATTCGGATTCAAAATCGAGCCCAGATACAATTTCTAATTATAATAATCTAAATAATTCTAATTATATTGATCTTGTTAGAAATGAGAGAATAGAGAAAGAGTAGAAAGTGGTAATCAGGTTTTCATTGTATAGTAACTGAGTACAATACTCTCTATTTATAGAGAAGTTAGGGGATAACCCAATAGGGGTAATATGGACATTCACTATATATATAACACTCTACCTTGAATGTCCGATATTAATTGCCTCATTAAAAACCTTGCTTGGAAAAATCCAGTGGGATAAAAACCAAGACTAAGGAAAAAAGAGTGCAATCATAAGTTCTCCCCCTAAACTAAATGTCACTTCAAATCTCTTAATCTACATAATCTAATCTTGTGGATTAACTTTTTGAAAATTGAAGTTGGAAGTGACTTGGTGAATATATCTGCCAAATTTTCGCTTGAACGGATTTGTTGTACATCAATTTCTCCATTCTTTTGAAGCTCATGGGTGTAGAAAAATTAGGGGGATATGTGCTTCGTTCTATCTCCTTTGATCTACCTTTCTCTCATCTGAGCTATACAAGCAGTATTGTTTTCATATAATATCGTGGGAATTTTCTAATCAAAAGATAGGCTACGCATCTCTTGTACATGCTAGATCATGGACCTCAACCAAACACATTCTCGACTAGCTTCGTGCATCGCTAGAATTTCTGCATTATTAAAGGAGGTGGCGACACTCGTTTGCTTTATAGACATCCATGATATGGTCATACCTCCATGAGTAAATACATAACCTGTTTGTGACCTTGCATTGTAGGGATCAGATAGGTAGCCAGCATCAGTGTAACCTACTGGACCAGACTTAGGTGTCTTTGGAAAGAACAACCCCATATCCATTGTACCTCGAAGATAACGGAGTACATGCTTAACGCCATTCCAATGTCTTTTTGTAGGAGCAGAGCTATATCTTGCTAATAGATTGACAGAAAATGTTGTATCAGGTTAAGTATTACTCGCCAAGTACGTCAATGCTCCAATAGCACTTAGATATGGGACTTCAGGACTAAGTAACTTTTCATCACTTTCACGGGGTCTAAATGGGTCATTATTTACATCTAGGGACCTAACAACCATTGGGGAGCTCAACGGTTGAGCATGATCCATATAAAATCTTTTCAACACCTTTGTAATATATTGAGTCTGGTGTAGGAATACCCCACTTGGTGAATGCTCGAGTTGCAGTCCTAGGCAGAACTTTGTCTTACCAAGATCTTTAATTTCAAATTCTGAATTTAAACATTCAACAGCTTGTTGAAGTTCTGCAGATGTTCCAATTAAGTAGAGGTCATCAGCATAGACTGCAATTATGACATTCCCGGATCCACTTTTCCTTATGAATATACAGGGACAAATCGAGTCATTCTTATAGTCTTTCTTAAGCAAGAATTCGCTAAGGCGATTATACCACATACATCCCGACTGCTTTAGTCCATAGAGGGATTTGTTCAATTTGATAGAGAACTTTTCTCTAGAGCTTGATTTAAATGCTTCAGACAATTTAAATCCCTCAGGTAGCCTCATATAAATGTCGCTATCAAGCGATCCATATAGATAGGCTATAACCACATCCATTAAACGAAACTCAAGATTTTCTTGGATTGCCAAACTAGTCAAGTATCTAAAACTTGTGGCATCCATAACTGGGGAATAAGTTTCTTTATAGTCAATACCAGGTCTTTGACTAAAACCTTGTGCAACTAGACGAGCTTTGTATCTAACAATTTCACTTTGCTCGTTTCTTTTTCACACAAACACCCATTTATAACCAACTGGTTTTATCTTACTAGGTGTATGGACCACTGGTCCAAAAACCTCACGTTTTTTAAGTGAGTTTAATTCTGCTTCAATAGCATCTTTCCATTTTGGCCAATCATTTCTTTGTCTGCATTCTTCAACAGACTTTGGTTCATGATCCTCTTCATCATTCATAACTTGTAGCGCTACATTATATGCAAAAGTTTCATCGACGTCAATTTCATGTCGGTTCCATCGAATTCTAGTCATGACATAGTTGATTGAGATCTCTTCATTATCAATATTTGTTTCAGGTACCTTCTTTTTCTGCATTTCTGCAACTGTCATGTCTACAGACTCTTCAAGAGTCTCACTCTTCTCACTTAGACCATCTTTAATGCATGCTCCCTTTCGTTTTTGAGGGTTTTTATCTTTGGAACCGACTGGTCTACCACGCTTTATACGTGTGTTAGACTCATTTGCAATCTATCCTCCATGGACATCAATTCTAGCGGGAGCATTTGTAGCTGACACATATGACTTTGTCACCTGATTTGGGTTAGTAAATGCATCAGGCAATTGGTTTGCCAGCTCTTGGAGATTAATAATATGTTGAACGTCTAGTTCACATTGTTTCGTGCGAGGATCGTAATGTAGTAACAACAGTTCATCCCATGTAATCTCCTTTACCAATTGCTTATTTTCTCCCCCTAATGGTGATAAATGTGACTCGTCAAAATGACAGTCAACAAATCGAGCTGTAAACAAGTCCCCAGTTATTGGCTCGAGATATCTAATAATCGAGGCAGATTCAAACCCAACATATATTCCCATTTTTCTTTGAGGCCCCATTTTGGTTCTTTGTGGTGGAGGTATTGGAACATATACCGCACAACCAAAAATTCTTAGATGGGAAATATTTGGGTCTTGACCTGTAACCATTTGCAATGGTGACAACTTATTTTGACTTGTTGGCCTGATGCGAATTAAAGTAGCTACATGTAATATAGCATGTCCCCAAGCAGATACCGGGAGTTTTTATCTCATTAATAACGGTCTTGCAATGAATTGCAGACGTTTAATCAAAGATTCTGCTAAACCATTTTGGGTATGAACATGAGCTACTGGATGTTCAATGGTTATTCCAATGGACATGCAATAGTCATTGAAGGACATGGAGGTAAATTCACCAGCATTATCCATGCGTATGGACTTGATTTGATTATCAAGAAAATTGTCTCGCAATCGAATCAACTGAGCCAATAATCTTGTAAATGCCATATTACGGGGTTATAATAAGCTAACATGTGACCATCTGGTTGATGCATCTATCAAAACCAGGAAATATATGAATGGTCCACATGGTGGATGGATGGGTCCACATATATCACCCTGAATCCTTTCGAGAAAAGCAATCGGCTTTATCTCAAGTTTAACTGGTGATGGCCTTACAATTAGTTTTCCTTGAGAACAAGCAATACACGAAAAACTATTTAGTTGAAGAAACCTTTTGTTTTTCAACTTATTACCACATGAATTTTCTATAATTCTTCGCATCATGATTGAACCGGGATGGCTTAACGGGTCATGCCAAGTTTTGAAATCATCAAAATGTTTCAATAACATGTATTTCAGTTGTATTAATATACGTAGGGTACAACCCATAGTAAATATTAATAGCTTTTCCAACATTTGTCTCTTTCCATCTATCACTTTCGTGATGCCAATATATTCAACATTTCCATCATTCCCCATCTCAATGTGATACCCATTCCAGCGTATATCAATGAAAATCAACACGTTTCTTTGAGACGTGCTGGAAAAAAATGCATATTTTTGTTCCCTTAGGTAGAATAATGGTTGCTTTTTTAGACCTTCAATAATATTCGTACTACCCGATATGGTAGTAACCTTTGCTGCATAATTTCGTAAATAAGAAAAGTATTTCTTACGCTTAAGAATTGTGTGTGTTGCAGTACTATGAATAAGACATGCATTTTCACCATCCATCAATGATAATTATGCTTACAGTCTGTCATAAAAATAAATTAAACAAATATTAGGGACAATCCTATAGGTATCGTTTTTGTTGCATCATGTTAATATCAGAATTGAAAAATTTCCGGCAAGATGCCTTTCTTTCTTTAAATAATACTAAAATTAAATTTAACAGACACAATGCTCTATACAGCGATGTAATTATCATAGAGGTCAAAACTTGACATATGAACTTACATTATTATACTATGTCGCTTAACTAGATTTTTTTCGAAGAGCTACTACCATAAATTTTCGCTGGTGCTATACCATCATGATTCTTCATGAAGCGTGCTACAATGTTCATCTCTTACAAAAACAAATATATAAGTATGACTGTATATGAATTAACCTTTTCGATGAGTGATCTACTCAATATCATTTCTTTTTCATATATTATAATAATTTCTGGCACAATGCCAGTATCATATTATATCAAAATCAAAGTGATATGACACTATATATCAAAACTTCAGGTGTGCTACCTTTTATAGCTTATCAAAATTAAATTTTCAGGCGCAATGCCCTTTACTACATACTAAAGTTAAGTTTCAGGCACCGTCCTTTATAAACGATCATATATGTATCGTTTTCAGGACATCACTTTTATATAGCATCAAAAGCTTTCCGGCATAATGCCTTAATGATTTACAAATTAAAATTTAACAGGCACAATGCCGTATGTAATGAAGTAAGCATTATAAATAATAATAAATACATAAATATCATATATCGAAACAAAATAAATAAATAATACATAATAAATGGAAATATTAAATAACAATAAAATCGGGCACAATGTCTCACGTGATAATTATTCCTGGCACGATGCCTCGTATGGTTATTATTCCTGGCACAATGCCTCACACGATACGTAATAAATAAACAACGAAATAAATAAATGAATGAATAAATAAATATTAACAAATAAATAACTGCGAAGCATAATAACTTAAACAAATAAAATAATAAATAAGTTCTAATGTAATGCCTCACGTGACAGATTTTTGGAGCGATGCCTCACATTAATGAATAAATAACTGTGAAGCATAATAACTTAAACAAATAAAATAAAAATAATAAAATAAATAAGTTCTGGCGCGATGCCTCACGTGATAGATTTCTGGCACAATGCCTTACGTGACAGATTTCTGGCACAATACCTCACGTGACAGATTTCTAGCGTGATGCCTCACGTGACAGATTTCTGGCGTGATGCCTCATGTGACATATTTCTGACGTGATGCCTCACGTGACAGATTTCTGGCGTGATGCCTCACATGACTGATTTATGGCGCGATGTCTCATGTGATATTAGTTCCTGGCATAATGCCTCACGTGAAATTGGTTTCTGGCACAATGCCCGTCGTGATATAATAATGATAATAATAATGATTAATGTTACAGTTAGAAAAAAATAAATAAAGATTGGAGGATCTGGTTTGAAGAGATTACTATTTTGAAGAAGATTATAGTAAATTGTTCAAACATAACAAACAAACATCTCGATCGAGATTGGGATGGCTAGAAAATCTGAAACAAATCATCGACACTAGAAGAGAGCCTGGTGACATTGACATTTGCACCCACATAATGGTGAAATTAAGGTTGTTGGTGAGATTACGATTTGATATCATTGTATAATACCAATGATAATGGCATATAAACGAATTCAATTTGCTCAGAGAGGGTGTACAAATACAGAATAACAATCATGAACGTAAGAAGGGGAATAAGGATGAAAAGAATTCAACCTTTGATTGACTTGTTGGAATTTGGGGAATGGGGTCTGCCGCAAGAAGATAGCCAAGAAAGAAAAGAAGAGCGTGCTAATAACGTGTTAGAAATGAGAGAACAGAGAAAGAGTAGAAAACGGTAATCAGGTTTTCATTGTATAGTAACTGAGTACAATACTCTCCACTTATGGAGAAGTTATGGGATAACCTAATATGGGTAATATAGATATTTACTATATATATATAACATATCTACAATTATTTTGAGATGATCCTTATTTATGGACCAAAACTCTTAGTCAAGAATTTAGTTAGTTTATTTGGGTCTAGTCAACATATTTATTTGGTCAATTCGGCAATGGTTCAGTCAATGATCAACACAAGTTCAAGCTTCAGTCATGTCAATGGGTCCATTAGGACCAAATATGATTTGGGTCCACACAATTTAATTAGGTCCAATATAGGTCTAAGTTTCCTAAAGTTCTTGGTCAACAATTGACTTAGGTCATAGGTTTAACCTTTTGATCTCGCCCGTTAACTTATGGGCTTATAAAAAGAAGACTAATCTAGTTAGATTAGTCTATATAATAAATAAATGTAACATAAAATAAATAACAATTTAACAACAAACTGAACATTACATAATCTTTTAACTTAATCATGTTAACTCTTCTAACACTCGAATGAAACTCTAACTTTAAAATTTGATCGATAACTAAACTATTAGTTACACCTAATAAGCTCTATTATCACTTACATAAGTTCATATTTAGATTTTCTTAATTTTTAGACCACTAGCTAATATCTAATAAACCTCCATTTAGGTTTCGTAAGTCTTTGGTATATTTGATAGCATATTTGTAGCATAAACGAGTGGGTCTTGCATGAGTCCCACGTGAGTCCTACATCCTCCTCCAATAATACAACTGAAAAACAGCCATACCGAACATAGCCTTAACCTTAAATACTCTCTTGGCACTTTAGGGTTTCCTAATTGCTACCTAACCAAAAATAGTCGTCATTAACGTTAACCCTAAACTTAACCAAATTTTTGGATTTACCAAAAAGCCCCAAATTAACCATAATATCAAAATTACCAATAACTACCAAATTAACCCTTCAATGTGACCAAAACTACCAAATTAGCCCTAATTTTAGATTTCCAAAACTACCAAATTAACCCTAATTCTTCTTCCCAAATTAGCCTCAATCAACCATAATTTTCGGATTTACAACAATCACCAAAATCACACCAAAACCCTAAATTTTTGGACATAGTCAGAATGAAAGAATTTGATTTGCAATAACCTAATACTATATGGTTAGTTCTGTAGCCTGTATAGGTTTCAAGAGTGGGTTTTTAAGTCCCAAATTTCGGCCCTATTAGTTAGGATTTTGTTTCATATCTGGAAAATAAGCTAAAGATTTAAGGTTGGAAAGTTACAAATCTACCAAACTCGAACTTACCCTTTACCAGAGAGAATTTTTCTTCGGTTTTCCCTTGAAATTTTAGGATCTTGGCCAAAAATTGAAGCCTCTAACGGTTCACCCCATGCCAACAAAGAAGAGAATGAAAAGGAGTAAGGTTTAGGTTTTGTTTGGGTTTCGAAATCAACAAGAGAAGAAAAATGAGACTTTAGCTCAAGAGTTTTGGTTTTCACTAAGATGAGAACACCAACACTGATTTTCTCCCAAATCCCGGTTTAGACACTTGTGAAGGAAGAACAATAGAAGTAAAGCAGGGTTCAAAGTGAACTCCGAAACCAAAAGAGCAATCACGAGGAATAAGTAAAATCTTACCTCCTTCAAATTGCAAACACAAGAAGAGATTGAAGATATATGTTCCTTGTTTCGTCGACTAGGATTAACAAGAGTAAAAGGTGTTGTCCTTTGTTGGCCAGTAAGGATTTGCAAGAGAACCGAGAAGATGTGAGAACAGCAGAAGAGAGGCGCAGACGTTCTCAAGTAAGAGTTGTGTTTGAATGGAAATTGAGAGAAAAAAGAGGAAGGAAGTGGCGTGAGTTGAACATAGAACAAGTTAGGGTTTTGTCTTTGCAAATGAGAGAGATAGAGAACTGGGTAGGGATTTCAAAATGAGAAAGGGTATGTTAGAAAATGAAGAGAATAGAGAGGTGTGGGCTTCAGCCGAACATGGGCTTTTTTGGGCTCCGACTATTGCTAGATTTGGGCCCTATCATTTGTTGGGTTGTATATTAGTAAAGCAACCCGGACCTGGCCGATTTTTGCAGCCACACAATAAAATTTGTGGGCCTGTTTTACTATAAAATACTCTAAAAGGTCTTCCAAGTTAAGTTAATATTTTAATTAATCTCTCACACTTCAACATGTTAACTCATGTTATTATTTTATACACTATTTTATGATTTAATTTATTCCTTGTAAATATGCCCTTAAATCTCAAGGCATATTTATTGTGATACCCAGTGTAGGGGTCACCTCCCACATCGATCGGGAGAGAGCACGAACCACGCCTTATAGGTGTGGGGATACTCTCCCCTTGTGAGACGCGTTTTGAGTGGTGTGAGTACATCACCCTCAGAAACAAATCCGTGCGGGCTGCGGCCCAAAGCGGACAATATCTCACATGTGGGTTAAGACTGGGGATGTTACAGTTGGTATCAGAGCCAGACCCAGGTCGGTGTGCCAGCGAGGACGCTGGGCTCCCAAGGGGGGTAGAGTGTGATACCCAGTGTAGGGGTCACCTCCCACATCGATCGGGAGAGAGCACGAACCACGCCTTATAGGTGTGGGGATACTCTCCCCTTGTGAGACGCGTTTTGAGTGGTGTGAGTACATCACCCTCAGAAACAAATCCGTGCGGGCTGCGGCCCAAAGCGGACAATATCTCACATGTGGGTTAAGACTGGGGATGTTACATTTATAGCATAATTAAATCAGTTATCTCTTAGTTTATTATTTTTTTTCTTCTTTCCTTTTAATTATTTTCAAATTATATAATTATTTATACAAATATGATTAAGGTTCATTAATTCCTTAAATCATATAAATGTTTATATAAATTCATAATCAATATGAACTTTTAATTCCCAGGGATATTTTAGTCTACCCCCTTGAAATGAACTTCGTCCCGAAGTCATCTTTCTTTTAACCGCACCATCATAAGGAATCAAGTTTCACTAGGTTTCATTCCTATCTTATGTTTAATGAACATAATCAGATATAGTACGAAAGAAATCATGCCACATAACAACTGTATGTCACAACCATAAACATAAATCATTCCATCAATATCACAGACATTTTCCATGCCATTCACATCACCCACTTATACACAAAGTACCACAGATCTCATTACCACACTATCATACACAACAGTATCATGGTATATACGTGCAACTTATGTATACCAACACGCAAAATTGCCCTACCCCACCAGTACAACAAAAGATGCTCAAACAAAGAGTTCTGGTTATTTGGCTCTCTTGGAGTCCTTTAAATCCCATGTGGCCTCCTAAGCATCATGATTAGACCAAAGAACTTTGACCATTCTAATGGTCTTGTTCCTAGTTTCCCTAGTCTTAGTGTCAAGAATTTTAAGCGGGGTTTCAACATATTTTAGAGCTGGATCTAGCTCTAGGCTAGACTCTAATACAAGAGAAGGTGTGGTATATATTTCTTAAGTTGGAAGACATGAAAAACATTATGTACACTTCCCAACTCAGCATGTAAGTCTAACATGTATGCTAAGGTGCTCACTCGTTCTGCGATGGTATACGGCTCAACATATTTGGGGCTCAATTTGTCCTTTTTTCCAAACCTGAAGATGCCCTACACCGGTGAAACCTTGGGGAAGACTTGATCATTAACTGCAAACTCTAAGTCTCTCCTTCTATTGCACAAATTAGGCGATCAATCTAGCACATTCAATGAAATCAGAGTGACCAAATAACTATATTTAAACAAATTAGGTATTACAAACATGTTTGGGTATTTGGGGTCAAACCCCCATCCCAAGGTACAAAATATGACTACTCAAATTAGAGAAATAAAGACAGGATAAGTAAAAGAGGTATCCATAGGTTGTTGAGGAAGCTTTAATGAAGGTGGACTCCAGCGTCAACAATCATGAAGATGCACTCATCAGAGAAGAATTCATATGTGGGCACCCCATCATCTAGTGCCTCTATGCGAGATAGGTGGTCATCCACTACATTCTGCACTCCTGGCTTGTCTTTGACCTCAAACTCAAACTCTTGCAGCAGAAGGATCCATCTGAGAAGTCTGGGTATGGCATTCTCTTTATTGAATGGATACTTGAGGGCATAGTGATCTGTATGAGCTATCACCTTGCTCCCAAGAAGGTAAGATCGGAACTTTTCTAAAGTAAAGACTACCGTCATAAGCTCTTTTCAGTAATAACATAATCCTTTTGAGCATCACTTAGGATTCTTCTTGTGTAGTAGATAGTTCCTAAGATCTTCTATCTCTTCTGACACAAGACTGCCCCAACTGCATAATCGTTTGGGTCGCACATGATCTCGAAAGAGAGACTCCAATCTGTTGACACCACGATAGGAGCTGAGGTGAGACACTCTTTCAAGGTGTTGAAAGCTTGAAGACATTCTTCAGTGAAGTTGAACTTTTCATCCTTATCCAAGAGGTCACGTAGAGGCTTCAATATTTTGAAGATGTCTTTGATAAACCTTCTGTGAACCCTGCATGGCCAAGGAAACTTCTAATGTCCTTAACTGAGGTTGGCAGTGGAAACTTCTCAACGACCTCGACCTTGGCCTAGTCGACCTCAATAACCTTGGAGTAAATCTTGTGCCCAAGGATAATTCCCTCTCTCACTATGAAGTGGAATTACTCCCAATTGAGCACCAAGTGGGTTTCCTCACATCGGGCAAGAATGGCATCTAAATTGTCCAAACAAGAATCAAAGGTGAGCCCAAAGATAGAGAATTCATCCATGAACACCTCGATGCTCTTCTCTAGGAAGTCAGAGAAAATGGACATCATACACCTTTGGAAGATGGTTGGGGCATTGCACAAACCAAAATGACATCCTGTTATATGCAAATGACCCATAGAGGTAGGTGAAAGTGGTATTCTCTTGGTCCTCTGGAGCGATGAAACTCTGGAAGTGGCCTAAGTAACTATCAAGGAAGCAGTAGTAATCTTGCCTAACCAACCTCTCAAGCATGTGAAGGGCGGAGGGAAATGATCCTTTTGAGTGGTTGTGTTCAATTTTCTTCAATCTATGCAAACCCTTCACCCGTTTGTGGTTCTCTTGAGGACCAATTCACCTTTAGCATTGGAGACCACAGTGATACCTCCCTTCTTTGGCACAACTTGCACTGGACGACCTCATTTGTTGTCCGATATGGAGTAGATAATCCCAGAGTCGAGCAACTTTAGAACCTCTTTCTTTACCACCTCTTTCATGTTAGGATCCAGCCTTCTCTACGGTTGGACTAATGGCTTGTAGTCATCCTTCATATAGATATGGTACGTGCGGAAATGAGAATCAATGCCCTTAATATCTAAGATGGACCAACCAATAACACTTTTGTGACTTCAAAGCACCTTTAAAAGACTTTCCTCTTGTGTACATGTTATAGAGAATGAGATAAACACAGGTAGATCACAAGGGTCAATGAAATAAACATATTTAAAATGTAAAGGTAGGAGTTTCATCTCCATGATAGGGGGCTTCTCAACCTAGGAGGAGGCTTTTGAGCATATTGCTCAAATGGTTCGGGTGATGGATAACGTGGTCTAACATATGATTTCCCGCAGTCTAAATCCGCTACCATCTCTATCACCTTTGAGTCCATTTCTTGTTCATCACCAAACTCAAGTAGAGCAAGTTTAAAAGCATCATAACAAATGAAAGAGAAGTAATTATTTTGCACATTTGAGTCAACAACATCTATAGCTAAAACAGCATCCGCATGTGCGGGTCTCTTCACTATCCTAGACATGTCAAAGTCAAGATTTTCATCATGAAGCCTCAATATAATTTTTATTTTATCTACATATATCAAAGCCCTAGCAGTCCTCATGAAATGACAACCCAAAATCAATGGCACCCTTACATCCTCCTTCATATCAATCACAACAAAATAAGCAGGAAACACAAAAGTTCCAACAATCATAGCTATGTCCTCCACTATCCCTTTCGGGAGCACTAAGGACCTATCAACTAATTGTAATTGAATAGAAGTAGGCATGAATTAATCAATCCTAAGCTTATTGAAAGTTGAAAGTGACAGAAGATTTGTATTGGCTCCTAAATCACATAACCCACTACCACAGTCAATGTCATCAATAGAGCAAGGTATGCTAGGCAAACTAGGGTCTTCAAGTATTAGAGGGAGGCTTCTTAGTATAATTGCCGACACTTCCTTCGTGAGATGCACGGTCTCAACCTCTTGCAACAATCTTTGGTTGGAGATGATTTCCTTCATAAACTTTACATAGATCAGCATGTGTTTCAAAGATCAGAAAATGGAATATTAATTGTCAATTTCTTGAAATGGCTTAGAAACTTTCCAAATTGTTCATCTAAAATTTTCTTTTTGAGCCTATTTGGAAAAGGAAGTTGAGGAAGAATCTTAGTAAGAGCAGAATGAGTAGAAATTTCAGGAGACTCCTTCTCCTTGGAAGTATTTTTCGAAGGAGAAGGAGCTTCCTTAAAGATCTCTTGTTCTTCTTCCCAAGATTCTTGATTTTCTTGGTCTTGATTTTTGACTTGTGGGGAGGAAGTTTCAAGATGTTTCCCACTCCTCAAAGTTACTGATTTTTAGCTTGCTCTCTTGGGTTAGGCGTGGGTTGGCTTGGAAAGGTGTCAGTCGGCCTTTGAGCAAGTTGTGCTGTTATTTGACCAAGTTAAGTTTCAATTCTTTGGTTGATGGCGTCTTGCTAGGATAACTTGGCTTAAGACATTGACATGAAGTTTTCTGCCATCTTATGCATATTTAGCATCATGGTCTCCATCCTAGCAAAGTTCTAATCAGAAGAGGAAGATGAAGGGTGTTGTTTGAACCTTAGAGGACCACCTTGTGGTCTATAGCCCTGAGAATCACTTGCTCGTGAAGAAGCTTGGGTCTATATCCTTGATAAGTGTTAACAGCATTACTTGGTCCTCCTTGAGTTTGCTCATTGTTCCTCTATGAGAAATTCGAGTGACTTCTCCATAGGGCGTTGTTGTTGTTGTTTTTAGAGCTTCCAGACTGGTTACCAACAAAGTTATCATCTTCTTGATCACCCATGTAGCTCTTAACTTCATATTGATGAGTCTCATTCCGGCCAACGCAGATGGCACGCCCTTCTGAAGATGGCCAGAAGCCAAAGAAGATATATATTTTACATTTTCCTTTTGGCCTACTGCTAACTTCTCCACCATCTTAGTAAGAGACGAGATTTGATATGAGAGATGATTGGTGAGCTCAACATGAAGAAGACATGCCACTCTCAAAGTTCTTCCCTTATTCCTTCACCACTTCTTTGTATTGCTAGTCATCGTCTCGAGGAGCTCCATCCATTCTTGAGAAGACTTAGTCATGAAACATCCTCTCGCATAGGATTTTACAAGGAGTCGGTTCCCGTCATCCAAACCATTGAAAAAGGATAAGCATAGTGAATGATCGTCCAAGCCATGGTGGGAGCCGCTCACCAACATCTCCTTAAACCTATCCCAAGCATCATACAAGGTCTTTTCTGGTTCTTGGTAGAAGGTGTTAATCTCTCCGATGAGTTACCTTGTTTTACTTGTTGGGATGTACTTGGCAAGAAATTTTTGAGTCATCTATGCTCACGTTCTGATTGATCTTGAAGGGAGGCTCCTATACCATTTGGAAGCTGCCTCTTGTAGAGAATGGGGGAAGAGCTGCAATGATTCTCTCATTCAATGCACTGGTTTTCTCAAAGGCGTTACAAAATTCAAGGAAAAGGCTTAAAGTGATTGGGGGGTGTCATCTGGATTCTGCCCACTGTGTCTCCTCAAATCTCGAATGACCGTGATGAAATGGGTTTTGAATTCCCATTGGCCAGCTTCTGCAACGGTTATCTTTGGGAAAACTATTACAGATGCTCTCCCTTCAGCACAAGGTTGGTGATAGTCTTGAAGCATTTTAGATTGAACTTGCGGTCGCTCTTCCTGTTTGTGTTGTTCGTGTCCATTGTCTTCAATGGCTGGTGGTTCTTGATCTGCCATACTCAGATCTCTTCCGCTTCTTCTAGCCCTTAACAAGGAATGCTCGAGCTCGGGTTTTGGATTAACAAGTGGAGAACTCCTAGCTCGAGTGTTTGGCATTCACTAAAAGTCAGAAAGTACTTAAATATACGTAAAACAAGATACACTTAGCTATTAGAAATGAGGGAATATAAACAAAAATAACTAAAACAAACAAACAAACAAAAAAACTAAAACTAAAATTCCTAAACTGGGGAAATGATATAGACTATCAATTTTCCGGCAATGTCACCAAAAGCTTGTTGCGCAAAATCTATATAGCAACCTAATCTATGTAGTACAACAAGTGTTGTATCCACAAGGAAATTGGCCCTATCTCTCTAGTATTGATACTTAGTGATTGAATTAAAAGTAGTAAATTATGGGTCTAGTTGAAGGCAAGATTGATGGTTGGTTCACTAATAAGAAAAAAAAGCAATTAAACTAAAATGGTGGTTTGATAGACATATACCCTAGGAAAGTGTAATCACCCAAATACTCCCAAACATAGCATTAATCTTAATTCACTCTAGCTGCCTATTAGGACTAAGGTAATGACTTTCTAAAATCTTAGGGGAAGTCAAATTTTATATAGCCAAATAAACCCTTTAGTTATGGTAGGTCTAATTCACTAAACAATATTAAACACAAGTCCTTAACAATGGAAATAGATCACCAACTAATTAAAGAGGAAAAAATAAAGGGTTTATCTCTCTCTTGGCCAAAATCCCTAAATCACATATGTATGAAATTAGGAGAGACACATAGGTGATCAATCTAGCAAATTCAATGAAGTTTGAAAGATAAAACAACTATGTTTAAGCATAATTGGTATCACAAGCATGTGTGGGATTTGGAGTCAAACCCCCATCCCAAGGTACAAAATAGGACTACTCAGATATTAAAAAAATAATGGAGGGACAAGTATAAGAGGTAGCCATAGATTGTTGAGGAAACTTAATGGAGGTGGGCTCATTCCCCTTTATCTTCTTCTTTCTCCCTTGCCGTGCTTTGTTCTCGTCTCTTTCTATTTTTTTGTTCTTTTTTGTCCAACTCATCTCCCCTTTTTTCTTCGTGAGAGATACTCCCTCCGTCCCTGATTGACCTTCCTCTTCACTATTTGGGTATGTCGTTTGACTTCAATATTTAACAAGTAAGATGACATGATTTTATAAATCTAAGTATTGCAATGGAATCCTTATATGAAAAATTATATGTTGTAGAAATTTGTTTATAAAATTATTTTATCTTATATGTTTAATATTGAAGTGGAAAAACGTGCCAAAAAGCAAACAGGAAGGTCAATTAGGGACGGAGGGAGTAAGAGAATTCCTGTAATAAAGTGTGCTCTCCGTCTCTTTTTTGTTAAGTGATAATCAATTTCCTCCTTCTTCAACCGGCCTACCACCAGTCGTCTTTTGTTCGAACAGCCTGGAGATTGTACGGGACGGACATTCCGTACTTGGTGCAGCACATGCCCAGTGGCAAAGAAAAATATATGTCAGCACCGTATATCAAAGCTGAGGAACGCGAATAAATTAAACATTTTATTGTCATTAAATGTTGTAACTTTTTAAATATAAGTTCAAAATAAAAAAAATTACACCATTGTTTATCTAAATTCAAGCTCTTTAAAACAAGACCAATCATGGATATATTTTGACAAGTTTAAAAATTTATGTTAGTTACATGTACATATCAACATTCATCAATGACACTTATGATTCACCACATACAGTTTAAAATACACCAAATAACATTAATAATTCACCACAAAACAATAATGATTCAGTATTTGTTTCGAAATTTATTATCTAATTCACCACTTATTAGTTAATGAATCATGATACCAATTTTAATGAATCATAATATCAAATTTAATGAATCATAACATAATTTTAGTGTATCATCAGTAACATATAAAAATAAAAATTGTAAACAATAATACAACACAAAATAATATTTGGTACGTAAGAAAAATACATGATTCACCATATAAGGTTTAAAATACATTACAATACAATAATAATACACTAAAAACAATAATGATTTTTTATCGGTTCCAGAGTTTGTCATTTAATTCACCACTTATTAGTTAATGAATCATAATATCAATTTTAATGAATCATAATATCAATATTAATGAATCATATCTTCATTTTAGTGTATCATTGTAAACATATAAAAATAATTTTTTTACACAATAAACAACACAATATATTTAGTATGTATAAAAAATACACGATTCATCATATAAGGTTAAAATACACCATACAACAATAATAACACTATAAACAATAATAATGCACTATAAAACAATAATGATTTTTATCAGTTCCAAAGTTTGACTTCTAATTCACCACTTATTAATTAATGAATCATAATATCAAATTTTAATGAATATAATATCAAAACTAATGAATCATATTATAATTTTAGTGTATCATCATATACATGTAAAAATAATTTTTTTAAAGTTGTCAAAACATATCCATGAGTGGTTTTGTTTTGAAGAGCTTGAATTTAGATGAATAATGATATATTTTTTTTTATTTTGGACTTATATTGTAAAAGTTATAACCAATTAAAATTAATATAGGAAAAAGACAATCCAGTCAACAAAATAATCCAGTCAACAACTGACTAGACTGTCAAGTGGACTGCCAAATGGATGGACCACACCAAATATGATGCGGGACGCCGTGGCGTCGAATCTGCGTTGTTCGAAAAGCACAAATACAAAAATAAATATCTCATTGTCAATCTCCTATGCAGTGAAGTGCCGAGAGGTGTGAAGTCTGTCACTTCTTTAGTTGGAGTCCACGTGGAGCAAAAGTCCAATTCAAGTGGCTCGTTAATGCAAGCAAAATCCCAAATATTTTAGGTGCCTGCATGCTTTCTTACTTTTACCTGCATGTCTGCCTGATTATACGTTCTTCAACTCAAACTATGGGCAATGTCAAATAAGCTTCGATTTGCTCTTTGTTTGTTGTGTTACGATCCTTATGAGACGAGGAGTTTACATATGCCCTCGAACTACTTTTTAAAGCCTTGAATCATGCTCAAATTAGCTTTTACCTAAAATATAATCAAAATGTATAAGTTCACTAATATTAACAAAATACTTTATAAAGTGGTGAAAATATGTTATAAACCAGGTAAAATGCAGATGATAATAACCCTTATAAATAGATATTTTCACCACTTATCACCTTCTAATGTGTGCATAAGACTTTTGTCTATTCTGAGCTGCTTTAATATTTGCTGGACATATTCTTTCACTTCTTCTAGGTATTTAGGTCCTAAGCACTAGTTCTCACGGGTTTCATCCCAACATAATGGTGTTCTGCAAGGACTACCATACAATGTCTAAAATGATGGCATCCTAATCGAGGGGTGATAGCTTTTATTGTATGCAAACCCGATAAAGTGCAAACGGTTTATCCAACTACTATGAAAATCCATGGCACATGCTCAAAGCATATCTTCCAATGTCTGAATAGTCTTATCAGTATGAGGATGGAAAGCAGCGACTAAGATTCAATTTTGTACCAATGCCTCTTGTACCTGTCCCCAACATCTAGAGAGGAATTAAGTATCTCTATCGAAGACAATAGTCTTAGGCACGCCATGATGCCTAATGATCTCTTTTGGAAATAAATAAGCTAGTTTGGGCAACTTCCGGTGTTCTTCATGGGTATAAATTTGGCCACTTTCTTGAGCTTGTCAACAAGGTCCCATATCTGATTTGGTCCGCCCTTAGTTGGTGGCGATCCGACTAAATCCATAGACTAAGTCTTCAAAATTCCAACACCATGTGCTATAATTAAATGTAATATATTCATTCAAGTCACAATGGATTTGGTCCGGGTTGGTTGGTTGATTTTCTGTTTGGGTCACTTTGGATTTCAGGTCATCATCAGGTTACGGGTGACTTCGGTCAGTTGATTTTGGTCTGGATGCACTGCTGGAAAAAAAGGAATAAACAACGCTTAAATTGGACATATAGAATGTTTATAAAGCGCAGTTTATTCGAGCGACGCAAATGAACTAACATTTTAAATGACGCTTCCAAAGCGTTCTTTATACTATCTTTAAAGAACGCTTATTTGCAAACCGTTCTTTATAATGCGAGAAAGATGACAACATGAAAAACGTTTTAGCCTAGAAAGCGTTTTTTATGCTTAGACAAAAACAACGCTTATATGTGATAAGCGTTTCTTATAATGGTTGGCGGAGAGCTTAAAGAACGCTATATGCATAAGCGTTTCTTTATATCTTCCTTTTTTAAAAAAAATTTCTTCAAAAATCTCTGTTCCAACAAATGCTACAGATATATCATTACATCAGATCAATGCATTGTCGCATTTTCAACACAGCAAATCCATCCAACAACTGTAACAGAGAAATTAAATCTATACGAATTCAATTTACAGCAAAACACATCAGATCCAAGCCAATTGCAACAATTAATCAGCTAGTATATATTAGTACCAATTAACAGAGATTTGCTAGTATTACCAAACATGCAGACAAAACTTAATTACAATTAAAATCCAAACACAGAGGAAGCTAGCTACTAAGTACTTATGTTTGTACTGCAATCTGTAGAAATTTGATAATGCAAGAAACTTCATTTTTCAACACAATGCAGTGTAGTTGAACTCATGGGGAACAACTGCATTACAGGTGCAAATGGTTCAGTTCAGACACAACTTCAAAGAAGAAAAGAAAAGCTGCAGCACGTACTCATGACTTCTGCTGATCTTCATCACCATAAGCTATTGATTTCGTCCAGTAAGCGCACATGTGATCCTTGACAAACTCTAGATCGGCAAGTGAATAAGTAGCTCCTTGTTTTTCGAAGAAGTCAGTAAGCTGCACGCAAGAATTATAAAAGCAATTAAGTACACATTTAAACATATCCAACCAGCACAAACAGTTAAATTACTAATTCAAACAAATACTTATATACGTACTTCATTGACATTGCGGACTTTATCGATGTTGGACACGATTTCGTACATGTATCGCATCACAAAATATCCACAACTGCTGCTATCTGGTTGCCTGGGACACTATTTTCAATAAAATTATATATTAATTATATATCTACACACTAATATACAAATATATTTACGTATGCATGAGTACATAGAATGTTTTTTTTACCTTTTTCAAATACTGTACATTCAAAGGAGAATTCCTTTGCCCGACACTACACATACCTTCTCTAAAACCACTGAAATTAATTAAAACAAGCATTTAAGTGACAAGTAATAAAAAAAGTTTAAAATTTTATTGTGAAATGAAAATATGCACTATTTACTTACTTTGTCGGCAAGCATAAATGGTGAGTTCCTAATTCCTTTAATAGGGTCAATCACTATACAACTGATGAGTAAGTACAAACCACTAACAACAACCAATGATTGCTACAAGTGCAAACAACAACAAATCAACTTCAGCTTCGAAATATATATGAGTTAATATAAAACAATAAAGACAAACGCATAAGGTGGTCAAGCACGCTTACATCTGATGATATGGTATGAGCACAAATCGGCTTTTCCTGGTAACCGCCGCAATTATGGCATTGCGCACATGGCTCTGACACGCAACACCGTCTCTCGTAGCTTCATCGGCAGACACAATTTGTGGACATAGGAAGGTGATCGTATTTGCCATTTGTTTGACGCCAGCCTCGATAGTAAGGGCCTTTGATGACAAAGGCATTAAATTAAAATTATACATAAAACTTACTATTATCTTTGAGAGAGAAAAAATGTGATACTTACAAGCAGTACGATTGAATCACCGAGATGTTCAGCATATCACCAAGCAGCAGCTCCTTGACATCTCTAATACTGATCAGCAACTCCTGGGATTGTTCGTTGTGGAACACATACGCTGGAACCTTAAGGATGAACTGAATGAAATCATCACCCTTCCCGAGTATCATGTTATATAAGACCTGCTGACGCTTTCGCAGTGTATTCACCAAATTTTGGGGAAGAATGAAATCTTTTCGAAGTGGACTGATGTAGTGATCATCCTGCTGACCCGATGGTCCCTTTCCTTTCGACGCACGGACTTGCTTACCTTTGTCAGCAATAGGAACAAGTGCCTAAGAAATGACAAGTTAGTATACGTTAGGAAACTATTCCCAAAACTGCAGTTATATATGGAATGTTAATTAGTAAACAAATTTAAGTTCTTTTGCTTACCGTACTATCAGATAAATCCACCAGATTGCAAGGCCACGGTACTTGTGAGCCACGTGCTTCAATGACAGTGCTCCAACCATTCCACTCCATCGGTAGTGGAATGGTATCACAGCCTTGACAGACACTGTCTACGAACACACGGACGTACCAGGGCGGAACTCGCTTAAAATGACATAGTGACGCCGAATCAGTCTGTAGAATTGTGCCTAATGCAACCATAAAGGTGCCATGTTCATTGATGCAGAAGACGACACTTTTTGGTTTCCTAATAAACGAACAAAAACAATTAGATTCATATATATATACATTGCAACATGCATACTTTGATTAATTGAAAAAATAAATAACGACAAACCACTGAAATTCACACATACCTGAAGCTTGGCATATGGGAATGGATCAGAAGGTGCAGGTACAGTGTAAGAATGAGAAACCTGAGACGGTACAGGGGTGGAAGCAGGTGCAGGGGTGGAAGCAGGTGCAGGGGTGGAAACGGGTGCAGGGGCATACACTGATGAGCTGGAAGATTGATGCCCCTGACTCAGCTGTTGCATCAATCTTGCTTCCATTTGTTGCAACTGCTGCTGCAAATCAGATTGGAATTGCTGTGACAACTTCCTTTCGATGTCCCTCATTTCTTCCTCTCTCCCCATCCGCTGGGAGCGCGGAAAAACATCTCGCTGACGCACTGCGGATCCAAATCCTCGAACTCTCCCAGGGTAATCCTTCTTGCCAAGCGCTTTGTTCAACGGATCATCCTGACTATGAGGCTGGCCAAGAAAAGAATCAGCACCCTCTGCAGTCTTGTACACGCAAAAAAACATGTAAATTATGAATTAGATCAAATAAATAAAACATACATAAATTGTAAGAAAAATTTATAAACTATTAAATATTACTCAGGACACTCACAATTTTTGCAGCTAAGTCTGCAGTCTCCTTCCGCGGATAATACATTTCGCCGTCCTTCTCTAATTGGCGGCCAAGCATGTATGCTTGTGCCCGATTCACCTCATCCGGACTCTGAATCGGCTCAATTGTGCCGTCCTCACACACGCTTCAATAACCCTTTTCAATCCAGCCTGGTATACGCCCCGCGTACCCAGCTCGGCCCATGTAGTGTGGATTCTGATCTTTCAAGCGATTTTGTCGGGCTTTTTCCTGAACTGCCTGTGGAAAGAATTAATACAATTCATTTTAACTTTATCCTTTTATATTAACAACATAAACTTAAAAGTTAATCTATGAAAACAATTACGTACCCTGAACTCAGGGGTGATATGTGCTTCATAGAATTCCTTCCACTCCTCCTCAGTGATCATGCCAGCGTACAGCTCATAGGGAGGCACCTGCTTCGGGTTGTCGTATTGATCCAACCAGCCAAGCCTATTTTTGAACGCTCGCATACGCAAAGCAAGCAGTGACAACACTTTATCATATGCTTCATCTGGGATCTGGTACTTCTTCTTCAAGCTCTCCACATGATTCTTTATTTCCAGATCTTGGTTCCTCCAGTTTTTGTTGATACACAATGGGTCTTAACCAATCGACCCATGGCGCTGGCAAACTTCTCTTTTCTCGCCAGTGGGTCTAAGATACCTGTAATATACAGTATATATGTTAGTCATCGTACGAATATATATAGTACTACATATAAATGTATAAATATCAGTATATATGTGAAAAAATAAACAAATAACATATAGGTGTAACATATACCTATCCCACACCAGATCAATCATGCCACTCTCCTTCTTCTCATTTAGACCACGTGACGGTCCTCGTGTCTTTCGTGGAGGGCCCTGAGAGGTCGTAGGAGGGTCCTGAGAGGTCGTAGGCTGATCAGCGGCAACGACAATCTGTGTACGCTCCGTTAACTGCATCTCTGCATCTATCTCCATCTCCATATCCTCATCACATTGTAGGAGCATCTCATGATCGTTGGCATCCATAATCTGCACAATATCATTACATAAATATATAGTCAGTGTCATACATAGAGTCATATATAGTCATTTAATATATAGCTATTCAGAGAAACACTATATGAACAATTAAGAAGTAATTAGAGAAAAATTATAAACTAACCTAGTAGTCTGCTTAGTCCTGATGTGAATATTGCTATACTTCAATCAACCAGCCCGTATGAGGTGTGACAATGAAAGTTACTACCAATGCCTGCAGAAGATAGTTTGTACACAAGAATAATTACATTTCGAATCCAATAATTCAATACTTTGACAAAATTTTCTGGGAAATCCGATAGAATCCCCCCTAAAAATATAGGGTTTCACCACAATAGAGCATGTACAAGAGGCGACAGTTTGGTTTGCAAAATTAATCCCAAATACACTTAATCCTAATAAACACATTAATCTCAAACAGAGCATGTATCTTCCTGATCGACAGTTTGGTTTTGCAAAATTTCACCATAACTACGTGGCTATATTAATTTGTATGCCCAAACACTTATATTTTTCACCTAATAACATATTAATCTCAAGTCCATTTGGACACAACCAGCAAGTATATACTACCAAAAATCAGCTCGCGACAGTTTAATCCGGTTTGCAAAATTAATTAATCCCAAACATGCACTTAATCCTAATAATTAAACACATTAATCGTTCAGTTTGGTTAGCAAAATTACCTCAAGAATATAGGCGATAAAGCATGGATCGATATTACGCCAGTTGGGTTATAAAACTAATTACTCAGATGATATATATGTACTGAGGCGACGGGCATGTATGTTCCTGTTCGATAGCAGGTTGCAAAATTAATAATAGTGAAAGAGTAGAAATATATATGTTCCTGTACATGTTCGCAGATTTGATGAATTACCGAAACAGAGGCGATCGACAGCTAGGCATGCATATTTGGGTCGATCGATCGATGATCATCAGGGCGCAAATATCGGGAGAAATCAACGCGTAGAGCAGGCGCGAGAGACGGCTGGCCGGAAAGCGGTGGCGGCGGCACTGACGGCGATGCGGCAGTGGCGGCAACGACAATGGCAGCGATGACGCAGTAGCTAGCGGACGGTGTACTAGCTGGGGTACCGTATGTGAGCTCAGTCGAGAGAGAGGTAGCTAGTTCTTGAGGGGTACGTGTGAGAGAGATTAAATTTTTGTGAATTTTATTCAGGCAACATAAAGAACGCTTCACTTCAAAAGCGTTTTTTATGCTGAGAGACAAAAAACATAAAAAACGCTTCTAAATGGAAGCGTTCTTTATGCTGAGCGTTCCAAAGACATAAAAAACGCTTTATACGAGAAGCGTTCTTTATATGTTTCATATAAAGAACGCTTATTTTCAAAGCGTTTTTTTGTCTTTGGGCGCGATACAATAAAGAACGCTTCCTAAGTGAAGTGTTCTTTAAAATGTCCGGCCTAAACCATAAATACAACGCCTTACATTATAATCGTTCTATAAAATGCTAAAAAAAACGATTTACAAATATAACCGTTTTAAAAACGGCGTTGTTTATTCTTTGTTTTCCAGCAGTGATGAATTTGGTTCGGATGGTTATGAATTTTGGTTTATTTTTTGTTATAAAAATACAGTTTGGTTTGACCGATTTGTTTTGGATTTCGGGTCATTTTTTAAGTTATAGTTTTGTTTGAGATTCGTGTCCGAATCAATTCGATAAGGTTCGGTCTTTCAGGTACAGTTTACTTTTTCAGGCCTAGTATCGAGCTTCTGAGCTCACATGTGAACTTATGTGCTCCGCTAGCACTAGCCTACATGTTCTCCTTAACTAGAATGGACCTGGTTTGAAGTAAAAATAACTTTGGATTGGATGAAGTAAAACCGTAATAATTTAATTTGTCTGAAAATTATATACTTCGCTCCTTTCTATGGTAAGAACAAATAGATAGCCCGACTCTACACTAGTAGTTTAGAGTTCCATCTACTCCAAGAATAAAACCGCGGTCTTTGGCTTAAGTATATCCACAAACGTAACACTTGTTTCCTTCTTAAAATCATCTTGGTTATCTTCTAAAACTATGAAAGAATATGGATTAAATTGATCCATAATATCCATTTAGTGGATTCGTCTATCACGACCACCTCTTTAAAGGGGACGAACCTTGTGCTTATAAATTCTTTCTTTAAGGTCGAGATTGATGGATTTAAACTAGTAGTTTGGTTTATGATAACATCTTTCTTATTTATTCATAAAATAATAACCCTTATGTGTGCCGATTTTATGATGATGCCACCAACCCTCTTTTTACCCTTTCCAATGGTTTGATAATTGTTGAAAATTTTGGACATTCTTAAAGGCCAATTCATGTTTTGGATGACTTAGGAAGTTTGTCTTAAAACTACTAACAAGCTCCAATTGTGGCATTGCACTTGCTAACAACTGCTAGTTCTTTGAGATTTCTTAAGATACTAATGACTATCTTTTATTGTCTTACTTGCTCTAATGAGAAATTTGGTGGAGCATCTACTGTCGGTTCTAACCACTACCAGCCTTTCTGTCCTCTACACCTTCCTAAGTTTTTTTTGGTTGTACTACACCTTCCAAAGTTAGTTTCTTGTTATTACAAGCGCAAGAGATCAATTGATATTATGAGACAAGCAGTGAGAAAAGCGACCCTAATCTCTAGAGTATACGATATATAGATTAAGGTATGCAAGCGGATCATGACAAACTTGAGTTGAGATGCTTTAAAGATTGTATTTAACATCTAGCTCACCATCAATGTCCACCAATGTGATACTGGAATATCATAGTGCCTACCCATGAACTTTGAAAAATTACAAAGTTCACCCATATAATTAAGAGTAAATTACTCGAAACCCCCTTGAGGTTTTGGGATAATACAGTTAACCCCCTTGTGCTTATCATAAATATTGGTAACCACCTTGAGGTTAAGATATCGTTAACTACGAGCCCCCGAACTATAACTCGGTTATCAGGAAGTTAACTACGTGTTGACCTATCAGCTTAATCACATTAATAATGTCACGCTAGACAACAAAACTGCTTAATCAACATCGTCTAACTCTCCCTCATCCCACTTCAGCTGCATTTTTGAGGTAGGGTTCACGTTTTTAGGAAAATAACAATGCTGACTAAGCAGTGTTTTTTGTCTAGCATGTCATTATTTATGTGATTAAACTGACGGGTCAACACGTAGTTAACGCCTTGATAATGGAGTTATATTTCGGGGGCTCATAGTCAAAGATCCCGTGACCTCAAGGTGCTTACCAATAATTATGATAAGTACAAGGGGGTTAACTGTATTATCCCAAATCCTCAAGGGGGTTCCGAGTAATTTACTCTATAATTAATAAAATGAAGTGTAATCCACTATGTAGGGCAATGATTACCTTAATTGACAACTTAGACGATGGTAAAAATTGAGAAAGACCCCAAATGTATATTATGTATATGACCCCTAAAGAGTCAAATAAATGAAAGATACCAAAAAATAATGAAATAAATTAAGCGGCGGAACCAAAATAAATCAGTGAATATATACACAATTCCTTATTTATTTTTGTGTGGTTTCTCTTCAATTCCTAACTCTAACATCACACTATATAAAATTTGGGTTTTTTAATGGTTTAGTTATTGTGTTGGTCAACCAATGTAATATTTAGTTAGATCCTTAATTTCACTTTGTTTTGATAAGTACATAAAAAAGCTCATAAATGAAAATTATAATTTTTTTAATATCTCGAGTAGATAATATAATTTCTCAAATTTTAAATTAAAATTTAAGTTTGCCGCTGGTCCAAGTTATTTCTAACGGCCCGCCATTTAAAAAGATGAGGAGAAACAACCGTAAGGCCTGCGCCTTTGTGGTTGTAAGTAATGTCAATGAAGCCCGAAAAGTAATCCAAGGCTTGAAGGTGGATTATTAATGGAAACAGAATACGGGCAAGGATAGAAGTACCAGGGGCATATAAACTCTGGAACGTGGGGTAAAGATAACCGATGAGAGATGTAAGGCCATAGAAGGAATCACGAAACAACCAAAGTTGGAGATTATAAAAAGCATGGCCAAGTAGGGTTGCCCATGATAGGTTAATCGCCTTGTTCGATTAACCGTTTTCGGTTAACTGGGTCTTTGGTTTTCTAAAATTAAATTACATTTACTATCTCATTTAAGTCGGTTAACCGAATTCGGATAACCATTTACATCGATATTCTAAAATCAAATTCCATTATCATTCTGTTAAGACCGGTCAACCTTTAGTTCGGTCCGGTCTTATCGGTTAACTATAGCCGTATATTTTCCTATTGATGAGACCCATACCATTAATATTATAGTACAACATTGATCATTCACTTAAATCATGAGTGACAAATCAAACACATGTGATAAAAAATAATAATATGTATATTCTCTCAATAGCTAATATTAATTATTATATAAGGTAAGCATTAATATTTGATATTTTTACATTGTTTATATAATCGATTAACCATGGTTAACTGAGCGGTTAACCGCTCTTGAAAATTCAATACCATTACCGAAACCAAAACCGACCAATTTACACGGTTCGGTTAACCATACTACAAGAACTGGTATGGTTAACCTGAACACAGGTATGGTTCACTTCAGTTTCGGTCGGATACCACGGTTTTAGAAGTTTTTGGGCAGCCCTATGGTCGTGCACTGTCCAGACTATCTCTTACGTTTGAAGCTGATGGGGAGATGAAAGAGTGTCAAGAAATGTGTTGTTTCCACAGTCAAAGAAGACACAATCGCAAGGGAAGCATTGGATCTACTTCACCAAAGATGGCCAAATTTGGCAAGGATTCTGGCATTTTTGAGGAGAAAATTCTTAATGGTATTCAATTCTGTGACAGAGGCAGAGGAAGTTAAAGCATCATCTAGATGTGAAGAAGGAGGAGAGACATTGGGTATTAGCCTTAGAAGTAGAGATGATCATTCGAGCGGGCGGGTCGGGTTCAGGCCGGGTCAACCATGATTTTTCAGCCCATCAGGCTTAAAAAGTTTGTCCAAGCCCACTTTAAAAAAAATCGGACCGGGCCGGGCCAAGCCCGGTTCTTTTCCACCTTCGCTGGTGCCCAGCCTGCCCGACCCAGTTTTACCTCAATTTCCTCTGGAAAATTACATCCCCCACCCATGATGTTTG
This sequence comes from Limonium bicolor, assembly GCA_023374045.1. Classification (NCBI taxonomy): domain Eukaryota; kingdom Viridiplantae; phylum Streptophyta; class Magnoliopsida; order Caryophyllales; family Plumbaginaceae; genus Limonium; species Limonium bicolor. The sequence goes on along the minus strand of CM041779.1, from coordinate 77,902,540 downwards.
GTGAATTACATACCCATCCACGAGGTTTCAAAAATTACTTTGCCCACCCATGTGGTTTCTTTTATTTTACATCCGAAACTTTCTAATATTTGATCAACTTAAAAGATGCTTAAATGTTGTCCAAAATTGATAAAACTTTACATGGATGATGCTAAGGTGTTATATTTTTGTCCAATGCCAAATCTAAAGTTTTTAAGCTCATATATGACCTGTGCGACCCAATGAAAACACGTTGACATGTCACATGTTTCATTGGGTCCCACAGATCACATATGAGCTTAAAACTATGGATTTCATGCTAGACCAAAATATAACACCTTAGCATCGTTCATCTAAAGTTTCATCAATTTTGGACAACATTTAAGCATCTTTTAAGTTGATCAAATATTAGAAAATTTGTCGGATGTAAAATAGAGGAAACCACATGGGTGGGCAAAGTAATTGTTGAAAACTTGTGTGTGGGGTGTGTAATTTCACCAAACGTCATGGATGGGAGATGTAATTTTCCCTAGAAAAAAATAACACAATATTTCTTAAAAATCAAGTACCATAGTGTTACAATATATTCCAAAGTGAATGATCTATTTCTCTAGCATAACTAGTTACAATAAATAGAGCTGATCAAAATGTGTCCGGCTCGGCAGCCCGGTCCGACCCGGCCCGACAGCCCGGTCCGACCCGGCCCGTATAAAAGCCCGATAGGCCCGAGTCCGATTGGGCTTCCGGGCGGGCCTGGACAAAAATTAGGCCCGAATAAAAAACCGGGCCGGGCCACACACATTTTTTTGAGCCCGTGGGCAAGCCCGACCCGACCCGATTTTATATTATTTAAAAAAAATTAATATATACATATTTAATTTTTATAATATATACAAAAATTATATAATATATAATTTTAAATAAGTATAATATAATATATATTAAAATATATTTTAATTTATTTTTTATTAATTTATATAAAAAATTAAAAATCTGGCCGGGCGGGCCGGGTTTTGGCAAAGCCTGGAAAAAACCGGGCCTAGCCCAGCCCGGCCCGAGTATGTAAAAAACCGAGCTTTGTTTTTAAAATGGCCTGAGGCTTAAAATTTTCCTTTGGCACAGCCCGAACCCGGCCCGCCCACCCGAATGATCACCCTACATAAAGTATAAACCATCATTGACATTTACATAACACAATCCTGATGTGAAAGTGACCCAGTGTTTCTCAAAGTAATATGCTTAAAAGATTCCAAGTTTTGCTGAGTTGAAGAGTCATCCAAAAAAGCATGTTGTTGTAGTAGTAGAGTAGAGCTTCACACTGCTGATGTTTTCAGCACAAATAAGCAACTAGACAACCTGTTCAAAATGGTTCTTGTAGCTTTTAGATTCAGTGCTGCAAAAACAAAAAAAATATTCACTCAGCAAGGGATGTGAAGAGTATGCACACTTTTTTTAAAAACTTTTATAACCTTTTGCATATAAAGCAAGGGAGTAATGATACACAATATATAATAATAAAGTAATGTAACTTGATAATACCGGTAGGGCCATGAACTAGGCTAATTTTTTTAGCCATAACCCTCGACCGAAATAAATTTTGGACTGATTTTTTTGTCAAAACCCGCCTAGTTACTTTTTTCACTATACCCATTGGGTTAATATACAGGCCGGGCCGGGCCGGGCTAGGCGGTTGGGCTATATTGACCATGATCGGCTCCACTTAGAAGATGGGTAACATCAGACAAAGTCACGACAAGAAGAGCCTCGATAATCATAAGGGGAGTGTCGTTGCATGTGTGGAATAAGAACAATGTAAAAATTTTCCAACATGGTGGGTGAAGTCATTATTGTGGAGGAGGAGGACTTGGATGTGGTTGAAAATGCAGAAAGCAGAATCCAAATTGAAACATCCACCTTGCAATTCATTAATTGGAAAGTTACAGTTAGTGTTGATGACGAGGCTTTTACGGTAAGTATCATAGAGGTTTAACGCTCCCATTACTAACCAAAAACCGGTCATCAGAGAGAAAAGTATTGTTCATATGACACAAGGTAGCAATGGCTAGATGAAGAGGCAAAATGACAGTTAAATGGATAGTCATCAGACTTCAGATCGGTGATTAGATGTGATAAAATCCAAGAAAAAATGAACAATGGGGAGGGGACGCTGGTTAATTCAGAAAAACAAGCAGGAGAGTGCATGAAGGGTGACATGGTATCAACTGAAGAGGCACATGAGAGCTGTCACAAGAGTGATAATGGTATTAGCGAGTGGCTTGTTAGTATCATAAATGAGACAATTATAAGAACACATGAAGAGATTGCTCACCTGAATATCGAAGGTGGAAGACCAAATGATTAACCACAATTCCCGATGAGATAACTAGGGTTGGGGGTTTAGTAAGGCCCAAGATGAAATCCAACTATCAATGGAACTAATTCATAATACACCTGCCCAAGATAATAGAAAAGCACACTAGGTAGCTAGGGATGCAAATGGGAAGATTGTGAACGTTGAGGTTGAAGCTGAAGCATGCATGAATCTGTTACAGATACTTGGCTGTGCAATTTCAAATCCTAATCAAACAAAAATGAAACTTATCAGTCAATTCAAGAAGTGCTACAAAAGTGTGGAAAAGATTGGTGGCGATAGGAATACTTAATGGTAGAGGATTGAGGCCAAACCACAAGGCACTAAGGAATAGGCGGGAGGTAAGGTTAAGAAGGATTATTGTATTGGTAATGGTTGAAACTCGACACTCAAATTCAGTAGCGAATAAAGTGCCTAGTTTTCTAGGCTAGGAAGATAATAAGCTTGTCATGGGAAGAGGTTCTAGCTAGTGGGTGATCTGGTGGAATCATAGCAATGTGGGATTAGGAGAATTTGAAGTGCAATAAATAGAGATAGGGGCAAGATGGATAATGCAGAAAGTGAAGTTCATAGGTGAAAATTGATAATCAAGGTGGGATACTGAAATACCCCTAAATATTAAATGCATAAAATCATAACGTGTTTTATAATATGGACATAAAATAACGTTCGAACCATTTAAGCTAGTACATTTACATATGTACAAACACGAAAATATATGTACGTAACGTTACAATACCGTAACGCTGTAATAAAAACAATAACGCTGCATAATTGCGTTACAAAAAAATATAGAATCACCTGATATAATATAGTCGTACACATATAAATAATAATGTATGACCTACACAAAAACAAAGAGAAAGAAAGAAAAAAAAAAGGGAGCAAAGACGCTCCTGCTGAGGTTCGAACCCCGTACCTCTCGTATGCTCAGTGAATGCTTTAACCGGTTGAGCTATGCTCGAATTCGGTAATCCTACTCACGAATTAAATGTAGTAGTATGCCTACTAAGTAACTACAACAACAACAACAAAATAGAAACCAGAGCCTAATTATGTCAGTATGTGAACCTTGCAGTATGTACCAACTCTTACTTGTCCCCCCACATGCCAAACATATTCGGTATGTTTTGAAAATTCTCACGCCCCATACACCAGTGTTCCTCTTCTGTCTCGCATCGGTATATCTGGGTATGCTAACCCACTAAACACTTGCACCTCCTTCCATATACTTCATCATCGGTGCATGTCCAGAAAACACTTCAATTCTTCCCCCTGTCCGTTGGCGCAAGGCCTTGATCCTTCTGGCTGCATGCCCGATACTGGGTGCTCCAAAATCTGAAATAAAACCCGTAACAATCAGCCCAGAAGGTTAGCAAGGTAAGCTGGAACAATTTCCCTCCTTCTCCGCTTGTTTGTATCGATCTGTAAGCGCATGGCTATAACTCTCAAACCTCCTTCATTGTCCACGCATGAAACCAGCATACGGCTTCACTCTTTAAGCGTGACAAAACATTCTGGGAAACAGCAAGCAGCCTTCTTCATGTTCCACTGATAGTTCACGAACAGGTAATGCTGTTCTCACTCTGCTTGTTCTGTCCGAATCTCCATGCTCAAGTACTGCTAATCTTTCTTGTTTCACGCATGAAATCTGCATCCATCTTCACCCCTTAAGCGTGATAAACCTCCGAGGAAAGACAACTGCACTCTGGTTAAGAACCTACTGGATAAAAGCTGCTCCAGCCTTGTTGAAACAGAACCAGAAGGTAACACCCTATTGAAACCCGTTTCAGTTACTCCAGCCCAGCTCTTTCTCTTTCTGGTTGTCAAGTCTAATCCTGAGTGACCCCCTTCAGTTGAGGTCGAAAGCTCAAGCCCTTAGAAGTTTCACATTTAACCAGGAGCGGATCAGGAAGAACTAACTGCAAAGAAGGAAAAGGAAGAAAATAACACAAGGTAGTGAGCTGATCCCAATAACCCGTACTGGTTTCTTTTGAATGCAGTCTGATAAACCACTAACATGTATATACTGTGTAAACCTTCAGAGGTGTTACCCATGAGATCTTGGATCTGTTTAATGTTAAAACTACATGAAGTTACTTAACTAAGTCTGAACAAGCTGGGGAAAACAGAAAATAGACACAAAGGACAGAATGAGACAATAGCAAATTTAACATCAATTCAGTTTACAGGCAAGTTCAGTTTCTGTATGACTATGCTACAGAAGGTTATGAGGAGGTGTATTGAATTATTAATAAGCCTAACACACTTCTAAGACACTTAAGCGAATCTGTAAACACTTGAAAAGGATAGGAATTGAATTATTCAGAGAAGGAAAGGGAATAAAGAAAAGAATGCAAAGTTATCAGTTTAGTTTTTCATTTCTGGTTTCAGGTGTTGTGTAGACTTCTCAGAGGTGTGGTTCCTGTTTCTTTGGGTTAGTCCTGTGGTTAAAACTGTGCTAACATTTAAGCCTACGTGTAGTTGGGAAAAAAAAAAAAACCAAAGAGTGAGTCTGTCAACTGGTAGCAGGTTACCAGTTTTTAAAATTCTGTAACTTTGTGTTTCTGTACACAAACTGTCTAGGAGTGTTATTTGTGTGGCGAAGATGAATTAATGACTCAACTCAAGTCAGTACTGCTAGGCCAGTTGGGCATAGTTGAAAACTAAGTCGTAAACCTAGAACAGAGGCAAGATAGAAGCAGGTGTATTAGTTAGCTTCCAGTTTCTGAATTTCAAATTTCAGTATGATCATAACTCTGTAACATTAGCAGATTTGTTTGGGCTGGTTATGAGGTTAAGCCTTGATTTAACACTTAGGTAATTGGGTAGACAATTATGGGGAGTAGAAAGCAGGTTAAAAACCAAAAGAAAACAGAAGGAAGAAACGGTCTTGGTTGGAGTTTTCAGTTGCTGCAGTTTCTTTCTGTTCCTGTATATGAAATACCGCAGGTAGCTTAATGGGATTTTCTAGGTAGTTTTGGGTTTAAAACATACCCAGCACACTTAGCTAAGTAAGTAAGTGTTTGGTAGAAAATGTAAATCAGTTTAGAGGACAGACAGAGAACAAAACAATAGAAATAACAGTTGGTGATTTCAGTGTCTTTTGACCCAGTTCTGGGACATATCAGGGTGTGATTAGTTGCTTTTGGTCTGTTTGAAGATTAAAATATACCTACGACCTTGATTAAGTAGCTAAGTAATGGAGGGAAAATTGAAAGGTTGAATTGTGAATAAACAGAAGGAAAACAATAGAAGTTATCAGTTTCGGTTGTGCATTTGTTTCTTCTCCAGTTTCATGTAACTCTGTAACAGAGAGTTATAAAAGGGTTGTGTTGTGTTGATTATGATCCTAACACACCTTAGTAAACTAGAAGTACCTAGAGCAAGATTAGAAAACAGGTTAACGCACAAATTAATATCAAACAGAAAAGAAACGAAAGAACAGATCTGAAATAGAAGAAGGTTGACAGTTAATTTTCAGTTTCTGGAATTCTATATGCTTCTGTGTATTGACTCCCTGGGATAACCTCGATGTTATATTAACCTAGTGACTAGCCTAAGTGCTTACCCACAACGTGAGGCCTGGTGCAAACCAACAAAAAGAAAAGGAAACACACAGTTAGTATGCTAAGACAGAAACATGGAACAGAAAGAAAAACTATACAAGTTCAAGCTTCAGTTTGTATGCTTAGCAGTTTCTGGGAGAAGGGAATTCTAGTATTTGGATTGTCTCTGTAACATCGGTAAAACTGTGGTGGGTTACCTAGGAGTTATAATCTTTATTAATCACTTAAGCACTGTGGGAAGAACTGAAAATCAGATTGTAAACAAAGAACAGAAAAGAAATAGAAGAATGTGGTGTATCAGTTTTTCTATCTGGAGTTTTCTGCAACAATGCAGTTTGGTATAATGGCTTTTCAGAAGATTTAACTTATTTCCTTGGGTCTGTTTGAGGATAGGATTATAACAGAGCACGTAATTAGGAGCTAAGGCAGATTGGGAAAGACTGAAAATGAATCTGTAACAAAAGAAGAGATAGAGAAGGAGATAACAGTTTTTGTTCTGTTCAGTTTCAGTTCTAGTTTTGGATTTCTTGTTTCAGTATATGAGTCATAGCAGTGGGTTTAATCGGATTGGTTGGACTGTTTTAAGTTTAAACCTTAATCAAACACTTAACCAACCTGTGTCACTAAGTTGGGGAAAATATAAAGAAAAGAATCAAGTTCAGAACAGAAAGAAGGGAGTAGATAACAGACCTTGAGTTTTGAGTTTCAGCTCCTGAAACTTTTACCCTCTGTGTAACTCGATTTCAAGGGGTTTATAGGGATTGAATTGAGAGATGACTGAATCTAAACACACCGATAGCTAGTGGGTAAAATTTAAAGACAGCTTAGTGAATAACAGCAAGGAAAAGACAACTGAATTGAATGTTTCAGTTTGTTTGGTTTCTGAAACGTGGTCTTCTGTATAACTCGGTACAGAATGATTTGAAGAGTGTTGTATTGGGTTTCTCATGAATCTAAAATACCTCTAACGTACCCTAGTAAGTGATGTATACATTGGGCAAAATTAGAAACCAGATTAAAGAGCAGAAAGGAAAAACAGAAGAAGATAATGCATCAGTTTGGTTTGGGGTTTGATTCTCTCTTGTATGTGTTTCTGTGTAACTGATCACAGAAGCTATGTGAGTGTGGTATTAGGTTAGTCTCGAGTTTAAGACATTGCTAACACCCATATCTAGCTGAGTAAGTACTAGGGGAAAGAAGGGAACATCAGCTGAACTAGCTAGAGACAAGAGCCAAGAAGTAATATGTAGATTATGTTTTCAGTTTCGGTTAGGCTGTATCTTCTGTGTAACTGCTGTTCATGGGTGTTATGAGGGTGATGACAGATTGATAATCCACCCAAAACCCTCCTAATGTATCCAGCTAAACTTATGGAACATCTTTGGAAGTTTAGACACCCGTAGAGACTTTAAAAGTGTTATAATAAGGTATGTACAAGAACCCTGTTTCAGTATAGAAACACTTAAGCCTAAGTATAAAAGAGTTATAGAAATAATTGAGGAGTGTTATTGTGTAATTGGTGGGCTTATAACATAGCTATTTAGCTAAGGAGGGGAATACACATTTGACAAGTTATACCTATTTTATACAAACTCGTACATAACTAGCGTTTAAAACGCTCTATAACCTTAACTAAGGAAAAAAGGACTTGGTAAATGTGTAAATGAGGATATGAATATCCTTGGAGTATGATAAGCCTAGAATTAACGCATGTGAAGTTCTAGGACTTAATGTAAACTAAGCATCCAACAACATACCTAGGGAATAACACACGATATAAGGTGTCATCACATAAATAATAAAACTGACACATTGTTTTTAAATTAACGCTAGGGCCGTAGCGAACTCCGACCGGGAACTCCGAGTTTGAGACGACTCGTACTTCTGGCTAAGGTATGGACATGTGTGGTTCGTATGTTGCCGTGTTACACGGCTGGTTTGCTTTGTGTGATGTGTGCTTTGTGGAAAATGACTAAGATCAAAGCATGAAATTGGATTGCTTGTTTATCATGTTGTATGATTTCTATATCATCGTTGAATATATCATTGCGCGCACACAGTAGTTTAGTCCCTTTCGCGTTATGGAACTTTGAGATGAGACTCAACGAACTATGTAAATAAAGAAACTACATAAAGGGAAACTATACGAGAACTACTACGAATTATGAAAACAAAGAAAACGCTATAAGGGGAACTCCTCTCTAAACCATTGAGGACTACCATGACACCCACTATGGTGTCTATGCTTTAATGATAATGAAGAGCAAGTCTCCTTTGGTGAGACATGACGAACCACGTAGACAAAACAAAAGAACTATACAAGAGACAACTCCTCTCTAACTTTAGAGGACCGCTAATGACACCCACTATGGTGTCAAGATTATAATGATAATGAAACGAAAGTATCAACTGTGAACATGAGAATAACCGGAAGACAACAGCTCGGGCCGCGCGGTATGGAATATTCGGGAGTTGGTATCTGCATCAGATCCTTCACCCTTCTGTGTGGAGCACATCCTGGGGTCTAGAGGCGACTCCGCTTTCTCGACGCATGACGTCGGGAATGGGGGAGTGACAAATTGGGGGAGCTTATCCTGGAGTCAAGAGGCGACTCCGCTTTCTCGGCGCATGACGCCGGGAATGAGGGATTAGCTATGGAGGCGACGACCTCCAACGTGCGGTGATAAAAGAGTTCACAAACAATCCTTAAAGAAACAAGGAACGATTAGCACCTACATAATGAAGTCTCGGGATCTAATCTATATCCCCTGACTCGGTGCCAGAGAATAAAGGAAAACTTGTGTAATGAGACCAAGCAAGCAAGAGAAAGTCACAAATGTGATCCTTCAAGAAAACAAGGAATGAATAGCACCTACATTATAAAGTCTCGGGATCTAACCTACATCCCCCGGACTCGGTGCAAGAGAAGAACGATAAACTTATGTAATGAGAACAAGAAAACAATACGCAATCTCTTGAATGATCCCATAGTGAGGATCGACGGTATAATATACCTACACACACGTTGTATTATGTACTTGGTTGTTGCTGTTACATTAGCAGCTTATTGTGTCGAGTTACGTGCTTGCAAGTGTGCTTGGTTGTTTATTGACATTGCTATGCTATTTGCAAGTTGTGCTTGGTTGCTTACTGATATTGTTATGCTACCGATGAGTGTGTATGATATCATGATGTGCTGATGTGTGCTTTACTGCTTTATGATAGCATGTAAATTGACTTAATAATATTCGACCAATTAGTCGTGTGGCCCGGTAACATGCGGGCTTCACACGTTCATACTCAGCGTAGTTTGCTGAGTCCTTTACACCCAATTTTTTTCAGGTCTTGTGCCAGACGATAACGGAGAGTAGGCAAGGGTGACTACCATAGGGGTAGTCCACATGGCAAGACTTTTAGTAGTATGCTTTTAATGTGTGGGTTGAACTTTTGGGTTATGTTGTTTAAGTTGTTAACTAAACTGTAGATGCTCGGTACTTGAGTTGTACTTTATATTGTATTTGGATTTCGTTAAGTTGGACTTCCAGTCATACAGACCGTAACTTGGAGTTAGTAATGAGGACTGTCAACCACGTGGTGGTTGGCGTCTGTAGCACCCGAATAGAGTTCGAAACCGCTGCGTAGATTGTTGGTTGTGATTCGGGGGTGTTACAGAAAGTGGTATCAGAGCGTAGTTGCGCTCTGATGACTGGAACAGAGGAGTACCGAGTATAGGAAAACCTAAATTTGAGAAACGGGGTTACGGGTTAGTTGGTGAGGCTCGTTAGTTAGGGTCCATTTCAATCCGTAGGAAAACGCTGGAGAGGTAGAAAGCCTCCTCACACTCGGGAAAACCCGATCTGGCGTTTACACAATGGCATATAATCAATCCGGTAAGGAAAACTAGGTACCCCTATCTTTTCATCAATGTTTCGGCTTAGTGTAGGGTACGGGGGCGTACCCCTCTTTTAAGGGGGGGGGGGGGGAAGCGCGTTTTGTTTGTATGTGTGTTGAGTTATTATGATGTATTCCTACAACCACTCGTGGTTGGTTGGTAGGGTTGTGTGTTTGGGATTGTGTGTGAAAATGTTATGTACACTATGTATGAATGAATGTCGTGTGCCTTGGTTTGCACTTTAGCATGTTATACATTGCTAGCTTCTTGGTCTACTATGAGAACTGGTGTGAAGCCACCGATGTGGCACGGTGCTTAGAAGCACCAAGCATTTTAATTATGGACTTGATCCTTTGGGTATCGATAATGAATACGGGACTGGATCCCTAAGATTGCTAGGATGGAAAATATAAGTTAAGGAAGTAAGACTTCGGGACGAAGTCTCTTTTAAGGGGGGTAAGCTGAAATACCCTAAATATTAAATGCATAAAATCATAACGTGTTTTATAATATGGACATAAAATAACGTTCGAACCATTTAAGCTAGTACATTTACATATGTACGAACACGAAAATATATGTACGTAACGTTATAATACCGTAACACTGTAATAAAAACAATAACGCTGCATAATTGCGTTACAAAAAAATATAGAATCACCTGATATAATATATAGTCGTACACATATAAATAATAATGTATGACCTACACAAAAACAAAGAGAAAGAAAAGAAAAAAAAGGGGAGCAAAGACGCTCCCGCTGAGGTTCGAACCCCGTACCTCTCGTATGCTCAGTGAATGCTTTAACCGGTTGAGCTATGCTCGAATTCGGTAATCCTACTCACGAATTAAATGTAGTAGTATGCCTACTAAGTAACTACAACAACAACAACAAAATAGAAACCAGAGCCTAATTATGTCTGTAACAGCCCAGGGTCCCACATGTGTGATATTGTCCGCTTTGGCACACCGGCAGCACGGTTTTGCTCTTGGGTTTCACCCCAAAAGGCCTCACACAAGGGAGAGGTATCCATGCACCTATAAGGTGCACTTCGTGCTCCTCCCCAATCGATGTGGGAGGTAGCCCATCTCTGGGTGCTACACTCCGTTCTCCTCCCCCTCACGGGAGCCCAGCGTCCTCGCTGGCACATCGACCTGGGTCCGGCTCTGATACCATTTGTAACAGCCCAGGGTCCCACATGTGTGATATTGTCCGCTTTGGCACACCGGCCGCACGATTTTGCTCTTGGGTTTTCCCAAAAGGCCTCACACAAGGGAGAGGTATCCATGCACCTATAAGGTGCACTTCGTGCTCCTCCCCAATCGATGTGGGAGGTAGCCCATCTCTGGGTGCTACACTCCGTTCAAAAAAAAAATGGTATCAGAGCGAAGTATCACTCTGATGACTGGAAATACCGAGCTTAGGAGATACCGAGTTAGGAATTAGAGACTTAGGGCTATGGGTTGAGTGGTAGCGTGAGAGATGCGCTAGAAAGGAACTTCCAGTATGATCTGGATACCTATAATACCAGACCCGCCCTCCCACCCCCCCCCCCCCCCCGTATTAAAAGCTTGGGGAAGAACGTCAGAGAGACGGGGAAACCCGATCTGACACTTATATAATATTTCAATATGAACCAGAATCTGTCACGCGGTAGATCCTGATAACCGGAAACCCCGGAGATGGATCCCGTTGGAACGACAATAACCGCACTTAAAGGCGGGAGATCAGAAATCCTAATCCAAGGAGACCGGAATCTATGGCAGCTTGGGGCGACATGCTTAGCAGTCGCGAGAACCTAGCTAGCCGAGCAGCAGCAAGAAGGAAGCACTAACCGTGCAACAAGGCGGATTAATGAGAAGCTATAAAACCGAGACACATGTTAACGGACCGCCATAACTAAGTAATACCACTAATGGTATATTAACTGACTAAGAATCTAGTCAAGAGTAGATACACCCACCCTGCCACACCCAAAGAGGTTGCAATACTTAACTGATATAGCTTAGACAGCTACGAGCATAACTACGGGATATACCCGAATAGGACTACAGAAGTAGTGCCTAAATGACTTTAACCTCGGTAACCACAGTAAAGATGTGGGAACGAGCAACGAGGTAGAACAAAGCACTAAGTAATTAAGGAACTCCGAGAGTGGAGAAGCGCCTAAGTTGAATGACAGTCATGTCAAGATGAGTGAGAAGCAGCTCTAAGGAGTAGTTATCCAACTAAAGGATCAAGGAAGAGCCGACAAGGCTACCAGATACAATGTGAACAATACCGTGACCGGTATGAGTTAACCTAAAAACCGCCTGTACCGCGCACTTGCTACGGCAAGTGCAGTAATAATTGGACTGTTAAAAGGAACTTTAATAAGTGACAAGTACTAGCAAAGTACCAAGATGGCGAACGAAGCTAATATAGCAACTCAAACCTTAAGAATGGTGAAACGAAACCTCGAGAAGGCCTAACGGCCTGATCACTGCATAAGGAACACACCAGTCCGCGAGGAGCTGGACTCGGTAAGGAGCAGCCGGCATTAGAATGCCATGGAGATTTTACCTTCAAAACCCCAGTTTTCTTTCAAGCACAAAATTTTTCAAAAACCCCCAAATTTTAAAACCAAACCAGAGAACCATGGTAAATTATCATAGGACGATATAAGAGGAGTTGGCAACAGAATACTTCACTTAGGCGTGACCGACACTACAAGTGTACACAAATGAGACATGGAACGACCGCACTCCAAAGGAGCTTGCGGGCCTGACAGACCAGTTATGAGTTAGTCGGGTAAGTGGTAACGTATCAATAAGATACTCCATGTATGTATACAAGTAGAGTACGGGACACGGGAAGTAGCCCACTCCATACTACGGACGAAAGAGCCAATTCAAACAAACACAGTTGGACACCTCGAATGACCGAAGAACGCAAAGAAGCTTATCAAGCTAAAGGAGTCAAGAATCCAGTAAGATGATGGATCTAAGAACATAACGTTAAGAAGTGCGAGAAGCACAGAGTATTAAGTATAGACATTGGTTATGTCTCAGAAATAAATACCAGCGTTAGCAATACGGCGAATGCCTAAAATGAACATATTAATGTTCGATGAACGGGATAGAATTCCCATAGTATACTTCGTTGAAGAGAATGACGACCTGACCATGAAGATAAAGGAAAGGTACCAATGATCTACCCAATAACGGGAGATGTTACAACCCTAAAAGGGGATAGTTCCAAAAAAATATATAACCGCAAGACGGAATAAGGAACTGAACATACCCATGAGTTTAAGCCAGATGTATTGGCACTACTCAGTAACACCCAGGAGCAATCCGTGAAGGGTGCTGAAGGCAACAATAGTTGAACGCAACATCGGTTGAGAACACAGGTGTAAACTGAACACTCGGGTAGAACCCGAAGGGTTTCCACGTAACACGGAATACCCTAGATTGCCAGAGGGCATGAATTAATATCAAGATGCTTAAGTGACTTCCATGTACGGAAGCGTGGTGGAAACAACCATATCAAAGAGCCCAGTATACCTCCAAACCATTTAATGGTGTACGGAGGAGCAGAGATTTGTATAAACAGCAGCACAGAGCATAGCTCGAGGCGAGGTGGCTTGTAAGCCGGAAAACTAACTACAATTAGTAGTTCTAAACATTGCAAATCTATGCATAAAAGCATAAAAAGGAACAGTGGGCAATGAACCACTACCTTAGAGTGGGGATACCACTTGTTATTGTAGGGCCTATGGAACGGCAATTGCGTGAATCCTAGAGAAAGGCTACCACCTAAATATGTAATGTGAAACCGCTAGAGCGGTGTAGTGAACCTTGAGCATGTGTACATTTCCAAGGAATATATGAACTATAGTAAAGTGTAAAGAGAACCTTGATAGCAGTAAAAGGAAACCGAAGAGTAATCGGCTGAGTAATAAACACGGCATGTGTGCCATAGGAACTGCAGAGTAAGCAGTGCGCAAGTGCGCAGAGAGATTTAAAAAGTAGCGTATTATGTTGAGCCAAGTAAACGGCAAGCCATAGTGTAAATGGCGTGAACACCTGGGCGGAAGCTAAAGTAGTAGCGGATGCCATGAAAATGAGAAAGACCAAGGTACGCAGTAAGCGACCATTGTAAGAGTATATTCAGATAGTGATCAGAAGTTGATGAGGAAATGTAGTAATGGAGACATGATCATTCCTATCTCATGAGAGATTTACTGTCAAGGGTTTACGCTTCTGCACTCTGTATGACTGAGTGTTTTGGTATTGCACTTGTGCGGTAATGATCAAATGGGAGAGCCAGGAATTGAGAAATGTCAACGAAGTCTGTTGAGTGAGAATCTAGAGAAATGACCGTGCGGCCGTTGGCCGAAGATGCACGAAGAATGTGGGCCGTAACCCACAGGTCCCAGGACCGACAAATGGTAAATGCAGAGTAGAATGAATGAGGAAATCTTGTACAGAAACAAATAACTAATACGATTCAAAAGCCATTATTTAACAAGGAAGCACTACACACTGAGTAGTAGCTTGGCCTCAACCGACAATAAGTCGGGAAAAGTAGTGAATAACCATGAAGGTATACAGAGTTATACAAAAATAGATTTCCAGAGAGCTGGAGAGAAAATCTATAACCTATCGAATTCGCATACGGTAAGAGATACCTAGCGACGATCGAGAACCTTTATTCCCAAGACGCAAAGAGATAAAAGGGAGTGGATTAATACATTGAGAATACCAAAGAGCGAATTAAGCTCTAATTATCAGGTCACGCAGCAGAAGCTTGCGGACCGTAATTCAAAGTTAAGTATACATGGAAACCATGAGTAGATGGCATCATAAACGCCTTGAAGCCTTAGAGGCTAGAACCGAACCTGGTTATGAGTTAATTAACCACATTGAAGTCAAAACACTTCATGATACCCGAATTAGTGAACCAATGTTCAGTGATAACATATGGTTGGTTACGCGGGCGTAACCCCTTTTAAGGGGGGTAGGGCGAGAAACCGCTTAGGGTATGTTTTACGTGTTGGTGCGTAAACTACTATGTGCATGGCACAAAGAAAATTGTTTTGATGTTTGGACCTCATGTTACATAAACATGTGTACCCATTCATTGTGTAATAAGTATTGTGCAGGAGAGATGCAAGTAATGAGTATGTAATATTTATGAAAAGGGGAGTAGAGAGACTCCTAGGGAATGAGAATCCCTATAGTATATGTCTAGTGAGATTAGACATGAGATATGACGAGTATAAATCGGCATGAAACCGATGTGTAACCTAAGAGGGAGTGAGTTCCCTAGGTGATTTTATTTGAGAATGATTGGTGGAGTGAGTTCCATCCTTTGGAGTTGTATGTTGTATGTTTTAAGTTGAGTAATAATTTGACTAATGAGGCCACAAGTATGGAATGCCTAGGCAAGGTAAGTGAAACAAACAGAGAATAATGGATGACTTAAGTTCCATGATAAAGATAAATTGAAACAGATTGTTTTATGAATATGACTAGTAAGAGTAAAAGATAGAAAACGAAAATGTTTGACTATCTGTTTGTTTGAAACTGACGTGGGAGGTGGAACTTGGTCTGCTAGCGATCAAGGGAAACCGAACACAAATTGGGGTGGAAGGATAGTTCAACACTGATGCTGATCACATCAGGGTTGGATGATTCTTGAAGCTCCCTATAAGTGGTCACAAGTAATCACGCTAAGAAAAGATACAGCTACCATAAATGTGATTTGGAGTTGTGTGATGTTTTAAAAAGAATTTTCAAACAGATTTTGAAAAAGAATTTTCTTCAAGTATGAAGATGGAAACGAAAACTGGTTTTGAAACCGCTATCACCCGCCGATGGCTGTGGCCTTAAGTCTTGATGACCGGTAGAACGGTGGGCGTGTACTAGTTTTGAAACCATTGCACCGTACGTGCGGCGGTCCTAAGTGACCGGTTGGGGCGGTGTCAGTGTGTGATTTTTCCAAAGGCAGCGGGACGGGGAGAGTACCCTGAGATGTTCCTGTGTTGAGTGAGTCAACCAGAGTGCCTGAGGATATGTATATGTGTAACGTTTTGATCAGAACCGAAGGGACCGTGGGCCAGAGAGAGTAAGTGCCCATTTGTCATGAAACGGCCGTGAACCAGAAGAGTAAGTGTTCAACGTGACCGGTACCTGAGGGATCAGTAGTATATTACTCAACATGGATTCGAGGACTGTAGTGCCTTCTTGTCTTCGGACCGATTCCATGGAGAGAGTACAAAAAGTATTTCTGATTGCTATACATGCTGTGATATATGTGTGGTATGTGTAGTGTGAAATAAGACGGACTTGTGGAGTCTGTAAGGTTATACATGTATTATAACCTTGGCATAGTACGCCAATGAGAGTAACCATTTAGATTCACCAACTTTGAGGACAAAGTTCCTAAGGGGGGTAGATTTTAATACCCCGGATCTAAAATGGCGATTTAATTACTCTAATAAAATTATTAAAGGCCTAATTGTGCCTAGAGAGTATTGGTAAAAAAAAAGAATAAAACCAAAAGAAAAGAGAAAATGCGTTAAACGCGAAAAACGCTAAAATGCGCATTAAATCTAAATAAGAGATATATGATCTCGTTAGGGTCCGAGATGGATTCCTAAGGCTTAATTACACCTAAATATTATGTGGGAATAATTCCCGAAGAAAACGGATCCAAATAATGGATTAAAAATGCTAACGGAGTTTTAAGCACGCTTTTCGAAAACCCGAAAACGCAACTTTAAGTGGTCAAACGGACCCGTAAAAATTATAGTTGATTAAATAACTATAAATAAATATTAATGGAAGCTTAATAACCATTAAAATTAATTAAACGGCAAAATTCCGGAAAACGGACCCGGTAAATGAATAGTGTCGAAAACGGGAGACGAAAACGTTTAATTCGAAAAGACGAAAAACGACCCGGGCTATTATTTAATGTGGGCCGGTTTTAATTGATATGTATACACCCATTAATAGCTTGCTAGCTATTAAGTAATGAGAGGACAAATAAGTAAATAAAGCAAATAGTATAAAGTAAAAGTAAAATAAAATACATACCTCTCACCTCTTTCTTTCTTCATTCACGATTTGCTCCAGGCATTTCAACTTCTTCTTCTTCCTCTCTGTAACTCGCGACAGCAACAGCCCCAAACCCTCTCCTTGTCTCACCTCTAACTTGCCCGTTCCTCCACCAAATCACACGAAATTTGTACCGTTGAACTCCTCTCGGTGAGAGCTTCGGTTTCCACCCAATTAAAACTCGATTCCTCCATCTTCATCTCCATTGACGTTGGAGCTTTTGAAGCGTGAAGAGCTGATTTCAACTCTTCTTCTCTTCCTTAGTGCCTTAAGGTATTAATAAGTAAGTGATTAGAACATTTTAAGCTTATTCTACCACTTGTGAGACTTTTTCCCTCACGTTGGAAAATTCCCCTCATTTCAGCCGAGACCATATGTTTTTGTGGGGTGTTGGAAACTTCTCCAGTTGATTGCCAAGCCAACCATTTGGGTTCTCTAAGGTAAAATCTAGATTAAACTCTGAAAACTAGCTCTTAAAATATATATTAGGTTTTGTGGAGGAAAAGTGAATTGATTGTTGAATGTGTGATGGGCTGCGGTTGTAGTTGGCAATCCAAAGCCCTTGTGTGGTGTGGAAAACAAGAGGAGAAAGAGGGAACAAGATAAAGAGGAAGAAGGGGAGTGAAAACTGAAAGTGAAACAAGGTAAAAAGCTTACCTTGTATTGGTTTTGTTTCCTTGTGAAATTGATGTGGGTGTTGAATAAATAACCTTGAGTTTGTGTAGTCTTGGTACTACAATATTAATAGTTTGAAGAGAATGTTTTAATGTGTGTGGGTGTGCAATTAAACCTAGAAGTTAAGCTGTTTTACATATGTGAGCAAATGGGATTTTGTTGTGTTATATGTGTTTAAACCAAACAGGTGGGAGATGTGTGTTGAGAACTTTTGTAGTGTGGTGAAAATGATTAGTGAAATAAATAGGTGCTGTCAAAATTCACCTAGGATGGATAGAAGAGTGTTCTAGGAGTGAAATAATGCCATTTTTGAGTTAGGTATGGCATCAGTATGTGAGGTCTGAATGGTTTAAAGTAGTGGCCAAAATCTGTACAATCTGTTAGAAAACAAGAGAGAAAACAAGGTTGTAAGTGTAAAAGAATCTAAGTAAAAATTAACTAGATTGGTGAGTGTACTTGGTGTTTGGTTAAGGTGGTTAGGTGGGTAATTAGTCACTAAAACATGAAGATTTTAGTTGGTGAAGGTTGGTTAATTAATGGGCAAAGAGAGAACCTGTAACAGAGGAATAAACTGTCAAAATTGTGAAATCTGTAGCAGGGTCCGGGACTTAGGTCCAGGACCAAGTCCCGGACCACCCCTATTTTTACCCCCGAGAGTTCCCTGCTTGTTTGGTCCGGGTCCTAACCCCTGCCCAAGTCCCGGACCATATACATTTTTCAACCCGAGAGTTCCCTGCTTGTTTGGTCCGGGACCTAACTCCATGCCCAAGTCCCGGACCATATACAATTCATTAGCCGAGAGTTTGAACCAAGGTTGGTCCGGGACTTAAGTCCCGTGTGAAGTCCCGGACCAGACCAGAAATGTAAAAATAAGAGTTTTAAGTGGGGTTTAAGCTAGGGAATGGCTTGGTAATGATGTTATAAGATGTTAAGGCCTTGTTTGGTGACATGCAAAGGCCCTGGGAAGTGGGAGAAAGTGTTAGAATTGAGTGTGAAGTAAGAACTCAAATTAATAAAAGTGAAACCGAGTTAACGGGATAACGGGGGTGAGTACGGGAACAACATTTTATTATGTACCGTATGAGTTTAGTATTAACAATAATGTTTGAAACATTATCAGAGAATCGTGCGTGACCCGAGCATGGTGAGATGACACGGTAAATGTAGAAACCCCGGTGAAAGGTATGATTTTCTCATACTCCGCGTGCTAACCGTGTTACGTTGATTTGTGTGTTTGTGTGCCGGCTTAATCAAGATTAAAGCATGAAAATAATCCCTTGTTTGATTATGTATGCCTTGCTGTATGTTGAATGAGCTAACATACTTGTATGCCGGTGTGGTCTAACATAGTGAATGGACCGACTCGTAGTGAGTAACGTTCGCCTAGCGACCCATAGATCGGGTCGATGCTTATGATAACGAAAACGTGCAAACACACAAACTATCCATTAAAGTATAACGATAACGCAAACATATGAACTCCCTAGAATGTGAGGAGAAGTACGGGTTGAGTAAATACCCGATAATGGTTAGAAAACCACATTGAAACAATCCACGAAACAAATGAGAGTGGAAAGATAAGTGAACCTCCTTCAAGAGGATTTAAGATAGTTCGAGGATGTGAACCAGTGAAGAAGGTAAAAGAGACCTGAGGGATTAGTAACTCCCTTGAGACATGGTCGACCTCCTATATGAGGATTTTACCTGGTATATGCAAGTAACCGAAAGTATGAGTAAAGTAAATGTATGGGTAACTCTTAAAACCTAAGATTAACCGAACTAAAGTAATGTTCCCAAGGTCATTAGAAACATCGAGGGTGATGCTTCTAGACTAATATACATAATATTATTATAACTCCAAGAGAGGAGTGTACGGGAATGTAAGTAGTCCGAGAGCAGTCGGCCTAAGTAAAAGAGATAGGAACTAAGAGAGAGTTCGTGAGCTAGTTGAACCTTCCCACCAAGCTAGACCCAGAGTAGGGTCGAAACCGGGGAAGTAAGACTATGCTAGAGAGCCATGAGTTTTGGCCTAAGTATGTATAAGTGTAACAAGCGTGACGTAGGAGACCTGTAGCGTCTCGAGAATCTACAAGAGCTTGAGTATAAATAACCCAAGAGTGTGGGTGAGATAATGAGTATAAATAACCCAAGAGTATGGGTGAGATAATGAGAATAAGTAACCCGAGAGTGTGGGTGAGTATAGTACGAGTAGCCCAAGAGAATGGGTGTGTATTGAATAAGTAAACAAGGCATAGTGAGGTATAACCCTCGAGGCCTAAGAGTAACCAGATACAACTAACAACCTTGTTATGTTAGTTAGGAATTGTGTTCCATGATTGGATGTAGGTTCCTTGAGCATTACATGTACTTGTTGTATTGCTTGATGCATGTTGTTTGACTAAAATGAACTCCATGTATATCCGACTAAGTGGTCGGCGTACCCGGTTAGCGCTCGGGGTATGCGAATTTCATATGCAGCGTTAAGCTGAGCCCCTAGGGGCGATGTTTTTATTTTACAGGTACACCGAAGATGTTACCGTTCGAGAGTAGGACGGGGTCGGTGGTTTGCATGGGTAGTTAGATTTAATTACTTATGTATTGAAAGAGGTGTAAGACCGAATGTGTTGTCGGCATCCATATATTGTAGACTCGGTATAGTGACGAAGTGAGTTGAGTATTGTATTTGTATTGTGTACTCGGTTGCTCCAGTCCATCAGACCGTTACTGTATGTGAGATAGGCCTGGTTAGCCATATGGGTGGCTAACGGCGTTGTTTCACCCTCGTTGTAATTAGAGTTCCGCTGCGTGATTAAGAGGTAATTATGAGATTAACGATTGGGTGTTACAATGTCAGTATGTCCGTGAACCTTGCAGTATGTACCAACTCTTACTTGTCCCCCCACATGCCAAACATATTCGGTATGTTTTGAAAATTCTCACGCCCCATACACCAGTGTTCCTCTTCTGTCTCGCATCGGTATATCTGGGTATGCTAACCCACTAAACACTTGCACCTCCTTCCATATACTTCATCATCGGTGCATGTCCAGAAAACGCTTCAATTCTTCCCCCTGTCCGTTGGCGCAAGGCCTTGATCCTTCTGGCTGCATGCCCGATACTGGGTGCTCCAAAATCTGAAATAAAACCCGTAACAATCAGCCCAGAAGGTTAGCAAGGTAAGCTGGAACAATTTCCCTCCTTCTCCGCTTGTTTGTATCGATCTGTAAGCGCATGGCTATAACTCTCAAACCTCCTTCATTGTCCACGCATGAAACCAGCATACGGCTTCACTCTTTAAGCGTGACAAAACATTCTGGGAAACAGCAAGCAGCCTTCTTCATGTTCCACTGATAGTTCACGAACAGGTAATGCTGTTCTCACTCTGCTTGTTCTGTCCGAATCTCCATGCTCAAGTACTGCTAATCTTTCTTGTTTCACGCATGAAATCTGCATCCATCTTCACCCCTTAAGCGTGATAAAACCTCCGAGGAAAGACAACTGCACTCTGGTTAAGAACCTACTGGATAAAAGCTGCTCCAGCCTTGTTGAAACAGAACCAGAAGGTAACACCCTATTGAAACCCGTTTCAGTTACTCCAGCCCAGCTCTTTCTCTTTCTGGTTGTCAAGTCTAATCCTGAGTGATCCCCTTCAGTTGAGGTCGAAAGCTCAAGCCCTTAGAAGTTTCACATTTCACCAGGAGCGGATCAGGAAGAACTAACTGCAAAGAAGGAAAAGGAAGAAAATAACACAAGGTAGTGAGCTGATCCCAATAACCCGTACTGGTTTCTTTTGAATGCAGTCTGATAAACCACTAACATGTATATACTGTGTATAAACCTTCAGAGGTGTTACCCATGAGATCTTGGATCTGTTTAATGTTAAAACTACATGAAGTTACTTAACTAAGTGTCTGAACAAGCTGGGGAAAACAGAAAATAGACACAAAGAACAGAATGAGACAATAGCAGAAATTTAACATCAATTCAGTTTACAGGCGAGTTCAGTTTCTGTATGACTATGCTACAGAAGGTTATGAGGAGGTGTATTGAATTATTAATAAGCCTAACACACTTCTAAGACACTTAAGCGAATCTGTAAACACTTGAAAAGGATAGGAATTGAATTATTCAGAGAAGGAAAGGGAATAAAGAAAAGAATGCATCAAGTTATCAGTTTAGTTTTTCATTTCTGGTTTCAGGTGTTGTGTAGTACTTCTCAGAGGTGTGGTTCCTGTTTCTTTGGGTTAGTCTGTGGTTAAAACTGTGCTAACATTTAAGCCTACGTGTAGATAATTGGGAAAAGAAAAAAAAAACCAAAGAGAATGAGTCTGTCAACTGGTAGCAGATTACCAGTTTTTAAAATTCTGTAACTTTGTGTTTCTGTACACAAACTGTCTAGGAGTGTTATGGTGTGGCGAAGATGAATTAATGACTCAACTCAAGTCAGTACTGCTAGGCCAGTTGGGCATAATTGAAAACTAAGTCGTAAACCTAGAACAGAGGCAAGATAGAAGCAGGTGTATTAGTTAGCTTCCAGTTTCTGAATTTCGAATTTCAGTATGATCATAACTCTGTAACATTAGCAGATTTGTTTGGGCTGGTTATGAGGTTAAGCCTTGATTTAACACTTAGGTAATTGGGTAGACAATTATGGGGAGTAGAAAGCAGGTTAAAGAACCAAAAGAAAAACAGAAGGAAGAAACGGTCTTGGGTTGGAGTTTTCAGTTGCTGCAGTTTCTTTCTGTTCCTGTATATGAAATACCTCAGGTAGCTTAATGGGATTTTCTAGGTAGTTTTGGGTTTAAAACATACCCAGCACACTTAGCTAAGTAAGTAAGTGTTTGGTAGAAAATGTAAATCAGTTTAGAGGACAGACAGAGAACAAAACAAGAGAAATAACAGTTGGTGATTTCAGTGTCTTTTGACCCAGTTCTGGGACATATCAGCGGGTGTGATTAGTTGCTTTTGGTCTGTTTGAAGATTAAAATTATACTACGACCTTGATTAAGTAGCTAAGTAATGGAGGGAAAATTGAAAGGTTGAATTGTGAATAAACAGAAGGAAAACAATAGAAGTTATCAGTTTCGGTTGTGCATTTGTTTCTTCTCCAGTTTCATGTAACTCTGTAACAGAGAGTTATAAAAGGGTTGTGTTGTGTTGATTATGATCCTAACACACCTTAGTAAACTAGAAGTACCTAGAGCAAGATTAGAAAACAGGTTAACGCACAAATTAATATCAAACAGAAAAGAAACGAAAGAACAGATCTGAAATAGAAGAAGGTTGACAGTTAATTTTCAGTTTCTGGAATTCTATATGCTTCTGTGTATTGACTCCCTGGGATAACCTCGATGCTATATTAACCTAGTGACTAGCCTAAGTGCTTACCCACAACGTGAGGCCTGGTGCAAACCAACAAAAAGAAAAGGAAACACACAGTTAGTATGCTAAGACAGAAACATGGAACAGAAAGAAAAACTATACAGGTTCAAGCTTCAGTTTGTATGCTTAGCAGTTTCTGGGAGAAGGGAATTCTAGTATTTGGATTGTCTCTGTAACATCGGTAAAACTGTGGTGGGTTACCTAGGAGTTATAATCTTTATTAATCACTTAAGCACTGTGGGAAGAACTGAAAATCAGATTGTAAACAAAGAACAGAAAAGAAATAGAAGAATGTGGTGTATCAGTTTTTCTATCTGGAGTTTTCTGCAACAATGCAGTTTGGTATAATGGCTTTTCAGAAGTTTTAACTTATTTCCTTGGGTCTGTTTGAGGATAGGATTATAACAGAGCACGTAATTAAGGAGCTAAGGCAGATTGGGAAAGACTGAAAATGAATCTGTAACAAAAGAAGAGATAGAGAAGGAGATAACAGTTTTTGTTCTGTTTCAGTTTCAGTTCTAGTTTTGGATTTCTTGTTTCAGTATATGAGTCATAGCAGTGGGTTTAATCGGATTGGTTGGACTGTTTTAAGTTTAAACCTTAATCAAACACTTAACTAACCTGTGTCACTAAGTTGGGGAAAATATAAAGAAAAGAATCAAGTTCAGAAACAGGAAAGAAAGGGAGTAGATAACAGACCTTGAGTTTTTTTAGTTTCAGCTCCTGAAACTTTTACCCTCTGTGTAACTCGATTTCAAGGGGTTTATAGGGATTGAATTGAGAGATGACTGAATCTAAACACACCGATAGCTAGTGGGGTAAAATTTAAAGACAGCTTAGTGAATAACAGCAAGGAAAAGACAACTGAATTGAATGTTTCAGTTTGTTTGGTTTCTGAAACGTGGTCTTCTGTATAACTCGGTACAGAATGATTTGAAGAGTGTTGTATTGGGTTTCTCATGAATCTAAAATACCTCTAACGTACCCTAGTAAGTGATGTATACATTGGGCAAAATTAGAAACCAGATTAAAGAGCAGAAAGGAAAAACAGAAGAAGAGATAATGCATCAGTTTGGTTTGGGGTTTGATTCTCTCTTGTATGTGTTTCTGTGTAACTGATCACAGAAGCTATGTGAGTGTGGTATTAGGTTAGTCTCGAGTTTAAGACATTGCTAACACCCATATCTAGCTGAGTAAGTACTAGGGGAAAGAAGGGAACATCAGCTGAACTAGCTAGAGACAAGAGCCAAGAAGTAATATGTAGATTATGTTTTCAGTTTCGGTTAGGCTGTATCTTCTGTGTAACTGCTGTTCATGGGTGTTATGAGGGTGATGACAGATTGATAATCCACCCAAAACCCTCCTAATGTATCCAGCTAAACTTATGGAACATCTTTGGAAGTTTAGACACCCGTAGAGACTTTAAAAGTGTTATAATATAAGGCTATGTACAAGAACCCTGTTTCAGTATAGAAACACTTAAGCCTAAGTATAAAAGAGTTATAGAAATAATTGAGGAGTGTTATTGTGTAATTGGTGGGCTTATAACATAGCTATTTAGCTAAGGAGGGGAATACACATTTGACAAGTTATACCTATTTTATACAAACTCGTTACATAACTAGCGTTTAAAACGCTCTATAACCTTAACTAAGGAAAAAAAGGACTTGGTAAATGTGTAAAACGAGGTTATGAATATCCTTGGAGTATGATAAGCCTAGAATTAACGCATGTGAAGTTCTAGGACTTAATGTAAACTAAGCATCCAACAACATACCTAGGGAATAACACACGATATAAGGTGTCATCACATAAAATAATAAACTGACACATTGTTTTTAAATTAACGCTAGGGCCGTAGCGAACTCCGACCGGGAACTCCGAGTTTGAGACGACTCGTACTTCTGGCTAAGGTATGGACATGTGTGGTTCGTATGTTGCCGTGTTACACGGCTTGTTTGCTTTGTGTGCGGTGTGCTTTGTGTGAAAATGACATAAGATCAAAGCATGAAATTGGATTGCTTGTTTATCATGTTGTATGATTTCTATATCATTGTTGAATATATCATTGCGCGCACACAGTAGTTTAGTCCCTTTCGCGTTATGGAACTTTGAGATGAGACTCAACGAACTATGTAAACAAAGAAGCTACATAAAGGGAAAACTATACGAGAACTACTACGAATTATGAAAATAAAGAAAACGCTATAAGGGGAATTCCTCTCTAAACCATTGAGGACTACCATGACACCCACTATGGTGTCTATGCTTTAATGATAATGAAGGGCAAGTCTCCTTTGGGGAGACATGACGAACCACGTAAACAAAACAAAAGAACTATACGAAGAGACAAATCCTCTCTAACTTTAGAGGACCGCTAATGACACCCACTATGGTGTCGAGATTATAATGATAATGAAATGAAAAGTACCAACTGGTGGAACATGAGGATAACCCGGGAAGACGACATCTCGGGCCGCGCGGTATGGAATATTCGGGAGTTGGTATCTGCATCAGATCCTTCACCCTTCTGTGTGGAGCACATCCTGGGGTCTAGAGGCGACTCCGCTTTCTCGACGCATGACGTCGGGAATGGGGGAGTGACAAATTGGGGGAGCTTATCCTGGAGTCAAGAGGCGACTCCGCTTTCTCGGCGCATGACGCCGGGAATGAGGGATTAGCTATGGAGGCGACGACCTCCAACGTGCGGTGATAAAAGAGTTCACAAACAATCCTTAAAGAAACAAGGAACGATTAGCACCTACATAATGAAGTCTCGGGATCTAATCTATATCCCCTGACTCGGTGCCAGAGAATAAAGGAAAACTTGTGTAATGAGACCAAGCAAGCAAGAGAAAGTCACAAATGTGATCCTTCAAGAAAACAAGGATGAATAGCACCTACATTATAAAGTCTCGGGATCTAACCTACATCCCCCGGACTCGGTGCAAGAGAAGAACGATAAACATATGTAATGAGAACAAGAAAACAATACGCAATCTCTTGAATGATCCCATAGTGAGGATCGACGGTATAATATACCTACACACACGTTGTATTATGTACTTGGTTGTTGCTGTTACATTAGCAGCTTATTGTGTCGAGTTACGTGCTTGCAAGTGTGCTTGGTTGTTTATTGACATTGCTATGCTATTTGCAAGTTGTGCTTGGTTGCTTACTGATATTGTTATGCTACCGATGAGTGTGTATGATATCATGATGTGCTGAGTGTGCTTTACTGCTTTATGATAGCATGTAAATTGACTTAATAATATTCGACCAATTAGTCGTGTGGCCCGGTAACATGCGGGCTTCACACGTTCATACTCAGCGTAGTTTGCTGAGTCCTTTACACCCAATTTTTTTCAGGTCTTGTGCCAGACGATAACGGAGAGTAGGCAAGGGTGACTACATAGGGGTAGTCCACATGGCAAGACTTTTAGTAGTATGCTTTTAATGTGTGGGTTGAACTTTTGGGTTATGTTGTTTAAGTTGTTAACTAAACTGTAGATGCTCGGTACTTGAGTTGTACTTTATATTGTATTTGGATTTCGTTAAGTTGGACTTCCAGTCATACAGACCGTAACTTGGAGTTAGTAATGAGGACTGTCAACCACGTGGGTGGTTGGCGTCTGTAGCACCCGAATAGAGTTCGAAACCGCTGCGTAGATTGTTGGTTGTGATTCGGGGGTGTTACAAAGTGGTATCAGAGCGTAGTTGCGCTCTGATGACTGGAACAGAGGAGTACCGAGTATAGGAAAACCTAAATTTGAGAAACGGGGTTAGGGTTAGTTGGTGAGGCTCGTTAGTTAGGGTCCATTTCAATCGTAGGAAAATGCTGGAGAGGTAGAAAGCCTCCTCACACTCGGGAAAACCCGATCTGGCGTTTACACAATGGCATATAATCAATCCGGTAAGGAAAACTAGGTACCCCTATCTTTTCATCAATGTTTCGGCTTAGTGTAGGGTACGGGGGCGTACCCCTCTTTTAAGGGGGGGGGGGGGAAGCGCGTTTTGTTTGTATGTGTTGAGTTATTATGATGTATTCCTACAACCACTCGTGGTTGGTTGGTAGGGTTGTGTGTTTGGGATTGTGTGTGAAAATGTTATGTACACTATGTATGAATGAATGTCGTGTGCCTTGGTTTGCACTTTAGCATGTTATACATTGCTAGCTTCTTGGTCTACTATGAGAACTGGTGTGAAGCCACCGATGTGGCACGGTGCTTAGAAGCACCAAGCATTTTAATTATGGACTTGATCCTTTGGGTATCGATAATGAATACGGGACTGGATCCCTAAGATTGCTAGGATGGAAAATATAAGTTAAGGAAGTAAGACTTCGGGACGAAGTCTCTTTTAAGGGGGGTAAGCTGAAATACCCCTAAATATTAAATGCATAAAATCATAACGTGTTTTATAATATGGACATAAAATAACGTTCGAACCATTTAAGCTAGTACATTTACATATGTACGAACACGAAAATATATGTACGTAACGTTACAATACCGTAACACTGTAATAAAAACAATAACGCTGCATAATTGCGTTACAAAAAAAATATAGAATCACCTGATATAATATATAGTCGTACACATATAAATAATAATGTATGACCTACACAAAAACAAAGAGAAAGAAAAGAAAAAAAAGGGAGCAAAGACGCTCCCGCTGAGGTTCGAACCCCGTACCTCTCGTATGCTCAGTGAATGCTTTAACCGGTTGAGCTATGCTCGAATTCGGTAATCCTACTCACGAATTAAATGTAGTAGTATGCCTACTAAGTAACTACAACAACAACAACAACAAAATAGAAACCAGAGCCTAATTATGTCTATAACAGCCCAGGGTCCCACATGTGTGATATTGTCCGCTTTGGCACACCGGCAGCACGGTTTTGCTCTTGGGTTTCACCCCAAAAGGCCTCACACAAGGGAGAGGTATCCATGCACCTATAAGGTGCACTTGTGCTCCTCCCCAATCGATGTGGGAGGTAGCCCATCTCTGGGTGCTACACTCCGTTCTCCTCCCCCTCACGGGAGCCCAGCGTCCTCGCTGGCACATCGACCTGGGTCGGCTCTGATACCATTTGTAACAGCCCAGGGTCCCACATGTGTGATATTGTCCGCTTTGGCACGCCGGCCGCACGATTTTGCTCTTGGGTTTCACCCCAAAAGGCCTCACACAAGGGAGAGGTATCCATGCACCTATAAGGTGCACTTCGTGCTCCTCCCCAATCGATGTGGGAGGTAGCCCATCTCTGGGTGCTACACTCCGTTCAAAAAAAAAATGGTATCAGAGCGAAGTATGCTCTGATGACTGGAAATACCGAGCTTAGGAGATACCGAGTTAGGAATTAGAGACTTAGGGCTATGGGTTGAGTGGTAGCGTGAGAGATGCTAGAAAGGAACTTCCAGTATGATCTGGATACCTATAATACCAGACCCGCCCTCCACCACAACCCCCCCCCCCCCCCGTATTAAAAGCTTGGGGAAGAACGTCAGAGAGACGGGGAAACCCGATCTGACACTTATATAATATTTCAATATGAACCAGAATCTGTCACGCGGTAGATCCTGATAA
This sequence comes from Limonium bicolor, assembly GCA_023374045.1. Lineage (NCBI taxonomy): Eukaryota > Viridiplantae > Streptophyta > Magnoliopsida > Caryophyllales > Plumbaginaceae > Limonium > Limonium bicolor. Next base: position 77,873,978 of record CM041779.1, on the reverse strand, counting down.
CCGGAAACCCCGGAGATGGATCCCGTTGGAACGACAATAACCGCACTTAAAGGCGGGAGATCGAGAAATCCTAATCCAAGGAGACCGGAATCTGTGGCAGCTTGGGCGACATGCTTAGCAGTCGCGAGAACCTAGCTAGCCGAGCAGCAGCAAGAAAGGAAGCACTAACCGTGCAACAAGGCGGATTAATGAGAAGCTATAAAACCGAGACACATGTTAACGGACCGCCATAACTAAGTAATACCACTAATGGTATATTAACTGACTAAGAATCTAGTCAAGAGTAGATACACCCACCCTGCCACACCCAAAGAGGTTGCAATACTTAACTGATATAGCTTAGACAGCTACGAGCATAACTACGGGATATACCCGAATAGGACTACAGAAGTAGTGCCTAAATGACTTTACCTCGGTAACCACAGTAAAGATGTGGGAACGAGCAACGAGGTAGTAACAAAGCACTAAGTAATTAAGGAACTCCGAGAGTGGAGAAGCGCCTAAGTTGAATGACAGTCATGTCAAGATGAGTGAGAAGCAGCTCTAAGGAGTAGTTATCCAACTAAAGGATCAAGGAAGAGCCGACAAGGCTACCAGATACAATGTGAACAATACCGTGACCGGTATGAGTTAACCTAAAAACCGCCTGTACCGCGCACTTGCTACGGCAAGTGCAGTAATAATTGGACTGTTAAAAAGGAACTTTAATAAGTGACAAGTACTAGCAAAGTACCAAGATGGCGAACGAAGCTAATATAGCAACTCAAACCTTAAGAATGGTGAAACGAAAACCTCGAGAAGGCCTAACGGCCTGATCACTGCATAAGGAACACACCAGTCCGCGAGGAGATGGACTCGGTAAGGAGCAGCCGGCATTAGAATGCCATGGAGATTTTACCTTCAAAACCCCAGTTTTCTTTCAAGCACAAAATTTTTCAAAAACCCCCAAAATTTTAAAACCAAACAGAGAACCATGGTAAATTATCATAGGACGATATAAGAGGAGTTGGCAACAGAATACTTCACTTAGGCGTGACCGACACTACAAGTGTACACAAATGAGACATGGAACGACCGCACTCCAAAGGAGCTTGCGGGCCTGACAGACCAGTTATGAGTTAGTCGGGTAAGTGGTAACGTATCAATAAGATACTCCATGTATGTATACAAGTAGAGTACGGGACACGGGAAGTAGCCCACTCCATACTACGGACGAAAGAGCCAATTCAAACAAACACAGTTGGACACCTCGAATGACCGAAGAACGCAAAGAAGCTTATCAAGCTAAAGGAGTCAAGAATCCAGTAAGATGATGGATCTAAGAACATAACGTTAAGAAGTGCGAGAAGCACAGAGTATTAAGTATAGACATTGGTTATGTCTCAGAAATTATGAAGGAAACAAATGATACACTGGAATAAATACCAGCGTTAGCAATACGGCGAATGCCTAAAATGAACATATTATAATGTTCGATGAACGGGATAGAATTCCCATAGTATACTTCGTTGAAGAGAATGACGACCTGACCATGAAGATAAAGGAAAGGTACCAATGATCTACCCAATAACGGGAGATGTTACAACCCTAAAGGGGATAGTTTCCAAAAAATATATAACCGCAAGACGGAATAGGAACTGAACATACCCATGGTTTAAGCCAGATGTATTGGCACTACTCAGTAACACCCAGGAGCAATCCGTGAAGGGTGCTGAAGCAACAATAGTTGAACGCAACATCGTGTTGAGAACACAGGTGTAAACTGAACACTCGGGTAGAACCCGAAGGGTTTCCACGTAACACGGAATACCCTAGATTGCCAGAGGGCATGAATTAATATCAAGATGCTTAAGTGACTTCCATGTACGGAAGCGTGGTGGAAACAACCATATCAAAGAGCCCAGTATACCTCCAAACCATTTAATGGTGTACGGAGGAGCAGAGATTTGTATAAACAGCAGCACAGAGCATAGCTCGAGGCGAGGTGGCTTGTAAGCCGGAAACTAACTACAATTAGTAGTTCTAAACATTGCAAATCTATGCATAAAAGCATAAAAAGGAACAATGGGCAATGAACCACTACCTTAGAGTGGGAATACCACTTGTTATTGTAGGGCCTATGGAACGGCAATTGCGTGAATCCTCCAGAGAAAGGCTACCACCTAAATATGTAATGTGAAACCGCTAGAGCGGTGTAGTGAACCTTGAGCATGTACATTTCCAAGGAATAATGAACTATAGTAAAGTGTAAAGAGGAACCTTGATAGCAGTAAAGGAAACCGAAAGTAATCGGCTGAGTAATAAACACGGCATGTGTGCCATAGGAACTGCAGAGTAAGCAGTGCGCAAGAGATTTAAAAGTAGCGTATATGTTGAGCCAAGTAAACGGCAAGCATAGTGTAAATGGCGTGAACACCTGGGCGGAAGCTAAGTAGTAGCGGATGCCATGAAAATGAGAAAGACCAAGGTACGCAGTAAGCGACCATTGTAAAAGTATATCGATAGTGATCAGAAGTTGATGAGGAAATGTAGTAATGGAGACATGATCATTCCTATCTCATGAGAGATTTACTGTCAAGGGTTTACGCTTCTGCACTCTGTATGACTGAGTGTTTTTGGTATTGCACTTGTGCGGTAATGATCAAATGGGAGAGCCAGGAATTGAGAAATGTCAACGAAGTCTGTTGAGTGAGAATCTAGAGAAATGACCGTGCGGCCGTTGGCCGAAGATGCACGAAGAATGTGGGCCGTAACCCACAGGTCCCAGGACCGACAAATGGTAAATGCAGAGTAGAATGAATGAGGAAATCTTGTACAGAAACAAATAACTAATACGATTCAAAAGCCATTATTTAACAAGGAAGCACTACACACTGAGTAGTAGCTTGGCCTCAACCGACAATAAGTCGGGAAAAGTAGTGAATAACCATGAAGGTATACAGAGTTATACAAAATAGATTTCCAGAGAGCTGGAGAGAAAATCTATAACCTATCGAATTCGCATACGGTAAGAGATACCTAGCGACGATCGAGAACCTTTATTCCCAAGACGCAAAGAGATAAAAGGGAGTGGATTAATACATTGAGAATACCAAAGAGCGAATTAGCTCTAATTATCAGGTCACGCAGCAGAAGCTTGCGGACCGTAATTCAAAGTTAGTATACATGGAAACCATGAGTAGATGGCTCATCATAAACGCCTTGAGCCTTAGAGGCTAGAACCGAACCTGGTTATGAGTTAATTAACCACATTGAAGTCAAAACACTTCATGATACCCGAATTAGTGAACCAATGTTCAGTGATAACATATGGTTGGTTACGCGGGCGTAACCCTTTTAAGGGGGTAGGGCGAGAAACCGCTTAGGGTATGTTTTACGTGTTGGTGCGTAAACTACTATGTGCATGGCACAAAGAAAATTGTTTTGATGTTTTGACCTCATGTTACATAAACATGTGTACCCATTCATTGTGTAAGTATAAGTATTGTGCAGGAGAGATGCAAGTAATGAGTATGTAATATTTATGAAAAGGGGAGTAGAGAGACTCCTAGGGAATGAGAATCCCTATAGTATATGTCTAGTGAGATTAGACATGAGATATGACGAGTATAAATCGGCATGAAACCGATGTGTAACCTAAGAGGGAGTGAGTTCCCTAGGTGATTTTATTTGAGAATGATTGGTGGAGTGAGTTCCATCCTTTGGAGTTGTATGTTGTATGTTTTAAGTTGAGTAATAATTTGACTAATGAGGCCACAAGTATGGAATGCCTAGGCAAGGTAAGTGAAACAAACAGAGAATAATGGATGACTTAAGTTCCATGATAAAGATAAATTGAAACAGATTGTTTTATGAATATGACTAGTAAGAGTAAAAGATAGAAACGAAAATGTTTGACTATCTGTTTGTTTGAAACTGACGTGGGAGGTGGAACTTGGTCTGCTAAATTAAACCAATCAGTTGGCAACACCGCATGTTTCACTCTGTTGGCAAGACCACTTGTGGTGGTTCAATCAGCTCATATTACAACTAAACCTAGTGTTAGAAACTACTTACAATAAAAAAAATCCTGAAAATTCCAGCAGAGTTAACAAACTTTGAGCAGACCATGCAAAATTCCATAATTAACACTCGAACATCAATCAACTCATCACTCTTGCAAAGTGGAAACAATCTCTCCCAACAACGCAAACAAATTTCAGATAGACATTTCTCACCGAGTGTCTCAGCACGAATCAACTCACCAATTTCCATTGCATCTTTTGACTTGTCTGAAAAGTTTCCTCTGATTGAGTCAAACGACCATCTTGATCAACAGATTTGTTGGGCTGATTGTTGATAGATATCACCCTAATCTGTGTTTAGCCATTCTAAAAGGTAAAAAACAACATAAATTATATTCAATAAAGAATAAAATATAGCAACAATAACATGTACTATATGATTAAGAAGAATCAACAACAGTAAAGTAGGAAAAAATATAGTGAAGGTACATAACATTACTATGTTATATACTGGAAACAAACAACTATTGTAATGAAAAGTTGATATAAAGATCTCTTCCAAAAATTAAGCAACAAAATTGTACATTGGATCCATTTCACAAAACCAATAACCAAATAGCGCATCAGTTCTGTCATCGTTGACATTCTGGTTCACATATTGTTCAAGGTCATCACCCATGTCAAAACATCTCTCAACTTTACTTGTTTAGCAACCAACCACACATCAGACTTTGCATCTATGACATAAAATACTTTTAATTGGTACTATTCTTTTTTATTTTCTAATACCAATTAATTAATTAAGAGTCAATACCTTGCACGTAACTAGTATATTCTAAGATTTGTCATCAGAACTATATTCTAAGACGCCACGGAAGATATGATTAATTTGATTTAGATTTTTGTGATAAATAGTTAGGTCATGTACATTCTATAAACTATACATACAGTTTAATATGAACAACCTACTCCCTCCCTCGCGTTCCTTTCTTCGGCATGTCTGTCTCCATTACCATCACACTCTCAAGTCTCACCTCCAACCTCCTCAAGTACTTGGATCTGATTTAGGAAATAAAGGAGTAAAACAGGACACAAGGAAACAGATAAAAGAGAACTATGAGGACTAAACATTCTATTTATCCAGCAATATGTACTATTTTACTTGGTTATTTTAACAAACACCTAGAGTGCACTAGACAAGACAGCTCATTAACCACTGCAATAAACATTGTGCTAGCTGCTGATTAAGCAAGAAACTAGATTTTTAACGAACATGCTGCCAGGAAATCCCAATAAAAACGTGAAATAATTGCCGGTTAACCTTACAAAAAAGTTAAACACTATCTACTTGGTAATTTAGTACATATACGCTTACACAAATCACAATCAAATTAGAAGTAGTTCTTCTGGGGAGAAACAAATAAATCACACTAAAGGGGAAGAGAAATCGAATAACCTAACGAATTTGAAGAGTAATTAACACCTGACCCTTTCCGTTGTGAGATTGAATTCGTTCAAGACCTGAGCCTTTGGTGCGGCGCTTTGAATTAGTTCAAGACCTGGCTGGTGCGGTGCTTTGAATTCGTTGGAGACCTGGCTGGTGCGGCGCTTTGAAGACCTTGCTGATGGAAGAAGGTAGAAGATGAAAGGATTCAGCAGAGGCACGAACACAACATGGGTTTAGCGGGACATTATTTTGGAAGGGAAAAAGAAATCTAAAAGCGTGGGAAAGAGAAGGAAAGAACGAGGGTTTTTTTTTTTCTTCTGATGTGTTAGTAGAGATAATGAGAAGAATATACACGGACACATTTGTACGTGTGTGAGTACAAGTATTAGAGTTTACTCACACTAGTTAAAATTCTGTTAGTAAAGGTGTTATAATAGTGACTTACGTAATTATATGTTAGTACATTTATTATGTGTTACTATAAATCAATTTACTGACACTAAATTGGTCTGTTGTAAAACTGTGTGTTAGTAAATGGTGTTTCTTTTGTAGTGACTGTTTTTTTTATCAAACTAAATGTTAATCAATATCTAGCATATTACAGTGCATAATTGACCAGAATCAATTTGGCTACTATCTCATTATAATTTAGTGTTACTGTTGTAGTTTAATGGTTCAGTTTTTTCTTTTGACTATCATATGCAAAGACACTAGTGTTACATCAGTGTGTGTCGATCGTAGTGGCAAAATACTAGATTGAAATGCTTATTTGAAATCTCATAAAGCTAGTGGTTAGATAATAATTACTTAATTTGTTCTTATTATCTTCTAGTATAGAGCATGTTGTGGGACTTAAGTTTTGAAGCTGGCAAGGATCAATGTCAAATTCTGGTTGGAGCTGGACCTAGAGGTTGTGTTGTAGGTAGAATGAAAATTGCTCCTGGTAATAGATCAGATCCAAGATGGAAACAAGGTATTAAGGTTGATCCTGCTACTGAAAAAGTAAAGTGCATGTAATGTATAGCAACATTGTGTGTAAGGGGTATTTATAGGCGGAAAGCAGGAAACATCATCTCGTTGGCACCAACATATGTTGATCTGTGTTGTTTGACAGTCCCAGCTGATTGATATTTATTAGATCTAACATTTTTTTTTGTTTAAGAACTGAATTATTGGATTTATGATTTCATTTGATGTTGTAAGAATATTCTTACTTATCGATTACTTGAGATGATGAAACTATATGTTATCTTTGCTCATGGTTTATTTGCTGTAAATTTTATATGATTTCAGTTGGATCATGCTTTTTCTTATTGAAGTTTCATAATATGCAAGATTACATGAACTACGAACTTATATTTATCAAATTTTGTAGGATCGTTCGATCCTACGATTTGATCCCACGATCCGATCCTAGGGGTCCATTACGATCCTACGGTAGGATCGCGATCCTGAAAACATTGATGTATATGTGTAACGTTTTGATCAGAACCGAAGGGACCGTGGGCCAGAGAGAGTAAGTGCCCATTTGTCATGAAACGGCCGTGAACCAGAAGAGTAAGTGTTCAACGTGACCGGTACCTGAGGGATCAGTAGTATATTACTCAACATGGATTCGAGGACTGTAGTGCCTTCTTGTCTTCGGACCGATTCCATGGAGAGAGTACAAAAAGTATTTCTGATTGCTATACATGCTGTGATATATGTGTGGTATGTGTAGTGTGAAATAAGACGGACTTGTGGAGTCTGTAAGTTATACATGTATTATAACCTTGGCATAGTACGCCAATGAGAGTAACCATTTAGATTCACCAACTTTGAGGACAAAGTTCCTAAGGGGGGTAGATTTTAATACCCCGGATCTAAAAATGGCGATTTAATTACTCTAATAAAATTATTAAGGCCTAATTGTGCCTAGAGAGTATTGGTAAAAAAAAAGAATAAAACCAAAAGAAAAGAGAAAATGCGTTAAACGCGAAAAACGCTAAAATCGCATTAAATCTAAATAAGAGATATATGATCTCGTTAGGGTCCGAGATGGATTCCTAAGGCTTAATTACACCTAAATATTATGTGGGAATAATTCCCGAAGAAAACGGATCCAAATAATGGATTAAAAATGCTAACGGAGTTTTAAGCACGCTTTTCGAGAAAACCCGAAAACGCAACTTTAGTGGTCAAACGGACCCGTAAAAATTATAGTTGATTAATAACTATAAATAAATATTAATGGAAGCTTAATAACCATTAAAATTAATTAAACGGCAAAATTCCAGAAAACGGACCCGGTAAATGAATAGTGTCGAAAACGGGAGACAAAACGCGTTTAATTCGAAAAGACGAAAAACGACCCGGGCTATTATTTAATGTGGGCCGGTTTTAATTGATATGTATACACCCATCAATAGCTTGCTAGCTATTAAGTAATGAGAGGACAAATAAGTAAATAAAGCAATAGTATAAAGTAAAAGTAAAATAAAATACAACCTCTCACCTCTTTCTTTCTTCATTCACGATTTGCTCCAGGCATTTCAACTTCTTCTTCTTCTCTCTGTAACTCGCGACAGCAACAGCCCCAAACCCTCTCCTTGTCTCACCTCTAACTTGCCCGTTCCTCCACCAAATCACACGAAATTTGTACCGTTGAACTCCTCTCGGTGAGAGCTTCGGTTTCCACCCAATTAAAACTCGATTCCTCCATCTTCATCTCCATTGACGTTGGAGATTTTGAAGCGTGAAGAGCTGATTTCAACTCTTCTTCTCTTCCTTAGTGCCTTAAGGTATTAATAAGTAAGTGATTAGAACATTTTAAGCTTATTCTACCACTTGTGAGACTTTTTCCCTCACGTTGGAAAATTCCCCTCATTTCAGACCATATTTTTTGTGTGTGTGGAAACCTTCTCCAGTTTGATTGAAAACAACATTTTTTGTCTCTCAGGTAAAATCTGAAAACTCTAGATTAAAACTGCTAAAACTAGATCTCTAAATATATATATATTAGGTTTTGTGGAGGAAAAGTGAATTGATTGTTGAATGTGTGATGGGCTGCGGTTGTAGTTGGCAATCCAAAGCCCTTGTGTGGTGTGGAAAACAAGAGGAGAAAGAGGGAAACAAGATAAAGAGGAAGAAGGGGAGTGAAAACTGAAAGTGAAACAAGGTAAAAAGCTTACCTTGTATTGGTTTTGTTTCCTTGTGAAATTGATGTGGGTGTTGAATAAATAACCTTGAGTTTGTGTAGTCTTGGTACTACAATATTAATAGTTTGAAGAGAATGTTTTAATGTGTGTGGGTGTGCAATTAACCTAGAAGTTAAGCTGTTTTACATATGTGAGCAAATGGGATTTTGTTGTGTTATATGTGTTTAAACCAAACAGGTGGGAGATGTGTGTTGAGAACTTTTGTAGTGTGGTGAAAATGATTAGTGAAATAAATAGGTGCTGTCAAAATTCACCTAGGATGGATAGAAGAGTGTTCTAGGAGTGAAATAATGCCATTTTTGAGTTAGGTATGGCATCAGTATGTGAGGTCTGAATGGTTTAAAGTAGTGGCCAAAATCTGTACAATCTGTTAGAAAACAAGAGAGAAAACAAGGTTGTAAGTGTAAAAGAATCTAAGTAAAATTAACTAGATTGGTGAGTGTACTTGGTGTTTGGTTAAGGTGGTTTAGGTGGGTAATTAGTCACTAAAACATGAAGATTTTAGTTGGTGAAGGTTGGTTAATTAATGGGCAAAGAGAGAACCTGTAACAGAGGAATAAACTGTCAAAATTGTGAAATCTGTAGCAGGGTCCGGGACTTAGGTCCAGGACCAAGTCCGGACCACCCCTATTTTTACCCCCGAGAGTTCCCTGCTTGTTTGGTCCGGGTCCTAACCCCTGCCCAAGTCCCGGACCATATACATTTTTCAACCCGAGAGTTCCCTGCTTGTTTGGTCCGGGACCTAACTCCATGCCCAAGTCCCGGACCATATACAATTCATTAGCCGAGAGTTTGAACCAAGGTTGGTCCGGGACTTAAGTCCCGTGTGAAGTCCCGGACCAGACCAGAAATGTAAAAAAGAGTTTTAAGTGGGGTTTAAGCTAGGGAATGGCTTGGTAATGATGTTATAAGATGTTAAGGCCTTGTTTGGTGACATGCAAAGGCCCTGGGAAGTGGGAGAAAGTGTTAGAATTGAGTGTGAAGTAAGAACTCAAATTAATAAAAGTGAAACCGAGTTAACGGGATAACGGGGGTGAGTACGGGAACAACATTTTATTATGTACCGTATGAGTTTAGTATTAACAATAATGTTTGAAACATTATCAGAGAATCGTGCGTGACCCGAGCATGGTGAGATGACACGGTAAATGTAGAAACCCCGGTGAAAGGTATGATTTTCTCATACTCCGCGTGCTAACCGTGTTACGTTGATTTGTGTGTTTGTGTGCCGGCTTAATCAAGATTAAAGCATGAAAATAATCCCTTGTTTGATTATGTATGCCTTGCTGTATGTTGAATGAGCTAACATACTTGTATGCCGGTGTGGTCTAACATAGATGTGAATGGACCGACTCGTAGTGAGTAACGTTCGCCTAGCGACCCATAGATCGGGTCGATGCTTATGATAACGAAAACGTGCAAACACACAACTATCCGTTAAAGTATAACGATAACGCAAACATATGAACTCCATAGAATGTGAGGAGAAGTACGGGTTGAGTAAATACCCGATAATGGTTAGAAAACCACATTAAAACAATCCACGAAACAAATGAGAGTGGAAAGATAAGTGAACCTCCTTCAAGAGGATTTAAGATAGTTCGAGGATGTGAACCAGTGAAGAAGGTAAAAGAGACCTGAGGGATTAGTAACTCCCTTGAGACATGGTCGACCTCCTATATGAGGATTTTACCTGGTATATGCAAGTAACCGAAAGTATGAGTAAAGTAAATGTATGGGTAACTCTTAAAACCTAAGATTAACCGAACTAAAGTAATGTTCCCAAGGTCATTAGAAACATCGAGGGTGATGCTTCTAGACTAATATACATAATATTATTATAACTCCAAGAGAGGAGTGTACGGGAATGTAAGTAGTCCGAGAGCAGTCGGCCTAAGTAAAAGAGATAGGAACTAAGAGAGAGTTCCGTGAGCTAGTTGAACCTTCCCACCAAGCTAGACCCAGAGTAGGGTCAAAACCGGGGAAGTAAGACTATGCTAGAGAGCCATGAGTTTTGGCCTAAGTATGTATAAGTGTAACAAGCGTGACGTAGGAGACCTGTAGCGTCTCGAGAATCTACAAGAGCTTGAGTATAAATAACCCAAGAGTGTGGGTGAGATAATGAGTATAAATAACCCAAGAGTATGGGTGAGATAATGAGAATAAGTAACCCGAGAGTGTGGGTGAGTATAGTACGAGTAGCCCAAGAGAATGGGTGTGTATTGAATAAGTAAACAAGGCATAGTGAGGTATAACCCTCGAGGCCTAAGAGTAACCAGATACAACTAACAACCTTGTTATGTTAGTTAGGAATTGTGTTCCATGATTGGATGTAGGTTCCTTGAGCATTACATGTACTTGTTGTATTGCTTGATGCATGTTGTTTGACTAAAATGAACTCCATGTATATCCGACTAAGTGGTCGGCGTACCCCGGTTAGCGCTCGGGGTATGCGAATTTCATATGCAGCGTTAAGCTGAGCCCCTAGGGGCGATGTTTTTATTTTACAGGTACACCGAAGATGTTACCGTTCGCGAGTAGGACGGGGTCGGTGGTTTGCATGGGTAGTTAGATTTAATTACTTATGTATTGAAAGAGGTGTAAGACCGAATGTGTTGTCGGCATCCATATATTGTAGACTCGGTATAGTGACGAAGTGAGTTGAGTATTGTATTTGTATTGTGTACTCGGTTGCTCCAGTCCATCAGACCGTTACTGTATGTGAGATAGGCCTGGTTAGCCATATGGGTGGCTAACGGCGTTGTTTCACCCTCGTTGTAATTAGAGTTCCGCTGCGTGATTAAGAGGTAATTATGAGATTAACGATTAGGGTGTTACAATGTCAGTATGTCCGTGAACCTTGCAGTATGTACCAACTCTTACTTGTCCCCCCACATGCCAAACATATTCGGTATGTTTTGAAAATTCTCACGCCCCATACACCAGTGTTCCTCTTCTGTCTCGCATCGGTATATCTGGGTATGCTAACCCACTAAACACTTGCACTTCCTTCCATATACTTCATCATCGGTGCATGTCCAGAAAACGCTTCAATTCTTCCCCCTGTCCGTTGGCGCAAGTCCTTGATCCTTCTGGCTGCATGCCCGATACTGGGTGCTCCAAAATCTGAAATAAAACCCGTAACAATCACCCAGAAGGTTAGCAAGGTAAGCTGGAACAATTTCCCTCCTTCTCCGCTTGTTTGTATCGATCTGTAAGCGCATGGCTATAACTCTCAAACCTCCTTCATTGTCCACGCATGAAACCAGCATACGGCTTCACTCTTTAAGCGTGACAAACATTCTGGGAAACAGCAAGCAGCCTTCTTCATGTTCCACTGATAGTTCACGAACAGGTAATGCTGTTCTCACTCTGCTTGTTCTGTCCGAATCTCCATGCTCAAGTACTGCTAATCTTTCTTGTTTCACGCATGAAATCTGCATCCATCTTCACCCCTTAAGCGTGAAAAACCTCCGAGGAAAGACAACTGCACTCTGGTTAAGAACCTACTGGATAAAAGCTGCTCCAGCCTTGTTGAAACAGAACCTGAAGGTAACACCCTATTGAAACCCGTTTCAGTTACTCTAGCCCAGCTCTTTCTCTTTCTGGTTGTCAAGTCTAATCCTGAGTGATCCCCTTCAGTTGAGGTCGAAAGCTCAAGCCCTTAGAAGTTTCACATTTCACCAGGAGCGGATCAGGAAGAACTAACTGCAAAGAAGGAAAAGGAAGAAAATAACACAAGGTAGTGAGCTGATCCCAATAACCCGTACTGGTTTCTTTTGAATGCAGTCTGATAAACCACTAACATGTATATACTGTGTATAAACCTTCAGAGGTGTTACCCATGAGATCTTGGATCTGTTTAATGTTAAAACTACATGAAGTTACTTAACTAAGTGTCTGAACAAGCTGGGGAAAACAGAAAATAGACACAAAGAACAGAATGAGACAATAGCAGAAATTTAACATCAATTCAGTTTACAGGCGAGTTCAGTTTCTGTATGACTATGCTACAGAAGGTTATGAGGAGGTGTATTGAATTATTAATAAGCCTAACACACTTCTAAGACACTTAAGCGAATCTGTAAACACTTGAAAAGGATAGGAATTGAATTATTCAGAGAAGGAAAGGGTGCAGACGTTATAAAGTGAGTGTTTAAACTGGTGTAAAATTAAAAGAAAAGAAATTAAAACTCAAATTAAACGTCGGGCTGCAACAAATCCCGGTCGCAGTAGTATAGTGAAAATGTAAGCGACCGGATATCGAACCACGGGACTAATATACATATTATAGTACCTAAGCGTGTCACAAGAGGGGGATTAATTGACTTGTTTTTTTATAAATATAAGGAAAGATAAAATAAACTAAATTAACAGATAAACTAAACGGGACTCTGGTCAGATTAATATTATCTGCTCTTTCTTGCTTCCTACTGGTTTAATTATAATTGTCTGGCAAAATTCCTTTAATTATCTTAAGGACTAAGTCATAGCCTCATAAGAACTCGTTTACCAGAAATGCTCGGTCTAATCAGGTTCGAGCACTCTTATTAAACGGACATTAAGTTCGAGGAAATATAATTGCATCTGAAAATACTAACTCATTAAATCATAATAGAGCTTTCTCCAAATTTACGGCTTAATCAACCTATCTATTTATCACCTGGTCTGATCAAAATAGACTTAGCAAGCAATTTAATAAACTCATGACATTTATTAAAAGGCGAGAGATGAGCTTTAAGCGTAACAAACTTCATTAATTAAAACCAGTAAAACATTGCATAATTAATATAGAACAAATAATCATTCGCAAAGCATACGAACCTCTCCTAACATATTAAATAGTTTGGTCTTCTATTTAAATACGTGAGACTAGAGGTGAAATTAATGAGATGTAAAGAAACAAATGGAGAAGCGGGAGATTAGAGATGAAGATGAACGAGTGAGTGAAAGTATAGTGGTACGAAGATGGAATGATGCTGTGAATTGGAACTCCAGAGGAACCACGGACAGAACCTCTGGAAGGACACTGGGTAAGGTGGAATGAAGCTCGTATTTATAGAGGAAGAAGCGCAGAGCAGCAGCTTCATTGATTGAGCTCGATGATTGCAGCTCCCCATTGATTGCAGCTCATTGATTGCGCAGGGGACAGGGCTGCAACGCGTGCGTGATTTCTGGTAGGCGCCGACTGCTAAATCGATAAGGCGAGTCAAGTTGCAGAGCGAGGCGGCGAAGAAGATAACCCGTTAATTTGCTGGACATTTAGAACTGTCCGCTAGATAAGTGGCGGTCTCCTCTATCTTGTCCGCCTGTTTATCAAGCGGTTCTCTCTGTCACATCCGCCCAATAAGGGGCGGTCGGCCTCTGTGTTGTCCACCTCCTTGTAGGCGGTCGCCTCTCTATGTCTCGTCCGCCTCTTATCAAGCGGTACAGAGGCGGTTAAATATGCATGCGTGACATGCACGTGAGTTCCTTTAATCCTTATGTCTTTGTTTGTCATTTTTCCTACATTTTAACACAATTAATACATCAGTTAATATAACAACATAAATATAGGAAAGACCCAAGATAAGTGATAACATTACTAAAAATACTGCAATTAATAAGGTGATTAAACCTTAAAAAGTCTATATGTTTGCACTTATCAAAGGAATAAAAAAGAATGCATCAAGTTATCAGTTTAGTTTTTCATTTCTGGTTAGATGTTTGTGTAGTACTTCTCAGAGGTGGGTTCCTGTTTCTTGGGTTAGTTCTGTGGTTAAAACTGTGCTAACATTTAGCCTACGTGTAGATAATTGGGAAAGAAAAAAAAACCAAAGAGAATGAGTCTGTCAACTGGTAGCAGATTACCAGTTTTTAAATTCTGTAACTTGTGTTTCTGTACACAAACTGTCTAGGAGTGTTATGGTGTGGCGGAATGAATTAATGACTCAACTCAAGTCAGTACTGCTAGGCCAGTTGGGCATAATTGAAAACTAAGTCGTAAACCTAGAATAGAGGCAAGATAGAAGCAGGTTTTATTAGTTAGCTTCCAGTTTCTGAATTTCGAATTCAGTATGATCATAACTCTGTAACATTAGCAGATTTGTTTGGGCTGGTTATGAGGTTAAGCCTTGATTTAACACTTAGGTAATTGGGTAAGACAATTATGGGGAGTAGAAAGTAGGTTAAAGAACTAAAAGAAAAACAGAAGGAAGAAACGGTCTTGGGTTGGAGTTTTCAGTTGCTGCAGTTTCTTTCTGTTCCTGTATATGAAATACCTCAGGTAGCTTAATGGGATTTTTCTAGGTAGTTTTGGGTTTAAAACATACCCAGCACACTTAGCTAAGTAAGTAAGTGTTGGTAGAAATGTAAATCAGTTTAGAGGACAGACAGAGAACAAAACAAGAGAAATAATAGTTGGTGATTTCAGTGTCTTTTGACCCAGTTCTGGGACATATCAGCGGGTGTGATTAGTTGCTTTGGTCTGTTTGAAGATTAAAATTATACTACAACCTTGATTAAGTAGCTAAGTAATGGAGGGAAAATTGAAAGGTTGAATTGTGAATAACAGAAGGAAAACAATAGAAGTTATCAGTTTTGGTTGTGCATTTGTTTCTTCTCCAGTTTCATGTAACTCTGTAACAGAGAGTTATAAAAGGGTTGTGTTGTGTTGATTATGATCCTAACACACCTTAGTAAACTATAAGTACCTAGAGCAAGATTAGAAAACAGGTTAACGCACAAATTAATATCAAACAGAAAAGAAACGAAAGAACAGATCTGAAATAGAAGAAGGTTGACAGTTAATTTTCAGTTTCTGGAATTCTATATGCTTCTGTGTATTGACTCCCTGGGATAACCTCGATGCTATATTAACCTAGTGACTAGCCTAAGTGCTTACCACAACGTGAGGCCTGGTGCAAACCACAAAAAGAAAAGGAAACACACAGTTAGTATGCTAAGACAGAAACATGGAACAGAAAGAAAAACTATACAGGTTCAAGCTTCAGTTTGTATGCTTAGCAGTTTCTGGGAGAAGGGAATTCTAGTATTTGGATTGTCTCTGTAACATCGGTAAAACTGTGGTGGGTTACCTAGGAGTTATAATCTTTATTAATCACTTAAGCACTGTGGGAAGAACTGAAAATCAGATTGTAAACAAAGAACAGAAAAGAAATAGAAGAATGTGGTGTATCAGTTTTTCTATCTGGAGTTTTCTGCAACAATGCAGTTTGGTATAATGGCTTTTCAGAAGTTTTAACTTATTTCCTTGGGTCTGTTTGAGGATAGGATTATAACAGAGCACGTAATTAAGGAGCTAAGGCAGATTGGGAAAGACTGAAAATGAATCTGTAACAAACGAAGAGATAGAGAAGGAGATAACAGTTTTTGTTCTGTTTCAGTTTCAGTTCTAGTTTTTGGATTTCTTGTTTCAGTATATGAGTCATAGCAGTGGGTTTAATCGGATTGGTTGGACTGTTTTAAGTTTTAAACCTTAATCAAACACTTAACTAACCTGTGTCACTAAGTTGGGGAAAATATAAAGAAAAGAATCAAGTTCAGAAACAGGAAAGAGGGAGTAGATAAAGACCTTGAGTTTTTTTAGTTTCAGCTCCTGAAACTTTTACCCTCTGTGTAACTCGATTTCAAGGGTTTATTAGGGATTGAATTGAGAGATGACTGAATCTAAACACACCGATAGCTAGTGGGGTAAAATTTAAGACAGCTTAGTGAATAACGCAAGGAAAAGACAACTGAATGAATGTTTCAGTTTGTTTGGTTTCTGAAACGTGGTCTTCTGTATAACTCGGTACGAAATGATTTGAAGAGTGTTGTATTGGGTTTCTCATGAATCTAAAATACCTCTAACGTACCCTAGTAAGTGATGTATACATTGGGCAAAATTAGAAACCAGATTAAAGAGCAGAAAGGAAAAACAGAAGAAGAGATAATGCATCAGTTTGGTTGGGGTTTGATTCTCTCTTGTATGTGTTTCTGTGTAACTGATCACAGAAGCTATGTGAGTGTGGTATTAGGTTAGTCTCGAGTTTAGACATTGCTAACACCCATATCTAGCTGAGTAAGTACTAGGGGAAAGAAGGAACATCAACTGAACTAGCTAGAGACAAGAGCCAAGAAGTAATATGTAGATTATGTTTCAGTTTCGTTAGGCTGTATCTTCTGTGTAACTGCTGTTCATGGGTTTATGAGGGTGATGACAGATTGATAATCCACCCAAAACCCTCCTAATGTATCCAGCTAAACTTATGGAACATCTTTGGAAGTTTAGACACCCGTAGAGACTTTAAAAGTGTTATAATATAAGACTATGTACAAGAACCCTGTTTCAGTATAGAAACACTTAAGCCTAAGTATAAAAGAGTTAAAGAAATAATTGAGGAGTGTTATTGTGTAATTGGGTGGGCTTATAACATAGCTATTAGCTAAGGAGGGGAATACACATTTGACAAGTTATACCTATTTTATACAAACTCGTTACATAACTAGCGTTTAAAAACGCTCTATAACCTTAACTAAGGAAAAAAAAAGGACTTGGTAAATGTGTAAAACGAGGTTATGAATATCCTTGGAGTATGATAAGCCTAGAATTAACGCATGTGAAGTTCTAGGACTTAATGTAAACTAAGCATCCAACAACATACCTAGGGAATAACACACGATATAAGGTGTCATCACATAAAAATAATAAACTGACACATTGTTTTAAATTAACGCTAGGGCCGTAGCAAACTCCGACCGGGAACTCCGAGTTTGAGACGACTCGTACTTCTGGCTAAGGTATGGACATGTGTGGTTCGTATGTTGCCGTGTTACACGGCTTGTTTGCTTTGTGTGCGGTGTGCTTTGTGTGAAAATGACATAAGATCAAAGCATGAAATTGGATTGCTTGTTTATCATGTTGTATGATTTCTATATCATTGTTGAATATATCATTGCGCGCACACAGTAGTTTAGTCCCTTTCGCATTATGGAACTTTGAGATGAGACTCAACGAACTATGTAAACAAGAAGCTACATAAAGGGAAAACTATACGAGAACTACTACGAATTATGAAAATAAATAAAGCGCTATAGGGGAATTCCTCTCTAAACATTGAGGACTACCATGACACCCACTATGGTGTCTATGCTTTAATGATAATGAAGGGCAAGTCTCCTTTGGGGAACATGACGAACCACGTAAACAAAACAAAAGAACTATACGAAGAGACAAATCCTCTCTAACTTTAGAGGACCGCTAATGACACCCACTATGGTCGAGATTATAATGATAATGAAATGAAAAGTTCCAACTGGTGGAACATGAGGATAACCCGGGAAGACGACATCTCGGGCCGCGCGGTATGGAATATTCGGGAGTTGGTATCTGCATCAGATCCTTCACCCTTCTGTGTGGAGCACATCCTGGGGTCTAGAGGCGACTCCGCTTTCTCGACGCATGACGTCGGGAATGGGGAGTGACAAATTGGGGGAGCTTATCCTGGAGTCAAGAGGCGACTCCGCTTTCTCGGTGCATGACGCCGGGAATGAGGGATTAGCTATGGAGGCGACGACCTCCAACGTGCGGTGATAAAGAGTTCACAACAATCCTTAAAGAAACAAGGAACGATTAGCACCTACATAATGAAGTCTCGGGATCTAATCTATATCCCCTGACTCGGTGCCAGAGAATAAAGGAAAACTTGTGTAATGAGACCAAGCAAGCAAGAGAAAGTCACAAATGTGATCCTTCAAGAAAACAAGGAATGAATAGCACCTACATTATAAAGTCTCGGGATCTACCTACATCCCCCGGACTCGGTGCAAGAGAAGAACGATAAACATATGTAATGAGAACAAGA
Source organism: Limonium bicolor (assembly GCA_023374045.1). Classification (NCBI taxonomy): domain Eukaryota; kingdom Viridiplantae; phylum Streptophyta; class Magnoliopsida; order Caryophyllales; family Plumbaginaceae; genus Limonium; species Limonium bicolor. The sequence continues at coordinate 77,855,485 of CM041779.1, read as the reverse complement.
AAACAATCGCAATCTCTTGATGATCCCATAGTGAGGATCGACGGTATAATATACCTACACACACGTTGTATTATGTACTTGGTTGTTGCTGTTACATTAGCAGCTTATTGTGTCGAGTTACGTGCTTGCAAGTGTGCTTGGTTGTTTATTGACATTGCTATGCTATTTGCAAGTTGTGCTTGGTTGCTTACTGATATTGTTATGCTACCGTTGGAAAACGCTGAGAGGTAGAAAGCCTCCTCACACTCGGGAAAACCCGATCTGGCGTTTACACAATGGCATATAATCAATCCGGTAAGGAAAACTAGGTACCCCTATCTTTTCATCAATGTTTCGGCTTAGTGTAGGGTACGGGGGCGTACCCCTCTTTTAAGGGGGGGGGGGGGGGGAAGCGCGTTTGTTTATATGTGTGTTGAGTTATTATGATGTATTGCTACAACCACTCGTGGTGGTTGGTAGGGTTTGTGTTTGGGATTGTGTGTGAAAATGTTATGTACACTATGTATGAATGAATGTCGTGTGCCTTGGTTTGCACTTAGCATGTTATACATTGCTAGCTTCTTGGTCTACTATGAGAATGGTGTGAAGCCACCGATGTGGCACGGTGCTTAGAAGCACCAAGCATTTTAATTATGGACTTGATCCTTTGGGTATCGATAATGAATACGGGACTGGATCCCTAAGATTGCTAGGATGGAAATATAAGTAAGGAAGTAAGACTTCGGGACGAGCTCTTTTAAGGGGGGTAAGCTGAAATACCCCTAAATATTAAATGCATAAAATCATAACTGTTTTATAATAGGACATAAAATAACGTTCGAACCATTTAAGCTAGTACATTTACATATGTACGAACACGAAAATATATGTATGGTAACGTTACAATACCGTGATGTAATAAAAACAATAACGCTGCATAATTGCGTTACAAAAAAATATAGAATCACCTGATATAATATAGTCGTACACAATATAAATATAATGTATGACCTACACAAAACAAGAGAAAGAAAAGAAAAAAAAAGGGAGCAAAGACGCTCCCGCTGAGGTTCGAACCCCGTACCTCTCGTATGCTCAGTGAATGCTTTAACCGGTGAGCTATGCTCGAATTCGGTAATCCTACTCACGAATTAAATGTAGTAGTATGCCTACTAAGTAACTACAACAACAACAACAAAATAGAAACCAGAGCCTAATTATGTCTGTAACAGCCCAGGGTCCCACATGTGTGATATTGTCCGCTTTGGCACACCGGCAGCACGGTTTGCTCTTGGGTTTCACCCCAAAAGGCCTCACACAAGGGAGAGGTATCCATGCACCTATAAGGTGCACTTCGTGCTCCTCCCCAATCGATGTGGGAGGTAGCCCATCTCTGGGTGCTACACTCCGTTCTCCTCCCCCTCACGGGAGCCCAGCGTCCTCGCTGCACATCGACCTGGGTCCGGCTCTGATACCATTTGTAACAGCCCAGGGTCCCACAGTGTGATATTGTCCGCTTTGGCACACCGGCCGCACGATTTTGCTCTTGGGTTTCACCCCAAAAGGCCTCACACAGGGAGAGGTTCCATGCACCTATAAGGTGCACTTCGTGCTCCTCCCCAATCGATGTGGGAGGTAGCCCATCTCTGGGTGCTACACTCCGTTCAAAAAAAAAAATGGTATCAGAGCGAAGTATCGCTCTGATGACTGGAAATACCGAGCTTAGGAGATACCGAGTTAGGAATTAGAGACTTAGGGCTATGGGTTGAGTGGTAGCGTGAGAGATGCGCTAGAAAGGAACTTCCAGTATGATCTGGATACCTATAATACCAGACCCGCCCTCCACAACCCCCCCCCCCCCCCCCGTATTAAAAGCTTGGGGAAGAACGTCAGAGAAACGGGGAAACCCGATTTGACACTTATATAATATTTCAATATGAACCAGAATCTGTCACGCGGTAGATCCTGATAACCGGAAACCCCGGAGATGGATCCCGTTGGAACGACAATAACCGCACTTAAGGCGGGAGATCGAGAAATCCTAATCCAAGGAGACCGGAATCTGTGGCAGCTTGAGGCGACATGCTTAGCAGTCGCGAGAACCTAGCTAGCCGAGCAGCAGCAAGAAGGAAGCACTAACCGTGCAACAAGCGGATTAATGAGAAGCTATAAACCCGAGACACATGTTAACGGACCGCCATAACTAAGTAATACCACTAATGGTATATTAACTGACTAAGAATCTAGTCAAGAGTAGATACACCCACCCTGCCACACCCAAAGAGGTTGCAATTCTTAACTGATATAGCTTAGACAGCTACGAGCATAACTACGGGATATACCCGAATAGGACTACAGAAGTAGTGCCTAAATGACTTTTAACCTCGGTAACCACAGTAAAGATGTGGGAACGAGCAACGAGGTAGAACAAAGCACTAAGTAATTAAGGAACTCCGAGAGTGGAGAAGCGCCTAAGTTGAATGGACAGTCATGTCAAGATGAGTGAGAAGCAGCTCTAAGGAGTAGTTATCCAACTAAAGGATCAAGGAAGAGCCGACAAGGCTACCAGATACAATGTGAACATACCGTGACCGGTATGAGTTAACCTAAAAACCGCCTGTACCGCGCACTTGCTATGACAAGTGCAGTAATAATTGGACAGTTAAAAAGGAACTTTAATAAGTGACAAGTCTAGCAAAGTACCAAGATGGCGAACGAAGCTAATATAGCAACTCAAACCTTAAGAATGGTGAAACAAAACCTCGAGAAGCCTAACGGCCTGATCACTGCATAAGGAACACACCAGTCCGCGAGGAGATGGACTCGGTAAAGGAGCAGCCGGCATTAGAATGCCATGGAGATTTTACCTTCAAAACCCCGTTTTCTTTCAAGCACAAAATTTTTCAAAAAACCCCAAATTTTAAAACCAAAACCAGAGAACCATGGTAAATTATCATAGGACGATATAGAGGAGTTGGCAACAGAATACTTCACTTAGGCGTGACCGACACTACAAGTGTAACACAAATGAGACATGAACGACCGCACTCCAAAGGAGCTTGCGGGCCTGACAGACCAGTTATGAGTTAGTCGGGTAAGTGGTAACGTATCAATAAGATACTCCATGTATGTATACAAGTAGAGTACGGGACACGGGAAGTAGCCCACTCCTACTACGGACGAAAGAGCCAATTCAAACAAACACAGTTGGACCCTCGAATGACCGATGAATGCAAAGAAGCTTATCAAGCTAAAGGAGTCAAGAATCCAGTAAGATGACTGGATCAAAGAACATAACGTTAAGAAGTGCGAGAAGCACAGAGTATTAAGTATAGCACCTTGGTTATGTCTCAGAAATCATGAAGGAAACAAATGATAACTGGAATAAATACCAGCTTTAGCAATACGGCGAATGCCTAAAATGAACATATTAATGTTCGATGAACGGGATAGAATTCCCATAGTATACTTCTTTGAAGAGAATGACGACCTGACCATGAAGATAAGGAAAGGTACCAATGATCTACCCAATAACGGGAGATGTTACAACCCTAAAAGGGATAGTTCCAAAAAAATATATAACCGCAAGACGGAATAAGGAACGAACATACCCATGAGTTTAAGCCAGATGTATTGGCACTACTCAGTAACACCCAAGAGCAATCCGTGAAGGGTGCTGAAGGCAACAATTGTTGAACGCACAATCGTGTTGAGAACACAGGTGTGTCAACTGAACACTCGGGTAGAACCCAAGGGTTTCCACGTAACACGGAATACCCTAGATGGCCGAGGCATGAATTAATATCAAGATGCTTAAGTGACTTCCATGTACGGAAGCGTGGTGGAAACAACCATATCAAAGAGCCCAGTATACCTCCAAAACCATTTAAATTGTACGGAGGAGCAGAGATTTGTATAAACAGCAGCAAGAGCATAGCTCGAGGCGAGTGGCTTGTAAGCCGGAAAACTAACTACAATTAGTAGTTCAAACATTGCAAATCAATGCATAAAAGCATAAAACGGAACAGTGGGCAATGAACCACTACCTTAGAGTGGGGATACCACTTGTTATTGTAGGGCCTATGGAACGGCAATTGCGTGATCCTCCAGAGAAAGGCTACCACCTAAATATGTTGTGAAAACGCTAGAGCGGTGTAGTGACCCTTGAGCATGTGTACATTTCCAAGGAATATATGAACTATAGTAAAGTGTAAAGAGGAACCTTGATAGCAGTAAAAGGAAACCGAAGAGTAATCGGCTGAGTAATAAACACGACATGTGTGCCATAGGAACTGCAGAGTAAGCAGTGCGCAAGTGCGCAGAGAGATTTAAAAAGTAGCGTATTATGTTGAGCCAAGTAAACGGCAAGCCATAGTGTAAATGGCGTGAACACCTGGGCGGAAGCTAAAGTAGTAGCGGATGCCATGAAAATGAGAAAGACCAAGGTACGCAGTAAGCGACCATTGTAAGAGTATATTCAGATAGTGATCAGAAGTTGATGAGGAAATGTAGTAATGGAGACATGATCATTCCTATCTCATGAGAGATTTACTGTCAAGGGTTTACGCTTCTGCACTCTGTATGACTGAGTGTTTTGGTATTGCACTTGTGCGGTAATGATCAAATGGGAGAGCCAGGAATTGAGAAATGTCAACGAAGTCTGTTGAGTGAGAATCTAGAGAAATGACCGTGCGGCCGTTGGCCGAAGATGCACGAAGAATGTGGGTCCGTAACCACAGGTCCCAGGACGACAAATGGTAAATGCAGAGTAGAATGAATGAGGAAATCTTGTACAGAAACAAATAACTAATACGATTCAAAAGCCATTATTTAACAAGGAAGCACTACACACTGAGTAGTAGCTTGGCCTCAACCGACAATAAGTCGGGAAAAGTAGTGAATAACCATGAAGGTATACAGAGTTATACAAAAATAGATTTCCAGAGAGCTGGAGAGAAAATCTATAACCTATCGAATTCGCATACGGTAAGAGATACCTAGCGACGATCGAGAACCTTTATTCCCAAGACGCAAAGATATAAAGGGAGTGGATTAATACATTGAGAATACCAAAGAGCGAATTAAGCTCAAATTATCAGGTCAGCAGAAGCTTGCGGACCGTAATTCAAAGTTAAGTATACATGGAAACCATGAGTAGATGGCTCATCATAAACGCCTTGAAGCCTTAGAGGCTAGAACCGAACCTGGTTATGAGTTAATTAACCACATTGAAGTCAAAACACTTCATGATACCCGAATAGTGAACCAATGTTCAGTGATAACATATGGTTGGTTACGCGGGCGTAACCCCTTTTAAGGGGGGTGGGGCGAGAAACCGCTTAGGGTATGTTTTACGTGTTGGTGCGTAAACTACTATGTGCATGGCACAAAGAAAATTGTTTTGATGTTTGGACCTCATGTTACATAAACATGTGTACCCATTCATTGTGTAAATATAAGTATTGTGCAGGAGAGATGCAAGTAATGAGTATGTAATATTTATGAAAAGGGGAGTAGAGAGACTCCTAGGGAATGAGAATCCCTATATTATGTCTAGTGAGATTACACATGAGATATGACGAGTATAAATCGGCATGAAACCGATGTGTAACCTAAGAGGGAGTGAGTTCCCTAGGTGATTTTATTTGAGAATGATTGGTGGAGTGAGTTCCATCCTTTGGAGTTGTATGTTGTATGTTTTAAGTTAGTTAATTTGACTATTGAGGCCACAAGTATGGAATGCCTAGGCAAGGTAAGTGAAACAAACAGAGAATAATGGATGACTTAAGTTCCATGATAAAGATAAATTGAACAATTGTTTTATGAACTTTTGGGTTATGTTGTTAAGTTGTTAACTAAACTGTAGATGCTCGGTACTTGAGTTGTACTTTAATTGTATTTGGATTTCGTTAAGTTGGACTTCCAGTCATACAGACCGTAACTTGGAGTTAGTAATGAGGACTGTCAACCACGTGGGTGGTTGGCGTCTGTAGCACCCGAATAGAGTTCGAAACCGCTGCGTAGATGTTGTTGGTTGTGATTCGGGGGTGTTACAGAAAGTGGTATCAGAGCGTAGTTGCGCTCTGATGACTGGAACAGAGGAGTACCGAGTATAGGAAAACCTAAATTTGAGAAACGGGGTTACGGGTTAGTTGGTGAGGCTCGTTAGTTAGGGTCCATTTCAATCCGTAGGAAAACGCTAGGAGGGTAGAAAGCCTCCTCACACTCGGGAAAACCCGATCTGGCGTTTACACAATGGCATATAATCAATCCGGTAAGGAAAACTAGGTACCCCTATCTTTTCATCAATGTTTCGGCTTAGTGTAGGGTACGGGGGCGTACCCCTCTTTTAAGGGGGGGGGGGGGGGAAGCGCGTTTTGTTTGTATGTGTGTTGAGTTATTATGATGTATTCCTACAACCACTCGTGGTTGGTTGGTAGGGTTGTGTGTTTGGGATTGTGTGTGAAAATGTTATGTACACTATGTATGAATGAATGTCGTGTGCCTTGGTTTGCACTTTAGCATGTTATACATTGCTAGCTTCTTGGTCTACTATGAGAACTGGTGTGAAGCCACCGATGTGGCACGGTGCTTAGAAGCACCAAGCATTTTAATTATGGACTTGATCCTTTGGGTATCGATAATGAATACGGGACTGGATCCCTAAGATTGCTAGGATGGAAAATATAAGTTAAGGAAGGAAGACTTCGGGACGAAGTCTCTTTTAAGGGGGGTAAGCTGAAATACCCCTAAATATTAAAATGCATAAAATCATAACGTGTTTTATAATATGGACATAAAATAACGTTCGAACCATTTAAGCTAGTACATTTACATATGTACGAACACGAAAATATATGTACGTAACGTTACAATACCGTAACGCTGTAATAAAAACAATAACGCTGCATAATTGCGTTACAAAAAAATATAGAATCACCTGATATAATATATAGCCGTACACATATAAATAATAATGTATGACCTACACAAAAACAAAGAGAAAGAAAAGAAAAAAAAAGGGGAGCAAAGCGCTCCCGCTGAGGTTCGAACCCCGTACCTCTCGTATGCTCAGTGAATGCTTTAACCGGTTGAGCTATGCTCGAATTCGGTAATCCTACTCACGAATTAATGTAGTAGTATGCCTACTAAGTAACTACAACAACAACACACAAAATAGAAACCAGAGCCTAATTATGTCTGTAACAGCCCAGGGTCCCACATGTGTGATATTGTCCGCTTTGGCACACCGGCAGCACGGTTTTGCTCTTGGGTTTCACCCCAAAAGGCCTCACACAAGGGAGAGGTATCCATGCACCTATAAGGTGCACTTCGTGCTCCTCCCCAATCGATGTGGGAGGTAGCCCATCTCTGGGTGCTACACTCCGTTCTCCTCCCCCTCACGGGAGCCCAGCGTCCTCGCTGGCACATCGACCTGGGTCCGGCTCTGATACCATTTGTAACAGCCCAGGGTCCCACATGTGTGATATTGTCCGCTTTGGCACACCGGCCGCACGATTTTGCTCTTGGGTTTCACCCCAAAAGGCCTCACACAAGGGAGAGGTATCCATGCACCTATAAGGTGCACTTCGTGCTCCTCCCCAATCTATGTGGGAGGTAGCCCATCTCTGGGTGCTACACTCCGTTCAAAAAAAAAATGGTATCAGAGCGAAGTATCGCTCTGATGACTGGAAATACCGAGCTTAGGAGATACCGAGTTAGGAATTAGAGACTTAGGGCTATGGGTTGAGTGGTAGCGTGAGAGATGCGCTAGAAAGGAACTTCCAGTATGATCTGGATACCTATAATACCAGACCCGCCCTCCACAACCCCCCCCCCATATTAAAAGCTTGGGGAAGAACGTCAGAGAGACGGGGAAACCCGATCTGACACTTATATAATATTTCAATATGAACCAGAATCTGTCACGCGGTAGATCCTGATAACCGGAAACCCCGGAGATGGATCCCGTTGAACGACAATAACCGCACTTAAAGGCGGGAGATCGAGAAATCCTAATCCAAGGAGACCGGAATCTGTGGCAGCTTGGGGCGACATGCTTAGCAGTCGCGAGAACCTAGCTAGCCGAGCAGCAGCAAGAAGGAAGCACTAACCGTGCAACAAGGCGGATTAATGAGAAGCTATAAAACCGAGACACATGTTAACGGACCGCCATAACTAAGTAATACCACTAATGGTATATTAACTGACTAAGAATCTAGTCAAGAGTAGATACACCCACCCTGCCACACCCAAAGAGGTTGCAATACTTAACTGATATAGCTTAGACAGCTACGAGCATAACTACGGGACATACCCGAATAGGACTACAGAAGTAGTGCCTAAATGACTATAACCTCGGTAACCACAGTAAAGATGTGGGAACGAGCAACGAGGTAGAACAAAGCACCAAGTAATCAAGCAACTCCGAGAGTGGAGAAGCACCTAAGTTGAATGACAGTCATGTCAAGATGAGTGAGAAGCAGCTCTAAGGAGTAGTTATCCAACTAAAGGATCAAGGAAGAGCCGACAAGGCTACCAAATACAATGTGAACGAAACCGTGACCGGTATGAGTTAACCTAAAAACCGCCTGTACCGCGCACTTGCTACGGCAAGTGCAGTAATAATGGGACTGTTAAAAAGGAACTTTAATAAGTGACAAGTACTAGCAAGTACCAAGATGGCGAACGAAGCTAATATAGCAACTCAAACCTTAAGAATGGTGAAACGAAACCTCGAGAAGGCCTAACGGCCTGATCACTGCATAAGGAACACACCAGTCCGCGAGGAGATGACTCGGTAAGGAGCAGCCGGCATTAGAATGCCATGGAGATTTTACCTTCAAAACCCCAGTTTTCTTTCAAGCACAAAATTTTTCAAAAACCCCCAAAATTTTAAAACCAAACCAGAGAACCATGGTAAATTATCATAGGACGATATAAGAGGAGTTGGCAACAGAATACTTCACTTAGGCGTGACCGACACTACAAGTGTACACAAATGAGACATGGAACGACCGCACTCCAAAGGAGCTTGCGGGCCTGACAGACCAGTTATGAGTTAGTCGGGTAAGTGGTAACGTATCAATAAGATACTCCATGTATGTATACAAGTAGAGTACGGGACACGGGAAGTAGCCCACTCCATACTACGGACGAAAGAGCCAATTCAAACAAACACAGTTGGACACCTCGAATGACCGAAGAACGCAAAGAAGCTTATCAAGCTAAAGGAGTCAAGAATCCAGTAAGATGATGGATCTAAGAACATAACGTTAAGAAGTGCGAGAAGCACAGAGTATTAAGTATAGACATTGGTTATGTCTCAGAAATCATGAAGGAAACAAGTGATAACTGGAATAAATACCAGCGTTAGCAATACGGCGAATGCCTAAAATGAACATATTAATGTTCGATGAACGGGATAGAATTCCCATAGTATACTTCGTTGAAGAGAATGACGACCTGACCATGAAGATAAAGGAAAGGTACCAATGATCTACCCAATAACGGGAGATGTTACAACCCTAAAAGGGGATAGTTCCAAAAAATATATAACCGCAAGACGGAATAAGGAACTGAACATACCCATGAGTTTAAGCCAGATGTATTGGCACTACTCAGTAACACCCAGGAGCAATCCGTGAAGGGTGCTGAAGGCAACAATAGTTGAACGCAACATCGTGTTGAGAACACAGGTGTAAACTGAACACTCGGGTAGAACCCGAAGGGTTTCCACGTAACACGGAATACCCTAGATTGCCAGAGGGCATGAATTAATATCAAGATGCTTAAGTGACTTCCATGTACGGAAGCGTGGTGGAAACAACCATATCAAAGAGCCCAGTATACCTCCAAACCATTTAATGGTGTACGGAGGAGCAGAGATTTGTATAAACAGCAGCACAGAGCATAGCTCGAGGCGAGGTGGCTTGTAAGCCGGAAAACTAACTACAATTAGTAGTTCTAAACATTGCAAATCTATGCATAAAAGCATAAAAAGGAACAGTGGGCAATGAACCACTACCTTAGAGTGGGGATACCACTTGTTATTGTAGGGCCTATGGAACGGCAATTGCGTGAATCCTCCAGAGAAAGGCTACCACCTAAATATGTAATGTGAAACCGCTAGAGCGGTGTAGTGAACCTTGAGCATGTGTACATTTCCAAGGAATATATGAACTATAGTAAAGTGTAAAGAGGAACCTTGATAGCAGTAAAAGGAAACCGAAGAGTAATCGGCTGAGTAATAAACACGGCATGTGTGCCATAGGAACTGCAGAGTAAGCAGTGCGCAAGTGCGCAGAGAGATTTAAAAAGTAGCGTATTATGTTGAGCCAAGTAAACGGCAAGCCATAGTGTAAATGGCGTGAACACCTGGGCGGAAGCTAAAGTAGTAGCGGATGCCATGAAAATGAGAAAGACCAAGGTACGCAGTAAGCGACCATTGTAAGAGTATATTCAGATAGTGATCAGAAGTTGATGAGGAAATGTAGTAATGGAGACATGATCATTCCTATCTCATGAGAGATTTACTGTCAAGGGTTTACGCTTCTGCACTCTGTATGACTGAGTGTTTTGGTATTGCACTTGTGCGGTAATGATCAAATGGGAGAGCCAGGAATTGAGAAATGTCAACGAAGTCTGTTGAGTGAGAATCTAGAGAAATGACCGTGCGGCCGTTGGCCGAAGATGCACGAAGAATGTGGGCCGTAACCCACAGGTCCCAGGACCGACAAATGGTAAATGCAGAGTAGAATGAATGAGGAAATCTTGTACAGAAACAAATAACTAATACGATTCAAAAGCCATTATTTAACAAGGAAGCACTACACACTGAGTAGTAGCTTGGCCTCAACCGACAATAAGTCGGGAAAAGTAGTGAATAACCATGAAGGTATACAGAGTTATACAAAAATAGATTTCCAGAGAGCTGGAGAGAAAATCTATAACCTATCGAATTCGCATACGGTAAGAGATACCTAGCGACGATCGAGAACCTTTATTCCCAAGACGCAAAGAGATAAAAGGGAGTGGATTAATACATTGAGAATACCAAAGAGCGAATTAAGCTCTAATTATCAGGTCACGCAGCAGAAGCTTGCGGACCGTAATTCAAAGTTAAGTATACATGGAAACCATGAGTAGATGGCTCATCATAAACGCCTTGAAGCCTTAGAGGCTAGAACCGAACCTGGTTATGAGTTAATTAACCACATTGAAGTCAAAACACTTCATGATACCCGAATTAGTGAACCAATGTTCAGTGATAACATATGGTTGGTTACGCGGGCGTAACCCCTTTTAAGGGGGGTAGGGCGAGAAACCGCTTAGGGTATGTTTTACGTGTTGGTGCGTAAACTACTATGTGCATGGCACAAAGAAAATTGTTTTGATGTTTGGACCTCATGTTACATAAACATGTGTACCCATTCATTGTGTAAGTATAAGTATTGTGCAGGAGAGATGCAAGTAATGAGTATGTAATATTTATGAAAAGGGGAGTAGAGAGACTCCTAGGGAATGAGAATCCCTATAGTATATGTCTAGTGAGATTAGACATGAGATATGACGAGTATAAATCGGCATGAAACCGATGTGTAACCTAAGAGGGAGTGAGTTCCCTAGGTGATTTTATTTGAGAATGATTGGTGGAGTGAGTTCCATCCTTTGGAGTTGTATGTTGTATGTTTTAAGTTGAGTAATAATTTGACTAATGAGGCCACAAGTATGGAATGCCTAGGCAAGGTAAGTGAAACAAACAGAGAATAATGGATGACTTAAGTTCCATGATAAAGATAAATTGAAACAGATTGTTTTATGAATATGACTAGTAAGAGTAAAAGATAGAAAACGAAAATGTTTGACTATCTGTTTGTTTGAAACTGACGTGGGAGGTGGAACTTGGTCTGCTAGCGATCAAGGGAAACCGAACACAAATTGGGGTGGAAGGATAGTTCAACACTGATGCTGATCACATCAGGGTTGGATGATTCTTGAAGCTCCCTATAAGTGGTCACAAGTAATCACGCTAAGAAAAGATACAGCTACCATAAATGTGATTTGGAGTTGTGTGATGTTTTAAAAAGAATTTTCAAACAGATTTTGAAAAAGAATTTTCTTCAAGTATGAAGATGGAAACGAAAACTGGTTTTGAAACCGCTATCACCCGCCGATGGCTGTGGCCTTAAGTCTTGATGACCGGTAGAACGGTGGGCGTGTACTAGTTTTGAAACCATTGCACCGTACGTGCGGCGGTCCTAAGTGACCGGTTGGGGCGGTGTCAGTGTGTGATTTTTCCAAAGGCAGCGGGACGGGGAGAGTACCCTGAGATGTTCCTGTGTTGAGTGAGTCAACCAGAGTGCCTGAGGATATGTATATGTGTAACGTTTTGATCAGAACCGAAGGGACCGTGGGCCAGAGAGAGTAAGTGCCCATTTGTCATGAAACGGCCGTGAACCAGAAGAGTAAGTGTTCAACGTGACCGGTACCTGAGGGATCAGTAGTATATTACTCAACATGGATTCGAGGACTGTAGTGCCTTCTTGTCTTCGGACCGATTCCATGGAGAGAGTACAAAAAGTATTTCTGATTGCTATACATGCTGTGATATATGTGTGGTATGTGTAGTGTGAAATAAGACGGACTTGTGGAGTCTGTAAGGTTATACATGTATTATAACCTTGGCATAGTACGCCAATGAGAGTAACCATTTAGATTCACCAACTTTGAGGACAAAGTTCCTAAGGGGGGTAGATTTTAATACCCCGGATCTAAAAATGGCGATTTAATTACTCTAATAAAATTATTAAAGGCCTAATTGTGCCTAGAGAGTATTGGTAAAAAAAAAGAATAAAACCAAAAGAAAAGAGAAAATGCGTTAAACGCGAAAAACGCTAAAATGCGCATTAAATCTAAATAAGAGATATATGATCTCGTTAGGGTCCGAGATGGATTCCTAAGGCTTAATTACACCTAAATATTATGTGGGAATAATTCCCGAAGAAAACGGATCCAAATAATGGATTAAAAATGCTAACGGAGTTTTAAGCACGCTTTTCGAGAAAACCCGAAAACGCAACTTTAAGTGGTCAAACGGACCCGTAAAAATTATAGTTGATTAAATAACTATAAATAAATATTAATGGAAGCTTAATAACCATTAAAATTAATTAAACGGCAAAATTCCGGAAAACGAACCCGGTAAATGAATAGTGACGAAACCGGGAGACGAAACGCGTTTAATTCGAAAAGACGAAAAACGACCCGGGCTATTAATTAATGTGGGCCGGTTTTAATTGATATGTATACACCCATTAATAGCTTGCTAGCTATTAAGTAATGAGAGGACAAATAAGTAAATAAAGCAAATAGTATAAAGTAAAAGTAAAATAAAATACTTACCTCTCACCTCTTTCTTTCTTCATTCACGATTTGCTCCAGGCATTTCAACTTCTTCTTCTTCCTCTCTGTAACTCGCGACAGCAACAGCCCCAAACCCTCTCCTTGTCTCACCTCTAACTTGCCCGTTCCTCCACCAAATCACACGAAATTTGTACCGTTGAACTCCTCTCGGTGAGAGCTTCGGTTTCCACCCAATTAAAACTCGATTCCTCCATCTTCATCTCCATTGACGTTGGAGCTTTTGAAGCGTGAAGAGCTGATTTCAACTCTTCTTCTCTTCCTTAGTGCCTTAAGGTATTAATAAGTAAGTGATTAGAACATTTTAAGCTTATTCTACCACTTGTGAGACTTTTTCCCTCACGTTGGAAAATTCCCCTCATTTCAGCCGAGACCATATGTTTTTGTGGGGTGTTGGAAACTTCTCCAGTTGATTGCCAAGCCAACCATTTGGGTTCTCTAAGGTAAAATCTAGATTAAACTCTGAAAACTAGCTCTTAAAATATATATTAGGTTTTGTGGAGGAAAAGTGAATTGATTGTTGAATGTGTGATGGGCTGCGGTTGTAGTTGGCAATCCAAAGCCCTTGTGTGGTGTGGAAAACAAGAGGAGAAAGAGGGAACAAGATAAAGAGGAAGAAGGGGAGTGAAAACTGAAAGTGAAACAAGGTAAAAAGCTTACCTTGTATTGGTTTTGTTTCCTTGTGAAATTGATGTGGGTGTTGAATAAATAACCTTGAGTTTGTGTAGTCTTGGTACTACAATATTAATAGTTTGAAGAGAATGTTTTAATGTGTGTGGGTGTGCAATTAAACCTAGAAGTTAAGCTGTTTTACATATGTGAGCAAATGGGATTTTGTTGTGTTATATGTGTTTAAACCAAACAGGTGGGAGATGTGTGTTGAGAACTTTTGTAGTGTGGTGAAAATGATTAGTGAAATAAATAGGTGCTGTCAAAATTCACCTAGGATGGATAGAAGAGTGTTCTAGGAGTGAAATAATGCCATTTTTGAGTTAGGTATGGCATCAGTATGTGAGGTCTGAATGGTTTAAAGTAGTGGCCAAAATCTGTACAATCTGTTAGAAAACAAGAGAGAAAACAAGGTTGTAAGTGTAAAAGAATCTAAGTAAAAATTAACTAGATTGGTGAGTGTACTTGGTGTTTGGTTAAGGTGGTTTAGGTGGGTAATTAGTCACTAAAACATGAAGATTTTAGTTGGTGAAGGTTGGTTAATTAATGGGCAAAGAGAGAACCTGTAACAGAGGAATAAACTGTCAAAATTGTGAAATCTGTAGCAGGGTCCGGGACTTAGGTCCAGGACCAAGTCCCGGACCACCCCTATTTTTACCCCCGAGAGTTCCCTGCTTGTTTGGTCCGGGTCCTAACCCCTGCCCAAGTCCCGGACCATATACATTTTTCAACCCGAGAGTTCCCTGCTTGTTTGGTCCGGGACCTAACTCCATGCCCAAGTCCCGGACCATATACAATTCATTAGCCGAGAGTTTGAACCAAGGTTGGTCCGGGACTTAAGTCCCGTGTGAAGTCCCGGACCAGACCAGAAATGTAAAAATAAGAGTTTTAAGTGGGGTTTAAGCTAGGGAATGGCTTGGTAATGATGTTATAAGATGTTAAGGCCTTGTTTGGTGACATGCAAAGGCCCTGGGAAGTGGGAGAAAGTGTTAGAATTGAGTGTGAAGTAAGAACTCAAATTAATAAAAGTGAAACCGAGTTAACGGGATAACGGGGGTGAGTACGGGAACAACATTTTATTATGTACCGTATGAGTTTAGTATTAACAATAATGTTTGAAACATTATCAGAGAATCGTGCGTGACCCGAGCATGGTGAGATGACACGGTAAATGTAGAAACCCCGGTGAAAGGTATGATTTTCTCATACTCCGCGTGCTAACCGTGTTACGTTGATTTGTGTGTTTGTGTGCCGGCTTAATCAAGATTAAAGCATGAAAATAATCCCTTGTTTGATTATGTATGCCTTGCTGTATGTTGAATGAGCTAACATACTTGTATGCCGGTGTGGTCTAACATAGTGAATGGACCGACTCGTAGTGAGTAACGTTCGCCTAGCGACCCATAGATCGGGTCGATGCTTATGATAACGAAAACGTGCAAACACACAAACTATCCATTAAAGTATAACGATAACGCAAACATATGAACTCCCTAGAATGTGAGGAGAAGTACGGGTTGAGTAAATACCCGATAATGGTTAGAAAACCACATTGAAACAATCCACGAAACAAATGAGAGTGGAAAGATAAGTGAACCTCCTTCAAGAGGATTTAAGATAGTTCGAGGATGTGAACCAGTGAAGAAGGTAAAAGAGACCTGAGGGATTAGTAACTCCCTTGAGACATGGTCGACCTCCTATATGAGGATTTTACCTGGTATATGCAAGTAACCGAAAGTATGAGTAAAGTAAATGTATGGGTAACTCTTAAAACCTAAGATTAACCGAACTAAAGTAATGTTCCCAAGGTCATTAGAAACATCGAGGGTGATGCTTCTAGACTAATATACATAATATTATTATAACTCCAAGAGAGGAGTGTACGGGAATGTAAGTAGTCCGAGAGCAGTCGGCCTAAGTAAAAGAGATAGGAACTAAGAGAGAGTTCCGTGAGCTAGTTGAACCTTCCCACCAAGCTAGACCCAGAGTAGGGTCGAAACCGGGGAAGTAAGACTATGCTAGAGAGCCATGAGTTTTGGCCTAAGTATGTATAAGTGTAACAAGCGTGACGTAGGAGACCTGTAGCGTCTCGAGAATCTACAAGAGCTTGAGTATAAATAACCCAAGAGTGTGGGTGAGATAATGAGTATAAATAACCCAAGAGTATGGGTGAGATAATGAGAATAAGTAACCCGAGAGTGTGGGTGAGTATAGTACGAGTAGCCCAAGAGAATGGGTGTGTATTGAATAAGTAAACAAGGCATAGTGAGGTATAACCCTCGAGGCCTAAGAGTAACCAGATACAACTAACAACCTTGTTATGTTAGTTAGGAATTGTGTTCCATGATTGGATGTAGGTTCCTTGAGCATTACATGTACTTGTTGTATTGCTTGATGCATGTTGTTTGACTAAAATGAACTCCATGTATATCCGACTAAGTGGTCGGCGTACCCCGGTTAGCGCTCGGGGTATGCGAATTTCATATGCAGCGTTAAGCTGAGCCCCTAGGGGCGATGTTTTTATTTTACAGGTACACCGAAGATGTTACCGTTCGAGAGTAGGACGGGGTCGGTGGTTTGCATGGGTAGTTAGATTTAATTACTTATGTATTGAAAGAGGTGTAAGACCGAATGTGTTGTCGGCATCCATATATTGTAGACTCGGTATAGTGACGAAGTGAGTTGAGTATTGTATTTGTATTGTGTACTCGGTTGCTCCAGTCCATCAGACCGTTACTGTATGTGAGATAGGCCTGGTTAGCCATATGGGTGGCTAACGGCGTTGTTTCACCCTCGTTGTAATTAGAGTTCCGCTGCGTGATTAAGAGGTAATTATGAGATTAACGATTGGGTGTTACAATGTCAGTATGTCCGTGAACCTTGCAGTATGTACCAACTCTTACTTGTCCCCCCACATGCCAAACATATTCGGTATGTTTTGAAAATTCTCACGCCCCATACACCAGTGTTCCTCTTCTGTCTCGCATCGGTATATCTGGGTATGCTAACCCACTAAACACTTGCACCTCCTTCCATATACTTCATCATCGGTGCATGTCCAGAAAACGCTTCAATTCTTCCCCCTGTCCGTTGGCGCAAGGCCTTGATCCTTCTGGCTGCATGCCCGATACTGGGTGCTCCAAAATCTGAAATAAAACCCGTAATCAGCCCAGAAGGTTAGCAAGGTAAGCTGGAACAATTTCCCTCCTTCTCCGCTTGTTTGTATCGATCTGTAAGCGCATGGCTATAACTCTCAACCTCCTTCATGTTCCACTGATAGTTCACGAACAGGTAATGCTGTTCTCACTCTGCTTGTTCTGTCCGAATCTCCATGCTCAAGTACTGCTAATCTTTCTTGTTTCACGCATGAAATCTGCATCCATCTTCACCCCTTAAGCGTGATAAAACCTCCGAGGAAAGACAACTGCACTCTGGTTAAGAACCTACTGGATAAAAGCTGCTCCAGCCTTGTTGAAACAGAACCAGAAGGTAACACCCTATTGAAACCCGTTTCAGTTACTCCAGCCCAGCTCTTTCTCTTTCTGGTTGTCAAGTCTAATCCTGAGTGATCCCCTTCAGTTGAGGTCGAAAGCTCAAGCCCTTAGAAGTTTCACATTTCACCAGGAGCGGATCAGGAAGAACTAACTGCAAAGAAGGAAAAGGAAGAAAATAACACAAGGTAGTGAGCTGATCCCAATAACCCGTACTGGTTTCTTTTGAATGCAGTCTGATAAACCACTAACATGTATATACTGTGTATAAACCTTCAGAGGTGTTACCCATGAGATCTTGGATCTGTTTAATGTTAAAACTACATGAAGTTACTTAACTAAGTGTCTGAACAAGCTGGGGAAAACAGAAAATAGACACAAAAACAGAATGAGACAATAGCAGAAATTTAACATCAATTCAGTTTACAGGCGAGTTCAGTTTCTGTATGACTATGCTACAGAAGGTTATGAGGAGGTGTATTGAATTATTAATAAGCCTAACACACTTCTAAGACACTTAAGCGAATCTGTAAACACTTGAAAAGGATAGGAATTGAATTATTCAGAGAAGGAAAGGGAATAAAGAAAAGAATGCATCAAGTTATCAGTTTAGTTTTTCATTTCTGGTTTCAGGTGTTGTGTAGTACTTCTCAGAGGTGTGGTTCCTGTTTCTTTGGGTTAGTTCTGTGGTTAAAACTGTGCTAACATTTAAGCCTACGTGTAGATAATTGGGAAAAGAAAAAAAAAACCAAAGAGAATGAGTCTGTCAACTGGTAGCAGATTACCAGTTTTTAAAATTCTGTAACTTTGTGTTTCTGTACACAAACTGTCTAGGAGTGTTATGGTGTGGCGAAGATGAATTAATGACTCAACTCAAGTCAGTACTGCTAGGCCAGTTGGGCATAATTGAAAACTAAGTCGTAAACCTAGAACAGAGGCAAGATAGAAGCAGGTGTATTAGTTAGCTTCCAGTTTCTGAATTTCGAATTTCAGTATGATCATAACTCTGTAACATTAGCAGATTTGTTTGGGCTGGTTATGAGGTTAAGCCTTGATTTAACACTTAGGTAATTGGGTAGACAATTATGGGGAGTAGAAAGCAGGTTAAAGAACCAAAAGAAAAACAGAAGGAAGAAACGGTCTTGGGTTGGAGTTTTCAGTTGCTGCAGTTTCTTTCTGTTCCTGTATATGAAATACCTCAGGTAGCTTAATGGGATTTTCTAGGTAGTTTTGGGTTTAAAACATACCCAGCACACTTAGCTAAGTAAGTAAGTGTTTGGTAGAAAATGTAAATCAGTTTAGAGGACAGACAGAGAACAAAACAAGAGAAATAACAGTTGGTGATTTCAGTGTCTTTTGACCCAGTTCTGGGACATATCAGCGGGTGTGATTAGTTGCTTTTGGTCTGTTTGAAGATTAAAATTATACTACGACCTTGATTAAGTAGCTAAGTAATGGAGGGAAAATTGAAAGGTTGAATTGTGAATAAACAGAAGGAAAACAATAGAAGTTATCAGTTTCGGTTGTGCATTTGTTTCTTCTCCAGTTTCATGTAACTCTGTAACAGAGAGTTATAAAAGGGTTGTGTTGTGTTGATTATGATCCTAACACACCTTAGTAAACTAGAAGTACCTAGAGCAAGATTAGAAAACAGGTTAACGCACAAATTAATATCAAACAGAAAAGAAACGAAAGAACAGATCTGAAATAGAAGAAGGTTGACAGTTAATTTTCAGTTTCTGGAATTCTATATGCTTCTGTGTATTGACTCCCTGGGATAACCTCGATGCTATATTAACCTAGTGACTAGCCTAAGTGCTTACCCACAACGTGAGGCCTGGTGCAAACCAACAAAAAGAAAAGGAAACACACAGTTAGTATGCTAAGACAGAAACATGGAACAGAAAGAAAAACTATACAGGTTCAAGCTTCAGTTTGTATGCTTAGCAGTTTCTGGGAGAAGGGAATTCTAGTATTTGGATTGTCTCTGTAACATCGGTAAAACTGTGGTGGGTTACCTAGGAGTTATAATCTTTATTAATCACTTAAGCACTGTGGGAAGAACTGAAAATCAGATTGTAAACAAAGAACAGAAAAGAAATAGAAGAATGTGGTGTATCAGTTTTTCTATCTGGAGTTTTCTGCAACAATGCAGTTTGGTATAATGGCTTTTCAGAAGTTTTAACTTATTTCCTTGGGTCTGTTTGAGGATAGGATTATAACAGAGCACGTAATTAAGGAGCTAAGGCAGATTGGGAAAGACTGAAAATGAATCTGTAACAAAAGAAGAGATAGAGAAGGAGATAACAGTTTTTGTTCTGTTTCAGTTTCAGTTCTAGTTTTGGATTTCTTGTTTCAGTATATGAGTCATAGCAGTGGGTTTAATCGGATTGGTTGGACTGTTTTAAGTTTAAACCTTAATCAAACACTTAACTAACCTGTGTCACTAAGTTGGGGAAAATAAAGAAAAGAATCAAGTTCAGAAACAGGAAAGAAAGGGAGTAGATAACAGACCTTGAGTTTTTTTAGTTTCAGCTCCTGAAACTTTTACCCTCTGTGTAACTCGATTTCAAGGGGTTTATAGGGATTGAATTGAGAGATGACTGAATCTAAACACACCGATAGCTAGTGGGGTAAAATTTAAAGACAGCTTAGTGAATAACAGCAAGGAAAAGACAACTGAATTGAATGTTTCAGTTTGTTTGGTTTCTGAAACGTGGTCTTCTGTATAACTCGGTACAGAATGATTTGAAGAGTGTTGTATTGGGTTTCTCATGAATCTAAAATACCTCTAACGTACCCTAGTAAGTGATGTATACATTGGGCAAAATTAGAAACCAGATTAAAGAGCAGAAAAAAAACAGAAGAAGAGATAATGCATCAGTTTGGTTTGGGGTTTGATTCTCTCTTGTATGTGTTTCTGTGTAACTGATCACAGAAGCTATGAGTGTGGTATTAGGTTAGTCTCGAGTTTAAGACATTGCTAACACCCATATCTAGCTGAGTAAGTACTAGGGGAAAGAAGGGAACATCAGCTGAACTAGCTAGAGACAAGAGCCAAGAAGTAATATGTAGATTATGTTTTCAGTTTCGGTTAGGCTGTATCTTCTGTGTAACTGCTGTTCATGGGTGTTATGAGGGTGATGACAGATTGATAATCCACCCAAAACCCTCCTAATGTATCCAGCTAAACTTATGGAACATCTTTGGAAGTTTAGACACCCGTAGAGACTTTAAAAGTGTTATAATATAAGGCTATGTACAAGAACCCTGTTTCAGTATAGAAACACTTAAGCCTAAGTATAAAAGAGTTATAGAAATAATTGAGGAGTGTTATTGTGTAATTGGTGGGCTTATAACATAGCTATTTAGCTAAGGAGGGGAATACACATTTGACAAGTTATACCTATTTTATACAAACTCGTTACATAACTAGCGTTTAAAACGCTCTATAACCTTAACTAAGGAAAAAAAAGGACTTGGTAAATGTGTAAAACGAGGTTATGAATATCCTTGGAGTATGATAAGCCTAGAATTAACGCATGTGAAGTTCTAGGACTTAATGTAAACTAAGCATCCAACAACATACCTAGGGAATAACACACGATATAAGGTGTCATCACATAAAATAATAAACTGACACATTGTTTTTAAATTAACGCTAGGGCCGTAGCGAACTCCGACCGGGAACTCCGAGTTTGAGACGACTCGTACTTCTGGCTAAGGTATGGACATGTGTGGTTCGTATGTTGCCGTGTTACACGGCTTGTTTGCTTTGTGTGCGGTGTGCTTTGTGTGAAAATGACATAAGATCAAAGCATGAAATTGGATTGCTTGTTTATCATGTTGTATGATTTCTATATCATTGTTGAATATATCATTGCGCGCACACAGTAGTTTAGTCCCTTTCGCGTTATGGAACTTTGAGATGAGACTCAACGAACTATGTAAACAAAGAAGCTACATAAAGGGAAAACTATACGAGAACTACTACGAATTATGAAAATAAAGAAAACGCTATAAGGGGAATTCCTCTCTAAACCATTGAGGACTACCATGACACCCACTATGGTGTCTATGCTTTAATGATAATGAAGGGCAAGTCTCCTTTGGGGAGACATGACGAACCACGTAAACAAAACAAAAGAACTATACGAAGAGACAAATCCTCTCTAACTTTAGAGGACCGCTAATGACACCCACTATGGTGTCGAGATTATAATGATAATGAAATGAAAAGTACCAACTGGTGAACATGAGGATAACCCGGGAAGACGACATCTCGGGCCGCGCGGTATGGAATATTCGGGAGTTGGTATCTGCATCAGATCCTTCACCCTTCTGTGTGGAGCACATCCTGGGGTCTAGAGGCGACTCCGCTTTCTCGACGCATGACGTCGGGAATGGGGGAGTGACAAATTGGGGGAGCTTATCCTGGAGTCAAGAGGCGACTCCGCTTTCTCGGCGCATGACGCCGGGAATGAGGGATTAGCTATGGAGGCGACGACCTCCAACGTGCGGTGATAAAAGAGTTCACAAACAATCCTTAAAGAAACAAGGAACGATTAGCACCTACATAATGAAGTCTCGGGATCTAATCTATATCCCCTGACTCGGTGCCAGAGAATAAAGGAAAACTTGTGTAATGAGACCAAGCAAGCAAGAGAAAGTCACAAATGTGATCCTTCAAGAAAACAAGGAATGAATAGCACCTACATTATAAAGTCTCGGGATCTAACCTACATCCCCCGGACTCGGTGCAAGAGAAGAACGATAAACTTATGTAATGAGAACAAGAAAACAATACGCAATCTCTTGAATGATCCCATAGTGAGGATCGACGGTATAATATACCTACACACACGTTGTATTATGTACTTGGTTGTTGCTGTTACATTAGCAGCTTATTGTGTCGAGTTACGTGCTTGCAAGTGTGCTTGGTTGTTTATTGACATTGCTATGCTATTTGCAAGTTGTGCTTGGTTGCTTACTGATATTGTTATGCTACCGATGAGTGTGTATGATATCATGATGTGCTGATGTGTGCTTTACTGCTTTATGATAGCATGTAAATTGACTTAATAATATTCGACCAATTAGTCGTGTGGCCCGGTAACATGCGGGCTTCACACGTTCATACTCAGCGTAGTTTGCTGAGTCCTTTACACCCAATTTTTTTCAGGTCTTGTGCCAGACGATAACGGAGAGTAGGCAAGGGTGACTACCATAGGGGTAGTCCACATGGCAAGACTTTTAGTAGTATGCTTTTAATGTGTGGGTTGAACTTTTGGGTTATGTTGTTTAAGTTGTTAACTAAACTGTAGATGCTCGGTACTTGAGTTGTACTTTATATTGTATTTGGATTTCGTTAAGTTGGACTTCCAGTCATACAGACCGTAACTTGGAGTTAGTAATGAGGACTGTCAACCACGTGGTGGTTGGCGTCTGTAGCACCCGAATAGAGTTCGAAACCGCTGCGTAGATTGTTGGTTGTGATTCGGGGGTGTTACAGAAAGTGGTATCAGAGCGTAGTTGCGCTCTGATGACTGGAACAGAGGAGTACCGAGTATAGGAAAACCTAAATTTGAGAAACGGGGTTACGGGTTAGTTGGTGAGGCTCGTTAGTTAGGGTCCATTTCAATCCGTAGGAAAACGCTGGAGAGGTAGAAAGCCTCCTCACACTCGGGAAAACCCGATCTGGCGTTTACACAATGGCATATAATCAATCCGGTAAGGAAAACTAGGTACCCCTATCTTTTCATCAATGTTTCGGCTTAGTGTAGGGTACGGGGGCGTACCCCTCTTTTAAGGGGGGGGGGGGGGAAGCGCGTTTTGTTTGTATGTGTGTTGAGTTATTATGATGTATTCCTACAACCACTCGTGGTTGGTTGGTAGGGTTGTGTGTTTGGGATTGTGTGTGAAAATGTTATGTACACTATGTATGAATGAATGTCGTGTGCCTTGGTTTGCACTTTAGCATGTTATACATTGCTAGCTTCTTGGTCTACTATGAGAACTGGTGTGAAGCCACCGATGTGGCACGGTGCTTAGAAGCACCAAGCATTTTAATTATGGACTTGATCCTTTGGGTATCGATAATGAATACGGGACTGGATCCCTAAGATTGCTAGGATGGAAAATATAAGTTAAGGAAGTAAGACTTCGGGACGAAGTCTCTTTTAAGGGGGGTAAGCTGAAATACCCTAAATATTAAATGCATAAAATCATAACGTGTTTTATAATATGGACATAAAATAACGTTCGAACCATTTAAGCTAGTACATTTACATATGTACGAACACGAAAATATATGTACGTAACGTTATAATACCGTAACACTGTAATAAAAACAATAACGCTGCATAATTGCGTTACAAAAAAATATAGAATCACCTGATATAATATATAGTCGTACACATATAAATAATAATGTATGACCTACACAAAAACAAAGAGAAAGAAAAGAAAAAAAAGGGGAGCAAAGACGCTCCCGCTGAGGTTCGAACCCCGTACCTCTCGTATGCTCAGTGAATGCTTTAACCGGTTGAGCTATGCTCGAATTCGGTAATCCTACTCACGAATTAAATGTAGTAGTATGCCTACTAAGTAACTACAACAACAACAACAAAATAGAAACCAGAGCCTAATTATGTCTGTAACAGCCCAGGGTCCCACATGTGTGATATTGTCCGCTTTGGCACACCGGCAGCACGGTTTTGCTCTTGGGTTTCACCCCAAAAGGCCTCACACAAGGGAGAGGTATCCATGCACCTATAAGGTGCACTTCGTGCTCCTCCCCAATCGATGTGGGAGGTAGCCCATCTCTGGGTGCTACACTCCGTTCTCCTCCCCCTCACGGGAGCCCAGCGTCCTCGCTGGCACATCGACCTGGGTCCGGCTCTGATACCATTTGTAACAGCCCAGGGTCCCACATGTGTGATATTGTCCGCTTTGGCACACCGGCCGCACGATTTTGCTCTTGGGTTTTCCCAAAAGGCCTCACACAAGGGAGAGGTATCCATGCACCTATAAGGTGCACTTCGTGCTCCTCCCCAATCGATGTGGGAGGTAGCCCATCTCTGGGTGCTACACTCCGTTCAAAAAAAAAATGGTATCAGAGCGAAGTATCACTCTGATGACTGGAAATACCGAGCTTAGGAGATACCGAGTTAGGAATTAGAGACTTAGGGCTATGGGTTGAGTGGTAGCGTGAGAGATGCGCTAGAAAGGAACTTCCAGTATGATCTGGATACCTATAATACCAGACCCGCCCTCCCACCCCCCCCCCCCCCCCGTATTAAAAGCTTGGGGAAGAACGTCAGAGAGACGGGGAAACCCGATCTGACACTTATATAATATTTCAATATGAACCAGAATCTGTCACGCGGTAGATCCTGATAACCGGAAACCCCGGAGATGGATCCCGTTGGAACGACAATAACCGCACTTAAAGGCGGGAGATCAGAAATCCTAATCCAAGGAGACCGGAATCTATGGCAGCTTGGGGCGACATGCTTAGCAGTCGCGAGAACCTAGCTAGCCGAGCAGCAGCAAGAAGGAAGCACTAACCGTGCAACAAGGCGGATTAATGAGAAGCTATAAAACCGAGACACATGTTAACGGACCGCCATAACTAAGTAATACCACTAATGGTATATTAACTGACTAAGAATCTAGTCAAGAGTAGATACACCCACCCTGCCACACCCAAAGAGGTTGCAATACTTAACTGATATAGCTTAGACAGCTACGAGCATAACTACGGGATATACCCGAATAGGACTACAGAAGTAGTGCCTAAATGACTTTAACCTCGGTAACCACAGTAAAGATGTGGGAACGAGCAACGAGGTAGAACAAAGCACTAAGTAATTAAGGAACTCCGAGAGTGGAGAAGCGCCTAAGTTGAATGACAGTCATGTCAAGATGAGTGAGAAGCAGCTCTAAGGAGTAGTTATCCAACTAAAGGATCAAGGAAGAGCCGACAAGGCTACCAGATACAATGTGAACAATACCGTGACCGGTATGAGTTAACCTAAAAACCGCCTGTACCGCGCACTTGCTACGGCAAGTGCAGTAATAATTGGACTGTTAAAAGGAACTTTAATAAGTGACAAGTACTAGCAAAGTACCAAGATGGCGAACGAAGCTAATATAGCAACTCAAACCTTAAGAATGGTGAAACGAAACCTCGAGAAGGCCTAACGGCCTGATCACTGCATAAGGAACACACCAGTCCGCGAGGAGCTGGACTCGGTAAGGAGCAGCCGGCATTAGAATGCCATGGAGATTTTACCTTCAAAACCCCAGTTTTCTTTCAAGCACAAAATTTTTCAAAAACCCCCAAATTTTAAAACCAAACCAGAGAACCATGGTAAATTATCATAGGACGATATAAGAGGAGTTGGCAACAGAATACTTCACTTAGGCGTGACCGACACTACAAGTGTACACAAATGAGACATGGAACGACCGCACTCCAAAGGAGCTTGCGGGCCTGACAGACCAGTTATGAGTTAGTCGGGTAAGTGGTAACGTATCAATAAGATACTCCATGTATGTATACAAGTAGAGTACGGGACACGGGAAGTAGCCCACTCCATACTACGGACGAAAGAGCCAATTCAAACAAACACAGTTGGACACCTCGAATGACCGAAGAACGCAAAGAAGCTTATCAAGCTAAAGGAGTCAAGAATCCAGTAAGATGATGGATCTAAGAACATAACGTTAAGAAGTGCGAGAAGCACAGAGTATTAAGTATAGACATTGGTTATGTCTCAGAAATAAATACCAGCGTTAGCAATACGGCGAATGCCTAAAATGAACATATTAATGTTCGATGAACGGGATAGAATTCCCATAGTATACTTCGTTGAAGAGAATGACGACCTGACCATGAAGATAAAGGAAAGGTACCAATGATCTACCCAATAACGGGAGATGTTACAACCCTAAAAGGGGATAGTTCCAAAAAAATATATAACCGCAAGACGGAATAAGGAACTGAACATACCCATGAGTTTAAGCCAGATGTATTGGCACTACTCAGTAACACCCAGGAGCAATCCGTGAAGGGTGCTGAAGGCAACAATAGTTGAACGCAACATCGGTTGAGAACACAGGTGTAAACTGAACACTCGGGTAGAACCCGAAGGGTTTCCACGTAACACGGAATACCCTAGATTGCCAGAGGGCATGAATTAATATCAAGATGCTTAAGTGACTTCCATGTACGGAAGCGTGGTGGAAACAACCATATCAAAGAGCCCAGTATACCTCCAAACCATTTAATGGTGTACGGAGGAGCAGAGATTTGTATAAACAGCAGCACAGAGCATAGCTCGAGGCGAGGTGGCTTGTAAGCCGGAAAACTAACTACAATTAGTAGTTCTAAACATTGCAAATCTATGCATAAAAGCATAAAAAGGAACAGTGGGCAATGAACCACTACCTTAGAGTGGGGATACCACTTGTTATTGTAGGGCCTATGGAACGGCAATTGCGTGAATCCTAGAGAAAGGCTACCACCTAAATATGTAATGTGAAACCGCTAGAGCGGTGTAGTGAACCTTGAGCATGTGTACATTTCCAAGGAATATATGAACTATAGTAAAGTGTAAAGAGAACCTTGATAGCAGTAAAAGGAAACCGAAGAGTAATCGGCTGAGTAATAAACACGGCATGTGTGCCATAGGAACTGCAGAGTAAGCAGTGCGCAAGTGCGCAGAGAGATTTAAAAAGTAGCGTATTATGTTGAGCCAAGTAAACGGCAAGCCATAGTGTAAATGGCGTGAACACCTGGGCGGAAGCTAAAGTAGTAGCGGATGCCATGAAAATGAGAAAGACCAAGGTACGCAGTAAGCGACCATTGTAAGAGTATATTCAGATAGTGATCAGAAGTTGATGAGGAAATGTAGTAATGGAGACATGATCATTCCTATCTCATGAGAGATTTACTGTCAAGGGTTTACGCTTCTGCACTCTGTATGACTGAGTGTTTTGGTATTGCACTTGTGCGGTAATGATCAAATGGGAGAGCCAGGAATTGAGAAATGTCAACGAAGTCTGTTGAGTGAGAATCTAGAGAAATGACCGTGCGGCCGTTGGCCGAAGATGCACGAAGAATGTGGGCCGTAACCCACAGGTCCCAGGACCGACAAATGGTAAATGCAGAGTAGAATGAATGAGGAAATCTTGTACAGAAACAAATAACTAATACGATTCAAAAGCCATTATTTAACAAGGAAGCACTACACACTGAGTAGTAGCTTGGCCTCAACCGACAATAAGTCGGGAAAAGTAGTGAATAACCATGAAGGTATACAGAGTTATACAAAAATAGATTTCCAGAGAGCTGGAGAGAAAATCTATAACCTATCGAATTCGCATACGGTAAGAGATACCTAGCGACGATCGAGAACCTTTATTCCCAAGACGCAAAGAGATAAAAGGGAGTGGATTAATACATTGAGAATACCAAAGAGCGAATTAAGCTCTAATTATCAGGTCACGCAGCAGAAGCTTGCGGACCGTAATTCAAAGTTAAGTATACATGGAAACCATGAGTAGATGGCATCATAAACGCCTTGAAGCCTTAGAGGCTAGAACCGAACCTGGTTATGAGTTAATTAACCACATTGAAGTCAAAACACTTCATGATACCCGAATTAGTGAACCAATGTTCAGTGATAACATATGGTTGGTTACGCGGGCGTAACCCCTTTTAAGGGGGGTAGGGCGAGAAACCGCTTAGGGTATGTTTTACGTGTTGGTGCGTAAACTACTATGTGCATGGCACAAAGAAAATTGTTTTGATGTTTGGACCTCATGTTACATAAACATGTGTACCCATTCATTGTGTAATAAGTATTGTGCAGGAGAGATGCAAGTAATGAGTATGTAATATTTATGAAAAGGGGAGTAGAGAGACTCCTAGGGAATGAGAATCCCTATAGTATATGTCTAGTGAGATTAGACATGAGATATGACGAGTATAAATCGGCATGAAACCGATGTGTAACCTAAGAGGGAGTGAGTTCCCTAGGTGATTTTATTTGAGAATGATTGGTGGAGTGAGTTCCATCCTTTGGAGTTGTATGTTGTATGTTTTAAGTTGAGTAATAATTTGACTAATGAGGCCACAAGTATGGAATGCCTAGGCAAGGTAAGTGAAACAAACAGAGAATAATGGATGACTTAAGTTCCATGATAAAGATAAATTGAAACAGATTGTTTTATGAATATGACTAGTAAGAGTAAAAGATAGAAAACGAAAATGTTTGACTATCTGTTTGTTTGAAACTGACGTGGGAGGTGGAACTTGGTCTGCTAGCGATCAAGGGAAACCGAACACAAATTGGGGTGGAAGGATAGTTCAACACTGATGCTGATCACATCAGGGTTGGATGATTCTTGAAGCTCCCTATAAGTGGTCACAAGTAATCACGCTAAGAAAAGATACAGCTACCATAAATGTGATTTGGAGTTGTGTGATGTTTTAAAAAGAATTTTCAAACAGATTTTGAAAAAGAATTTTCTTCAAGTATGAAGATGGAAACGAAAACTGGTTTTGAAACCGCTATCACCCGCCGATGGCTGTGGCCTTAAGTCTTGATGACCGGTAGAACGGTGGGCGTGTACTAGTTTTGAAACCATTGCACCGTACGTGCGGCGGTCCTAAGTGACCGGTTGGGGCGGTGTCAGTGTGTGATTTTTCCAAAGGCAGCGGGACGGGGAGAGTACCCTGAGATGTTCCTGTGTTGAGTGAGTCAACCAGAGTGCCTGAGGATATGTATATGTGTAACGTTTTGATCAGAACCGAAGGGACCGTGGGCCAGAGAGAGTAAGTGCCCATTTGTCATGAAACGGCCGTGAACCAGAAGAGTAAGTGTTCAACGTGACCGGTACCTGAGGGATCAGTAGTATATTACTCAACATGGATTCGAGGACTGTAGTGCCTTCTTGTCTTCGGACCGATTCCATGGAGAGAGTACAAAAAGTATTTCTGATTGCTATACATGCTGTGATATATGTGTGGTATGTGTAGTGTGAAATAAGACGGACTTGTGGAGTCTGTAAGGTTATACATGTATTATAACCTTGGCATAGTACGCCAATGAGAGTAACCATTTAGATTCACCAACTTTGAGGACAAAGTTCCTAAGGGGGGTAGATTTTAATACCCCGGATCTAAAATGGCGATTTAATTACTCTAATAAAATTATTAAAGGCCTAATTGTGCCTAGAGAGTATTGGTAAAAAAAAAGAATAAAACCAAAAGAAAAGAGAAAATGCGTTAAACGCGAAAAACGCTAAAATGCGCATTAAATCTAAATAAGAGATATATGATCTCGTTAGGGTCCGAGATGGATTCCTAAGGCTTAATTACACCTAAATATTATGTGGGAATAATTCCCGAAGAAAACGGATCCAAATAATGGATTAAAAATGCTAACGGAGTTTTAAGCACGCTTTTCGAAAACCCGAAAACGCAACTTTAAGTGGTCAAACGGACCCGTAAAAATTATAGTTGATTAAATAACTATAAATAAATATTAATGGAAGCTTAATAACCATTAAAATTAATTAAACGGCAAAATTCCGGAAAACGGACCCGGTAAATGAATAGTGTCGAAAACGGGAGACGAAAACGTTTAATTCGAAAAGACGAAAAACGACCCGGGCTATTATTTAATGTGGGCCGGTTTTAATTGATATGTATACACCCATTAATAGCTTGCTAGCTATTAAGTAATGAGAGGACAAATAAGTAAATAAAGCAAATAGTATAAAGTAAAAGTAAAATAAAATACATACCTCTCACCTCTTTCTTTCTTCATTCACGATTTGCTCCAGGCATTTCAACTTCTTCTTCTTCCTCTCTGTAACTCGCGACAGCAACAGCCCCAAACCCTCTCCTTGTCTCACCTCTAACTTGCCCGTTCCTCCACCAAATCACACGAAATTTGTACCGTTGAACTCCTCTCGGTGAGAGCTTCGGTTTCCACCCAATTAAAACTCGATTCCTCCATCTTCATCTCCATTGACGTTGGAGCTTTTGAAGCGTGAAGAGCTGATTTCAACTCTTCTTCTCTTCCTTAGTGCCTTAAGGTATTAATAAGTAAGTGATTAGAACATTTTAAGCTTATTCTACCACTTGTGAGACTTTTTCCCTCACGTTGGAAAATTCCCCTCATTTCAGCCGAGACCATATGTTTTTGTGGGGTGTTGGAAACTTCTCCAGTTGATTGCCAAGCCAACCATTTGGGTTCTCTAAGGTAAAATCTAGATTAAACTCTGAAAACTAGCTCTTAAAATATATATTAGGTTTTGTGGAGGAAAAGTGAATTGATTGTTGAATGTGTGATGGGCTGCGGTTGTAGTTGGCAATCCAAAGCCCTTGTGTGGTGTGGAAAACAAGAGGAGAAAGAGGGAACAAGATAAAGAGGAAGAAGGGGAGTGAAAACTGAAAGTGAAACAAGGTAAAAAGCTTACCTTGTATTGGTTTTGTTTCCTTGTGAAATTGATGTGGGTGTTGAATAAATAACCTTGAGTTTGTGTAGTCTTGGTACTACAATATTAATAGTTTGAAGAGAATGTTTTAATGTGTGTGGGTGTGCAATTAAACCTAGAAGTTAAGCTGTTTTACATATGTGAGCAAATGGGATTTTGTTGTGTTATATGTGTTTAAACCAAACAGGTGGGAGATGTGTGTTGAGAACTTTTGTAGTGTGGTGAAAATGATTAGTGAAATAAATAGGTGCTGTCAAAATTCACCTAGGATGGATAGAAGAGTGTTCTAGGAGTGAAATAATGCCATTTTTGAGTTAGGTATGGCATCAGTATGTGAGGTCTGAATGGTTTAAAGTAGTGGCCAAAATCTGTACAATCTGTTAGAAAACAAGAGAGAAAACAAGGTTGTAAGTGTAAAAGAATCTAAGTAAAAATTAACTAGATTGGTGAGTGTACTTGGTGTTTGGTTAAGGTGGTTAGGTGGGTAATTAGTCACTAAAACATGAAGATTTTAG
The DNA here is from genome assembly GCA_023374045.1 of Limonium bicolor. Lineage (NCBI taxonomy): Eukaryota > Viridiplantae > Streptophyta > Magnoliopsida > Caryophyllales > Plumbaginaceae > Limonium > Limonium bicolor. The sequence goes on along the minus strand of CM041779.1, from coordinate 77,823,894 downwards.
TTGGTGAAGGTTGGTTAATTAATGGGCAAAGAGAGAACCTGTAACAGAGGAATAAACTGTCAAAATTGTGAAATCTGTAGCAGGGTCCGGGACTTAGGTCCAGGACCAAGTCCCGGACCACCCCTATTTTTACCCCCGAGAGTTCCCTGCTTGTTTGGTCCGGGTCCTAACCCCTGCCCAAGTCCCGGACCATATCATTTTTCAACCCGAGAGTTCCCTGCTTGTTTGGTCCGGGACCTAACTCCATGCCCAAGTCCCGGACCATATACAATTCATTAGCCGAGAGTTTGAACCAAGGTTGGTCCGGGACTTAAGTCCCGTGTGAAGTCCCGGACCCAGACCAGAAATGTAAAAATAAGAGTTTTAAGTGGGGTTTAAGCTAGGGAATGGCTTGGTAATGATGTTATAAGATGTTAAGGCCTTGTTTGGTGACATGCAAAGGCCCTGGGAAGTGGGAGAAAGTGTTAGAATTGAGTGTGAAGTAAGAACTCAAATTAATAAAAGTGAAACCGAGTTAACGGGATAACGGGGGTGAGTACGGGAACAACATTTTATTATGTACCGTATGAGTTTAGTATTAACAATAATGTTTGAAACATTATCAGAGAATCGTGCGTGACCCGAGCATGGTGAGATGACACGGTAAATGTAGAAACCCCGGTGAAAGGTATGATTTTCTCATACTCCGCGTGCTAACCGTGTTACGTTGATTTGTGTGTTTGTGTGCCGGCTTAATCAAGATTAAAGCATGAAAATAATCCCTTGTTTGATTATGTATGCCTTGCTGTATGTTGAATGAGCTAACATACTTGTATGCCGGTGTGGTCTAACATAGTGAATGGACCGACTCGTAGTGAGTAACGTTCGCCTAGCGACCCATAGATCGGGTCGATGCTTATGATAACGAAAACGTGCAAACACACAAACTATCCATTAAAGTATAACGATAACGCAAACATATGAACTCCCTAGAATGTGAGGAGAAGTACGGGTTGAGTAAATACCCGATAATGGTTAGAAAACCACATTGAAACAATCCACGAAACAAATGAGAGTGGAAAGATAAGTGAACCTCCTTCAAGAGGATTTAAGATAGTTCGAGGATGTGAACCAGTGAAGAAGGTAAAAGAGACCTGAGGGATTAGTAACTCCCTTGAGACATGGTCGACCTCCTATATGAGGATTTTACCTGGTATATGCAAGTAACCGAAAGTATGAGTAAAGTAAATGTATGGGTAACTCTTAAAACCTAAGATTAACCGAACTAAAGTAATGTTCCCAAGGTCATTAGAAACATCGAGGGTGATGCTTCTAGACTAATATACATAATATTATTATAACTCCAAGAGAGGAGTGTACGGGAATGTAAGTAGTCCGAGAGCAGTCGGCCTAAGTAAAAGAGATAGGAACTAAGAGAGAGTTCCGTGAGCTAGTTGAACCTTCCCACCAAGCTAGACCCAGAGTAGGGTCGAAACCGGGGAAGTAAGACTATGCTAGAGAGCCATGAGTTTTGGCCTAAGTATGTATAAGTGTAACAAGCGTGACGTAGGAGACCTGTAGCGTCTCGAGAATCTACAAGAGCTTGAGTATAAATAACCCAAGAGTGTGGGTGAGATAATGAGTATAAATAACCCAAGAGTATGGGTGAGATAATGAGAATAAGTAACCCGAGAGTGTGGGTGAGTATAGTACGAGTAGCCCAAGAGAATGGGTGTGTATTGAATAAGTAAACAAGGCATAGTGAGGTATAACCCTCGAGGCCTAAGAGTAACCAGATACAACTAACAACCTTGTTATGTTAGTTAGGAATTGTGTTCCATGATTGGATGTAGGTTCCTTGAGCATTACATGTACTTGTTGTATTGCTTGATGCATGTTGTTTGACTAAAATGAACTCCATGTATATCCGACTAAGTGGTCGGCGTACCCCGGTTAGCGCTCGGGGTATGCGAATTTCATATGCAGCGTTAAGCTGAGCCCCTAGGGGCGATGTTTTTATTTTACAGGTACACCGAAGATGTTACCGTTCGAGAGTAGGACGGGGTCGGTGGTTTGCATGGGTAGTTAGATTTAATTACTTATGTATTGAAAGAGGTGTAAGACCGAATGTGTTGTCGGCATCCATATATTGTAGACTCGGTATAGTGACGAAGTGAGTTGAGTATTGTATTTGTATTGTGTACTCGGTTGCTCCAGTCCATCAGACCGTTACTGTATGTGAGATAGGCCTGGTTAGCCATATGGGTGGCTAACGGCGTTGTTTCACCCTCGTTGTAATTAGAGTTCCGCTGCGTGATTAAGAGGTAATTATGAGATTAACGATTGGGTGTTACAATGTCAGTATGTCCGTGAACCTTGCAGTATGTACCAACTCTTACTTGTCCCCCCACATGCCAAACATATTCGGTATGTTTTGAAAATTCTCACGCCCCATACACCAGTGTTCCTCTTCTGTCTCGCATCGGTATATCTGGGTATGCTAACCCACTAAACACTTGCACCTCCTTCCATATACTTCATCATCGGTGCATGTCCAGAAAACGCTTCAATTCTTCCCCCTGTCCGTTGGCGCAAGGCCTTGATCCTTCTGGCTGCATGCCCGATACTGGGTGCTCCAAAATCTGAAATAAAACCCGTAACAATCAGCCCAGAAGGTTAGCAAGGTAAGCTGGAACAATTTCCCTCCTTCTCCGCTTGTTTGTATCGATCTGTAAGCGCATGGCTATAACTCTCAAACCTCCTTCATTGTCCACGCATGAAACCAGCATACGGCTTCACTCTTTAAGCGTGACAAAACATTCTGGGAAACAGCAAGCAGCCTTCTTCATGTTCCACTGATAGTTCACGAACAGGTAATGCTGTTCTCACTCTGCTTGTTCTGTCCGAATCTCCATGCTCAAGTACTGCTAATCTTTCTTGTTTCACGCATGAAATCTGCATCCATCTTCACCCCTTAAGCGTGATAAAACCTCCGAGGAAAGACAACTGCACTCTGGTTAAGAACCTACTGGATAAAAGCTGCTCCAGCCTTGTTGAAACAGAACCAGAAGGTAACACCCTATTGAAACCCGTTTCAGTTACTCCAGCCCAGCTCTTTCTCTTTCTGGTTGTCAAGTCTAATCCTGAGTGATCCCCTTCAGTTGAGGTCGAAAGCTCAAGCCCTTAGAAGTTTCACATTTCACCAGGAGCGGATCAGGAAGAACTAACTGCAAAGAAGGAAAAGGAAGAAAATAACACAAGGTAGTGAGCTGATCCCAATAACCCGTACTGGTTTCTTTTGAATGCAGTCTGATAAACCACTAACATGTATATACTGTGTATAAACCTTCAGAGGTGTTACCCATGAGATCTTGGATCTGTTTAATGTTAAAACTACATGAAGTTACTTAACTAAGTGTCTGAACAAGCTGGGGAAAACAGAAAATAGACACAAAGAACAGAATGAGACAATAGCAGAAATTTAACATCAATTCAGTTTACAGGCGAGTTCAGTTTCTGTATGACTATGCTACAGAAGGTTATGAGGAGGTGTATTGAATTATTAATAAGCCTAACACACTTCTAAGACACTTAAGCGAATCTGTAAACACTTGAAAAGGATAGGAATTGAATTATTCAGAGAAGGAAAGGGAATAAAGAAAAGAATGCATCAAGTTATCAGTTTAGTTTTTCATTTCTGGTTTCAGGTGTTGTGTAGTACTTCTCAGAGGTGTGGTTCCTGTTTCTTTGGGTTAGTCTGTGGTTAAAACTGTGCTAACATTTAAGCCTACGTGTAGATAATTGGGAAAAGAAAAAAAAAACCAAAGAGAATGAGTCTGTCAACTGGTAGCAGATTACCAGTTTTTAAAATTCTGTAACTTTGTGTTTCTGTACACAAACTGTCTAGGAGTGTTATGGTGTGGCGAAGATGAATTAATGACTCAACTCAAGTCAGTACTGCTAGGCCAGTTGGGCATAATTGAAAACTAAGTCGTAAACCTAGAACAGAGGCAAGATAGAAGCAGGTGTATTAGTTAGCTTCCAGTTTCTGAATTTCGAATTTCAGTATGATCATAACTCTGTAACATTAGCAGATTTGTTTGGGCTGGTTATGAGGTTAAGCCTTGATTTAACACTTAGGTAATTGGGTAGACAATTATGGGGAGTAGAAAGCAGGTTAAAGAACCAAAAGAAAAACAGAAGGAAGAAACGGTCTTGGGTTGGAGTTTTCAGTTGCTGCAGTTTCTTTCTGTTCCTGTATATGAAATACCTCAGGTAGCTTAATGGGATTTTCTAGGTAGTTTTGGGTTTAAAACATACCCAGCACACTTAGCTAAGTAAGTAAGTGTTTGGTAGAAAATGTAAATCAGTTTAGAGGACAGACAGAGAACAAAACAAGAGAAATAAAGTTGGTGATTTCAGTGTCTTTTGACCCAGTTCTGGGACATATCAGCGGGTGTGATTAGTTGCTTTTGGTCTGTTTGAAGATTAAAATTATACTACGACCTTGATTAAGTAGCTAAGTAATGGAGGGAAAATTGAAAGGTTGAATTGTGAATAAACAGAAGGAAAACAATAGAAGTTATCAGTTTCGGTTGTGCATTTGTTTCTTCTCCAGTTTCATGTAACTCTGTAACAGAGAGTTATAAAAGGGTTGTGTTGTGTTGATTATGATCCTAACACACCTTAGTAAACTAGAAGTACCTAGAGCAAGATTAGAAAACAGGTTAACGCACAAATTAATATCAAACAGAAAAGAAACGAAAGAACAGATCTGAAATAGAAGAAGGTTGACAGTTAATTTTCAGTTTCTGGAATTCTATATGCTTCTGTGTATTGACTCCCTGGGATAACCTCGATGCTATATTAACCTAGTGACTAGCCTAAGTGCTTACCCACAACGTGAGGCCTGGTGCAAACCAACAAAAAGAAAAGGAAACACACAGTTAGTATGCTAAGACAGAAACATGGAACAGAAAGAAAAACTATACAGGTTCAAGCTTCAGTTTGTATGCTTAGCAGTTTCTGGGAGAAGGGAATTCTAGTATTTGGATTGTCTCTGTAACATCGGTAAAACTGTGGTGGGTTACCTAGGAGTTATAATCTTTATTAATCACTTAAGCACTGTGGGAAGAACTGAAAATCAGATTGTAAACAAAGAACAGAAAAGAAATAGAAGAATGTGGTGTATCAGTTTTTCTATCTGGAGTTTTCTGCAACAATGCAGTTTGGTATAATGGCTTTTCAGAAGTTTTAACTTATTTCCTTGGGTCTGTTTGAGGATAGGATTATAACAGAGCACGTAATTAAGGAGCTAAGGCAGATTGGGAAAGACTGAAAATGAATCTGTAACAAAAGAAGAGATAGAGAAGGAGATAACAGTTTTTGTTCTGTTTCAGTTTCAGTTCTAGTTTTGGATTTCTTGTTTCAGTATAGTCATAGCAGTGGGTTTAATCGGATTGGTTGGACTGTTTTAAGTTTAAACCTTAATCAAACACTTAACTAACCTGTGTCACTAAGTTGGGGAAAATATAAAGAAAAATCAAGTTCAGAAACAGGAAAGAAAGGGAGTAGATAACAGACCTTGAGTTTTTTTAGTTTCAGCTCCTGAAACTTTTACCCTCTGTGTAACTCGATTTCAAGGGGTTTATAGGGATTGAATTGAGAGATGACTGAATCTAAACACACCGATAGCTAGTGGGGTAAAATTTAAAGACAGCTTAGTGAATAACAGCAAGGAAAAGACAACAGAATTGAATGTTTCAGTTTGTTTGGTTTCTGAAACGTGGTCTTCTGTATAACTCGGTACAGAATGATTTGAAGAGTGTTGTATTGGGTTTCTCATGAATCTAAAATACCTCTAACGTACCCTAGTAAGTGATGTACATTGGGCAAAATTAGAAACCAGATTAAAGAGCAGAAAGAAAAAGAAGAAGAGATAATGCATCAGTTTGGTTTGGGGTTTGATTCTCTCTTGTATGTGTTTCTGTGTAACTGATCACAGAAGCTATGCGATGTGGTATTAGGTTAGTCTCGAGTTTAAGACATTGCTAACACCCATATCTAGCTGAGTAAGTACTAGGGGAAAGAAGGGAACATCAGCTGAACTACTAGCTAGAGACAAGAGCCAAGAAGTAATATGTAGATTATGTTTTCAGTTTCGGTTAGGCTGTATCTTCTGTGTAACTGCTGTTCATGGGTGTTATGAGGGTGATGACAGATTGATAATCCACCCAAAACCCTCCTAATGTATCCAGCTAAACTTATGGAACATCTTTGGAAGTTTAGACACCCGTAGAGACTTTAAAAGTGTTATAATATAAGGCTATGTACAAGAGCCCTGTTTCAGTATAGAAACACTTAAGCCTAAGTATAAAAGAGTTATAGAAATAATTGAGGAGTGTTATTGTGTAATTGGTGGGCTTATAACATAGCTATTTAGCTAAGGAGGGGAATACACATTTGACAAGTTATACCTATTTTATACAAACTCGTTACATAACTAGCGTTTAAAACGCTCTATAACCTTAACTAAGGAAAAAAAAGGACTTGGTAAATGTGTAAAACGAGGTTATGAATATCCTTGGAGTATGATAAGCCTAGAATTAACGCATGTGAAGTTCTAGGACTTAATGTAAACTAAGCATCCAACAACATACCTAGGGAATAACACACGATATAAGGTGTCATCACATAAAATAATAAACTGACACATTGTTTTTAAATTAACGCTAGGGCCGTAGCGAACTCCGACCGGGAACTCCGAGTTTGAGATGACTCGTACTTCTGGCTAAGGTATGGACATGTGTGGTTCGTATGTTGCCGTGTTACACGGCTTGTTTGCTTTGTGTGCTGTGTGCTTTGTGTGAAAATGACATAAGATCAAAGCATGAAATTGGATTGCTTGTTTATCATGTTGTATGATTTCTATATCATTGTTGAATATATCATTGCGCGCACACAGTAGTTTAGTCCCTTTCGCGTTATGGAACTTTGAGATGAGACTCAATGAACTATGTAAACAAAGAAGCTACATAAAGGGAAAACTATACGAGAACTACTACGAATTATGAAAATAAAGAAAACGCTATAAGGGGAATTCCTTCTCTAAACCATTGAGGACTACCATGACACCCACTATGGTGTCTATGCTTTAATGATAATGAAGGGCAAGTCTCCTTTGGGGAGACATGACGAACCACGTAAACAAAACAAAAGAACTATACGAAGAGACAAATCCTCTCTAACTTTAGAGGACCGCTAATGACACCCACTATGGTGTCGAGATTATAATGATAATGAAATGAAAAGTACCAACTGGTGAACATGAGGATAACCCGGGAAGACGACATCTCGGGCCGCGCGGTATGGAATATTCGGGAGTTGGTATCTGCATCAGATCCTTCACCCTTCTGTGTGGAGCACATCCTAGGGGTCTAGAGGCGACTCCGCTTTCTCGACGCATGACGTCGGGAATGGGGAGTGACAAATTGGGGGAGCTTATCCTGGAGTCAAGAGGCGACTCCGCTTTCTCGGCGCATGACGCCGGGAATGAGGGATTAGCTATGGAGGCGACACCTCCAACGTGCGGTGATAAAAGAGTTCACAAACAATCCTTAAAGAAACAAGGAACGATTAGCACCTACATAATGAAGTCTCGGGATCTAATCTATATCCCCTGACTCGGTGCCAGAGAATAAAGGAAAACTTGTGTAATGAGACCAAGCAAGCAAGAGAAAGTCACAAATGTGATCTTTCAAGAAAACAAGGACTGAATAGCACCTACATTATAAAGTCTCGGGATCTAACCTACATCCCCCGGACTCGGTGCAAGAGAAGAACGATAAACTATGTAATGAGAACAAGAAAACAATACGCAATCTCTTGAATGATCCCATAGTGAGGATCGACGGTATAATATACCTACACTACACACACGTTGTATTATGTACTTGGTTGTTGCTGTTACATTAGCAGCTTATTGTGTCGAGTTACGTGCTTGCAAGTGTGCTTGGTTGTTTTTGACATTGCTATGCTATTTGCAAGTTGTGCTTGGTTGCTTACTGATATTGTTATGCTACCGATGAGTGTGTATGATATCATGATGTGCTGATGTGTGCTTTACTGCTTTATGATAGCATGTAAATTGACTTAATAATATTCGACCAATTAGTCGTGTGGCCCGGTAACATGCGGGCTTCACACGTTCATACTCAGCGTAGTTTGCTGAGTCCTTTACACCCAATTTTTTTCAGGTCTTGTGCCAGACGATAACGGAGAGTAGGCAAGGGTGACTACCATAGGGGTAGTCCACATGGCAAGACTTTTAGTAGTATGCTTTTAATGTGGGTTGAACTTTTGGGTTATGTTGTTTAAGTTGTTAACTAAACTGTAGATGCTCGGTACTTGAGTTGTACTTTATATTGTATTTGGATTTCGTTAAGTTGGACTTCCAGTCATACAGACCGTAACTTGGAGTTAGTAATGAGGACTGTCAACCACGTTGGTGGTTGGCGTCTGTAGCACCCGAATAGAGTTCGAAACCGCTGCGTAGATGTTGGTTGTGATTCGGGGGTGTTACAGAAAGTGGTATCAGAGCGTAGTTGCGCTCTGATGACTGGAACAGAGGAGTACCGAGTATAGGAAAACCTAAATTTGAGAAACGGGGTTACGGGTTAGTTGGTGAGGCTCGTTAGTTAGGGTCCATTTCAATCCGTAGGAAAACGCTGGAGAGGTAGAAAGCCTCCTCACACTCGGGAAAACCCGATCTGGCGTTTACACAATGGCATATAATCAATCCGGTAAGGAAAACTAGGTACCCCTATCTTTTCATCAATGTTTCGGCTTAGTGTAGGGTACGGGGGCGTACCCCTCTTTTAAGGGGGGGGGGGGGGAAGCGCGTTTTGTTTGTATGTGTGTTGAGTTATTATGATGTATTCCTACAACCACTCGTGGTTGGTTGGTAGGGTTGTGTGTTTGGGATTGTGTGTGAAAATGTTATGTACACTATGTATGAATGAATGTCGTGTGCCTTGGTTTGCACTTTAGCATGTTATACATTGCTAGCTTCTTGGTCTACTATGAGAACTGGTGTGAAGCCACCGATGTGGCACGGTGCTTAGAAGCACCAAGCATTTTAATTATGGACTTGATCCTTTGGGTATCGATAATGAATACGGGACTGGATCCCTAAGATTGCTAGGATGGAAAAATAAGTTAAGGAAGTAAGACTTCGGGACGAAGTCTCTTTTAAGGGGGGTAAGCTGAAATACCCCTGAATATTAAATGCATAAAATTATAACGTGTTTTATAATATGGACATAAAATAACGTACGAACCATTTAAGCTAGTACATTTACATATGTACGAACACGAAAATATATGTACGTAACGTTAATACCGTAACCTGTAATAAAAACAATAACGCTGCATAATTGCGTTACAAAAAAATATAGAATCACCTGATATAATATATAGTCGTACACATATAAATAATAATGTATGACCTACACAAAAACAAAGAGAAAGAAAAGAAAAAAAAGGGGAGCAAAGACACTCCCGCTGAGGTTCGAACCCCGTACCTCTCGTATGCTCAGTGAATGCTTTAACCGGTTGAGCTATGCTCGAATTCGGTAATCCTACTCACGAATTAAATGTAGTAGTATGCCTACTAAGTAACTACAACAACAACAACAAAATAGAAACCAGAGCCTAATTATGTCTGTAACAGCCCAGGGTCCCACATGTGTGATATTGTCTGCTTTGGCACACCGGCAGCACGGTTTTGCTCTTGGGTTTCACCCCAAAAGGCCTCACACAAGGGAGAGGTATCCATGCACCTATAAGGTGCACTTCGTGCTCCTCCCCAATCGATGTGGGAGGTAGCCCATCTCTGGGTGCTACACTCCGTTCTCCTCCCCCTCACGGGAGCCCAGCGTCCTCGCTGGCACATCGACCTGGGTCCGGCTCTGATACCATTTGTAACAGCCCAGGGTCCCACATGTGTGATATTGTCCGCTTTGGCACACCGGCCGCACGATTTTGCTCTTGGGTTTCACCCCAAAAGGCCTCACACAAAGAGGTATCCATGCACCTATAAGGTGCACTTCGTGCTCCTCCCCAATCGATGTGGGAGGTAGCCCATCTCTGGGTGCTACACTCCGTTCAAAAAAAAAATGGTATCAGAGCGAAGTATCGCTCTGATGACTGGAAATACCGAGCTTAGGAGATACCGAGTTAGGAATTAGAGACTTAGGGCTATGGGTTGAGTGGTAGCGTGAGAGATGCGCTAGAAAGGAACTTCCAGTATGATCTGGATACCTATAATACCAGACCCGCCCTCCACAACCCCCCCCCCCCCCCGTATTAAAAGCTTGGGGAAGAACGTCAGAGAGACGGGGAAACCCGATCTGACACTTATATAATATTTCAATATGAACCAGAATCTGTCACGCGGTAGATCCTGATAACCGGAAACCCCGGAGATGGATCCCGTTGGAACGACAATAACCGCACTTAAAGGCGGGAGATCGAGAAATCCTAATCCAAGGAGACCGGAATCTGTGGCAGCTTGGGGCGACATGCTTAGCAGTCGCGAGAACCTAGCTAGCCGAGCAGCAGCAAGAAGGAAGCACTAACCGTGCAACAAGGCGGATTAATGAGAAGCTATAAAACCGAGACACATGTTAACGGACCGCCATAACTAAGTAATACCACTAATGGTATATTAACTGACTAAGAATCTAGTCAAGAGTAGATACACCCACCCTGCCACACCCAAAGAGGTTGCAATACTTAACTGATATAGCTTAGACAGCTACGAGCATAACTACGGGATATACCCGAATAGGACTACAGAAGTAGTGCCTAAATGACTTTAACCTCGGTAACCACAGTAAAGATGTGGGAACGAGCAACGAGGTAGAACAAAGCACTAAGTAATTAAGGAACTCCGAGAGTGGAGAAGCGCCTAAGTTGAATGACAGTCATGTCAAGATGAGTGAGAAGCAGCTCTAAGGAGTAGTTATCCAACTAAAGGATCAAGGAAGAGCCGACAAGGCTACCAGATACAATGTGAACAATACCGTGACCGGTATGAGTTAACCTAAAAACCCGCCTGTACCGCGCACTTGCTACGGCAAGTGCAGTAATAATTGGACTGTTAAAAGGAACTTTAATAAGTGACAAGTACTAGCAAAGTACCAAGATGGCGAACGAAGCTAATATAGCAACTCAAACCTTAAGAATGGTGAAACGAAACCTCGAGAAGGCCTAACGGCCTGATCACTGCATAAGGAACACACCAGTCCGCGAGGAGATGGACTCGGTAAGGAGCAGCCGGCATTAGAATGCCATGGAGATTTTACCTTCAAAACCCCAGTTTTCTTTCAAGCACAAAATTTTTCAAAAACCCCCAAATTTTAAAACCAAACCAGAGAACCATGGTAAATTATCATAGGACGATATAAGAGGAGTTGGCAACAGAATACTTCACTTAGGCGTGACCGACACTACAAGTGTACACAAATGAGACATGGAACGACCGCACTCCAAAGGAGCTTGCGGGCCTGACAGACCAGTTATGAGTTAGTCGGGTAAGTGGTAACGTATCAATAAGATACTCCATGTATGTATACAAGTAGAGTACGGGACACGGGAAGTAGCCCACTCCATACTACGGACGAAAGAGCCAATTCAAACAAACACAGTTGGACACCTCGAATGACCGAAGAACGCAAAGAAGCTTATCAAGCTAAAGGAGTCAAGAATCCAGTAAGATGATGGATCTAAGAACATAACGTTAAGAAGTGCGAGAAGCACAGAGTATTAAGTATAGACATTGGTTATGTCTCAGAAATAAATACCAGCGTTAGCAATACGGCGAATGCCTAAAATGAACATATTAATGTTCGATGAACGGGATAGAATTCCCATAGTATACTTCGTTGAAGAGAATGACGACCTGACCATGAAGATAAAGGAAAGGTACCAATGATCTACCCAATAACGGAGATGTTACAACCCTAAAAGGGGATAGTTCCAAAAAATATATAACCGCAAGACGGAATAAGGAACTGAACATACCCATGAGTTTAAGCCAGATGTATTGGCACTACTCAGTAACACCCAGGAGCAATCCGTGAAGGGTGCTGAAGGCAACAATAGTTGAACGCAACATCGTGTTGAGAACACAGGTGTAAACTGAACACTCGGGTAGAACCCGAAGGGTTTCCACGTAACACGGAATACCCTAGATTGCCAGAGGGCATGAATTAATATCAAGATGCTTAAGTGACTTCCATGTACGGAAGCGTGGTGGAAACAACCATATCAAAGAGCCCAGTATACCTCCAAACCATTTAATGGTGTACGGAGGAGCAGAGATTTGTATAAACAGCAGCACAGAGCATAGCTCGAGGCGAGGTGGCTTGTAAGCCGGAAAACTAACTACAATTAGTAGTTCTAAACATTGCAAATCTATGCATAAAAGCATAAAAAGGAACAGTGGGCAATGAACCACTACCTTAGAGTGGGGATACCACTTGTTATTGTAGGGCCTATGGAACGGCAATTGCGTGAATCCTCCAGAGAAAGGCTACCACCTAAATATGTAATGTGAAACCGCTAGAGCGGTGTAGTGAACCTTGAGCATGTGTACATTTCCAAGGAATATATGAACTATAGTAAAGTGTAAAGAGGAACCTTGATAGCAGTAAAAGGAAACCGAAGAGTAATCGGCTGAGTAATAAACACGGCATGTGTGCCATAGGAACTGCAGAGTAAGCAGTGCGCAAGTGCGCAGAGAGATTTAAAAAGTAGCGTATTATGTTGAGCCAAGTAAACGGCAAGCCATAGTGTAAATGGCGTGAACACCTGGGCGGAAGCTAAAGTAGTAGCGGATGCCATGAAAATGAGAAAGACCAAGGTACGCAGTAAGCGACCATTGTAAGAGTATATTCAGATAGTGATCAGAAGTTGATGGAGGAAATGTAGTAATGGAGACATGATCATTCCTATCTCATGAGAGATTTACTGTCAAGGGTTTACGCTTCTGCACTCTGTATGACTGAGTGTTTTGGTATTGCACTTGTGCGGTAATGATCAAATGGGAGAGCCAGGAATTGAGAAATGTCAACGAAGTCTGTTGAGTGAGAATCTAGAGAAATGACCGTGCGGCCGTTGGCCGAAGATGCACGAAGAATGTGGGCCGTAACCCACAGGTCCCAGGACCGACAAATGGTAAATGCAGAGTAGAATGAATGAGGAAATCTTGTACAGAAACAAATAACTAATACGATTCAAAAGCCATTATTTAACAAGGAAGCACTACACACTGAGTAGTAGCTTGGCCTCAACCGACAATAAGTCGGGAAAAGTAGTGAATAACCATGAAGGTATACAGAGTTATACAAAAATAGATTTCCAGAGAGCTGGAGAGAAAATCTATAACCTATCGAATTCGCATACGGTAAGAGATACCTAGCGACGATCGAGAACCTTTATTCCCAAGACGCAAAGAGATAAAAGGGAGTGGATTAATACATTGAGAATACCAAAGAGCGAATTAAGCTCTAATTATCAGGTCACGCAGCAGAAGCTTGCGGACCGTAATTCAAAGTTAAGTATACATGGAAACCATGAGTAGATGGCTCATCATAAACGCCTTGAAGCCTTAGAGGCTAGAACCGAACCTGGTTATGAGTTAATTAACCACATTGAAGTCAAAACACTTCATGATACCCGAATTAGTGAACCAATGTTCAGTGATAACATATGGTTGGTTACGCGGGCGTAACCCCTTTTAAGGGGGGTAGGGCGAGAAACCGCTTAGGGTATGTTTTACGTGTTGGTGCGTAAACTACTATGTGCATGGCACAAAGAAAATTGTTTTGATGTTTGGACCTCATGTTACATAAACATGTGTACCCATTCATTGTGTAAGTATAAGTATTGTGCAGGAGAGATGCAAGTAATGAGTATGTAATATTTATGAAAAGGGGAGTAGAGAGACTCCTAGGGAATGAGAATCCCTATAGTATATGTCTAGTGAGATTAGACATGAGATATGACGAGTATAAATCGGCATGAAACCGATGTGTAACCTAAGAGGGAGTGAGTTCCCTAGGTGATTTTATTTGAGAATGATTGGTGGAGTGAGTTCCATCCTTTGGAGTTGTATGTTGTATGTTTTAAGTTGAGTAATAATTTGACTAATGAGGCCACAAGTATGGAATGCCTAGGCAAGGTAAGTGAAACAAACAGAGAATAATGGATGACTTAAGTTCCATGATAAAGATAAATTGAAACAGATTGTTTTATGAATACTAGTAAGAGTAAAAGATAGAAAACGAAAATGTTTGACTATCTGTTTGTTTGAAACTGACGTGGGAGGTGGAACTTGGTCTGCTAGCGATCAAGGGAAACCGAACACAAATTGGGGTGGAAGGATAGTTCAACACTGATGCTGATCACATCAGGGTTGGATGATTCTTGAAGCTCCCTATAAGTGGTCACAAGTAATCACGCTAAGAAAAGATACAGCTACCATAAATGTGATTTGGAGTTGTGTGATGTTTTAAAAAGAATTTTCAAACAGATTTTGAAAAAGAATTTTCTTCAAGTATGAAGATGGAAACGAAAACTGGTTTTGAAACCGCTATCACCCGCCGATGGCTGTGGCCTTAAGTCTTGATGACCGGTAGAACGGTGGGCGTGTACTAGTTTTGAAACCATTGCACCGTACGTGCGGCGGTCCTAAGTGACCGGTTGGGGCGGTGTCAGTGTGTGATTTTTCCAAAGGCAGCGGGACGGGGAGAGTACCCTGAGATGTTCCTGTGTTGAGTGAGTCAACCAGAGTGCCTGAGGATATGTATATGTGTAACGTTTTGATCAGAACCGAAGGGACCGTGGGCCAGAGAGAGTAAGTGCCCATTTGTCATGAAACGGCCGTGAACCAGAAGAGTAAGTGTTCAACGTGACCGGTACCTGAGGGATCAGTAGTATATTACTCAACATGGATTCGAGGACTGTAGTGCCTTCTTGTCTTCGGACCGATTCCATGGAGAGAGTACAAAAAGTATTTCTGATTGCTATACATGCTGTGATATATGTGTGGTATGTGTAGTGTGAAATAAGACGGACTTGTGGAGTCTGTAAGGTTATACATGTATTATAACCTTGGCATAGTACGCCAATGAGAGTAACCATTTAGATTCACCAACTTTGAGGACAAAGTTCCTAAGGGGGGTAGATTTTAATACCCCGGATCTAAAAATGGCGATTTAATTACTCTAATAAAATTATTAAAGGCCTAATTGTGCCTAGAGAGTATTGGTAAAAAAAAAGAATAAAACCAAAAGAAAAGAGAAAATGCGTTAAACGCGAAAAACGCTAAAATGCGCATTAAATCTAAATAAGAGATATATGATCTCGTTAGGGTCCGAGATGGATTCCTAAGGCTTAATTACACCTAAATATTATGTGGGAATAATTCCCGAAGAAAACGGATCCAAATAATGGATTAAAAATGCTAACGGAGTTTTAAGCACGCTTTTCGAGAAAACCCGAAAACGCAACTTTAAGTGGTCAAACGGACCCGTAAAAATTATAGTTGATTAAATAACTATAAATAAATATTAATGGAAGCTTAATAACCATTAAAATTAATTAAACGGCAAAATTCCGGAAAACGGACCCGGTAAATGAATAGTGTCGAAAACGGGAGACGAAACGCGTTTAATTCGAAAAGACGAAAAACGACCCGGGCTATTATTTAATGTGGGCCGGTTTTAATTGATATGTATACACCCATTAATAGCTTGCTAGCTATTAAGTAATGAGAGGACAAATAAGTAAATAAAGCAAATAGTATAAATAAAAGTAAAATAAAATACATACCTCTCACCTCTTTCTTTCTTCATTCACGATTTGCTCCAGGCATTTCAACTTCTTCTTCTTCCTCTCTGTAACTCGCGACAGCAACAGCCCCAAACCCTCTCCTTGTCTCACCTCTAACTTGCCCGTTCCTCCACCAAATCACACGAAATTTGTACCGTTGAACTCCTCTCGGTGAGAGCTTCGGTTTCCACCCAATTAAAACTCGATTCCTCCATCTTCATCTCCATTGACGTTGGAGCTTTTGAAGCGTGAAGAGCTGATTTCAACTCTTCTTCTCTTCCTTAGTGCCTTAAGGTATTAATAAGTAAGTGATTAGAACATTTTAAGCTTATTCTACACACTTGTGAGACTTTTTCCCTCACGTTGGAAAATTCCCCTCATTTCAGCCGAGACCATATGTTTTTGTGGGGTGTTGGAAACTTCTCCAGTTGATTGCCAAGCCAACCATTTGGGTTCTCTAAGGTAAAATCTAGATTAAACTCTGAAAACTAGCTCTTAAAATATATATTAGGTTTTGTGGAGGAAAAGTGAATTGATTGTTGAATGTGTGATGGGCTGCGGTTGTAGTTGGCAATCCAAAGCCCTTGTGTGGTGTGGAAAACAAGAGGAGAAAGAGGGAACAAGATAAAGAGGAAGAAGGGGAGTGAAAACTGAAAGTGAAACAAGGTAAAAAGCTTACCTTGTATTGGTTTTGTTTCCTTGTGAAATTGATGTGGGTGTTGAATAAATAACCTTGAGTTTGTGTAGTCTTGGTACTACAATATTAATAGTTTGAAGAGAATGTTTTAATGTGTGTGGGTGTGCAATTAAACCTAGAAGTTAAGCTGTTTTACATATGTGAGCAAATGGGATTTTGTTGTGTTATATGTGTTTAAACCAAACAGGTGGGAGATGTGTGTTGAGAACTTTTGTAGTGTGGTGAAAATGATTAGTGAAATAAATAGGTGCTGTCAAAATTCACCTAGGATGGATAGAAGAGTGTTCTAGGAGTGAAATAATGCCATTTTTGAGTTAGGTATGGCATCAGTATGTGAGGTCTGAATGGTTTAAAGTAGTGGCCAAAATCTGTACAATCTGTTAGAAAACAAGAGAGAAAACAAGGTTGTAAGTGTAAAAGAATCTAAGTAAAAATTAACTAGATTGGTGAGTGTACTTGGTGTTTGGTTAAGGTGGTTTAGGTGGGTAATTAGTCACTAAAACATGAAGATTTTAGTTGGTGAAGGTTGGTTAATTAATGGGCAAAGAGAGAACCTGTAACAGAGGAATAAACTGTCAAAATTGTGAAATCTGTAGCAGGGTCCGGGACTTAGGTCCAGGACCAAGTCCCGGACCACCCCTATTTTTACCCCCGAGTTCCCTGCTTGTTTGGTCCGGGTCCTAACCCCTGCCCAAGTCCCGGACCATATACATTTTTCAACCCGAGAGTTCCCTGCTTGTTTGGTCCGGGACCTAACTCCATGCCCAAGTCCCGGACCATATACAATTCATTAGCCGAGAGTTTGAACCAAGGTTGGTCCGGGACTTAAGTCCCGTGTGAAGTCCCGGACCAGACCAGAAATGTAAAAATAAGAGTTTTAAGTGGGGTTTAAGCTAGGGAATGGCTTGGTAATGATGTTATAAGATGTTAAGGCCTTGTTTGGTGACATGCAAAGGCCCTGGGAAGTGGGAGAAAGTGTTAGAATTGAGTGTGAAGTAAGAACTCAAATTAATAAAAGTGAAACCGAGTTAACGGGATCGGGGTGAGTACGGGAACAACATTTTATTATGTACCGTATGAGTTTAGTATTAACAATAATGTTTGAAACATTATCAGAGAATCGTGCGTGACCCGAGCATGGTGAGATGACACGGTAAATGTAGAAACCCCGGTGAAAGGTATGATTTTCTCATACTCCGCGTGCTAACCGTGTTACGTTGATTTGTGTGTTTGTGTGCCGGCTTAATCAAGATTAAAGCATGAAAATAATCCCTTGTTTGATTATGTATGCCTTGCTGTATGTTGAATGAGCTAACATACTTGTATGCCGGTGTGGTCTAACATAGTGAATGGACCGACTCGTAGTGAGTAACGTTCGCCTAGCGACCCATAGATCGGGTCGATGCTTATGATAACGAAAACGTGCAAACACACAAACTATCCATTAAAGTATAACGATAACGCAAACATATGAACTCCCTAGAATGTGAGGAGAAGTACGGGTTGAGTAAATACCCGATAATGGTTAGAAAACCACATTGAAACAATCCACGAAACAAATGAGAGTGGAAAGATAAGTGAACCTCCTTCAAGAGGATTTAAGATAGTTCGAGGATGTGAACCAGTGAAGAAGGTAAAAGAGACCTGAGGGATTAGTAACTCCCTTGAGACATGGTCGACCTCCTATATGAGGATTTTACCTGGTATATGCAAGTAACCGAAAGTATGAGTAAAGTAAATGTATGGGTAACTCTTAAAACCTAAGATTAACCGAACTAAAGTAATGTTCCCAAGGTCATTAGAAACATCGAGGGTGATGCTTCTAGACTAATATATATATATTATAACTCCAAGAGAGGAGTGTACGGGAATGTAAGTAGTCCGAGAGCAGTCGGCCTAAGTAAAAGAGATAGGAACTAAGAGAGAGTTCGTGAGCTAGTTGAACCTTCCCACCAAGCTAGACCCAGAGTAGGGTCGAAACCGGGGAAGTAAGACTATGCTAGAGAGCCATGAGTTTTGGCCTAAGTATGTATAAGTGTAACAAGCGTGACGTAGGAGACCTGTAGCGTCTCGAGAATCTACAAGAGCTTGAGTATAAATAACCCAAGAGTGTGGGTGAGATAATGAGTATAAATAACCCAAGAGTATGGGTGAGATAATGAGAATAAGTAACCCGAGAGTGTGGGTGAGTATAGTACGAGTAGCCCAAGAGAATGGGTGTGTATTGAATAAGTAAACAAGGCATAGTGAGGTATAACCCTCGAGGCCTAAGAGTAACCAGATACAACTAACAACCTTGTTATGTTAGTTAGGAATTGTGTTCCATGATTGGATGTAGGTTCCTTGAGCATTACATGTACTTGTTGTATTGCTTGATGCATGTTGTTTGACTAAATGAACTCCATGTATATCCGACTAAGTGGTCGGCGTACCCCGGTTAGCGCTCGGGGTATGCGAATTTCATATGCAGCGTTAAGCTGAGCCCCTAGGGGCGATGTTTTTATTTTACAGGTACACCGAAGATGTTACCGTTCGAGAGTAGGACGGGGTCGGTGGTTTGCATGGGTAGTTAGATTTAATTACTTATGTATTGAAAGAGGTGTAAGACCGAATGTGTTGTCGGCATCCATATATTGTAGACTCGGTATAGTGACGAAGTGAGTTGAGTATTGTATTTGTATTGTGTACTCGGTTGCTCCAGTCCATCAGACCGTTACTGTATGTGAGATAGGCCTGGTTAGCCATATGGGTGGCTAACGGCGTTGTTTCACCCTCGTTGTAATTAGAGTTCCGCTGCGTGATTAAGAGGTAATTATGAGATTAACGATTGGGTGTTACAATGTCAGTATGTCCGTGAACCTTGCAGTATGTACCAACTCTTACTTGTCCCCCCACATGCCAAACATATTCGGTATGTTTTGAAAATTCTCACGCCCCATACACCAGTGTTCCTCTTCTGTCTCGCATCGGTATATCTGGGTATGCTAACCCACTAAACACTTGCACCTCCTTCCATATACTTCATCATCGGTGCATGTCCAGAAAACGCTTCAATTCTTCCCCCTGTCCGTTGGCGCAAGGCCTTGATCCTTCTGGCTGCATGCCCGATACTGGGTGCTCCAAAATCTGAAATAAAACCCGTAACAATCAGCCCAGAAGGTTAGCAAGGTAAGCTGGAACAATTTCCCTCCTTCTCCGCTTGTTTGTATCGATCTGTAAGCGCATGGCTATAACTCTCAAACCTCCTTCATTGTCCACGCATGAAACCAGCATACGGCTTCACTCTTTAAGCGTGACAAAACATTCTGGGAAACAGCAAGCAGCCTTCTTCATGTTCCACTGATAGTTCACGAACAGGTAATGCTGTTCTCACTCTGCTTGTTCTGTCCGAATCTCCATGCTCAAGTACTGCTAATCTTTCTTGTTTCACGCATGAAATCTGCATCCATCTTCACCCCTTAAGCGTGATAAAACCTCCGAGGAAAGACAACTGCACTCTGGTTAAGAACCTACTGGATAAAAGCTGCTCCAGCCTTGTTGAAACAGAACCAGAAGGTAACACCCTATTGAAACCCGTTTCAGTTACTCCAGCCCAGCTCTTTCTCTTTCTGGTTGTCAAGTCTAATCCTGAGTGATCCCCTTCAGTTGAGGTCGAAAGCTCAAGCCCTTAGAAGTTTCACATTTCACCAGGAGCGGATCAGGAAGAACTAACTGCAAAGAAGGAAAAGGAAGAAAATAACACAAGGTAGTGAGCTGATCCCAATAACCCGTACTGGTTTCTTTTGAATGCAGTCTGATAAACCACTAACATGTATATACTGTGTATAAACCTTCAGAGGTGTTACCCATGAGATCTTGGATCTGTTTAATGTTAAAACTACATGAAGTTACTTAACTAAGTGTCTGAACAAGCTGGGGAAAACAGAAAATAGACACAAAGAACAGAATGAGACAATAGCAGAAATTTAACATCAATTCAGTTTACAGGCGAGTTCAGTTTCTGTATGACTATGCTACAGAAGGTTATGAGGAGGTGTATTGAATTATTAATAAGCCTAACACACTTCTAAGACACTTAAGCGAATCTGTAAACACTTGAAAAGGATAGGAATTGAATTATTCAGAGAAGGAAAGGGAATAAAGAAAAGAATGCATCAAGTTATCAGTTTAGTTTTTCATTTCTGGTTTCAGGTGTTGTGTAGTACTTCTCAGAGGTGTGGTTCCTGTTTCTTTGGGTTAGTCTGTGGTTAAAACTGTGCTAACATTTAAGCCTACGTGTAGATAATTGGGAAAAGAAAAAAAAAACCAAAGAGAATGAGTCTGTCAACTGGTAGCAGATTACCAGTTTTTAAAATTCTGTAACTTTGTGTTTCTGTACACAAACTGTCTAGGAGTGTTATGGTGTGGCGAAGATGAATTAATGACTCAACTCAAGTCAGTACTGCTAGGCCAGTTGGGCATAATTGAAAACTAAGTCGTAAACCTAGAACAGAGGCAAGATAGAAGCAGGTGTATTAGTTAGCTTCCAGTTTCTGAATTTCGAATTTCAGTATGATCATAACTCTGTAACATTAGCAGATTTGTTTGGGCTGGTTATGAGGTTAAGCCTTGATTTAACACTTAGGTAATTGGGTAGACAATTATGGGGAGTAGAAAGCAGGTTAAAGAACCAAAAGAAAAACAGAAGGAAGAAACGGTCTTGGGTTGGAGTTTTCAGTTGCTGCAGTTTCTTTCTGTTCCTGTATATGAAATACCTCAGGTAGCTTAATGGGATTTTCTAGGTAGTTTTGGGTTTAAAACATACCCAGCACACTTAGCTAAGTAAGTAAGTGTTTGGTAGAAAATGTAAATCAGTTTAGAGGACAGACAGAGAACAAAACAAGAGAAATAAGTTGGTGATTTCAGTGTCTTTTGACCCAGTTCTGGGACATATCAGCGGGTGTGATTAGTTGCTTTTGGTCTGTTTGAAGATTAAAATTATACTACGACCTTGATTAAGTAGCTAAGTAATGGAGGGAAAATTGAAAGGTTGAATTGTGAATAAACAGAAGGAAAACAATAGAAGTTATCAGTTTCGGTTGTGCATTTGTTTCTTCTCCAGTTTCATGTAACTCTGTAACAGAGAGTTATAAAAGGGTTGTGTTGTGTTGATTATGATCCTAACACACCTTAGTAAACTAGAAGTACCTAGAGCAAGATTAGAAAACAGGTTAACGCACAAATTAATATCAAACAGAAAAGAAACGAAAGAACAGATCTGAAATAGAAGAAGGTTGACAGTTAATTTTCAGTTTCTGGAATTCTATATGCTTCTGTGTATTGACTCCCTGGGATAACCTCGATGCTATATTAACCTAGTGACTAGCCTAAGTGCTTACCCACAACGTGAGGCCTGGTGCAAACCAACAAAAAGAAAAGGAAACACACAGTTAGTATGCTAAGACAGAAACATGGAACAGAAAGAAAAACTATACAGGTTCAAGCTTCAGTTTGTATGCTTAGCAGTTTCTGGGAGAAGGGAATTCTAGTATTTGGATTGTCTCTGTAACATCGGTAAAACTGTGGTGGGTTACCTAGGAGTTATAATCTTTATTAATCACTTAAGCACTGTGGGAAGAACTGAAAATCAGATTGTAAACAAAGAACAGAAAAGAAATAGAAGAATGTGGTGTATCAGTTTTTCTATCTGGAGTTTTCTGCAACAATGCAGTTTGGTATAATGGCTTTTCAGAAGTTTTAACTTATTTCCTTGGGTCTGTTTGAGGATAGGATTATAACAGAGCACGTAATTAAGGAGCTAAGGCAGATTGGGAAAGACTGAAAATGAATCTGTAACAAAAGAAGAGATAGAGAAGGAGATAACAGTTTTTGTTCTGTTTCAGTTTCAGTTCTAGTTTTGGATTTCTTGTTTCAGTATATGAGTCATAGCAGTGGGTTTAATCGGATTGGTTGGACTGTTTTAAGTTTAAACCTTAATCAAACACTTAACTAACCTGTGTCACTAAGTTGGGGAAAATATAAAGAAAAGAATCAAGTTCAGAAACAGGAAAGAAAGGGAGTAGATAACAGACCTTGAGTTTTTTTAGTTTCAGCTCCTGAAACTTTTACCCTCTGTGTAACTCGATTTCAAGGGGTTTATAGGGATTGAATTGAGAGATGACTGAATCTAAACACACCGATAGCTAGTGGGGTAAAATTTAAAGACAGCTTAGTGAATAACAGCAAGGAAAAGACAACTGAATTGAATGTTTCAGTTTGTTTGGTTTCTGAAACGTGGTCTTCTGTATAACTCGGTACAGAATGATTTGAAGAGTGTTGTATTGGGTTTCTCATGAATCTAAAATACCTCTAACGTACCCTAGTAAGTGATGTATACATTGGGCAAAATTAGAAACCAGATTAAAGAGCAGAAAGGAAAAACAGAAGAAGAGATAATGCATCAGTTTGGTTTGGGGTTTGATTCTCTCTTGTATGTGTTTCTGTGTAACTGATCACAGAAGCTATGTGAGTGTGGTATTAGGTTAGTCTCGAGTTTAAGACATTGCTAACACCCATATCTAGCTGAGTAAGTACTAGGGGAAAGAAGGGAACATCAGCTGAACTAGCTAGAGACAAGAGCCAAGAAGTAATATGTAGATTATGTTTTCAGTTTCGGTTAGGCTGTATCTTCTGTGTAACTGCTGTTCATGGGTGTTATGAGGGTGATGACAGATTGATAATCCACCCAAAACCCTCCTAATGTATCCAGCTAAACTTATGGAACATCTTTGGAAGTTTAGACACCCGTAGAGACTTTAAAAGTGTTATAATATAAGGCTATGTACAAGAACCCTGTTTCAGTATAGAAACACTTAAGCCTAAGTATAAAAGAGTTATAGAAATAATTGAGGAGTGTTATTGTGTAATTGGTGGGCTTATAACATAGCTATTTAGCTAAGGAGGGGAATACACATTTGACAAGTTATACCTATTTTATACAAACTCGTTACATAACTAGCGTTTAAAACGCTCTATAACCTTAACTAAGGAAAAAAAGGACTTGGTAAATGTGTAAAACGAGGTTATGAATATCCTTGGAGTATGATAAGCCTAGAATTAACGCATGTGAAGTTCTAGGACTTAATGTAAACTAAGCATCCAACAACATACCTAGGGAATAACACACGATATAAGGTGTCATCACATAAAATAATAAACTGACACATTGTTTTTAAATTAACGCTAGGGCCGTAGCGAACTCCGACCGGGAACTCCGAGTTTGAGACGACTCGTACTTCTGGCTAAGGTATGGACATGTGTGGTTCGTATGTTGCCGTGTTACACGGCTTGTTTGCTTTGTGTGCGGTGTGCTTTGTGTGAAAATGACATAAGATCAAAGCATGAAATTGGATTGCTTGTTTATCATGTTGTATGATTTCTATATCATTGTTGAATATATCATTGCGCGCACACAGTAGTTTAGTCCCTTTCGCGTTATGGAACTTTGAGATGAGACTCAACGAACTATGTAAACAAAGAAGCTACATAAAGGGAAAACTATACGAGAACTACTACGAATTATGAAAATAAAGAAAACGCTATAAGGGGAATTCCTCTCTAAACCATTGAGGACTACCATGACACCCACTATGGTGTCTATGCTTTAATGATAATGAAGGGCAAGTCTCCTTTGGGGAGACATGACGAACCACGTAAACAAAACAAAAGAACTATACGAAGAGACAAATCCTCTCTAACTTTAGAGGACCGCTAATGACACCCACTATGGTGTCGAGATTATAATGATAATGAAATGAAAAGTACCAACTGGTGGAACATGAGGATAACCCGGGAAGACGACATCTCGGGCCGCGCGGTATGGAATATTCGGGAGTTGGTATCTGCATCAGATCCTTCACCCTTCTGTGTGGAGCACATCCTGGGGTCTAGAGGCGACTCCGCTTTCTCGACGCATGACGTCGGGAATGGGGGAGTGACAAATTGGGGGAGCTTATCCTGGAGTCAAGAGGCGACTCCGCTTTCTCGGCGCATGACGCCGGGAATGAGGGATTAGCTATGGAGGCGACGACCTCCAACGTGCGGTGATAAAAGAGTTCACAAACAATCCTTAAAGAAACAAGGAACGATTAGCACCTACATAATGAAGTCTCGGGATCTAATCTATATCCCCTGACTCGGTGCCAGAGAATAAAGGAAAACTTGTGTAATGAGACCAAGCAAGCAAGAGAAAGTCACAAATGTGATCCTTCAAGAAAACAAGGAATGAATAGCACCTACATTATAAAGTCTCGGGATCTAACCTACATCCCCCGGACTCGGTGCAAGAGAAGAACGATAAACATATGTAATGAGAACAAGAAAACAATACGCAATCTCTTGAATGATCCCATAGTGAGGATCGACGGTATAATATACCTACACACACGTTGTATTATGTACTTGGTTGTTGCTGTTACATTAGCAGCTTATTGTGTCGAGTTACGTGCTTGCAAGTGTGCTTGGTTGTTTATTGACATTGCTATGCTATTTGCAAGTTGTGCTTGGTTGCTTACTGATATTGTTATGCTACCGATGAGTGTGTATGATATCATGATGTGCTGATGTGTGCTTTACTGCTTTATGATAGCATGTAAATTGACTTAATAATATTCGACCAATTAGTCGTGTGGCCCGGTAACATGCGGGCTTCACACGTTCATACTCAGCGTAGTTTGCTGAGTCCTTTACACCCAATTTTTTTCAGGTCTTGTGCCAGACGATAACGGAGAGTAGGCAAGGGTGACTACCATAGGGGTAGTCCACATGGCAAGACTTTTAGTAGTATGCTTTTAATGTGTGGGTTGAACTTTTGGGTTATGTTGTTTAAGTTGTTAACTAAACTGTAGATGCTCGGTACTTGAGTTGTACTTTATATTGTATTTGGATTTCGTTAAGTTGGACTTCCAGTCATACAGACCGTGACTTGGAGTTGGTAATGAGGACTGTCAACCACGTGGGTGGTTGGCGTCTGTAGCACCCGAATAGAGTTCGAAACCGCTGCGTAGATTGTTGGTTGTGATTCGGGGGTGTTACAGAAAGTGGTATCAGAGCGTAGTTGCGCTCTGATGACTGGAACAGAGGAGTACCGAGTATAGGAAAACCTAAATTTGAGAAACGGGGTTACGGGTTAGTTGGTGAGGCTCGTTAGTTAGGGTCCATTTCAATCCGTAGGAAAACGCTGGAGAGGTAGAAAGCCTCCTCACACTCGGGAAAACCCGATCTGGCGTTTACACAATGGCATATAATCAATCCGGTAAGGAAAACTAGGTACCCCTATCTTTTCATCAATGTTTCGGCTTAGTGTAGGGTACGGGGGCGTACCCCTCTTTTAAGGGGGGGGGGGGGGAAGCGCGTTTTGTTTGTATGTGTGTTGAGTTATTATGATGTATTCCTACAACCACTCGTGGTTGTTTGGTAGGGTTGTGTGTTTGGGATTGTGTGTGAAAATGTTATGTACACTATGTATGAATGAATGTCGTGTGCCTTGGTTTGCACTTTAGCATGTTATACATTGCTAGCTTCTTGGTCTACTATGAGAACTGGTGTGAAGCCACCGATGTGGCACGGTGCTTAGAAGCACCAAGCATTTTAATTATGGACTTGATCCTTTGGGTATCGATAATGAATACGGGACTGGATCCCTAAGATTGCTAGGATGGAAAATATAAGTTAAGGAAGTAAGACTTCGGGACGAAATCTCTTTTAAGGGGGGTAAGCTGAAATACCCCTAAATATTAAATGCATAAAATCATAACGTGTTTTATAATATGGACATAAAATAACGTTCGAACCATTTAAGCTAGTACATTTACATATGTACGAACACGAAAATATATGTACGTAACGTTACAATACCGTAACACTGTAATAAAAACAATAACGCTGCATAATTGCGTTACAAAAAAATATAGAATCACCTGATAATATATAGTCGTACACATATAAATAATAATGTATGACCTACACAAAAACAAAGAGAAAGAAAAGAAAAAAAAGGGAGCAAAGACGCTCGAACCCGTACCTCTCGTATGCTCAGTGAATGCTTTAACCGGTTGAGCTATGCTCGAATTCGGTAATCCTACTCACGAATTAAATGTAGTAGTATGCCTACTAAGTAACTACAACAACAACAACAAAATAGAAACCAGAGCCTAATTATGTCTGTAACAGCCCAGGGTCCCACATGTGTGATATTGTCCGCTTTGGCACACCGGCAGCACGGTTTTGCTCTTGGGTTTCACCCCAAAAGGCCTCACACAAGGGAGAGGTATCCATGCACCTATAAGGTGCACTTCGTGCTCCTCCCCAATCGATGTGGGAGGTAGCCCATCTCTGGGTGCTACACTCCGTTCTCCTCCCCCTCACGGGAGCCCAGCGTCCTCGCTGGCACATCGACCTGGGTCGGCTCTGATACCATTTGTAACAGCCCAGGGTCCCACATGTGTGATATTGTCCGCTTTGGCACACCGGCCGCACGATTTTGCTCTTGGGTTTCACCCCAAAAGGCCTCACACAAGGGAGAGGTATCCATGCACCTATAAGGTGCACTTCGTGCTCCTCCCCAATCGATGTGGGAGGTAGCCCATCTCTGGGTGCTACACTCCGTTCAAAAAAAAAATGGTATCAGAGCGAAGTATCGCTCTGATGACTGGAAATACCGAGCTTAGGAGATACCGAGTTAGGAATTAGAGACTTAGGGCTATGGGTTGAGTGGTAGCGTGAGAGATGCGCTAGAAAGGAACTTCCAGTATGATCTGGATACCTATAATACCAGACCCGCCCTCCACAACCCCCCCCCCCCCCCGTATTAAAAGCTTGGGGAAGAACGTCAGAGAGACGGGGAAACCCGATCTGACACTTATATAATATTTCAATATGAACCAGAATCTGTCACGCGGTAGATCCTGATAACCGGAAACCCCGGAGATGGATCCCGTTGGAACGACAATAACCGCACTTAAAGGCGGGAGATCGAGAAATCCTAATCCAAGGAGACCGGAATCTGTGGCAGCTTGGGGCGACATGCTTAGCAGTCGCGAGAACCTAGCTAGCCGAGCAGCAGCAAGAAGGAAGCACTAACCGTGCAACAAGGCGGATTAATGAGAAGCTATAAAACCGAGACACATGTTAACGGACCGCCATAACTAAGTAATACCACTAATGGTATATTAACTGACTAAGAATCTAGTCAAGAGTAGATACACCCACCCTGCCACACCCAAAGAGGTTGCAATACTTAACTGATATAGCTTAGACAGCTACGAGCATAACTACGGGATATACCCGAATAGGACTACAGAAGTAGTGCCTAAATGACTTTAACCTCGGTAACCACAGTAAAGATGTGGGAACGAGCAACGAGGTAGAACAAAGCACTAAGTAATTAAGGAACTCCGAGAGTGGAGAAGCGCCTAAGTTGAATGACAGTCATGTCAAGATGAGTGAGAAGCAGCTCTAAGGAGTAGTTATCCAACTAAAGGATCAAGGAAGAGCCGACAAGGCTACCAGATACAATGTGAACAATACCGTGACCGGTGATTAACCTAAAAAACCGCCTGTCACGCCTAAGTGACAAGTACTAGCAAAGTACCAAGATGGCGAACGAAGCTAATATAGCAACCAAACCTTAAGATGGTGAAACAAAACTCGAGAAAGCCTAACGGCCTGATCACTGCATAAGGAACACACCAGTCGCGAGGAGATGAACTCGTAAGGAGCAGCCGGCATTAGAATGCCATGGAGATTTTACCTTTTCAAAACCCCCCAAAATTTTAAAAACCAAACCAAGAACCATGGTAAATTATCATAGGACGATATAAGAGGAGTTGGCAACAGAATACTTCACTTAGGCGTGACCGACACTACAAGTGTACACAAATGAACATGGAACGACCGCACTCCAAAGGAGCTTGCGGGCCTGACAGACCAGTTATGAGTTAGTCGGGTAAGTGGTAACGTATCAATAGATACTCCATGTATGTATACAAGTAGAGTACGGGACACGGGAAGTAGCCCACTCCATACTACGGACGAAAGAGCCAATTCAAACAAACACAGTTGGACACCTCGAATGACCGAAGAACGCAAAGAAGCTTATCAAGCTAAAGGATCAAGAATCCAGTAAGATGATGGATCTAAGAACATAACGTTAAGAAGTGCGAGAAGCACAGAGTATTAAGTATAGACATTGGTTATGTCTCAGAAATCATGAAGGAAACAAGTGATAACTGGAATAAATACCAGCGTTAGCAATACGGCGAATGCCTAAAATGAACATATTAATGTTCGATGAACGGGATAGAATTCCCATAGTATACTTCGTTGAAGAGAATGACGACCTGACCATGAAGATAAAGGAAAGGTACCAATGATCTACCCAATAACGGAGATGTTACAACCCTAAAAGGGGATAGTTCCAAAAAATATATAACCGCAAGACGGAATAAGGAACTGAACATACCATGAGTTTAAGCCAGATGTATTGGCACTACTCAGTAACACCCAGGAGCAATCCGTGAAGGGTGCTGAAGGCAACAATAGTTGAACGCAACATCGTGTTGAGAACACAGGTGTAAACTGAACACTCGGGTAGAACCCGAAGGGTTTCCACGTAACACGGAATACCCTAGATTGCCGAGGGCATGAATTAATATCAAGATGCTTAAGTGACTTCCATGTACGGAAGCGTGGTGGAAACAACCATATCAAAGAGCCCAGTATACCTCCAAACCATTTAATGGTGTACGGAGGAGCAGAGATTTGTATAAACAGCAGCACAGAGCATAGCTCGAGGCGAGGTGGCTTGTAAGCCGAAAACTAACTACAATTAGTAGTTCTAAACATTGCAAATCTATGCATAAAAGCATAAAAAGGAACAGTGGGCAATGAACCACTACCTTAGAGTGGGGATACCACTTGTTATTGTAGGGCCTATGGAACGGCAATTGCGTGAATCCTCCAGAGAAAGGCTACCACCTAAATATGTAATGTGAAACCGCTAGAGCGGTGTAGTGAACCTTGAGCATGTGTACATTTCCAAGGAATATGAACTATAGTAAAGTGTAAAGAGGAACCTTGATAGCAGTAAAAGGAAACCGAAGAGTAATCGGCTGAGTAATAAACACGGCATGTGTGCCATAGGAACTGCAGAGTAAGCAGTGCGCAAGTGCGCAGAGAGATTTAAAAAGTAGCGTATTATGTTGAGCCAAGTAAACGGCAAGCCATAGTGTAAATGGCGTGAACACCTGGGCGGAAGCTAAAGTAGTAGCGGATGCCATGAAAATGAGAAAGACCAAGGTACGCAGTAAGCGACCATTGTAAGAGTATATTCAGATAGTGATCAGAAGTTGATGAGGAAATGTAGTAATGGAGACATGATCATTCCTATCTCATGAGAGATTTACTGTCAAGGGTTTACGCTTCTGCACTCTGTATGACTGAGTGTTTTGGTATTGCACTTGTGCGGTAATGATCAAATGGGAGAGCCAGGAATTGAGAAATGTCAACGAAGTCTGTTGAGTGAGAATCTAGAGAAATGACCGTGCGGCCGTTGGCCGAAGATGCACGAAGAATGTGGGCCGTAACCCACAGGTCCCAGGACCGACAAATGGTAAATGCAGAGTAGAATGAATGAGGAAATCTTGTACAGAAACAAATAACTAATACGATTCAAAAGCCATTATTTAACAAGGAAGCACTACACACTGAGTAGTAGCTTGGCCTCAACCGACAATAAGTCGGGAAAAGTAGTGAATAACCATGAAGGTATACAGAGTTATACAAAAATAGATTTCCAGAGAGCTGGAGAGAAAATCTATAACCTATCGAATTCGCTACGGTAAGAGATACCTAGCGACGATCGAGAACCTTTATTCCCAAGACGCAAAGAGATAAAAGGGAGTGGATTAATACATTGAGAATACCAAAGAGCGAATTAAGCTCTAATTATCAGGTCACGCAGCAGAAGCTTGCGGACCGTAATTCAAAGTTAAGTATACATGGAAACCATGAGTAGATGGCTCATCATAAACGCCTTGAAGCCTTAGAGGCTAGAACCGAACCTGGTTATGAGTTAATTAACCACATTGAAGTCAAAACACTTCATGATACCCGAATTAGTGAACCAATGTTCAGTGATAACATATGGTTGGTTACGCGGGCGTAACCCCTTTTAAGGGGGGTAGGGCGAGAAACCGCTTAGGGTATGTTTTACGTGTTGGTGCGTAAACTACTATGTGCATGGCACAAAGAAAATTGTTTTGATGTTTGGACCTCATGTTACATAAACATGTGTACCCATTCATTGTGTAAGTATAAGTATTGTGCAGGAGAGATGCAAGTAATGAGTATGTAATATTTATGAAAAGGGGAGTAGAGAGACTCCTAGGGAATGAGAATCCCTATAGTATATGTCTAGTGAGATTAGACATGAGATATGACGAGTATAAATCGGCATGAAACCGATGTGTAACCTAAGAGGGAGTGAGTTCCCTAGGTGATTTTATTTGAGAATGATTGGTGGAGTGAGTTCCATCCTTTGGAGTTGTATGTTGTATGTTTTAAGTTGAGTAATAATTTGACTAATGAGGCCACAAGTATGGAATGCCTAGGCAAGGTAAGTGAAACAAACAGAGAATAATGGATGACTTAAGTTCCATGATAAAGATAAATTGAAACAGATTGTTTTATGAATAGACTAGTAAGAGTAAAAGATAGAAAACGAAAATGTTTGACTATCTGTTTGTTTGAAACTGACGTGGGAGGTGGAACTTGGTCTGCTAGCGATCAAGGGAAACCGAACACAAATTGGGGTGGAAGGATAGTTCAACACTGATGCTGATCACATCAGGGTTGGATGATTCTTGAAGCTCCCTATAAGTGGTCACAAGTAATCACGCTAAGAAAAGATACAGCTACCATAAATGTGATTTGGAGTTGTGTGATGTTTTAAAAAGAATTTTCAAACAGATTTTGAAAAAGAATTTTCTTCAAGTATGAAGATGGAAACGAAAACTGGTTTTGAAACCGCTATCACCCGCCGATGGCTGTGGCCTTAAGTCTTGATGACCGGTAGAACGGTGGGCGTGTACTAGTTTTGAAACCATTGCACCGTACGTGCGGCGGTCCTAAGTGACCGGTTGGGGCGGTGTCAGTGTGTGATTTTTCCAAAGGCAGGGACGGGGAGAGTACCCTGAGATGTTCCTGTGTTGAGTGAGTCAACCAGAGTGCCTGAGGATATGTATATGTGTAACGTTTTGATCAGAACCGAAGGGACCGTGGGCCAGAGAGAGTAAGTGCCCATTTGTCATGAAACGGCCGTGAACCAGAAGAGTAAGTGTTCAACAACGTGACCGGTACCTGAGGGATCAGTAGTATATTACTCAACATGGATTCGAGGACTGTAGTGCCTTCTTGTCTTCGGACCGATTCCATGGAGAGAGTACAAAAAGTATTTCTGATTGCTATACATGCTGTGATATATGTGTGGTATGTGTAGTGTGAAATAAGACGGACTTGTGGAGTCTGTAAGGTTATACATGTATTATAACCTTGGCATAGTACGCCAATGAGAGTAACCATTTAGATTCACCAACTTTGAGGACAAAGTTCCTAAGGGGGGTAGATTTTAATACCCCGGATCTAAAATGGCGATTTAATTACTCTAATAAAATTATTAAAGGCCTAATTGTGCCTAGAGAGTATTGGTAAAAAAAAAGAATAAAACCAAAAGAAAAGAGAAAATGCGTTAAACGCGAAAAACGCTAAAATGCGCATTAAATCTAAATAAAGATATATGATCTCGTTAGGGTCCGAGATGGATTCCTAAGGCTTAATTACACCTAAATATTATGTGGGAATAATTCCCGAAGAAAACGGATCCAAATAATGGATTAAAAATGCTAACGGAGTTTTAAGCACGCTTTTCGAGAAAACCCGAAAACGCAACTTTAAGTGGTCAAACGGACCCGTAAAAATTATAGTTGATTAAATAACTATAAATAAATATTAATGGAAGCTTAATAACCATTAAATTAATTAAACGGCAAAATTCCGGAAAACGGACCCGGTAAATGAATAGTGTCGAAAACGGGAGACGAAACACGTTTAATTCGAAAAGACGAAAAACGACCCGGGCTATTATTTAATTGGGCC
Source organism: Limonium bicolor (assembly GCA_023374045.1). Lineage (NCBI taxonomy): Eukaryota > Viridiplantae > Streptophyta > Magnoliopsida > Caryophyllales > Plumbaginaceae > Limonium > Limonium bicolor. The sequence continues at coordinate 77,791,130 of CM041779.1, read as the reverse complement.
GGTTTTAATTGATATGTATACACCCATTAATAGCTTGCTAGCTATTAAGTAATGAGAGGACAAATAAGTAAATAAAGCAAATAGTATAAATAAAGTAAAATAAAATACATACCTCTCACCTCTTTCTTTCTTCATTCACGATTTGCTCCAGGCATTTCAACTTCTTCTTCTTCCTCTCTGTAACTCGCGACAGCAACAGCCCCAAACCCTCTCCTTGTCTCACCTCTAACTTGCCCGTTCCTCCACCAAATCACACGAAATTTGTACCGTTGAACTCCTCTCGGTGAGAGCTTCGGTTTCCACCCAATTAAAACTCGATTCCTCCATCTTCATCTCCATTGACGTTGGAGCTTTTGAAGCGTGAAGAGCTGATTTCAACTCTTCTTCTCTTCCTTAGTGCCTTAAGGTATTAATAAGTAAGTGATTAGAACATTTTAAGCTTATTCTACCACTTGTGAGACTTTTTCCCTCACGTTGGAAAATTCCCCTCATTTCAGCCGAGACCATATGTTTTTGTGGGGTGTTGGAAACTTCTCCAGTTGATTGCCAAGCCAACCATTTGGGTTCTCTAAGGTAAAATCTAGATTAAACTCTGAAAACTAGCTCTTAAAATATATATTAGGTTTTGTGGAGGAAAAGTGAATTGATTGTTGAATGTGTGATGGGCTGCGGTTGTAGTTGGCAATCCAAAGCCCTTGTGTGGTGTGGAAAACAAGAGGAGAAAGAGGGAACAAGATAAAGAGGAAGAAGGGGAGTGAAAACTGAAAGTGAAACAAGGTAAAAAGCTTACCTTGTATTGGTTTTGTTTCCTTGTGAAATTGATGTGGGTGTTGAATAAATAACCTTGAGTTTGTGTAGTCTTGGTACTACAATATTAATAGTTTGAAGAGAATGTTTTAATGTGTGTGGGTGTGCAATTAAACCTAGAAGTTAAGCTGTTTTACATATGTGAGCAAATGGGATTTTGTTGTGTTATATGTGTTTAAACCAAACAGGTGGGAGATGTGTGTTGAGAACTTTTGTAGTGTGGTGAAAATGATTAGTGAAATAAATAGGTGCTGTCAAAATTCACCTAGGATGGATAGAAGAGTGTTCTAGGAGTGAAATAATGCCATTTTTGAGTTAGGTATGGCATCAGTATGTGAGGTCTGAATGGTTTAAAGTAGTGGCCAAAATCTGTACAATCTGTTAGAAAACAAGAGAGAAAACAAGGTTGTAAGTGTAAAAGAATCTAAGTAAAAATTAACTAGATTGGTGAGTGTACTTGGTGTTTGGTTAAGGTGGTTTAGGTGGGTAATTAGTCACTAAAACATGAAGATTTTAGTTGGTGAAGGTTGGTTAATTAATGGGCAAAGAGAGAACCTGTAACAGAGGAATAAACTGTCAAAATTGTGAAATCTGTAGCAGGGTCCGGGACTTAGGTCCAGGACCAAGTCCCGGACCACCCCTATTTTTACCCCCGAGAGTTCCCTGCTTGTTTGGTCCGGGTCCTAACCCCTGCCCAAGTCCCGGACCATATATTTTTCAACCCGAGAGTTCCCTGCTTGTTTGGTCCGGGACCTAACTCCATGCCCAAGTCCCGGACCATATACAATTCATTAGCCGAGAGTTTGAACCAAGGTTGGTCCGGGACTTAAGTCCCGTGTGAAGTCCCGGACCAGACCAGAAATGTAAAAATAAGAGTTTTAAGTGGGGTTTAAGCTAGGGAATGGCTTGGTAATGATGTTATAAGATGTTAAGGCCTTGTTTGGTGACATGCAAAGGCCCTGGGAAGTGGGAGAAAGTGTTAGAATTGAGTGTGAAGTAAGAACTCAAATTAATAAAAGTGAAACCGAGTTAACGGGATAACGGGGGTGAGTACGGGAACAACATTTTATTATGTACCGTATGAGTTTAGTATTAACAATAATGTTTGAAACATTATCAGAGAATCGTGCGTGACCCGAGCATGGTGAGATGACACGGTAAATGTAGAAGCCCGGTTGAAAGGTATGTATGATTTTCTCATACTCCGCGTGCTAACCGTGTTACGTTGATTTGTGTGTTTGTGTGCCGGCTTAATCAAGATTAAAGCATGAAAATAATCCCTTGTTTGATTATGTATGCCTTACTGTATGTTGAATGAGCTAACATACTTGTATGCCGGTGTGGTCTAACATAGTGAATGGACCGACTCGTAGTGAGTAACGTTCGCCTAGCGACCCATAGATCGGGTCGATGCTTATGATAACGAAAACGTGCAAACACACAAACTATCCATTAAAGTATAACGATAACACAAACATATGAACTCCCTTGAATGTGAGGAGAAGTACGGGTTGAGTAAATACCCGATAATGGTTAGAAAACCACATTGAAAAATCCACGAAACAAATGAGAGTGGAAAGATAAGTGAACCTCCTTCAAGAGGATTTAAGATAGTTCGAGGATGTGAACCAGTGAAGAAGGTAAAAGAGACCTGAGGGATTAGTAACTCCCTTGAGACATGGTCGACCTCCTATATGAGGATTTTACCTGGTATGCAAGTAGTACCGAAAGTATGAGTAAAGTAAATGTATGGGTAACTCTTAAAACCTAAGATTAACCGAACTAAAGTAATGTTCCCAAGGTCATTAGAAACATCGAGGGTGATGCTTCTAGACTAATATACATAATATTATTATAACTCCAAGAGAGGAGTGTACGGGAATGTAAGTAGTCCGAGAGCAGTCGGCCTAAGTAAAAGAGATAGGAACTAAGAGAGAGTTTCGTGAGCTAGTTGAACCTTCCCACCAAGCTAGACCCAGAGTAGGGTCGAAAACCGGGGAAGTAAGACTATGCTAGAGAGCCATGAGTTTTGGCCTAAGTATGTATAAGTGTAACAAGCGTGACGTAGGAGACCTGTAGCGTCTCGAGAATCTACAAGAGCTTGAGTATAAATAACCCAAGAGTGTGGGTGAGATAATGAGTATAAATAACCCAAGAGTATGGGTGAGATAATGAGAATAAGTAACCCGAGAGTGTGGGTGAGTATAGTACGAGTAGCCCAAGAGAAGATGGGTGTGTATTGAATAAGTAAACAAGGCATAGTGAGGTATAACCCTCGAGGCCTAAGAGTAACCAGATACAACTAACAACCTTATTATGTTAGTTAGGAATTGTGTTCCATGATTGGATGTAGATTCCTTGAGCATTACATGTACTTGTTGTATTGCTTGATGCATGTTGTTTGACTAAATGAACTCCATGTATATCCGACTAAGTGGTCGGCGTACCCTGGTTAGCGCTCGGGGTATGCGAATTTCATATGCAGCGTTAAGCTGAGCCCCTAGGGGCGATGTTTTTATTTTACAGGTACACCGAAGATGTTACCGTTCGAGAGTAGGACGGGGTCGGTGGTTTGCATGGGTAGTTAGATTTAATTACTTATGTATTGAAAGAGGTGTAAGACCGAATGTGTTGTCGGCATCCATATATTGTAGACTCGGTATAGTGACGAAGTGAGTTGAGTATTGTATTTGTATTGTGTACTCGGTTGCTCCAGTCCATCAGACCGTTACTGTATGTGAGATAGGCCTGGTTAGCCATATGGGTGGCTAACGGCGTTGTTTCACCCTCGTTGTAATTAGAGTTCCGCTGTGTGATTAAGAGGTAATTATGAGATTAACGATTGAGGTGTTACAATGTCAGTATGTCCGTGAACCTTGCAGTATGTACCAACTCTTACTTGTCCCCCACATGCCAAACATATTCGGTATGTTTTGAAAATTCTCACGCCCCATACACCAGTGTTCCTCTTCTGTCTCGCATCGGTATATCTGGGTATGCTAACCCACTAAACACTTGCACCTCCTTCCATATACTTCATCATCGGTGCATGTCCAGAAAACGCTTCAATTCTTCCCCCTGTCCGTTGGCGCAAGGCCTTGATCCTTCTGGCTGCATGCCCGATACTGGGTGCTCCAAAATCTGAAATAAAACCCGTAACAATCAGCCCAGAAGGTTAGCAAGGTAAGCTGGAACAATTTCCCTCCTTCTCCGCTTGTTTGTATCGATCTGTAAGCGCATGGCTATAACTCTCAAACCTCCTTCATTGTCCACGCATGAAACCAGCATACGGCTTCACTCTTTAAGTGTGACAAAACATTCTGGGAAACAGCAAGCAGCCTTCTTCATGTTCCACTGATAGTTCACGAACAGGTAATGCTGTTCTCACTCTGCTTGTTCTGTCCGAATCTCCATGCTCAAGTACTGCTAATCTTTCTTGTTTCACGCATGAAATCTGCATCCATCTTCACCCCTTAAGCGTGATAAAACCTCCGAGGAAAGACAACTGCACTCTGGTTAAGAACCTACTGGATAAAAGCTGCTCCAGCCTTGTTGAAACAGAACCAGAAGGTAACACCCTATTGAAACCCGTTTCAGTTACTCCAGCCCAGCTCTTTCTCTTTCTGGTTGTCAAGTCTAATCCTGAGTGATCCCCTTCAGTTGAGGTCGAAAGCTCAAGCCCTTAGAAGTTTCACATTTCACCAGGAGCGGATCAGGAAGAACTAACTGCAAAGAAGGAAAAGGAAGAAAATAACACAAGGTAGTGAGCTGATCCCAATAACCCGTACTGGTTTCTTTTGAATGCAGTCTGATAAACCACTAACATGTATATACTGTGTATAAACCTTCAGAGGTGTTACCCATGAGATCTTGGATCTGTTTAATGTTAAAACTACATGAAGTTACTTAACTAAGTGTCTGAACAAGCTGGGGAAAACAGAAAATAGACACAAAGAACAGAATGAGACAATAGCAGAAATTTAACATCAATTCAGTTTACAGGCGAGTTCAGTTTCTGTATGACTATGCTACAGAAGGTTATGAGGAGGTGTATTGAATTATTAATAAGCCTAACACACTTCTAAGACACTTAAGCGAATCTGTAAACACTTGAAAAGGATAGGAATTGAATTATTCAGAGAAGGAAAGGGAATAAAGAAAAGAATGCATCAAGTTATCAGTTTAGTTTTTCATTTCTGGTTTCAGGTGTTGTGTAGTACTTCTCAGAGGTGTGGTTCCTGTTTCTTTGGGTTAGTCTGTGGTTAAAACTGTGCTAACATTTAAGCCTACGTGTAGATAATTGGGAAAAGAAAAAAAAACCAAAGAGAATGAGTCTGTCAACTGGTAGCAGATTACCAGTTTTTAAAATTCTGTAACTTTGTGTTTCTGTACACAAACTGTCTAGGAGTGTTATGGTGTGGCGAAGATGAATTAATGACTCAACTCAAGTCAGTACTGCTAGGCCAGTTGGGCATAATTGAAAACTAAGTCGTAAACCTAGAACAGAGGCAAGATAGAAGCAGGTGTATTAGTTAGCTTCCAGTTTCTGAATTTCGAATTTCAGTATGATCATAACTCTGTAACATTAGCAGATTTGTTTGGGCTGGTTATGAGGTTAAGCCTTGATTTAACACTTAGGTAATTGGGTAGACAATTATGGGGAGTAGAAAGCAGGTTAAAGAACCAAAAGAAAAACAGAAGGAAGAAACGGTCTTGGGTTGGAGTTTTCAGTTGCTGCAGTTTCTTTCTGTTCCTGTATATGAAATACCTCAGGTAGCTTAATGGGATTTTCTAGGTAGTTTTGGGTTTAAAACATACCCAGCACACTTAGCTAAGTAAGTAAGTGTTTGGTAGAAAATGTAAATCAGTTTAGAGGACAGACAGAGAACAAAACAAGAGAAATAACAGTTGGTGATTTCAGTGTCTTTTGACCCAGTTCTGGGACATATCAGCGGGTGTGATTAGTTGCTTTTGGTCTGTTTGAAGATTAAAATTATACTACGACCTTGATTAAGTAGCTAAGTAATGGAGGGAAAATTGAAAGGTTGAATTGTGAATAAACAGAAGGAAAACAATAGAAGTTATCAGTTTCGGTTGTGCATTTGTTTCTTCTCCAGTTTCATGTAACTCTGTAACAGAGAGTTATAAAAGGGTTGTGTTGTGTTGATTATGATCCTAACACACCTTAGTAAACTAGAAGTACCTAGAGCAAGATTAGAAAACAGGTTAACGCACAAATTAATATCAAACAGAAAAGAAACGAAAGAACAGATCTGAAATAGAAGAAGGTTGACAGTTAATTTTCAGTTTCTGGAATTCTATATGCTTCTGTGTATTGACTCCCTGGGATAACCTCGATGCTATATTAACCTGACTAGCCTAAGTGCTTACCCACAACGTGAGGCCTGGTGCAAACCAACAAAAAGAAAAGGAAACACACAGTTAGTATGCTAAGACAGAAACATGGAACAGAAAGAAAAACTATACAGGTTCAAGCTTCAGTTTGTATGCTTAGCAGTTTCTGGGAGAAGGGAATTCTAGTATTTGGATTGTCTCTGTAACATCGGTAAAACTGTGGTGGGTTACCTAGGAGTTATAATCTTTATTAATCACTTAAGCACTGTGGGAAGAACTGAAAATCAGATTGTAAACAAAGAACAGAAAAGAAATAGAAGAATGTGGTGTATCAGTTTTTCTATCTGGAGTTTTCTGCAACAATGCAGTTTGGTATAATGGCTTTTCAGAAGTTTTAACTTATTTCCTTGGGTCTGTTTGAGGATAGGATTATAACAGAGCACGTAATTAAGGAGCTAAGGCAGATTGGGAAAGACTGAAAATGAATCTGTAACAAAAGAAGAGATAGAGAAGGAGATAACAGTTTTTGTTCTGTTTCAGTTTCAGTTCTAGTTTTGGATTTCTTGTTTCAGTATATGAGTCATAGCAGTGGGTTTAATCGGATTGGTTGGACTGTTTTAAGTTTAAACCTTAATCAAACACTTAACTAACCTGTGTCACTAAGTTGGGGAAAATATAAAGAAAAGAATCAAGTTCAGAAACAGGAAAGAAAAGGGAGTAGATAACAGACCTTGAGTTTTTTTAGTTTCAGCTCCTGAAACTTTTACCCTCTGTGTAACTCGATTTCAAGGGGTTTATAGGGATTGAATTGAGAGATGACTGAATCTAAACACACCGATAGCTAGTGGGGTAAAATTTAAAGACAGCTTAGTGAATAACAGCAAGGAAAAGACAACTGAATTGAATGTTTCAGTTTGTTTGGTTTCTGAAACGTGGTCTTCTGTATAACTCGGTACAGAATGATTTGAAGAGTGTTGTATTGGGTTTCTCATGAATCTAAAATACCTCTAACGTACCCTAGTAAGTGATGTATACATTGGGCAAAATTAGAAACCAGATTAAAGAGCAGAAAGGAAAAACAGAAGAAGAGATAATGCATCAGTTTGGTTTGGGGTTTGATTCTCTCTTGTATGTGTTTCTGTGTAACTGATCACAGAAGCTATGTGAGTGTGGTATTAGGTTAGTCTCGAGTTTAAGACATTGCTAACACCCATATCTAGCTGAGTAAGTACTAGGGGAAAGAAGGGAACATCAGCTGAACTAGCTAGAGACAAGAGCCAAGAAGTAATATGTAGATTATGTTTTCAGTTTCGGTTAGGCTGTATCTTCTGTGTAACTGCTGTTCATGGGTGTTATGAGGGTGATGACAGATTGATAATCCACCCAAAACCCTCCTAATGTATCCAGCTAAACTTATGGAACATCTTTGGAAGTTTAGACACCCGTAGAGACTTTAAAAGTGTTATAATATAAGGCTATGTACAAGAACCCTGTTTCAGTATAGAAACACTTAAGCCTAAGTATAAAAGAGTTATAGAAATAATTGAGGAGTGTTATTGTGTAATTGGTGGGCTTATAACATAGCTATTTAGCTAAGGAGGGGAATACACATTTGACAAGTTATACCTATTTTATACAAACTCGTTACATAACTAGCGTTTAAAACGCTCTATAACCTTAACTAAGGAAAAAAAGGACTTGGTAAATGTGTAAAACGAGGTTATGAATATCCTTGGAGTATGATAAGCCTAGAATTAACGCATGTGAAGTTCTAGGACTTAATGTAAACTAAGCATCCAACAACATACCTAGGGAATAACACACGATATAAGGTGTCATCACATAAAATAATAAACTGACACATTGTTTTTAAATTAACGCTAGGGCCGTAGCAAACTCCGACCGGGAACTCCGAGTTTGAGACGACTCGTACTTCTGGCTAAGGTATGGACATGTGTGGTTCTATGTTGCCGTGTTACACGGCTTGTTTGCTTTGTGTGCGGTGTGCTTTGTGTGAAAATGACATAAGATCAAAGCATGAAATTGGATTGCTTGTTTATCATGTTGTATGATTTCTATATCATTGTTGAATATATCATTGCGCGCACACAGTAGTTTAGTCCCTTTCGCGTTATGGAACTTTGAGATGAGACTCAACGAACTATGTAAACAAAGAAGCTACATAAAGGGAAAACTATACGAGAACTACTACGAATTATGAAAATAAAGAAAACGCTATAAGGGGAATTCCTCTCTAAACCATTGAGGACTACCATGACACCCACTATGGTGTCTATGCTTTAATGATAATGAAGGGCAAGTCTCCTTTGGGGAGACATGACGAACCACGTAAACAAAACAAAAGAACTATACGAAGAGACAAATCCTCTCTAACTTTAGAGGACCGCTAATGACACCCACTATGGTGTCGAGATTATAATGATAATGAAATGAAAAGTACCAACTGGTGGAACATGAGGATAACCCGGGAAGACGACTTCTCGGGCCGCGCGGTATGGAATATTCGGGAGTTGGTATCTGCATCAGATCCTTCACCCTTCTGTGTGGAGCACATCCTGGGGTCTAGAGGCGACTCCGCTTTCTCGACGCATGACGTCGGGAATGGGGGAGTGACAAATTGGGGGAGCTTATCCTGGAGTCAAGAGGCGACTCCGCTTTCTCGGCGCATGACGCCGGGAATGAGGGATTAGCTATGGAGGCGACGACCTCCAACGTGCGGTGATAAAAGAGTTCACAAACAATCCTTAAAGAAACAAGGAACGATTAGCACCTACATAATGAAGTCTCGGGATCTAATCTATATCCCCTGACTCGGTGCCAGAGAATAAAGGAAAACTTGTGTAATGAGACCAAGCAAGCAAGAGAAAGTCACAAATGTGATCCTTCAAGAAAACAAGGATGAATAGCACCTACATTATAAAGTCTCGGGATCTAACCTACATCCCCCGGACTCGGTGCAAGAGAAGAACGATAAACATATGTAATGAGAACAAGAAAACAATACGCAATCTCTTGAATGATCCCATAGTGAGGATCGACGGTATAATATACCTACACACACGTTGTATTATGTACTTGGTTGTTGCTGTTACATTAGCAGCTTATTGTGTCGAGTTACGTGCTTGCAAGTGTGCTTGGTTGTTTATTGACATTGCTATGCTATTTGCAAGTTGTGCTTGGTTGCTTACTGATATTGTTATGCTACCGATGAGTGTGTATGATATCATGATGTGCTGATGTGTGCTTTACTTCTTTATGATAGCATGTAAATTGACTTAATAATATTCGACCAATTAGTCGTGTGGCCCGGTAACATGCGGGCTTCACACGTTCATACTCAGCGTAGTTTGCTGAGTCCTTTACACCCAATTTTTTTCAGGTCTTGTGCCAGACGATAACGGAGAGTAGGCAAGGGTGACTAATAGGGGTAGTCCACATGGCAAGACTTTTAGTAGTATGCTTTTAATGTGTGGGTTGAACTTTTGGGTTATGTTGTTTAAGTTGTTAACTAAACTGTAGATGCTCGGTACTTGAGTTGTACTTTATATTGTATTTGGATTTCGTTAAGTTGGACTTCCAGTCATACAGACCGTAACTTGGAGTTAGTAATGAGGACTGTCAACCACGTGGGTGGTTGGCGTCTGTAGCACCCGAATAGAGTTCGAAACCGCTGCGTAGATTGTTGGTTGTGATTCGGGGGTGTTACAATATCCCACCCATGCAAGATTAGGAACCCTAACCTTTTCTTAGGAAGAGTCTTCTAATGACCTGTTGGAGAACAAGTGTGAGTCTCACATTGAAACATTATATAGCTAGTATGTAGTTCATATAGCTTATGGGCTACTCCATCTAATACCAATTGGTTTTAGGATGGAACTTCATGGGTTATTGGGTCTTGCTAGTCTATATGGGTATTTATAATTCTCTACGTTGAGCTTATTCCTCCCCTCACAATATTTCTAACATGGTATCAGAGCCCAGGTTCAACCTTGAGTAATGCTCCACTGTCTAATGGATACCTAAGTAGAAACAGACTGTTCTCAATGTAATCACATACTAGCTAATGGTTTTGTTACAGTTAATAATTAAAAGTATCTATCCTTGAACGTTTTCGGAGATTTTAATACTGATAAGCTTGAGCATGAACTATATCTTGTTCCTAACCATTACTTTAGTTTCTTCGTTTTCTTTGGATTGGACTAATATGTGTAGATCTTTTTTTGTTAACAGAGGTCCCTGGGGTGGTCTATCTCCAATTCCAGAAAGTAATTCTATTGCTGTTGACAAATATGTAAGTTTATTATATATTCTGGTGCGGTAATGAGAATTTTCTCTGGTTCTTTGGAATACATACCGTGGGAAGTATGCAAAATTTTCTATGGGGATGCATTTACAACCAGATTTCACACTATTCTAATCCCACTAATTGATGTTAACGGCTACCCATATTGGTTTTAAATTGCATTCAGTGATGTGCTTTACGGTATTCAGTTTATGCTTGTCACCAGAAATTTTCAGATATATTGTTTTTTTTACCATGCTAAAAGAGCAGTGAGTTTTGTCTTTGGAATCCTTGTGCACTGGGAAAAACCAGGTTACTATTTTTTGTACAAACCATGCACTACTCTCTTCTCAGCCTGCCATGAAATCAGATCCTCAATACTGGAAAAAGGAGAATGAGCATGTAAATGCATTTTGGGGAGAAGAGAAGGCTTTGTGCCCCAACTAATCATTACAAATCATATTTTGACTGATGGGTAGTTGGTCTTCCCCAATGAGCCTACCTGATTGATGATAGAGAAAATGTAGACAAAGCGATGGATCCCTAGTATAAGTAATGTGAGACGTCATGCTAAACAAAAGGACCACCTTTGCTTGTGTGTGAGCATTCATGTTGAGTTTCTGCTAACATTACTATCTTCCAGATACTTGCAGAGAACTATTTGTATCATAACGCAGCACTATAAATATTTATTTGAAGTATTTTTTTATTTTAATCAGGGAAAATCAATCTATGTCGCAGCTGGTGACTCTTGTGCTTACTGTTGGGATCTGGTATTTCTCTGAAATTGTAGGCTTCTAATGTTTTCTTCATATGTAATGACTCTCCCTTTAAGTTGTAAAATAGCACAACCTTACTATAATTTTTCCACACGTCATATATGTTGAATTTAATCTGCCCAGGATAGAAGAGGTACATTTAGATTGTTGAAGGGATGATTTTATTCATCAGATTACAAGCCTATTTATAGGAAATCAAATACAACGCAAGCTAAGTACACAAATAAAACTTCTCTACTCACACGTTTATTTTCTGCTATGGTAGACTGCTTATTCAACAATAGCAGCTGCCTACTTCTTCTAGATGAAGTTGGTGTTGATTATTCAACACCCCCTCTCAACATCAACTTCCTATTAATCTAGTACACATGTAGTTTTATATGAAAAAAACTACAAACCATCTCTTTCATGTTGTTGCTATATGGGCAAGCTCCTCTTTGTCTTTGTAGAGAGTGCATCAACGTCCCATAAGGCAAGCTCCTCTTGATCTACTGTAAAGAGTGCATTAACATCCTCAAGGGCAAGCTCCTTTTTTTCCACACCCGAGAGGGCATAAACGTCCCATTCGTCTTCATTCCTTGAAGTAACAACATTGTTCTCTATCCTCTTCTTCCTTGACCAACAATCTTTCGCCATATGACCTTTCTTGTTACAGTTGTAACACTTTCCTTCAAACTTTTGACTATTATCATAGTCGTTCCAATTTGCTCTTGCTTTTTTCGATCACTCCACTCGCCTTGATGACTCATCTCTTCGTCGCTCTTCTGTCTGGATCCATATTCAACTTTCTTCTTGGAATTCCACTTGTCTTTCTTAGCATAGAGTGCCTTTCCTCTGTCTTCAATGAGACTCCTCCCATTTGCTTAGCCAATGCTTCTTGACTAGCTAGCAAGTTTTCGAATTCCACAAGTGATGGTTGCACTTGCCAACCTTGTATAGCAGCAATAAAGCTCCTGAATTCAGGTCTCAAACCATGGATGATGATTCGCTTCATCCTAGTATCACCAATTCGGGCTTCCGGATCCAACTCAGAAATTTCTCGGCATAACAACTTCACTTTGTGAAAGTACTGCGCAACCGTCATATCGTTTTGCGCAATTGACAACAGCTCACTCTCCAAGAGTTGAAGCTTTGTGTCATTCTTTTTCGAGAACAACTTGGCGAGTGTGTCCTAAGCTTCTTTAGGAGTCTTCGAGAATCTCTTCTTCAATAGTTAGATTGAAGGTGAACATCGCTTTGCTGCTTTAATCTTCCATTTCTGCAGCGCGTTTCTCCCCTTGGCGGTTTTACTTCGGTGTCATTAACAATTTCCATAAATCTTGTCCTTGCAAATATGACATTATGCAAGTAGACCAAGAATTATAATTGTTGTTGTTGAGCTTTTTAATTCCACCGACAACTTAAAATCAGCCATGACTTAAAAGACTTAATAAAATACTCCCCCACTTTTTTATTTAACTTTTGCTAATTTCCCCCACTTAAAATAGCAACTTTTTTTTATACGTGACTTTGGACCAAAAGTAATCAATGCCTCACTTTTACTTCACCTTTTTTTAAAAAAAAAACACTCACGCACGCAAGGAAGCCCCACCTTGCTTTTTTTTTCTTTGCTATCCTTTTGTGTTCACACGACTCCAATGCAAGGAGAATTAAAAAAAAAAAGAAAATTCACAATATACCTGTTTTCTTTTGTAATTCACAATATACCCCTGTGGTTTTTGTAATTCAACTTTAAACATGCTTAAATTTGTCCAAAATTGATGAAACTTTACATGGACGATGCTAAAGTGTTATATTTTGGTCCAATTCTAAATTTGAAGTTTTTTAAGCTCATATGTGACATGTGGGACCCAATGAACATGTGGCATATTCATTGGGTCCTACAGGTCACATGTGAGCTTAAAAAACTTCATATTTGATATTGGAAAAAATATAACACTTTAGCATCGTCCATGTAAAGTTTCATCAATTTGGACAACATTTAAGTATGTTTAAAGTTGAATTACGAAAAACACAGGGGTATATTGTGAATTACGAAAGAAAACAGGGGTATATTGTGAATTTTCCCAAAAAAAAAATTGAGATGAATAGCACTCTCTTTTAATATATAGCACCAAGTCAGACAAGTTCACGTGACTCCAAAAACCTTTGTTGTGTTGGTTTGGACCCACGCTTGACTACTATCAATTACAGGACGACTGTAAACTTCTCACATTTTTTTTAATATATAACTCCACAGTATTATCTTCTTCCTCTCGTTTTTTTTTGTTTGTGTTACTCTCCCTCCCTGTACTCACTTCTTTTCTTTTCTCAGCTTTTCTCAGCACACGCACTTCTCTTGGCTCTCTCTTTCTTTCCTTTTTTTCTTTCAACTCAACACTCAACCACCGACTCCCTCCCCGAACTCTCTTCTTTTATTTTTCTCTTCTCTGTTTTATTCTTCCTTTCTCATTTAGCTACTTCCTTTTAGCTTTCTTCTCGTAACTCAGAGAGAATGTAGAAACGAGTTTCGGGAGATGGTGTAAATATCTTTAAAGCTACAATGAGAGGGGAATAAGAAAGCAGGGCTTCTTTTTATGGAACGAGATTCTAACTTTGCGATGATGAAGGTTGTGATGAAGATTTGTTGGAGTGTTGAAGGTTATGGCTAGATTTTACAGCTCACTGGTTGTGGTAGATTGTGCTGAATCTGATACCAAATGTTGAATTTAATCTGCCCAGGATAGAAGATGTACGTTTGGATTATTGAAGGGATGATTTTATTCATCAGATTACAAGCCTATTTATAGGAAATCAAATACAACGCAAACTAAGTACACAAATAAAACTTCTCTACTCACGTTTATTTTCTGCTATGGTAGGCTGCTTATTCAACAATAGCAGCTGCCTACTTCTTCTAGATGAAGTTGCTGTTGATTATTCAACAATATACTTTGCACAAAATGTTCTCTGGAACTCTCCAGTAAAATCATTTTCCTCTCGGTTTAACTTTTTCTCTCTTTGTAGGAAACAAGCAAAATCAAGAATTTTACAATGGGCATTCAAACTATTTGTACTCGGTAGTCTGGTGATCAAGTCAGGTATTTCATATCAGTCTCATGATATATTTGTCCTTTACTTATTACAGTAATAAAAATATGTTGAATATGTATGTAACATACACTTTGTAATGGTTTTTCTTTGTGTCTCCTCCCAATTTAAGTGAAAGCTGCACTCTTGCGGTCATAAACCTGTTATTTGTTCCATTGACTTGATCATTCAGAAGAGTGCTGATGTTTCTCTCGTACTCTCCTCGACCATCCTTTTTGAATAGGCTATTGCCCATTCGCTGGTGTTGCAATTAAAGTGATGCTGTTTCGTGTTCAGTTTACTATTTTAATTAATATTGTGAGACAGTTTTTCAACTCTGTATTCAATAACTGTAAATTAACTGTCTTCTTAGGGTCTGTGTGCAACAATGCCATACTGGACAGTCCATCTGATAAATGTTCTTGGTTTGTTTTTTCTCAACATAGATCATAACTGGTTCAGAGAACGGGACAGGAAGGTTAAGGGGTAAGATTATCTGATCGTTTTCGTTCTTATGCTGAAGTCAATAGTATCTTAGTAAACATCATTTTGTTTTCACCCAGATTGCTGGAGTGGGAAGTGCATCTTTGTAATAACTCCTAAGAAAGACAAAAGACAAGAGGTTAGAAGAAATTAATACAATGAGGCGCTCTCACCTCTCTCCTAACCCATACATCCACCTCCGACAATACCATTCACCACCATGCCGCCACCCCTTTCCTTGCCTTCCCCTCCGCCTTAGCACACATCAACCTTCTGCAACCCCTTCCCAATTCCCATCGTCCAAACCTCACACCGTCATATTTCCGATAACCATGACGATAGACAACCTTGCTCCAGATCGTAAACCTACGCCCGGTGCGACAGTATTCATTGACAACATCAACCCCACTACCAGACCAGGCACCATCTGGAGACTTTTCGATAGATTTGGACAGATTGTTGGTCTTTGCCTGCCAAAGGCACCAAGAATACGTACAAAAACCAGATATGGTTTTGTAGAATACAAGCAAAAAAAAGAAGCAGACCAAGCCATACTCAGACCAACGGAAAGCTGGTGGATGGAAATACCCTACAGACACAGACGGCTATTACTAAACGTTTTACACCTGTCGCTCAGGTCCAGAGAGGAACACGGGATGCTCAATCAAATGGACCGCATGTTCGCACCACCAGGTGGACTCCCAAAACGCAGACAGAGCAAATACCGGAAAAGGAAAACACTCACCATACACCCCCGACGACGGTAGAACCTCCCTGTGAGAAACATGCCACGCCAACAGGATACATATGTCTTGATCCAAACGTTATCATGAAAGAAAGACGTGACAGGGGATGCGTCATCATCACTCCATCTCAATCCAACCGCATCAAGATATATGGACTTCTTTCAGCTTGGGCTAGAGAAATTGAAGAAATCATTGGATTAAGTGAAAAGAAATTCGTAGTCATCTTCTGTAGTCATGAAAAGGCAACCAACTTCAGACTCTCGAAGATGGGAGATGAAGGGGATGGAGAAGAAGGAATGGTGCAGTTCTGATCAAACCACCCAAAGGATAGCCAATATAGCAGTACAGGGAATACCGCTACAAGCGTGGTCGGAAGTCAGTATTTTCGCTGTCACAAAACATCTAGGTCAAGTAACAGAGATCATCACAGATATGCAACAAACACCCAAACATTTAGACATACAGCTAGTGCAACAAACCTCCAAGAAATCCATTATCAATGAGGAAATCCCAGTTGAAATAGAAGGAGTTCTCTACACTGTCGGAATAGTCGAATTTTGGTCGGAAGACCATGGCCAGCAATTCCAGGAAGCAGAGTTGCCACCGCCACCGCCGCAAGCACCACGGTCACAACCTCAGATCCCAGTAGTCCATATGATCGGCATACAAACCACGTGCGTAAAAACCATCAAAGCATGCGTACTCCACCTACGACGTCGTCTAACCAAACAAAAAGGGGTGCAAAAGAAAATAGCAAACTGCCGTTGCTAAAGGAAGTAATTATTACGGCTGGTAATAATTTTGATGCGGTTGCCACAATTAACGGAGTGCCTTCTCACATTCTGAACTGCATTTTCATACCGCGGCATGCGGAACTCTCAATATTCACTGAAATGCTACAATCCCACTGGAAGCCAAACATCATTATTAATGAAACCCGACTTCCAACACCCCCTCTTGAATCATGGGAAAAAATCAAGCACAAACCCCTTTTCTTTCAAAGGAATAAATAGACTGGAGGCGCAATCATTCCTCTGTCAATTGTCTTTGGATCGCCAGGAAGACAAAGAAACGACGATTCCTTGTACCTTGGCCCCACTTCAAGAAGAAACCCCCTCTTTTTCCTCTTCCCAAGAATCTCCTCTATTATCTACCCCCGACAGTCAGGATACTATAGTACCCACAAACCTTAGACTTCCCTGTCACCCATCCGCCTCCTGCATCCCAAACGGCCCACTGTCAACAGACACAGCCTAGTAATATTCCCTCCTCGGAAATGAGCCCAACCGTTACCCAGCCAAATAATTTCCAAATTAGCCCGCCACATATCATTTCCTCCTCCTCAACCCAGCCCACTACATCCCCCTTCTCAGTTTTTGACCCCCAAGGCATTCGACTCGAAGTCCTACTCACCCCCTCGCCAATCAGGAAAACTTTTTCCCCCTCATGCAGTCCAACGATAGAGGAAGCATAGAAGCGCCTAGATTTTGGACAGAAACTGAACTGTTATTATCCGAACCCTGAAGCCTCTATTCAGACCTTTGCAAAGATCTTAAGATGGAGTAAAAGAGTAGAGGAAAGACTCGGTTCTCAACCAAATGACAAGCGTAGTCTGTTTTCACAACATTAGAGGAGTAAACAAGCGGGAGAAATGGGCCATGCTTCGACAGGAAATAAGAGAAGCCAAAGCAAGCATAATAGGACTGTTAGAGACCCATCGATCTCAGCCCCTAGATAAGGGGCATAATATCTGGGGACAGTTCGACAATGCAAATATAATTGAAGTCCCCGCCATTGGCCAAGCTGGAGGAATTATTGTAATGTGGAATCCAAATGAAATACAAGTTCAGCGCAGATGTCACGGCAATAGATGGGTGGCAGTTGAGATATCCTGGCCATCAATTCCTTTCGACGAATACATAATTTTCTTTTGTGGCCCTACTCAAGGTTCTGAGAGGAAACAAATATATGATGAGATTAGCGGCCAACAATTCAATAAACCTATACTAATTGCGGGTGATATAAATGAAGTGCTGAAGGGATCAGACAGGAAACGGGGTAATGACCTAAGGAAAACGAGAGGTATGGAGGAACTCAATGAGTGGATCCACAGTATGGGCTTGATTGAAGTAGAGCTACACGGTGCAAAATATACATGGAGGAACAAACAATCGATGAGTCGAATAGACAGAGTCCTTGCACAATCAGAATGGCACTCGACCTTCCCATGCATTGAGTTAACGGTAAACCCGTGGCGGTTATCAGATCATCGTTTTATGAAGCTCACCCTGCAAAAGATTGACTGGGGCCCAAAACCATTCCGAGCTCTAAATGGGTGGTTACATCACAAAGAATTTTCAGGATTCTTCAAGGCTGAATGGACCAAGCTGGGTAATATACCACTCATTACAAAATTGAGCAAAAACATGCTTAAGCCAGTGAACTTGGTTAGGACCTAAAGAGCCTACCAAGACTTGATAATGTTCAATTATGATTTAATAAGGCTAAATAAGTCCTTAGGAAACTTTGGTAGACAATGAAACCAAACAAAACACAAATAAATACCTTAAGGTCAATAAGAGCAAAAATGTGCTCTAAGCTTGGGATAAATGTGTATAAGACCTAATGGTCATACCTATACTTTATAAATATGTTAATGAACATATTAAATCAATTACCAAAGAAAACCAAGCTTGGAAACAAGTTAAAACACAAAATGTGCTTTAAGAAGTCTTAAAGCACGTTTTTGAAAAATTGTCTTGTAAATGAGTTTTGAATGGCTAAATGTCCATCATTACTCTTTAATTAACATGTGTACTATATAGTATCACATTTGGGTGGCCATATTAGTGGGAAATCAAAAATTTCACTTCTATGTGCCTTGTTATAGGTGAATAGTGACTTTTATAACTAGTTTGTAACATATAATGTTATAAGTGATTAAATTGGTCAACAAAGACTAGTATGCCCTCCTAGGCATAATGGTGGCCGGTTTTTAGTATGGTGAGTCACCACCATGTGAAATCAATTAAAGGAAGGAAGGAAAAGAAAGTAAAAAGAAGAAAGTTACTTTAATACCTAAATATCTTCTAAAGTAAACTTATCTTCATTCTTCCTTCCCTTCTCATTTCACACGTTTTCAAGCTCCTCCCCTCCCCTCCATTTACGATTCTCTATACCAACCTCTCTTCTCCATCTTCATTTCCTTGCCAAATCCAACTCCAAGCTCCAAATCAAATTCTAAGACCATATTTGTCTTAGTTAGGTCAAGCTCTACACTTCCACCTTTTCAAATCTTCAAGAGCTCAATTTTGGTGCCATGGAGAATCACCATTGATGGAGCTTGAGCTTGTATTTCTACATATTCTTGTTCTCCTTTGCTTCAAGGTGAGGAAACTCAAAGAAAAATCAAGTTTCCTTCATGTTTGGTGTTGTCCGAAAATTAACCTCACCATGGTGTCTTTACCTTGCTTGTTTAGCTTCATTTGAATCTTCCAAGGGCTAGGAGGAGTCCTCTCTTGATATATATTCAAGCTCTCTTCCATTCCAAGGTAAAACAATCATGTTAATACCTTAAGATAATATATGTAACTAGGGTTTACAATGAGATAAAGCTTAAAGCTTATATACTCATTTCAATGTTGGTATTTGTTTAGTTGTTGGCAAGGAACCAAATGCCTACCGGTTTACAAGGAAACAAGAAAGAAATTTGTGAGGAAAAGAGGTAAACAAGCTATCTCAATGTGGTTTAATGCCTTAGGAGAAATAAGCTTATAATGCTTGTTAAAATACCTAAGGAGCCAATGGTGAATGAGCTAGTAAAATGCTCTCAAGGGTTTATTAAAGGCATATGAATTGTTGGTGTATTTGCAGGTCAAAGGCATTATTATGTGGGAAATTCAGTGTTTAAGGTTTATGCAATTTAAGGGCCTAAGAGCCATGCATTTAAGGGCCTAAGTGCCAAGCAATTTAAGTTATGCACTATATTGTGATGTAGTGCTTATGTGTGAAGTTTGTGTATAAAATGTGTTTGATGGATTTTAGGTGTTCTTGGATGAATTAAGGTAAAAACCTAAGTGTTTGGATGTGGGTATATACTAGAGAAGCTATGGCCAAATTTGGGAAATGTGTAAGAAGTTGTTTAAGGTTTAGGTAATGTTGATGTTCAAGGAACAAGTGATGTTTAGGTATGATGTAAAAAGGAGATTTAGTTAGTAAGAAAATGATGCTTAAGAGATGATGTTAAGATGAGGAGAAAGTGTTTTGGGATAGTAGTTATGATAGGTGAAATGCCACCTAGAAATTATAAGGAGAAAACATTGTAAGTGTTAGGAACTTTGTGGAGATATAAGTAAAGGTTTAAGGAATTAGGAAACATAGTTTTGTGAGTGCTTAAGATTATCTTGAGGGTGTGTTTGAAGTGCCAAATGATGTTAGAACACATTAAGAGGTCTTAGGAGAAGTTTGGTAAAGATTTGACAAGTTTGGGTAAATTTAGGAGGCGACCGACCCAGGGGCCGACCCAGTTTGTGGGTCGGTCGAGCCTCTGTAAAATGTTAGGGAAGTGTTCGGTAATGGACCGACCCAGAAGGTTGGGTCGGACATGGGTCGGTCGGTCAAGTTTCAAAGGAGGGAAAATGTTCGCACATGGACCGACCCAGAATGGTGGGTCGGACGTGGGTCGGACGGGCATGATTATAAGGAAGTAAAAGGGGTCTGTAATGGACCGACCCAGATGTGGGTCGGTCGGTGGGTCGGTCGGACCAAAAACATGGTTTAAGGTTATGAAATGATATGAGATGATGGGGATTGGTAGGTAATGATGTTATAAGGATGTTAAGGACATGTTAGGTGAGTTTTAATGACAATAAAGTGGGCTAAAGGTTGTATTAAGATGCGAGAGTAAAACGTGTTAAAAATGTAAAGTTATTTAACCAAGTAAACGGGGAAAGTTATAAGCATTAGACTTTAAAACAAACATGTTACCCCAATGTTAATAAAAAACATGTGATGTCAACAGTTGTTCGAGAATTGCTCGAGGAACATAAGTGGACGTGGTAAAGTGGACTCCGGTGACAGGTATGGTTTTCTTGCAACCTGTGTCCTAACGGATTACACCGGCTTGTATGCCAATATGTTTTCTTGAGTGTTTGCCACCTTGTAAGATTAAATCATGTAATGAGTTTATAGTAATTCATTTATGTGGCGAATTTGGTATCCGATGCCGTTTAACCCCAAATATGTGTTAAACCTTAGCTAACTAAAACTAGGAACACATGAGTGATCGGTATTCGGAGTTGACGGCCCAAACCTTGGGAACGTGCTAACCACGGCTATGTGTGAGTTAGTTGGATATTGTTGTTGTATGCAAGTGTGTGAACCTCCCTTGTGTGCTTAACTCGGTCATGATACCGTATGGTTGTGGATGTGGTAGGCTCCATAATGGATCTCTAACCACTTAATATTTAATGTATGTATACTAATGGGGGGTGAGGAGTCCGGTCTGTTCCGGCCACGCGTGTGAGGATGGGGGTTCGTGCCATTATAGGTTCGACCCTCTGTGTATGTTAAGGTTGTCTTCCCATTGGGTTTCCAACTTTCCCCTTAGCTTAACCAAAGCTATATTACTGACTCACGTCGGGCCACGGGGGCATACTAATGGTTATGTTATTATGGTGTGCTTGGGATTACTATATCCGACACACCTTGGGTATAAGTTAACCGTTCTATATAACCGGACGGTAACGAGGATGGTAACGAGCTTAACATGGGATTGGTAAAAATCCCTAGGCTCACATGGTATACTAACTATGGTGGAAGGTTCCTTGTGAGAACCGATTATATGGTGTATGTAATGTCATAATGCTATGCAAATTCCCTTGCTATGTTTTGGTATAAATATATATATTGGATGTTTTAAATGAATGCAATGTGGTCATGTGTACATGGAAGCAAGAAAGGTTTGCTATGTTTTGTTATGTGAGAAAGAGTTATGATGTATGATATGGAATGTGTGGATCATGGAAATGAATCCCAGTTGTGACAAGAGGCGTTTAAGGATAACCCGATTGATGGGTACACCGTTCGTTAAGGAAGTAGCTCCGTTTAGAGGAGAGCCACTCTAGGGTTTAAGGAATCATTGGATGGTTGGTTAAGTGTGGATGTTTGGTTATAGGTTGAGCCCATTGAGGCGAATATTATGTGTGTATGTTTATGGTTTGTATGCATGATTTAAATATAATCAACTGCATGCTAAGACGACAATTAGTCGTGCGTGGCCCGGTAGCATGCGGGCTGCGGGATTACCATACCAGCAAAGGTGCTGAGCCCCTTGGGGCCACCCCTTCTCTTCTTTTCCTATTTCAGGTACAGAAGTGCTGGAAGCCGTTCGAGAGTAGGACGGGTAGTGTTGTACATGGGTAAACTTTTAAGGTATGTATGATAGGTGTAGTAAGACCGAAATTGTTATCGGCAGTTTGTAAATACTCGGTACAGTGGGAATGTATGTATATAATAAATGTTGAATTGGAATGGGAATGTATTGTGTAGTTGCTCGGGAATCTAGTCCATCAGACCGATAAATGTATATGTTAGCCTTGTTAGCCACGTGGGTGGTTAACGGCGTGTAACACCATTGGAATAAGTAATGTGATGAGTTGTTTCCGCTGCAGTTTTATGTGTTGTTGTTGGATGGGGTGTTACAAAAAGTGGTATCAGAGCGAAGTATCGCTCTGATGACTGAATTACCGAGCTTAGGAAGTACCGAGTTAGGATTTAAGTACTTTGGGTTAAGGGTTGAGTGATAGCGTGAGAGATACGCTAGTAGGAACTACCAGTGAATACTGGAAACCTAATATCCATCCCACCCTCCACAACCCTGTTTATAACTTGGGAAAGAACGCCAGAGAGATGGAAGTCCACTCTCATACTCGGGAATACCCGATCTGGCTGTTATTAAATACCTTTAGGGTACGGAGAACCTGTCATACGGTAGATCCCGAAACTGGGAATCCCGGAGACGGTCTCCATCTGAACAATGTTAACCGCATTTCATAACAATGAATGAAGGATTTTGTGTATAGAGGAATAGAATTTCCAGCAACCTGGGTCGACATGCCGAGCAGTCGAGATAACCAGCTTGCAACGCACCAACCGTGCAACAGGCAAGAAGTGGATTAAAAACCCGAGACGAATGTCTATGGGACCACAGTTGATAAATGAACACCAACGGTGTACCAACCGTCAGGGAACTACAACGTAGTGCCCAAATACGTGGAACGGACTACAAAGTGAATACAATACTATGAGAACGGGGTCTCCCAGAAAGGGAAACACCCTAGTGATTATCATGTGAAACAGTGAGAAGTCACCTATAGGAGTATTATCAAGGCAGTAACATCAGTGAGGGCCAACAAGGCCGCTGATGACAATATGTGTCAAAACAATACCACAACGGTATGTGTCAAACCGATAGCCAGTTAGCATGGCGCACTTGCCATAGCAAGTGCTGCTATAACAGGGCTGTTCGGGAAATTATAACCACTACAGGTACTTGGAAAAGTATCATGGAGTTAAATGTGATCGTCATAACAGTGGAAGGGCCTGTTAGCCTAACCTCTGTAATTGGAAGTACACCAGTCAGCAAGAAGCTAGACTTAGTTAAGGTAAGAAGATGTTGTGAAACCATGGAAATTTTTCTTTCAAACCTAATCTTCACAAACCCTTTTCTTTTCAAACCAGATTTTCTTTCAAACCAACACTTCTTTCCAACCTTCTTTAAACCAAACCAGTGAAACCAAGAGCAATTGACAAGGATACAACAATGGATAAACTTTCCCTCGATTAAGTTCGGGAAGCAGGGAATGAATATTGTCACGGGACAATATAAGGGAGTTGACAACAGAATACTTCACCTAGGCGTGGGACGGACACTACAAGTGTACCAACTGTGTTGTGGGACGACCGCACTCCGATAGGAGCATGTGGACCTGACAGACCTACTTATAGGTTAGTTGGGTAAGTAGTAATGTATCAGTATGATACCCCATATATGTACTCCAGTAGAGTCCGAACACGGGAAGTAGTCGACTCCGTCTACGGTCAGCAGTATAAATCAACAGGATACAAGGAATGCTTGAAGTAAAGGAACTCAGTTAAGTTAACGAGGCTAAAGGAATTAGTGAATTCCTTTCAAGGAAATGTTTTAAGAGTCAGGAAGTGCAAACTGCACTGACTGTTATATAAAGACAGCTTATGTGACTTAAGGATCCCCAGGGATAAACATGATAGCTGAAAAGCAGGGCAAGGCAGATGCCTAATGTGGACACATTAATGTGCAATGAACGGGATGAAACTCCCAGAATCAGTACCTACGCTGTCTGGAAATGTTGATCTTTACAGAAGAAGATAATAACTGAATGTACCAAAAAGTGTGAAACAAATGTAAGGCATAACGTAACGACACCCAGGAGAAATCCTCGAAGGGTGTGCGCATCAACAAATGTTGAACAAAATGACATGACAGAAACACAAGGGTTGAAATTAACACCCAGTTTAGACATAAGTTGTCAGGAGACGGACTGACAAACCTAAGGGACATCCCATGAAAGGAAACGAATGCAACGACCTTGTCATGGAGCCATACAACCTCTAACCAGGTAATATTGTACAGAGAAGTACTGTGTGGACAGCCTACAATGAGCCCAGCTCAAGGCAAATAAGGCTTATAAGCCATAAAAGAGATATCGATTGATGGTAGAAGTTTATGTGTATAAGCGAATAGAGTGGTAAACGAACCACTGCATTAAGAGTGGGGATACCTCTCGACATTGTGACACCGCAGGAGCGGTAGTTATGTGAATCAAGTTCAAGAGATATGTGGAGGATGGACCACGTTGTTATTACCCCAGGGTGATTTAAATAAAATAACACGAAAGGAAGTGCTCGTATCAGTTGTGTACGCAGGAAGTGTGATAAGTTGATAGCAATCACCATAGGTGTGTGAAGCTAAATGTGTAACGAACAACGCTCAAGGGAAAGATAGTAATATATTTAAAAAATCAGCCAAATAAGTGGCCAGATAAACCTAGCTTAATAGCAGAAGCTAATATAATAGCGGATACAGTATAGGTTGATGCTATATAATGAGTAAGGACACGGTGCGCAATAAGCGACCGTTGTGTGAGTATTGTTAAATGATAAGGATTTCAGTGAAAATTCCTATCGCAATCGCATAAGAGAGTTGCTGTCAGGGGTTTACGCCTCTGCACTCTGTATGACTGAGTGTTTTGGTATTGCTCCTGCACAGTAATGATCGAGTGGGATAGCTAGGAATCCGAAGCATGGTAATGGTGGAAGAATAATGTTATAATGGCGGTTGCATAGGAAATGCAAGGCCGCACCAATGAAAGAATACATGTACAAAACCAAGGTGGAGACATGATTAACAGTAAAAAACTACAGTAACACTAAATACCAAAGGTCGGTATGAGATATACCCCAGGTGTGGGAAATAACTGAGAGAGCACTACACATTAGGTAGTAGCTCAATCTCAACCGACAGTAAGTCGGTAAAAGTAAGTCAATCATTGTGAATTACATAGTAGTTTACGCGGTAAGCTATAGGAGAAGTGGATGGGAAAATCGTGAAACTCACCGAATTCGCTCAGGGTAAAAGATACCATGCGTCGGTTGAGAAACCATTGTTACCTCGATAATGGTAATACATTGGAGATGTACAATACATTAACAGTAACGAATGGGGCAAACCAGCTCTATAATTATCAGGGTTGCGCAACAGAGGCCAGTGAGCCCATGCGTCAGGTACCGGATATATATTGTGAATATGAATGGATGGCTAGTTGTCATCCTAAAAGCCTCACAGGCCAGGACCGAAACCGGTTATGAGTTACAACTCCAAGGCGAATTCTTGGTTTAGGGACTAAACCGCCAATATGGTTAAGATCCTCTAATCAGAATCCATTGTGTAATAGACCGCGTGGAAGTTAAAACACTTCACGACGGCAGAACATTTTAAACCAAGGTTTAGTGATTGATTACGTGGGCGTAATCCCTTTTAAGGGGGGTAGAGCGCAAAACCACTTAGTGTTTTACCGTACAAGTGTACGCGAACTAGGTGTGCATAGCACAAAATGATTGTTATGATGGTTGGCGCGTGTGTTATATAAACATACGCATTTATTTGTGGGTAAATTGTGGTAATTGCGCACAGAAGATGCGAATACCATTGTGGGAAGTGTGTTAGTACAAGTGTAGGGAGTAGTAAGAAACTCCCGGGGAACTAAAACCCCGACGGTGAATAAGTACAAACCATGTATTGTATTTTGATAAAAATATATGTATATATATACAATGTTGTGATTTATGAGGGGTAAAGACCGACATAGAACCTAGTGAGAATTAAATTCCCTAGGTAACTTGAATTAAGTTGGATTTGGGTGATGATTGATAGACGGAGTTCTATCCCTTGGAGATGTAATGATTATGACTAGAGAGATTCAAAGATAGAAAATGGGATATGCTTGAATTAATTGTTGGTTGAAAATGAAGTGGGAGGTGAAACTTGATTATCATGAGATCAAGGGAAGCCGAACACAAATTGGGGTGGAAAGATAGTTCAACACTGATGCTGATCACATCAGTGTTGGATGATTCTTGAAGCTCCCTATAAGTGATTACAAATAACCATGTTAAGAAAGATACAAGGAGCATAAACTGGACTTGGAGTTGTGTGGTGTTTTCAAAAGAATTTTCAATTGGTGTTTTAAAAACAATCGATTAATATCTTGAATAAAGATCTTCTTATATACTTAACCTAGTAAAGAATATTTTTGTAGTACTTGCTCACGAGCTGAGGACGTATGAGCCTTTGTCTTCGGACCGGTGACATGAGAAGTACATATGTTAAAAATTAAGTGAATGTTTTGATCTCCCAAAGGAACGGGGACCAGAAAGTGTCCATCGCGACCGGGTTCTGCGGGATCACAATGTATATGTACTCAAAGTGGGATTCGAACCCATGGAGAGATGGAAAAGGTATTTCTGTTTGATATACATGCTATGACATGTTGTTTGGTATGGGTGATAAGGGTTATTTGACTTTGACCTCTAAATGTGTTGTGCTACAAGACCTATGAGTCTAAACGTGGTTATGTCACCCAGACCTAAGAGTCTGAGGGATATTGTATGGGTGCAAGTGTGTGAAGGTACCCGGACCATTGAGTCCGAGGTTACCATGTGAATATGATATTTTATGTATAAGGTGGATATGTTGCCCGGACCATTAAGTCCGAGGTTGGATGAAAGTGGTTGGTAATGGAAGTCTTGTGGCTATAAGTAATTCCCGTATTCTAATCCAATGATGCGAGGAAATGTGAACTTCGAGGACGAAGTTCTTTTAAGGGGGGTAGATTGAAATACCCCAAACTTGGTATGTTGTTTAAATATAACTATGGCATGTAAAGGCTAAAAAGTGCCTTAGAAACATCAGGGACAATTTAAAATATAGTAAAGTGCATAAAGCACTAAGACACGGTTGAGCAAAAACATGCTCTAAGGTTGGAGTGAACTTGGTTAGGACCCAAAGAGCCTACCAAGACTTGATAATGTTTAATTATGATTTATAAGGCTAATTAAGTCCTTAGGAAACTTTGGTAGACAATGAAACCAAACAAAACACAAAAAATACCTTAAGGTCAATAAGAGCAAAAATGTGCTCTAAGCTTGGGATAAATGTGTATAAGACCTAATGGTCATACCTATCTTATATATGTTAATGAACATATTAAATCAATTACCAAAGAAAACCAAGCTTGAAAACAAGTTAAAACACAAAATGTGCTTTAAGAAGTCTTAAAGCACGTTTTTGAAAAATTGTCTTGTAAATGAGTTTTGAATGGCTAAATGTCCATCATTACTCTTTAATTAACATGTGTACTATATAGTATCACATTTGGGTGGCCATATTAGTGGGAAATCAAAAATTTCACTTCTATGTGCCTTGTTATTGGTGAATAGTGATTTTATAACTAGTTTGTAACATATAATGTTATAAGTGATTAAATTGGTCAACAAAGACTAGTATGCCCTCCTAGGCATAATGGGGCCGGTTTTTAGTATGGTGAGTCACCACCATGTGAAATCAATTAAAGGAAGGAAGGAAAAGAAAGTAAAAAGAAGAAAGTTACTTTAATACCTAAATATCTTCTAAAGTAGAACTTATCTTCATTCTTCTTCCCTTCTCATTTCACACGTTTTCAAGCTCCTCCCCTCCCCTCCATTTACGATTCTCTATACCAACCTCTCTTCTCCATCTTCATTTCCTTGCCAAATCCAACTCCAAGCTCCAAATCAAATTCTAAGACCATATTTGTCTTAGTTAGGTCAAGCTCTACACTTCCACCTTTTCAAATCTTCAAGAGCTCAATTTTGGTGCCATGGAGAATCACCATTGATGGAGCTTGAGCTTGTATTTCTATATATTCTTGTTCTCCTTTGCTTCAAGGTGAGGAAACTCAAAGAAAAATCAAGTTTCCTTCATGTTTGGTGTTGTCCGAAAATTAACCTCACCATGGTGTCTTTACCTTGCTTGTTTAGCTTCATTTGAATCTTCCAAGGGCTAGGAGGAGTCCTCCTTGATATATATTCAAGCTCTCTTCTCATTCCAAGGTAAAACAATCATGTTAATACCTTAAGATAATATATGTAACTAGGGTTTACAATGAGATAAAGCTTAAAGCTTATATACTCATTTCAATGTTGGTATGTTGTTTAGTTGTTGACAAGGAAGGAAATGCCTAACCGGTTTACAAGGAAACAAGAAAGAAATTTGTGAGGAAAAGAGGTAAACAAGCTATCTCAATGTGGTTTAATGTCTTAGGAGAAATAAGCTTATAATGCTTGTTAAAATACCTAAGGAGCCAATGGTGAATGAGCTAGTAAAATGCTCTCAAGGGGTTTATTAAGGGCATATGAATTGTTGGTGTATTTGCAGGTCAAAGGCATTATTATGTGGGAAATTCAGTGTTTAAGGTTTATGCAATTTAAGGGCCTAAGAGCCATGCATTTAAGGGCCTAAGTGCCAAGCAATTTAAGTTATGCACTATATTGTGATGTAGTGCTTATGTGTGAAGTTTGTGTATAAAATGTGTTGATGGATTTTAGGTATTCTTGGATGAATTAAGGTAAAAACCTAAGTGTTTGGATGTGGGTATATACTAGAGAAGCTATGGCCAAATTTGGGAAATGTGTAAGAAGTTGTTTAAGGTTTAGGTAATGTTGATGTTCAAGGAACAAGTGATGTTTAGGTATGATGTAAAAAGGAGATTTAGTTAGTAAGAAAATGATGCTTAAGAGATGATGTTAAGATGAGGAGAAAGTGTTTTGGGATAGTAGTTATGATAGGTGAAATGCCACCTAGAAATTATAAGGAGAAAACATTGTAAGTGTTAGGAACTTTGTGGAGATATAAGTAAAGGTTTAAGGAATTAGGAAACATAGTTTTGTGAGTGCTTAAGATATCTTGAGGGTGTGTTTGAAGTGCCAAATGATGTTAGAACACATTAAGAGGTCTTAGGAGAAGTTTGGTAAAGATTTGACAAGTTTGGGTAAATTTAGGAGGCGACCGACCCAGGGGCCGACCCAGTTTGTGGGTCGGTCGAGCCTCTGTAAAATGTTAGGGAAGTGTTCGGTAATGGACCGACCCAGAAGGTTGGGTCGGACATGGGTCGGTCGGTCAAGTTTCAAAGGAGGGAAAATGTTCGCACATGGACCGACCCAGAATGGTGGGTCGGACGTGGGTCGGACGGGCATGTTAATAAGGAAGTAAAAGGGGTCTGTAATGGACCGACCCAGATGTGGGTCGGTCGGTGGGTCGGTCGGACCAAAGATGTTGAAGGTTGTGAAATGATATGAGATGATGGGGATTGGTAGGTAATGATTATAAGGATGTTAAGGACATGTTAGGTGAGTTTAATGACAATAAGTGGGTGAAAGGTTGTAATTAAATGTGAAGTAAAACAAGTTAAAATGTAAAGTTATTTAACCAAGTTAACGGGGAAAAGTTATAAGTTAGACTTTAAACAAACATGTTACCCCAATGTTAATAAAAACACATGTGATGTTAACAGTGTTCGAGAATTGCTCGAGGAACATATAATGGACAGGATAAGTGGACTCCGGTGACAGGTATGGTTTTCTTGCAACCTGTGTCCTAACGGATTACACCGGCTTGTATGCCAATATGTTTTCTTGAGTGTTGCCACCTTGTAAGATTAAATCATGTAATGAGTTTATAGTAATTCATTTATGTGGCGAATTTGGTATCCGATGCCGTTTAACCTCAAATATGTGTTAAACCTTAGCTACTAAAACTAGGAACACATGAGTGATCGGTATTCGGAGTTGACGGCCCAAACCTTGGGAACGTGCTAACCACGGCTATGTGTGAGTTAGTTGGATATTGTTGTTGTATGCAAGTGTGTGAACCTCCCTTGTGTGCTTAACTCGGTCATGATACCGTATGGTTGTGGATGTGGTAGGCTCCATAATGGATCTCTAACCACTTAATATTTAATGTATGTATACTAATGGGGGGGTGAGGAGTCCGGTCTGTTCCGGCCACGCGTGTGAGGATGGGGGTTCGTGCCATTATAGGTTCGACCCTCTGTGTATGTTAAGGTTGTCTTCCCATTGGGTTTCCAACTTTCCCCTTAGCTTAACCAAAGCTATATTACTGACTCACGTCGGGCCACGGGGGCATACTAATGGTTATGTTATTAGGGTGTGCTTGGGATTACTATATCCGACACACCTTGGGTATAAGTTAACCGTTCTATATAACCGGACGGTAACGAGGATGGTAACGAGCTTAACATGGGATTGGCAAAAATCCCTAGGCTCACCTGGTATACTAACTATGGTGGAAGGTTCCTTGTGAGAACCGTTTTTATGGTATGTGTAATGTTATAATGCTATGCGAATTCCCTTGCTATGCTTTGGTATATATATATATATTGGATGTTTAAATGAATACAACGTTGTCATGTGTACATCGAAGCAAGAAAGGTTTGTTATGTTTTGTTATGTGTGGAATGAGTTATGTTGTAGGATATGGAATGTGTGGATCATGGAAATGAATCCCAGTTGTGACAAGAGGCGTTTAAGGATAACCCGATTAATGGGTACACCGTTCGTTAAGGAAGTAGCTCCGTTTAGAGGAGAGCCACTCTAGGGTTTAAGGAATCATTGGATGGTTGGTTAAGTGTGGATGTTTGGTTATGGTGAGCCCATTGAGGCGAAATATATGTGTGTATGTTAATGGTTTGTATGCATGATTTAATATAATCAACTGCATGCTAAGACGACAATTAGTCGTGCGTGGCCCGGTAGCATGCGGGCTGCGGGATTACCATACCAGCAAAGGTGCTGAGCCCCTTGGGGCCACCCCTTCTCTTCTTTTCCTATTTCAGGTACGAAGTGCTGGAAGCCGTTCGAGAGTAGGACGGGGCAGATGTCATACAGGTAGCCATTTAAAATGGCATGAATATGATAGGTGTAGTAAGACCGAAGCTGTTATCGGCAGTAGTTGTAAATACTCGGTACAGTGGGAATGTATGTATATAATAAATGTTGAATTGGAATGGGAAATGTATGTGTAGTTGCTCGGGAATCTAGTCCATCAGACCGATACAAATGTACATATGTTAGCCTTGTTAGCCACGTAGGTGGTTAACGGCGTTGTAACACCATTGGAATAAGTAATGTGATGAGTTGGGTTTCCGCTGCAGAAGGTGTTTGTGTTTGTTGTTGGATGGGGTGTTACAAGCCAAAGCAAGCATAA
The DNA here is from genome assembly GCA_023374045.1 of Limonium bicolor. Taxonomy (NCBI): domain Eukaryota; kingdom Viridiplantae; phylum Streptophyta; class Magnoliopsida; order Caryophyllales; family Plumbaginaceae; genus Limonium; species Limonium bicolor. The sequence goes on along the minus strand of CM041779.1, from coordinate 77,759,729 downwards.
TAGGACTGTTAGAGACCCATCGATCTCAGCCTCTAGATAAGGGGCATAATATCTGGGGACAGTTCGACAATGCAAATATAATTGAAGTCCCCGCCATTGGCCAAGCTGGAGGAATTATTGTAATGTGGAATCCAAATGAAATACAAGTTCAGCGCAGATGTCACGGCAATAGATGGGTGGCAGTTGAGTATCCTGGCCATCAATTCCTTTCGACGAATACATAATTTCTTTTGTGGCCCTACTCAAG